>CM041780.1:279756934-280356934 GCA_023374045.1 Limonium bicolor
TTTAGTGAGATTTTGAGTAAATGGTTAAGGAGTTTGATTGTGAGTGGATTAAGAGGTATGGTGGAAGGTTTAAGAGTGGGTTAAAGGGCTAAAATGATGTTAGAACACATTAGGACACTTGTGGTAAGGTTTGGAGTGAATTAAACACTTAGAAACAAGTTTCTGGAGTCGACCGACCTTAGCAAGGTCGGTCGGGCCAAAAATACCCATCCAGGAAGCTCTCTGACTTAGACGGACCTTGGCAAGGTCGGTCGGGCTTAAATTTTGCAAACGGGAATGTTTCTAACTTGGACCGACCTTAGCAAGGTCGGTCGGGGTAAAAGTTTTCAAACGGGAAGTGTTCTGGTTCCGACCGACCTTGGGACCTACCTTGCAAGGCGGTCGACCCTTATAAAAAAAGATTAATTTTAAGGATGTTAAGTGGTATTAGTGGTATGCCATTAAGAGGGTAATGATGATTAGAAAGACAAGAATATAAGGACTTAAGGGATTAAGTTAAGTAAAGGATTTAAGTGTTTAAGGTTAAGTTTATAAGAACTTAAGTGGTATTAGATGGGGAACATTAATGGCTAAGTAAGTTAAGTAACATGGAATTAATTAACAACCTAAATTGGGTGAATGTTTTAGGACTTGAGAATTGGGATTCGGAAGGAGATTAGACAAACGACCGTCGACGGTGAACGGTAAGGTTTTCTTGTATCCTACTTGCTAACGAGGTGTCCCTCGGCTTGTGTGCTATCTGTTTATTTGCTTCGACTAAAAAAGATAAAGCATGCAACCGGACTATTTATCTTCTTGTGTGTTTGCATTGTACTAACACACTTGACCTTGAGATTAGTTACTAACAATACTTAGTAACATTGAATGAGATAAGAGATTCACTCCCAAACTGTTGGTTGGTTAATACCCGAGAAAGGTTTAACTAACACTTTGTCCTTAAGACTTTCTACTAACAGGAACTTGGGGGAGTGAGGAATTCGGGACTGACTCCGGTCATGCATGTTAAGGAAAGGGGGTCGGTATCTGAATCAGATCCGACTTCCGCTTGAGAATTTGTCGTCGGACTTGGTACCAAGAGTCGAATGTCGACTCAGCCACCTTGGGCTACAGTTCAAGGTGTGAGGCAGATTAAGATAGTGTGGTGGGATCACCTTAATCCCAAATTTAAGATAAGTTGTTTATTCAACCAATGGAGTTAATAGCTCATTGGCTAGGGTTACTTTTGACCCGACAAAAATAAACATTGAGATAAGATAAAACCATTTCTAATTGAAGAACGGTTTGTATACTAAGATCGAGATAAGGATTAAGATTAAGGTAAGATAAGAACGAACTAAGATTAAGAGGGATCATAACTTGAGGAGTTAAATGATTAACTTATTTACTACGGGAACGCCTTTAAGTCGTTCATTGTGTGTGAAATATGTTTGTTCATATGTGGGTAGTTGTTTACTTCACTTCTATTTATGTTGTGTATCTAATCAACTTCATGGTATCGACAATTAGTCGTCATAGCCCCGTTAGCTTGGGGGCTATAAGATAATTGTATCAGCAAAGGTGCTGACCCCCTCGGGGGCGATTGTTTACATTTTGCAGGTAAGCATCCCATGAAGACTCTTCTTAAGAGTAGGGGTGGTTAGACTTAGGAAGGGTTTAATTTTGAGTACGGGATTCGCATGTGCACCCGTCTGTTAATATTAAAACTTGTGGAGAATATGTTAGTGCTTGGGATACTTGTAAACTCGGCTGGTGTATGTTTTGGATTAACGGCTCTAAGTATTTAAGTTCAGTATGTTCTGTTAATTCAGACCGTGGCAAGGTCCTGGTGTTGGTTAAATTCCGCTGCGACATTTGTTTATGTTTAATTAAGATGTGACAACCACGATTGGATTAAGATGGGGTGTTACAAAAAGTGGTATCAGAGCGTAGTTACGCTCTAAATAAGGAAATACCGAGCACAGATAACCACCGAGTTAGGATATGATTTAAGGTATAAGTTATGGGTTAAGGGTGTGAGAAGTTAGAGTGAGCAGAGTCAGACGACCACTATTAAGTGTGGATCGTCTTTACCGTCTATGGACGTTATAAATTTGTGAATCGAAACCGTTGTGAATACAAGCCTAATGTGCATTGTGATTGTTCAGATGGCAGGCCGTCCATGAGGAGGCCGAGGCCGTGGCTGAGGCGATGAGGCTACTGAGATTCCGGGAGGGCAGGTGATCATTGTGATCGTGGCTGCCACTTTAGGGCATGTGGGCTATCAGCCTGGTGCACAGCCACCACCGCCACAGCCCCGGGAACCAAACTGGGTGAAGAGTCTTGCTGACCTTCGACCCGCATCTTTCAAGGGGGAGAATGATCCCGCCAGGCTCGAGGCATACATCTCTGAGATGGAGAATGCATTCAAGACCCTTGACGTACCTGCTGGAGTCAAGGTTCGTCTGGCCGTGTTTTACCTGAAGGGAGAGGCGGGCGATTGGTGGAAGCTAGTGAGGGCCGAGCATGTGGCCAATCCAGAGTTCGGCTGGGAGTAGTACACGGCACTACTACGAGCCAAATACTACCCCGCCCATGTCTAGACGAAGAAGCGCTTGCAGTTGGATGCGCTGAAGTAGACGGACAAGATGACGGTGGATGAGTATTACTCGGAGTTCACCGCCTTGCTACGTCTTCTGCCGGGACTGGGGTATTCGGACCAGATTCTGGTGGACCGCTTCTATGGCGGGCTAAGCCATCGATTCCGCTACGGCATGGGGCCGATGAGCTATACTACCTTGCAGGTAATAAGAGAGAGTAAGCAATTATAAGTAAGTAAGATTTTATACCATGAGAATGAGAGAAACTAATACCTTGAAAGCAGGAGTGCTATCATGCCGCTGCAACGATTAAGATTACCGTCCAGCTAAGGGACGAGGACAATATTGCTAAGAGAAAAACGGCTGGTAAGAGTGCTGAGAACCAAGGGCAAGGCGGGTACAAGAAACAGAAGTACCAGCCTCAGGCCCAGAAGAGTCAGAAGGGAAAGGTGGAGACTGAGAAGGCTGCTGAAGAGCCACTTAAGTTGACTTATGCTATTGCTGCAAAGCCCCTGCGCTCGAAAGCGCCAAAGGGTAAGGAAGAACACTCAAATGGGAA
Organism: Limonium bicolor; assembly: GCA_023374045.1. NCBI lineage: Eukaryota > Viridiplantae > Streptophyta > Magnoliopsida > Caryophyllales > Plumbaginaceae > Limonium > Limonium bicolor. Next base: position 279,760,070 of record CM041780.1, read on the forward strand.
TTAGTGAATTATTAGTAACTTTGAGAATCAATCACTAACATTGTGAATGATCAGGTTCTGAGTCTGGGAAGAGAGCCGGTGGTGTGTACCAATGACGTTATATCTGCCAATGGTGCCTCAAGGACCACCCCGGACTCGACTGCAAGGGCAATAAGGTGGTGTGCAATTTCTGTGGGGTGTTCGGACACCGGGCTTACGAGTGTTTCTGAAACCCCAAGAGCAGAGCCTTTAGGCCCGAGATGAAGGGCAAGGGCAAGAACGATCAGGGTGCCAAATCTGACAATCAGAAGGTGACACAGCCAGCTGCCAACAAGAACCCCCGGGTAGTCCAGAAGTCGGGACCCACTCTCCATATGGTGGAGCGGGACGAGGAGGCTGAACCCTCATCGAGGCCAGGTACCGCTACAACCATTAAGTGATAAAAATTGTCTGCTTACCACATTTCATGCATGCTTTGGTGAATGATTAAGTTAGATAAGAGTAAGACATGATTAGAACTTAAGTAAGATATAACCTATTACCACCTTAGGAAACTTCAACATTTGCTATCCCATACCTTCAACACTTAACCCAGAAGAGACCGACATCGAAACCCGAGACTTTCCAAACGAACAATGTCAGTTATCTGCCCAAGTATGATTTTATTAAGGGGATACTTGACACCCGAAGCACAAATAGCCATCATCAGGAGATGCAGTCAGTTAGGAGTGGGACTGGGAGGTTTCTATACACCGGAGTACCCAGGATGAGCAATGATGAAACTAAGGATGATGATCTTAGGCAAGGATTGGAATCTGTATGCCAAGACGTACCAAACCACGAGAGCACAAGATGGAGTCTCACCACCGGAAATACCCAAAGAGTTCCATCCGGTTACTACATAAGCCATGGAGATCGCACAACAACTGGAGGCTGACTCGATCCCAGGCATACAAGCAGATCTATGCATCGTTAATTTCTATGAGAAGGACGGGTGACTCGGATTACATCAGGATAAGGACGAGACAGGGGTCTCTTCGAAAGAGGGATACCGTAGTGTCTTGGTCCATTGGAGATGACGCTGAATTCCTATACGGCGAGCAGAAGCGTGTGGACCATGCTAAGAAGCTACTACTTAAGTCTAGAGATGTATTAGTGATGGGTGGAGAGTCAAGGATGTTGTACCATGGGATTAAGAAAACTAAGCTGAATACAGCACCGTCAACAGTGATCAATGCGACGCACATGAGACCAGGACGGTTAAACCTAACCTTTAGACAATATTAGCCGTGTAATGCTCTAAGTATGATGTAAGAAAGGGAGTGTAAGAAGGAAGCACATGATGTAAAAAGGATGGTTATCAATAAAATAACAGTGTTGTTCATAATCATTGTTACGACTCTTGTTATACCATCATTACTCATGAAAGCTTGTGAAATACAATTAGGTTATGAACTCGGTACGGAAGGTGCGCTAAGAATCCTTACGAAGGCACAGGCCGACGCAAGCGGTACTATCCTCACCGGCACTTTTCCGATCAATGGTGTTGAGGCATCAATTCTCTTCGACTTAGGGGCCTTGGATACCTTTATCTCGGCATCATTTGCGAGGAGGTTGGGGCTAGACGCTGATGAGCTACCCAACTTCACGGTTACGCTTCCGTCTAAGGAGAAGGTTCATTGCACTCGCTACTACCGAGGAGCCACCATCAGAATTAAGGGTGAAGACTTTCCAATCACATTCATTGAGTTCAGGGATTTAGGATTTGATGTTATCCTCGGGATGAACTGGTTGGAGCGGCACAAGGGTCATATCCTCTGCGCCGAGCACCGACTGCTACTCAGGAGTTTGTCTGGGGTAACAATATCATACCGCTAGAGGCCTAGAGAGACTTCGACCAAGATCATCTCCGCCATGGCAATGTATAAGGAATTGAGGAGGAAGGAGGAAGTATATCTCTGCTATGTCCAGGACATAGAGAGGGACCCCGAGTTCGACCCTGACTTACCGGTAGTGTCAGAGTTCCCCGATCTCTTTCCACAGGAACTGCCCGGCATGCCACCCACTCGGGAGGTAGAGTTCACCATTGAGATGCTACTAGGAACCGGACCGATAGCCAAGGCACCTTACCGCATGGCTCCAGAAGAAATGAATGAGTTGAAAGAACAGTTGAAAGACTTGTTAGATAAAGGGTTCATTTGACCCAGTGTTTCACCATGGGGAGCTCCAGTTCTCTTTGTGAAGAAGAAGGATGGCAGTCTCCGCCTCTGCATCGACTACAAAGTGTTGAATGCAGTGACCGTGAAGAATAAGTACCCACTACCTCGCATTGATGATCTGTTCGATCAGTTGAAGGGGACATCTGTGTTTTCCAAGATTGATCTCAAATCGGGGTATCATCAGATAGCCATTAAGGAAGGAGATATTGAGAAGACGGCATTCCGGACACGATATGGCCACTACGAATTCACAGTGATGCCGTTCGGTTTGTCGAACGCACCGGCAAAGTTTATGGATCTGATGAACCGCTTGTTCAGGGAGCAGTTGGACAAGTCGGTGGTGGTATTCATCGACAACATACTGATATATTCAAAGTCGAGAGCTGAGCATGAGAAACATTTGAGGAGGGTGTTAGAGACACTGAGGGAGAACCAGCTTTACGCTAAGTTCTCCAAATGTGAGTTTTGGCTTGACCAGGTCTCTTTCCTGGGTCATGTCATCTCAGATGTTGGGATCTCTGTAGATCCAGCAAAGATAGATGCCGTACGCACCTGGCCAAGACCGAAGACAGTTACCGACATTTGGAGCTTTCTCGGTTTGGCAGGGTACTATCGGAGGTTTGTTAAGGACTTCAGCAGGGTCACAAAGCCGATGACCAGCCTGATGAAGAAAGATGCACCGTTCGTATGGACGGATGATTGTGAGAGTTCATTCCAGAGGTTGAATGAAATACCCCGAACTTAAATATAGGGATTTAAAATTAATCCAATACGTATTTAAGGGCCTAATGGTACTTAAATAATACTAGTAAGGAAAAATAAATCCAAAAGAATAGATAAACTCTTAAAAGGCGGAAAACACTAAATGAGCGTTAAATAACCATAGGAGGTATGAGACCTCGGTTAGCGTATTATGTGGATTCCAAAGGTTTAATAATACCTAAATAATATTAGGGAACAAATCCTGAAGAAAACGGATCCTTAAAATGGATTAAAAACACTAACGAACATTAAAGCGCGTTTTTCGAGGTAACCGGGAAAACGTGACTTTAAGCGGGTCAAATAGACTCGTAACAATTTTGGTCAACTAAATAATCATTAATAAATATTAGTGAAGCTTTAGAACCAATAAAATCAATAAAACGAGGAATTAGTAAAAACTGTCAGAAACGGGAAGTTGTGGGGTAGAAACATAAATAACCAAGAGTTATGTGTCCACTTTGGAAACAAAAAGTAAAAGTGTTATGTGTGTGTGTGTGTGTGTCCGATCGGACCCTCCCCTCACACTCCCCTCTATTTACAAAAGACAAAAGTAATTAAGTAAACACTCACCTCACCTTTATTCTCTCTCTCCTCCAATTCACTCCCTCTCTCACGTGAACACACCCCTCCTCACTCTCTCTTTTCTCCTTCTTCTACCTCCAACTGGTTTCCATGGTGAATAAGAAAAACAACACAAAACCTCACCTTCTCTCCTCTTGTAACCCACTCAAATCCCTTCCAAAAATTACAAAAATTACACCATTGTAATCCTCTCACCAAGAGCTACGTTTCTATCTTTCCAAAATTCGAAAACACACATTTTCGTTTTTATGGGTATACCCCATTTGGAGTTTCAAGACCACCATTAGAGCCACCTTGTTCTCCTTGTTCTTTTGAGGTAAAAATCTCTTCGAAACTCCATTGTTTTTCTAGCCTTAAAGGCAAAACGAATTTGAACTAAACCCTTGTTTGGTTCCTCTTGTACCCAGCCGGTTTTGGCTTCCTTGAAGGGGTGGAAACCTTATTCTTAAACTCCTCTAAGTTTCATCTACTCCCATGCAAGGTAATGAAACTCTTAAACCCTAGAATATACATTAAAAGCTTACGCAATGTTAGGGTTAGTTTTAGTATTGAATGGTGTATTTATGAATGGGTTGTAATGTTAGATTGTTGAGAAACTATAACCGGTAGAAGGAAGGAAGGAAGAAAAAACAAAACAGAAGCAAGAACAAGGTAAAGATTTACCTCTGTTCAGTCTTGAGCAATGCGTGTGTGTGTATGTATAAGTATACTGTTTAACAAATGTAAACCTACTGTAACCGTATAAACAGATGAGCATAATGGTATTGATAACATTAGTTGTGTAGATAAGTGAAATCTGTCAAAACATAAAGGAATGAGCTGCTGCTGTGAACGTGAGTGAACTGATGCATATATACATGTAAACTGTCAATGCATATGTATAAACTGATGCAGGTTGAAACCGATTTGATTTTTGGATGAATTAGTGTGAGGAGAATGTAAGATTATAGGGGAAACTATGGCAAATTTTACCTAGGAACTATGTCACTTAGGAGCTGTTAGCATTTGTAGAGGGAGAATGAAAATGGATCAGAAGTAGCAGCAGCAACTCGGTAGAACTGCAACAGAGAGAAAAGAATGAAACAGTGGAAATGGTGAGACAGCAGTGGGTTGAGGGAATTGATTTTGGTGAGGGATTTAGGTGAGTTTGATGCTTGGGTAAGTAGTTAAACATGTAATATTAACATTAGAAACCATTAGGAAGTGATTAGAGGAAGAAGAGAATGAAATAGAGCATGGAAAATGTTTCGGTCGTAGCAGATCACTGTTGGTCCGGGACATAGGTCTCGTATGAAGTCCCGGACCAACTACTCAAAACTAACCGAGAGTTGCAATTCACTAAGAGTCCGGGACTTACCTCTGGTATAAGGTCCCGGACCACTAGGCAAAAACCATTCGAGAGTCAGCTACTCATGGTCCGGGACTACCTTGTGTACAAGGTCCCGGACCAACACCAAATTTCACCCGAGAGGAATTTTAAGTGGGCTGTAAGTTAAGGCTTTGTTTGGGGATGGTTGTATAAGTTGCTTAAGACTTAAGTAATCATAAGTAAGAGTCATTAGGAGTATAAACAAACTAGAATGAGAATGAGAAGTAAGTAAAGAATGGAAATGAAATGGTACAAGTAAGAATTAGTAAGTATGTAAAGTGGATGAACTAAGGCAATTTGAAGGGCCTAGGTAGTGTTTAAACATGTGGGATTACATGTAGGAAGATTGGGGAAGAGATGGGTAAGAAAAGAAGTGAAAAACAAAATCTGTAGGCAAGTTCTGGACCTGTCCGACCCACAGGGTGGGTCAGACAGTGGGTCGGACGGCACATAGCAGCGACGATAAACCTTTCTGTAATGGTCCAACCCAGAACCGTGGATCGGACGTGGGTCGGACAGGCAAAAAAAATAGGGTCGAAGTTTCTGACTTCGTCCGACCCAGAGTCTGGGTCGGACAGTGGGTCGGACGGAGCAGGGACACGGGACCGAAACCTTCTGGAACGGTCCGACCCAGAGGGTATGGGTCGGATGGAATGGTGCTGGGTCGGACAGGGTGATTTTCAGAGGACGAACTCTACTGCAATGGTCCGACCCAGGGCTTGGGTCGGACGGTGGGTCGGACGGCCCAATACTTACAAAAAAAAAACTGTAAGCTTATAACTAGTATGTATAGATATATGTATATGTGTATACCCTCCTACACATATGTATCTATGTAGGTAAGTGAACCATGGGTAAGTAATGAGAAGAAAGTAAATGAAACGTAAGTGTAAGGAATGCAAAGACTTAGTAAGTATGAACTAGGAAATGTAAGGGTAATTGAACTAAGTTCACGATAGTTAGATTAATTATTCGGTTGTATGTGTATAATAGGATCTGAATTGTGAACACCGAAGGAACGTTGGGATACAAGTACAACGGTGAAAGGTATGATTTCTTCATGCCCTGTATCCTAATCTGGTTACCCCGATTTGTGTGCTTATTTGACCACCTAAATAAGATAAATGCATGAATCGGACTATATTGCACTTACCTGTGCTTGCCTTATGTTGTGCTTGAAATTTATTGTCTTGAGCACTAGTTTGTATAATTCATGAAATATATGAATGATGATGAATGGTATTCGAACCTCGTATTGTACTTGTGTAATGTATTGTACCTCGTATGTATGTGTATATTTGTATTGTATTATTGTGGCTTGGATGTTGACTTGTGCTAATTCCTAACTATCTAACTCCTAACTTAAGTGAGTAAATTGGAATGAGTACAAGTTCGATATAGCTTCGGCCACGTGTGAGGATGCGGAGTCACAAGAGGTTGGCTGCAATTCCTGACTCTTAAACTGGTCCGCGGCCCAAATCCCTTAAATGGGTAGCATCCCGGATTAGTGAGTCAAGTAAATCCCGGAGGTGGGACGGTGTAGTCCCCAGGGCCGGAGGTCCCGACGACTTAACTTGAGTAAGAGTAAGAGTAAGTAAGTATGGATCCGTAAGTATGTATGAGTATGTATGCGTATGTATGAAGTAACGAGTAAAAGAGTAATCTCCACCCGATTAACCCGGGTGGACCAATGAAGCTAACAATATTGTATGTTGTGCATGAGATGTGTATGTGTAATTCGGAAGAGGTAAGTATGTATTGGTTGGTTTATATTGTATCCCTTGTATGAACTGAATTGTATGTATGTATGTTGTGTAAGTATTATTGTACTGTGTGTAAGAGCATGTATGCATGTATGCTTGTATGAAAATGAACCGCATGTATTCGACCAAGTGGTCGGCGTACCCTCACTAGTACGCGGGGTATGCGGTTATCATGCTCGGCGAAAGCTGACCCCTTCGGGGGACATTTTTTAGTGTGCAGGTACCCGAAGAGACTATGGTCAAGGAAGAGACCGGAGGCACACCCTTGTAATTAGGAGTAAGTAGTTTGTGAGGAACGGGTAGTAAGTAGCCTCGTAGTGAGTACGTATGAACTTTGAAGAGGTAGTGTATCTGTATAAGGATCTTAGTAAACTCGGTATGTGGATTATATTGTATGGTATTTGAAGTATTGTATCGAATGGAAGCATGTAGCGTGTATTGGTGTATGAAATATATATGGTAGATATGTAATACTCGGGATTCCGGTCCATCAGACCGATGCTGTATGTAATAGGAGTAGCCTTGTTAGTCATGTGGGTGGCTAACGGCATTGTATCACCCAATGTATGTAAGTAGGTATCCGCTGCGTGTATCTGACGTGTAAGGAGATTGGACAGTAAGCATGTATTAATGGTAGGGGTGTTACATTGAAGGACTCACTGACCACCGCACCGGTTCTGACCATTCCGGACGGTACGGAGGGCTTTGAGGTTTATTGTGATGCATCCGGCAGAGGATTGGGTTGCGTCCTCATGCAGCACGGCAAAGTGATCGCTTATGCCTCACGCCAGCTGAAGAAACATGAGGAGAACTACCCCACACATGATTTAGAACTGGGAGTTGTAGTCTTCGCCTTGAAGATATGGCGCCACTACTTGTATGGGGTTAGTGTGACGATCTACACCGATCATAAGAGCTTGAAATACATATTCACTTAGAAGGAGTTAAATATTCGACAGAGGAGATGATTAGAATTCTTGAAAGACTACGACATTGGCCTCCAGTACAAAGAAGGGAAGGCCAATGTAGTAGCTGACGCCCTGAGCCGTCGAGCACACTCACTTCATTCGTTACTTGCTTCCTCGAGCTTGGTTGATGAGGTGCGAGAGGCTCAGAGGGCCGATGAGTATATGAGGGAACTCAGACAGAAGCTGACAGAGGGTACCTTTGAGAGTTAGGAATACGACTTCAGACTTCATGATGATGATCTGATCAGACTTAAGGGCCGGTTATGCATTCGCGCAGCAGCTTAGATCTGAAGGACCGTATATTGAGGGAATCACATTATTCTTCAGTTTCCATCCATCCAGGAGCCTCTAAGATGTATAAAGACATGAAGAGATACTTCTGGTGGTCGGGGATGAAGGCAGATGTTACCGAGTTCGTTTTGAGGTGTCTCACATGCCAGAAGGTGAAATTCGAGCACCGACGACCGGGCGGAATGGTACAGTTGATGCCAGTTCCGAAGTGGAAGTTTCATGACATCTCCATGGACTTCATGGTCGGACTCCCACCTACCAGGGGAGGTTTGAACATGATATGGGTTGTATAGGATCGCCTTACCAAGGTAGCCCGATTCATACCGATGAATGATACTTGGAAGGTAACTAAGTTAGCGGAATTGTTTGATAATGAGATCATGAGACACCACGGGGTACCAAAGACCATAGTGTCTGATAGAGATACCAGATTCCTTTCGAGGTATTGGAGAGCTACAAGGGAAGCGTTGGGTACATAATTGAAGCTGAGTACCGCATTCCATCCTCAGACAGATGGTCAGACCGATCGTACAATTCAGACACTCGAGGACATGCTGAGAGTATGTGCCTTAGACTTCCAAGGCAGTTGGATTGACAAGTTTCATCTGATCGAATTCTCTTACAACAATAGCTATCATGCTTCGATCAAGATGGCGCCTTTCCAAGCGTTGTACGGTAGACCATGTCGTACACTGCTCTACTGGGATGAGTCGAGTGAGACAGTCATTATAGGACCAGAATACTTAGAGCAAGTTTAGGCTGAAGTTCAGCAAATTAGAGAGAACATGAAAGCTACTCAAGATAGGCAGAAGTCGTACGCTGATGTTCGACGACGAGACCTGAGTTCGTAGTGGGCGACCGGGTGTTTCTGCGAGTTTCACCGATGAAGGGTGTTGTTATACCCAAAATTTTGACCCCCCTAGCTAGGGACTGTAAGGCTTTGGTGTTGTGAGAGGCACTTCAATCAAGTCACAAGGGACTCCGACTCGATCGGCGCATTCTGGGACATAAGGAGCAGTTTCGTCATCGTCAGGGGCGTTTTCGTAATTTTTAAGGCTCTCAAGACTTCCTATAGGCTTTCTCTCTCCTCTAAAAGATTCTCAAATCAGCTTCAAATGTTTTGAAATTTTAACCCATGATAAGGGATGACATTTTAAGCATAATGGCATTGGAATTTTGATTTTTTGAATTTCCAATAATCTTCTAGCAATTTTCGATTGAATCTGGCGAGAAATTGAATTTAAAAATATTCCAACATTTAAAAAATTCGATTCCACTTCAGAAAAATCATAATTGCCATCCTTGACACGTGGTTAAAATTTCACAACAAAATTCCTTTGGGAAGTCATTTAATTAAAATGCCGAAAAATCTTACTTTTACTAGATTTTCTTTATCTTTAAGAAAGTCTATATAAAGGGATAGGTCTTTTGATAAAATCAGAATCTCTCAAGCTCTTAGAACCCTAGGTAGTCAAAACTCTTCTCCATAGCCAGCCTCCCACGTTTTTGCACCTTCAAGCACCAAAACAATACCAAAATCAACACCAAAACACGTTTTTCAATTCCCATCACATCCACAATCATCAAAACACCTCCAAACCACCACCAAAACGTGAAGAACAGCACCAATTCTCAAAGGTTAGAAGCTCAGTTCGAATCCAATTCGGGAACGGCTTCAACGGAGCACCGAAAGATTCCCGACGTGAAGAATCTCATTGACACATAAGGTAAAACAGGTTGGGACCTCCTTCTTTTGATTCATTACGACTTCATTGGTCTTCTGTTAAATTTTGAATGCAAACTAACCTTTCGTAGCTTCTGAGTTGCCGTTTGTTTAAGCTTCTGTCCAATTACTTGTTCGTTAAGTTTCACATTAAATTCGATTTCAAATTGATGGCTTTTAAGCACTAACGTCTTGTACATCTTTCAGGCTACAAGCACATAAAGTTTGAGCTAAAAACACCGTCAGGAACCATCAAAAACCCACTGTCCGTGGGTGGTCCGTGACCTCAGACACATGGTCCGAGACCACGGATGGGTTGTCCGTGAACACGGACGGGTTGTCCGTGAACACGGACACCCACGGACGGTGGCAGGATTTCATATTTTTCAATTTTTCAAATTTAAGGGTGAAATACCCCAAACCTAAGTATGCTAAGTAAACATCAATTTATGATGTAGTAAGGCTAAAATATGCCTTAGAAAGATTGGTAGACAATTTAAACCAAGGAAAACACAAGAAAGTGCCTTAAGGGCAATTTGGGCAAAAACGTGCTCTAAGCTTGGAGCGACTTTAATTAGCACCCAAATACCATTATAAGACTTTAGTAATATGCTAATGGACATTTTAAATCAATTATCAAAGAAAACCAAGCTCAAAAACAAGCTTAAACACAAATGTGCTTTAAGACTCCTTAAAGCACCTTTTTGAGAAATTGTCTTAGAATTGAGTTTTGAGTGGCTAAATGTCCATCATTACTCTTTAATCAACATGTGTACTAATTAGTATCACATTAGGAAGCCTAAATCAATGGGAAATCAATAATTTCACGAATATGTGCACTAATTATTGAATAGTGCCAAATAGTGACTAGTTTAGTCTTTAATCACTTAAGTCTAATTAGTTGGTCAAACAAGACCATGACTTGCCTTAATTAATAGGGGGTCGGTTTTCTAAGGGAGAATGAGTCACCATGAGTAGTCAAATAAGGAAGAAACGAAGAGATAAGTAAAGGAGTTACTATTTGCTTTTATAAAGCAAATATCTTATATTAGCCTACCTTTCTTCTTCGCTCTCTTCATTTCTCTTCTTCCCACGGTTTCTTCTTCTCCTCTCTTGTTCCAAAACCGAGAGGGCTGCCTCCATGGAAGCTCCACCTTCAAATGCTCACCAAGTGTTCATTTTTGCTCTAAATCAAAAGCTAAGTATAGATTTCTCTTAGTTAGGCCAAGACCTATCTTCCTATCTTCTCAAATCCTTCAAAGCTCAAGTTTGATGCCATGAGAAAACTCCATTGATGGAGGAAAATCAAGTTTGAAGAGCCCATTTGGTTCTCCATTCATTCAAGGTGAGCAAAATGTAAGAAAAACCATGTTTCCATCATTCCTTCCACATGGCCGAAAATTTACTACTCATGGGGCTTTGTTTTTATGCCTTGTTCTAGCTTGTTTTATTCACCAAGGACTAGTGGAGGTCCTCTTTCATTCAATGCCCAAGTCTACTTTGAGACTTCAAAGGTAATCATCCACTTTTATGCCTTAGAACACATTTCTAACCTAGGTTTTCATTCCTTGAGGTTAGTGCATTGTTTAGTACTCATGTGAGTCATTGAATATTGGTTAGATATTAGAAATTGGCAAAGGAAGTTTAAGTGGTGGCCGATATTCATGCAAGAAGAAGGTCTAAGGAGGAAGATTAAATAAGCTTGAGAAAACAAGGTAAATTACTTACCTAATGGTGGTTTAAGTTTTAAGGAATGAATTTTAGATGAGTACCAATGTAGCCTAGGGCTTACATTAGGTAATGGGTTGTATAACCTAGGAAAAAGAGTTTAAACAAGCTTGTGAACTTGTGACTAAGGAGCCAATGAGGATGAGTTAGTAATATAAGTTTAAGATGAGTTTTAAGAGCATTATAACTACTATGAGATTGATGGGTGTATTTGAAGGTCGAAGGCTTTTATATGCGGGAAATTCAGTGTTTAAGTTTAAGTCATTTAAGGGCCTAAGAGCCATGCCATTTAAGAGCCTTAGTGCTATGCAATTTAAGATTATTGCAATATATTGAGTTGTTGTGAGTGAGTTGGTTTGGGTGATGAGGCATGATGAGAAAGAACTTGATGTGTGTGAGATGGTTGAATGGGGAAAAATAATGTGTTTGGGCATGATAAGATACTAGAGGAGCTATGGTGAAATTTGAGTAGAAAATAAGTGTTTAGGTGATGGTGGTGAATTAATATGACCTAGGATTTACTAGGAGTCATTATGAGGAATTTGAGTGGAAATGAGTTAACTAAGGAGTTCTTGAGGTTTAGAATGACCTAGAGATGTCTAGGAGGAATTAGAGGATTGGTGAGTGTATTAAACACACCAAAATCATGGTATGAGGAATGTAAGACTTGTGTAAGAATCTGGAGGAAATGATGTATAATGCTTTGAGATGATTTAGGTATGAACTAAGTGTAGAACAATGAGAAGTTCGGGAAGTTTGTGTAAGAGGTGGTGATGTTAGTGGTGGACTAGTAAGGTTTAGTTGGATGGTAATGTGTGGACTTGGGTGATGGAAGTGAAATTGGTAGGAGAATGTTGTAAGTCGTCAAGGAAAATGACTAGAAACGTATAAGAGGTTATGATCATGAGTATGGTGAGTAAGTTGCATAAAAGAAGTGGAAATGTCTAAGGAGGGCGTTGCATGGTTAAAGTAAATGAAGAACAATGTAAAGGTATTAAGGTAATGGAAAGAAATGTATAAGCAAGCGTAAGAGTTTAAGAGTGATGAGTAACAAGTGAAAAGAAGAGAAATTGTGCATGGACATGCAAGATGACCTTGGAAGGTTTAACAAGCAAAGATGAGTGCAATGATGTTAAGGAGGATATGGGTAGAAAAGAAACACTTTGGTTAGTTGAAGTTTTAGATAAAATGTACATGTTAGAAATATAAGGGATTAATTAACAAGTGTTAGAAATTTCTTGCAAGAATTGAGCAAAAGGTTGGAATGATCTTTGGAGGTTGTTTTAATACGTTTGGAGGATGATTAAAGGAGGGTTTAAGGGTCTAAATGATGTTAGAACACATTAGAAGGCTTTAAGAGAAGTTTGGTGAAGATTTAATAATTTTTGGACATGTTCTGGTGGCGTCCGACCCAAGTTTGGGTCGGACGGCCTCTGTTAGACGCCAGTGAAAGGTTCTGTAATGGTCTGACCCAGTTGGTGTAACACCCCATCCAAAGCCTATCGTGGCTATCGCGATCTAAACACCTAATCGAATATGTCGCAGCGGAAATAAACAACTCCTGGACCTTGCCACGGTCTGATCGTTAGAAGATACCGGTTTAAATACTTACAATACTTATCCAAAAACAATTATCCAACTTACACGTCAACATTCATAATACCACGACCAACCGAGTACTAGTATCTCAAACATAATCCCAAGCTTACATCAGTTTAATATAGACAGTCGGGTGCACAGGCGCAACCCGAACTCAAAATAAATGTCCCAACCTAAATCTAACCGCTCCTACTCTCGTAGTGCGTCCTCATCGGCCTCTTACCTGCAAGTGTAAAAATAGCCCCCGAGGGGGTCAGCACGAATGCTGGTACACCCTCTCATGGCCCCCAAGCTAACGGGGCTACGACGACTAATTGTCGATAGCATGGAAATTGATTACATACACAAACATAATATGAAGTGCAATAACAATAACCACAGATGAACATATATAGTTCACAAGCAATGAACGACTCAAGCGTTCCCTTAACAAGTGGGTTAGTAACCCCCTCCTCTCATTTCCTTAATCTCAGTTCCTTACCTTACCTTAATCTTAATCTCAATCTTAATCTTAATCTCAGTATACAAACCTTTCCTGGAAGGGATTGGTTGTAGCTTAATTCGAACCTGGGATTTAGGTGATCCCACCGCACCATCTTAATGCCACCTACTCTGGACGGGAGTCCAGCGTAGCTGAGCCGGCAACCGGCCCTAGGCTACAAGTCCGAAGACAAGTCCTTAAGCGGAGGGCGGATCTGATTCAGATACCGTCCCCCTTTCCACTTAGCATGCATGACCGGAGATCGGTCCCGGGTTTCCTCACTCAAGTTCCAGTTAGTAGACATCTTAAACACCATGTGCTAGCTAAGCCTTATCGGGCATTAACCAACAACCATCAACTTAACTCTTATTCTTAACTCAGTAAGTACTAAACTTGGTTAGTAACAATCTCAAGCCTCGCGGGTTAGTGTAAATGTAACACAACACAACGAGAACAATATAACCGGTTGCATGCTTTATCTTGTTTTAGTCATAGCAAATAAACAGATAGCACACAAGCCGAGGGACACCTCGTTAGCAAGCAGGTCACGAAAAGGATTGTACCGTTCACCGTCGATCGTTGTTTGACTAATCTTCTTCGGGGTCCCAATTCACAAACCTAAAACATTCATTCATTTTTAGGTTATTAGTTATTTGCACCTTACTTAACTCACTTAGTCCCTAAGGACTTACATTCAATAACCTCTCAAATCTTTATCTCTTAGTCTTACAAACTTAACTTTAAACATTAAAACTTATACTTAATCTTAACTTAATTCCCCAAGTTCTTAGGGTCCCAATCATTATCACCCTTCCAAGGGTATACCCCATTACCCATTACCATTCTTAGAATTTAAAATTTCTTTTTTTTTTTTTTTTTTGGGTCCGACCGAACTTCCGACCGACCTTACCTAAGGTCGGTCCATTCCAGAACACTTCACCGTTTGAAAATTCTACCCCGACCGACCTTGCAAGTCCGGTCCCCAAGGTCGGTCCATTCCCGAGAGTTTCCCCGAGGGAAATTTAAGCTCGACCGAACTTGACAAGTCCGGTCCTATGTTCGGTCGATTCCGAGACTTAATTCCTTCACAAAATACAGGTCCGACCGAACTTGTAAGTCCGGTCCCCAAGTTCGGTCGATTCCAGAAACATTTTCCGGTAGTGTAAACTGAGCCCGACCGACCTTGCAAGTCCGGTCCCTAAGGTCGGTCGGCTCCAGAACCTTATTTTCCAATTCCCATTCAACTCCAAACTTCTCCTCATATATCCTATATGTTATAACCTCATTGGGCACCTCAAATACACCTTAAGCCCTCCTTAAAACCTTAAATCCCACCAAATCCCTTAGTCATTATGCATTTTCCTTGTAATAATGCTAACACTTGTAATGTTTTTCCTCTAGGTTTCTTTGTGTGGTTCATACCTAATGTAACCACTATGCCAAATGTTTCCTTCACCACTATAACATCATCTCCCAAGCATCTCACTATCTAAACTCTTTTATCACTTAAGTTCCTTAACAAGTTAAACTTCCATCATCATCACATTATTTCCTTCCTTCCTAGTTGCACCAACATTTGCCTAAGTCCTAAATACCCAATACATTCTCTTGATTCCTAAACCTTCCATGGTGATACCTAAGTCATCATAAGTCATTAAATACCTTAACTTCACCCTTTTTCATCAAGACAACCTATAGAACATTCCTAGTACTTCCTTAGTCATTAAATTCCCTTAGGATATCTTAAACACTTAAACTCTCCTTTAAATTTTGCCATAGGTTCTCTAGTATATAGTACCTCCTAACACATGGTTTTTCTCCACCAAACAACCAATACCACACAAATTCTCATCACAATAGCTTAACACCCAATTTGCACCAAAACCACACCACATCATCATATATGCTTAAAATGCTTGGCACTTAGGCCCTTAAATGACAATAATCTTAACCACTGAATTTCCACATATATTGCCTTCAACCTGCGAATACACTCAACAAGGCTCCCATTGAAATAAAATGCTTCTTGTACTTCACCTTTATTTCTAACTATCTCTTTTCTCATTTGCTCCTTAGTCACAAGTTCACAAGTAGACATTGTTTCTCCTAGGTTTTATATAACCTTCCCAATATAAACTCTACACTAAACTCATCATATACCCACTCATTCCCTTAAACAACAAAACACCTTAAGGTAAGTAATTTACCTTGTTTTCTCACAAGCTTAAAAGCTTTTCTCCTTAGGTTTTCTTTGTTCAATCTCGGTCACCAATGTGATTCTCCTTGCCAATGTTCTAACCAATATCCAATGACTCCAATGAGTACTAGATAACACATTAACCCTAAGGAACAAACCCTAGGTTTAAAAATGTTTTTAAGGTATTAATGTGATTGTTTTACCTTGGTTTCTCAAGACAACTTGGATGTGAAGCAAGAAGGACCTCCTCTCTCCTTTGAAGAGTAGAAACAAGCTAGAACAAGGCATAAACATGGAGTCCCATGAGTATATATTTTCGGTCAAGTGAAGAAAATGGTGGAAACCTAGATTTTCTTACACTTTCTTTACCTTAAGAGAATGGAGATGCCAATGGAGTCTCCAAACTTGAATTTCCTCCTCTAATGGTGGTTTGACTTGGCACCAAAATGAAGCTCTTGAAGTTTTGAAAAGATAGAAAGGAGGAGCTTGAGCTAACTAAGAAGAATATCTATTTTGTTTTGGATTTGGAGCTTAAATGAGCAAGTGGTGTGCAAGAGAAGGTGGAGCTTTCATGGAGGTTAAGCTCAACGTGAATGGAGAAGAGAAAGAGAGCAAGAAATCGTGGGCAACAAGGGAAAATGAAGAAGTGAGGAGAGAGGTAAGCTAAAGTGGTATTTATCTTAAAAAGGTGAATAGTGTTTTATGCTTTATAACTTACTTATTTGCTTTCTCTTAACTTAGTCAGATGAAGGTGGTGACTCACCCCTTAAGAAACCGGCCCCCTTTTAGTAATGAGGGTAGTTTAGTCTTTGTTGACCAAATGTCTCACTTATATAGACTTATGTTATAAACTAGCTTAATAAATTCACTATTCATCAAAAACAAGGCACATTGTTGTGAAATTTTTGATTTCCCATTGATATAGACCTCCAAATGTGATACTATATAGTACACATATTAATTAAAGAGTAATGATGGACATTTAGCCATTCAAAACTCATTTACAAGACAATTTTTCAAAAACGTGCTTTAAGACTCCTTAAAGCACATTTTGTGTTTTAACTTGTTTTCAAGCTTGGTTTTCTTTGGTAATTGATTTAAAATGACCATTAGGATATTACTAAGGTCTTAGAACAATATTTGGGTACTCTCCCATGTCTCTCCAAGCTTAGAGCACGTTTTTGCTTAAACTGCTCTTTTTGGTGTTTCCTTATATTTTCTTTGATTAGAAATGTTTCTTAACTAAGGCATTATTTAGCCTCTTATATCTTGTTTATCATTTAAACACCATATCTAAGTTTGGGGTATTTCAATCTACCCCCCTTAAAAGAACTTTGTCCTCAAAGTTCACACATGTGTTTTTCACGGTACACAGTTCTCTTAATCTTACCACATCTTATATTCACATTCATACATCTCAAGACTCAAAGGTCAATCTCAAATACAATACATAAGTATCATACATAACTCAAAGCTCAAACTTACACCAAAGTGTAGCAACTTACACAAATCCACAACTTAAACAACCAAACAAACGACAAACATGATCGTTTCCTAACTCAAAAGCGAGGAAGCTCTACCCCCCTTAAAAAGGGGTACGCCCCGTACCCTATACAGACGATCTAGTCAGTAAATAAAGAAGGGTACTTCGCCCTCATCTTATCCTCTAATTCCCACGTGGCCTCTTCGACATCCTGGTTAGACCAGAGAACCTTCACCAGTCGCACTGACTTGTGGCGAGTGTCCCTAGTCTTTCTGTCCAAGATTCTCTGAGGAGTCTCCACGGATCTCATATTTGGTTCTAAGTCAACCTCTCAGGTTCTAACACATGGGAGGGGTGGTGCATGTATTTCTTTAGCTGTGAAACATGAAAAACATCATGCACTTTACCCAGCTCAGCAGGTAAATTCAACCTGTAAGCAACTGGGCCCACCCGCTCCGTAATCTCATAAGGACCAACAAATTTCGGGCTTAACTTGCCCTTCTGCCCAAACCTGAATACACCCTTCATCGGTGATACTCGCAGAAATACCGGTCGCCCACTGCGAACTCCAGGTCTCGTCGTCGAACATCAGCATACGACTTCTGCCTATCTTGAGCAGCTTTCATGTTCTCCCTGATTTGCTGAACTTCAGCCTGAACTTGTTCTAAGTACTCTGGTCCTATATGACCGTCTCACTCGACTCATCCCAGCAGAGCGGTGTACGACATGGTCTACCGTACAACGCTTGAAAAGGTGCCATCTTGATCGAAGCGTGATAGCTGTTGTTGTATGAAAACTCGATCAGATGCAATCTGTCAATCCAACTGCCCTGGAAGTCTAAGGCACATGCTCTCAGCATGTCCTCGAGTGTCTGAATAGTACGCTCAGTCTGACCATCTGTCTGAGGATGGAACGCGGTACTCAGCTTGAGTTCTGTACCCAACGCTTCTCTGGTAGCTCTCCAGTACCTCGAAAGGAATCTGGTATCTCTATCTGACACTATGGTCTTTGGTATGCCGTGGTGCCTCATGATTTCTTTCTCAAATAACTCAGCTAATTTGGTCACCTTCCAAGTATCCTTCATCGGTATGAATCGGGCTACTTTGGTAAGGCGATCCACCACCACCCATATCATGTTGAGACCTCCCCTAGCAGGTGGAAGCCCAACTACGAAGTCCATGGAGATATCATGGAACTTCCACTCCGGAACTGGCATCGACTGTACCATTCCGCCCGGTCGTCTGTGCTCGAATTTCACCTTCTGGCATGTGAGACACCTCAAGACGAACTCGGTAACATCTGTCTTCATCCCCGACCACCAGAAGTATCTCTTCATGTCTTTATACATTTTAGAGGCTCCCGGATGGATGGAAACTGAAGAACAGTGTGATTCTCTAAGTATACGGTCTTTCAGATCCGTGTTACCTCGTGGTATGCATAATCGGCCCTTAAGTCTGATCAGATCATCATCATGAAGTCTGAAGTCGTATTTCTGACTCTCAAAGGTACCATCTGTCAGCTTCTGTCTGACCTCTCTCATATACTCATCAGTCCTCTGAGCCTCTCGCACCTCATCAACCAAGCTGGAGAAAGAAACTAGCGAATGGAGTGAGTGTGCTCGACGGCTCAGGGCATCTGCTACAACATTGGCCTTCCCTTCTTTGTATTGGAGGTCAATGTCATAGTCTTTCAGAAATTCTAACCATCTCCTCTGTCGAAGATTTAACTCCTTCTGAGTGAATATGTATTTCAAACTCTTGTGATCGGTGTAGATCGTACACTAACCCCATATAAGTAGTGGCGCCATATCTTCAAAGCGAAGACTACAGCTCCCAGCTCTAAATCATGTGTGGGGTAGTTCTCCTCATGTTTCTTCAACTGGCGTGAGGCATATGCCACCACCTTGCCATGTTGCATGAGCACGCAACCCAGCCCTCTGCCGGATGCATCACAATAACCTCAAAGCCCTCTGTACCGTCTGGAATGGTCAGTACCGGTGCAGTGGTCAGTGAGTCCTTCAAGCGCTGAAATGATCTCTCACAGTCGACTGTCCATAAAATGGTGCATCTTTCTTCATCAGACTGGTCATCGGCTTCGCGACCTTGCTGAAATCTCTAACAAACCTCCTGTAGTAACCTGCCAGACCGAGAAAGCTCCGATGTCGGTAACAGTCTTCGGCCTTGGCCAGGTACGTACGGCATCAATCTTTGCTGGATCCACTGCGATCCCAGCATCTGAGATGACATGACCTAGGGAGACCTGGTCAAGCCAAAACTCACACTTGGAGAACTTAGCATATAGCTGGTTCTCCCTTAATATTTCCAACACCCTTCTCAAATGTTCCTCATGCTCAACCTTAGACTTTGAATATATCAAATATCATCAATAAAAACCACACCGACTTGTCCAGCTGCTCCCGGAACAAGCGGTTCATCAGATCCATAAACTTCGCTGGCGCGTTCGACAAACCGAACGGCATCACTGTAAACTCATAGTGGCCGTATCGTGTCCGGAATGCCGTCTTCTCTGTCTCCTCCTTAATGGCTATCTGATGATACCCCGATCTGAGATCATCTTGGAAAACACAGATGCTCCCTTCAACTGATCGAACAGATCGTCAATGCGGGGTAGTGGGTACTTATTCTTCACTGTCACTGCATTCAGCTCTCTGTAGTCGATGCAGAGGCGGAGACTACCATCCTTCTTCTTCACGAAGAGGACTGGCGCTCCCCATGGTGACACACTTGGTCTTACGAATCCCTTATCCAACAAATCTTTCAGTTGTTCTTTTAACTCAGTCATTTCTGCCGGAGCCATACGATATGGTGCTTTGGCTATCGGTCCGGTACCAGGTAGCAGCTCAATGGTGAACTCTACCTCCCGAGTGGGTGGCATGCCGGGCAGTTCCCGTGGAAATAAGTCGGGGAACTCCGACACTACCGGTAAGTCGGGGTCGTACTCAGGATCTCTCTCTATGTCCTGTACATAGCAGAGGTATACTTCTTCCTTTCTCCTTAATTCTCTATACATTGCCATGGCGGTGATGATCTTAGTCGAAGGCTCCCTGGCTCTGCGGTATGATATTGTTACCCCAGACGGACTCCTGAGCAGCAATCTATGCTCAGCGCAGAGGATACGTCCCTTGTGCCGCTCCAACCAGTTCATCCCGAAGATAACATCAAATCCTAGCTTACTAAACTCAATGAAACTGACTGGGAAATCTTCCCCCTTAATTCTGATGGTGGCTCCTCGGTAGTAACGAGTGCAACGAACCTTCTCCTTAGACGGGAGCGTAACCGTGAAGTCGGGTAGCTCCTCAGCGTCTAGCCCCAACCTGCTCGCAAATGATGCAGAGACAAAGGTATGCGAGGCTCCTGAGTCGAAGAGAACTGATGCCTCAATCCCATTGATCGGGAAGGTGCCGGTGAGGATAGTACCGCTAGCGTCGGCCTGTGCCTCTGTGAGTATGCTTAGTGCACCTTCCATACCGAGTCCATAACCTAATTGTATTCACAAGCTCCATGAGTATTGATGGTATAACAAGAGTCGTAACAATTTATATGAACAACACTGTTATTTTATTCATGACCATCCTGTTTACAACATGTGCTTCAATCTTACATCTCATTTCTCATCTCACTCTAACATTACATGGCTAATATTGTCTAAAGGTCAGGTTTAATCTTCCTGGTCTCATGTGCGTCGCATTGATTACTGCTGGCGGTGCTGTATTCAGCTTGATTCTCTTAATCCCATGGTACAACATCCTTGATTCTCCTCCCAAAATTAATACATCACCTGACTTAAGTACTATCTTATCTGCACGGTCCGCACGCTTCTGCTCGCCGTATAAAAATTCCGCGTCATCTCCAATGGACCAAGACACTACGGGTATCCCTCTCTCGAGGACTCCGTTGTCTCGTCCTTATCCTGGTGTAGTCCCAGTTTTCCATCTTTTCGTAGAAGTTTACAATGCAATGTCTGGCTGGATGTCTGGAATCGGTTCAGCTTCCAACTGCTGAGCGATTTCCACGACTTGTGTAATAACTGGATGGAACTCTTCGGGTATCCCCGGTGGTGAGACTCCATTGCTCCCTTGTGGTTTGGTAATTCTTGGCATACGGATTCCAATCCTTGCCCAAGCTCATCATCTTTAATTTCATCCTTGCTCCCCCTGGGTACTCCGGTGTGTAAAAACCTCCCGGTCCCCTTCCTAGTTGATTGCATCTCCTGATGATGGCTATTTGTGCTTCGGGTGTCAGGTATCCCCTTAATAAAATCATACCTGGGCGGATAACCTGACATTGTTCGGTTGGAAAGTGTGTGGTTTCGATGTCGGTGTGCTCCGGGTTAGATGAAGATGGTATTGGGTAGCAAATGTTGAATCTTCCTAAAGTGGTAGTAGGTTATGTCTTACTTAAATTCTAATCTCATCTTATTTTCACTTAACTCACACATTTCACCAAACATGCATGATAATGCGGTAAGCAGGTAGTTTTATTACTAAATGGTTATAGTGGTACCTGGCCTCGATGAGGGCTCAGGCTCATCGTCCCGATCCACCATGTGTAGAGTGGGCCCCGTCTTCTGGGTCGCCCGTGGGTTCTTGTCCACCGGCTGCTGCACTTTCCTCTGACCGTCAGATCCAGCTCCCTGATCGGTCTTGCCCTTGCCCCTGGTGTCGGGCCTATAGGCTCTGCTAGCAGGGTTCCGGTAACACTCGTATGCCCGGTGTCCATACACTCCGCAGAAGTTGCACTCCACTTTGTTTCCCTTACAGTCGAGCCCGGGGTGGTCCTTGTGACACCATCTACAAATGAAGCGTCGCTGGTAGCCACCACCGGCTCCCCTCTCAGTCTCAGATCCCTTTGGCGCCTTAGAGCGCAGTGGTGTAGCTGCAATAGCATAGGTCAGCTTCAATGGCTCTTCCGAAGCCTTCTCCTTTTCCTCCTTCCCTTTCGGGTTCTGATTCTTCTGGGCCTGGGGCTGGTACTTTTGTTTCTTGTACCCTCCTTGCCCTTGACTCTCCGAGCTCTTCCCAGCACTCTTCCGCTTTGCATTCTCCTCGTCCCTCAGCTGGACGGTAATCTCAACCTTAGCAGCGGCATGATAGCACTCCTGCTTTTCCTTAGTATTAGTCACACTTATTTCTCATAATCTAAATCTTATTCATCACTTACTCAAATTTCAATCATTCTTATTACCTGCAAGGTAGTGTAGCTCGTCGGCCCCATGCCGTAGCGGAGTCGATGGCTAAGCCCGCCATAGAAGCGGTCCACCAAGATCTGGTCAGAATACCCTAGACCCGGCAGAAGACGGAGCAAGGCGGTGAACTCTGAGTAATACTCGTCCACCGTCATCTTGTCCGACTGCTTAAGCGCATCTAACTGCAAGCGCTTCTTCGTCTGGACATGGGCGGGGTAGTACTTTGCCCGTAGCAAGGCGGTGTACTGCTCCCAGCCGAACTCTGGGTTGGCCACATGCTCGGCCCTCACCAGCTTCCACCAATCGCCGCCGCCCCCTTCAGGTAGAAAGCAGCTAAGCGCACCTTGATCCCAGCAGGGACATCAAGGGTCTCGAAGGCGGTCTCCAGCTCGGAGATGTACGCCTCAAGCTTGGCGGGATCGGTCTCCCCCTTGAAGTGCGCGGGTCGAAGATCAGCAAGACTCTTCACCCAGTTTGGTTCCCTAGGCTGTGGCGGTGGAGGTGGTGCACCCACACCAGGCTGATAGCCCATGTGCCCTAAAGCGGCAGCTACGATCTCTGCGATCGTCTGCCCTCCAGGTATCCCTGGAATATCCTCACCCCGGCCGCGACCTCAGCCTCCTCTAGGGCGTCCTGCCATCTGAACAAGCATAACTTACATTAGATTCACATTCACCACTGTTTGGTTAGTAAATTTATAACGTCCGTAGACGGTAAAGACAATCCACACTTATTAGTGGTCATCTGACTCTACTCACTCTAACTTCTCACACCCTTAACCCAATACTTATTCCTTAACTTATCTCCTAACTCGGTGGTCACTCATGTCCGGTATTTCTTGATCAGAGCGTAACTACGCTCTGATACCACTTTTGTAACACCCCATCCAAAGCCTATCGTGGCTATCGCGATCTAAACACCTAATCGAATATGTCGCAGCGGAAATAAACAACTCCTGGACCTTGCCACAGTCTGATCGTTAGAAGATACCGGTTTAAATACTTACAATACTTATCCAAAAACAATTATCCAACTTACACGTCAACATTCATAATACCACGACCAACCGAGTACTAGTATCTCAAACATAATCCCAAGCTTACATCAGTTTAATATAGACAGTCGGGTGCACAGGCGCAACCCGAACTCAAAATAAATATCCCAACCTAAATCTAACCGCTCCTACTCTCGTAGTGCGTCCTCATCGGCCTCTTACCTGCAAGTGTAAAAATAGCCCCCGAGGGGGTCAGCACGAATGCTGGTACACCCTCTCATGGCCCCCAAGCTAACGGGGCTACGACGACTAATTGTCGATAGCATGGAAATTGATTACATACACAAACATAATATGAAGTGCAATAACAATAACCACGGATGAACATATATAGTTCACAAGCAATGAACGGCTCAAGCGTTCCCTTAACAAGTGGGTTAGTAACCCCCCCCCCTTAGTCCTCATTTCCTTAATCTCAGTTCCTTACCTTACCTTAATCTTAATCTCAATCTTAATCTTAATCTCAGTATACAAACCTTTCCTGGAAGGGATTGGCTGTAGCTTAATTCGAACCTGGGATTTAGGTGATCCCACCGCACCATCTTAATGCCACCTACTCTGGCGGGAGTCCAGCGTAGCTGAGCCGGCAACCGGCCCTAGGCTACAAGTCCGAAGACAAGTCCTTAAGCGGAGGCGGATCTGATTCAATACCGTCCCCCTTTCCACTTAGCATGCATGACCGAGATCGGTCCCGGGTTTCCTCACTCAAGTTCCAGTTAGTAGACATCTTAAACACCATGTGCTAGCTAAGCCTTATCGGGCATTAAACCAACAACCATCAACTTAACTCTTATTCTTAACTAAGTAAGTACTAAACTTGGTTAGTAACAATCTCAAGCCGCGGGTTAGTGTAAACGTAACACAACACAACGAGAACAATATAACCGGTTGCATGCTTTATCTTGTTTTAGTCATAGCAAATAAACAGATAGCACAAAGCCGAGGGACACCTCGTTAGCAGCAGGTCACGAAAAGGATTGTACCGTTCACCGTCGATCGTTGTTTGACTAATCTTCTTCGGGGTCCCAATTCACAAACCTAAAACATTCATTCATTTTTAGGTTATTAGTTATTTGCACCTTACTTAACTCACTTAGTCCCTAAGGACTTACATTCAATAACCTCTCAAATCTTTATCTCTTAGTCTTACAAACTTAACTTTAAACATTAAAACTTATACTTAATCTTAACTTAATTCCCCAAGTTCTTAGGGTCCCAATCATTATCACCCTTCCAAGGGTATACCCCATTACCCATTACCATTCTTAGAATTTAAAATTTCTTTTTTTTTATTTTTTTTTTATTTTTGGGTCCGACCGAACTTCCGACCGACCTTACCCAAGGTCGGTCCATTCCAGAACACTTCACCGTTTGAAATTCTACCCCGACCGACCTTGCAAGTCCGGTCCCCAAGGTCGGTCCATTCCCGAGAGTTTCCCCGAGGGAAATTTAAGCTCGACCGAACTTGACAAGTCCGGTCCTATGTTCGGTCGATTCCAGAGACTTAATTCCTTCACAAAATACAGGTCCGACCGAACTTGTAAGTCCGGTCCCTAAGTTCGGTCGATTCCAGAAACATTTTCCGGTAGTGTAAACTGAGCCCGACCGACCTTGCAAGTCCGGTCCCTAAGGTCGGTCGGCTCCAGAACCTTATTTTCCAATTCCCATTCAACTCCAAACTTCTCCTCATATATCCTAATATGTTATAACCATTGGGGCACCTCAAATACACCTTAAACCCTCCTCAAAACACTTAAATCATTCACCAAGATTCACCTTAGTCATTATGCATTTTCCTTGTAATAATGCTAACACTTGTAATGTTTCCCTCTAGGTTCCTAGGTGGTGGTTCATACCTAATGTAACCACTATGCCAAAAGTCTTCCTCACCACTATAACATGATCTCCCAAGCATCTTTCACCTTCTAAAACTCTTTTATGCATTTACTTAAAGTTCCTTAACAAGTTTAAACTTCCATCATCATCACATTACTTCCTTCCTAGTTGTGCACCAACATTTGCCTAAGTCCTAAATACCCCAATACATTCTCTTGATTCCTAAACCTTCCATGGTGATATCTAAATCATCATAAGTCATTACAACACCTTAACCTCACCCTTTTTCATCAAGACAACCTATAGAACATTCCTAGTACTTCCTTAGTCATTAAATTCCCTTAGGACATCTTAAACACTTAAACTCTCCTTTAAATTTTGCCATAGGTTCTCTAGTTTATAGTACCTCCTAACAAATGGTTTTTCTCCATCAAACAACCAATACCACACAACTTCTCATCATAATAGCTTAACACCCAATTCACACTAAAACTTCACCACATCATCATATAATGATTAGACTTAAAATGCTTGGCACTTAGGCCCTTAAATGACAATAATCTTAACCACTGAATTTCCACATATATTTTCCTTCAACCTGCGAATACACTCAACAAGGCTCCCATTGAATTAAAATGCTTCTTGTACTTCACCTTTATATTCTTACACTATCTCTTTTCTCATTTGCTCTTTAGTCACAAGTTCACAAGTATAGACATTGTTTCTCCTAGGTTTTATACAACCCTTTTCTAATGTAAACTCAACACTAAACTCATCATATACCTAAATCTCATTTCCTTAAAGAACAAAACACCTTAAGGTAAGTAATTTACCTTGTTTTCTCACAAGCTTAAAAGCTTTTCTCCTTAGGTTTTATTTGTTCAATCTCGGTCACCAATGTGATTCTCCTTGCCAATGTTCTAACCAATATCCAATGACTCCAATGAGTACTAGATAACACATTAACCCTAAGGAACAAACCCTAGGTTTAAAAATATGTTTAAGGTATAAATGTGATTGTTTACCTTGGTTTTCTCAAGACAACTTGGATGTGAAGCAAGAAGGACCTCCTCTCCTTTGAAGAGTAGAAACAAGCTAGAACAAGGCATAAACATGGAGTCCCATGAGTATATATTTTCGGTCAAGTGAAGAAAATGGTGGAAACCTAGATTTTCTTACACTTTCTTTACCTTAAGAGAATGGAGATGCCAATGGAGTCTCCAAACTTGAATTTCCTCCTCTAATGGTGGTTTGACTTGGCACCAAAATGAAGCTCTTGAAGTTTTGAAAAGATAGAGGAGCTTGAGCTAACTAAGAAGAATATCTATTTTGTTTTGGATTTGGAGCTTAAATGAGCAAGTGGTGTGCAAGAGAAGGTGGAGCTTTCATGGAGGTTAAGCTCAACGTGAATGGAGAAGAAAATAGAGCAAGAAATCGTGGGCAACAAGGGAAAATGAAGAAGTGAGGAGAGAGGTATCAAAGTAGTATTTATCTTAAAAGGTGAATAGTGTATTATGCTTTATACTTACTTATTTGCTTTCTCTTTACTTAGGTAGATAAGTGTGGTGAGTCACACTTAAAGAAACCGGCCCCCTTTAGTGAATGAAGGTAGTTTAGTCTTTGTTGACCAAATGTCTCACTATATAGACTTATGTTATAAACTAGCTAAATAAATTCACTTTCATCAAAAACAAGGCACATTGTTGTGAATTTTTGATTTCCCATTGATATAGACCTCCAAATGTGATACTATATAGTACACATATTAATTAAAGAGTAATGATGGACATTTAGCCATTCAAAACTCATTGACAAGACAATTTTTCAAAAACGTGCTTTAAGACTCCTTAAAGCACATTTTGTGTTTTAACTTTTTTTCAAGCTTGGTTTTCTTTGGTAATTGGTTTAAAATGACCATTAGGATATTACTAAGGTCTTGGAACAATATTTGGGTACTCTCCCATATCTCTCCAAGCTTAGAGCACGTTTTTGCTTAAACTGCTCTTTTGGTGTTTCCTTATATTTTCTTTGATTAGAAATGTTTCTAAGGCATTATTTAGCCTTCTTATATCTTGGTTTATCGTTTAAACACCATATCTAAGTTTGGGGTATTTCAGTTGGTTGGGTCAGACATGGGTCGGATAGGAGAGTTTTAAAAGACGGAAAATTTCTGTAATGGTCCGATCCAGTTGGTTGGGTCGGACGTGGGTCGGACAAAGTAGAACTTTACAATCCGAGAGTTGCTGGAATGGTCCGACCCAGTTGGTTGAGTCGGACGGTGGGTCGGACGACCCTTAAGGCTTAAAAAAAACCCTAAGAGAGTTTAGAGGTATTAAGGGTACCCCATTAAGGAGGCAATGATTACTAGAGGTATAAAGACCTAAGGGATGAAGTTAAGTGTAAGCTTAAAAGTTTAAGGTTAAGTTTGTAAGATTAAGTTGTAAAACTTAAGGGGTGTTAAGTGGGGATCATTAAGGGTTAAGTAAGTTGAATTAAGTTAAGTGATTAACAACCTAAAACTGAATGAATGTTTTAGGACTTGGGAATTTGGACTCCGGAAGAGAGTAAGCAACCGAACGACCAACGGTGAACGGTACAGTTCTTCTTGTGACCTGCTTGCTAACGAGGTGTCCCTCGGCTTGTGTGCTATTTGTTTTTGTGTGCTCACTAAACAAGATAAAGCATGCAACCGGAATATTATGTTTATTGTATTGTTGTGTGATGTTTGAAAACTAACACAACATACCGTGAGAACTTACTAACCAACGTTTAGTAAGGAATTGAGTGAGACTAAGGAACGAACCCTAATATGAGTTTGATCTAAACCGAAAGAGGTTAACCAACAAACATGGTCTTGAGACTACTACTAACTGGGACTTGAGTGAGGAAACCCGGGACTGACTCCGGTCATGCATGCTAAGGAGGGGGTCGTATCTATAAGCAGATTTGACTTCCGCTTAAGGACTTGTCTTCGGACTTGTAGCCTAGGGCCAGTTGCTGGCTCAGCTACGCTGGACTCCCGTCCAGGGTAGGTGGCATTAAGATGGTGCGGTGGGATCACCTAAATCCCAGGTTTGAAATTAAGCTACAACCATTCCCCTCCAGGAACGGTTTGTATACTGAGAATAAGTTAAGGTTAAGATTAAGGTAAGGTTAAGATTAAGGTAAGGTTAAGATTAAGGTAAGGTTAAGATAAGTTGCAACCATTCCTCTTTAAAGGATGGTTTGTATTATTAAGACTAAGATAAGCTACATCCACTCCTTATTAAAGGATGGTTGTTTCTAAGATTAAGATAAGACTAAGATTGAGGTGAGATAAGGATGGACTAAGACTAAGAGGAAATATAACTTAAGGAGTTAGATAGTTAACTCTCTAATTAAGGGAACGCATTTAAGTCGTTCGTTATGTTTGAACTTTGATTGTTCATACTTGGTTTGTTGTTTACTGCACCTTCTATTATGTTGTGCATCTAATCAACCTCCATGCTATCGACAAATAGTCGTCGTAGCCACGTTAGCTTGGGGGCCATGAGAGGATCGTACCAGCATTCGTGCTGACCCCCTTTGGGGGCTGTTTTTACTACACAGGTGAACATCAGGAGGCGGCCGTCGCGAGAGTAAGAAGGGGTACAAGTGCTGCAGGTTAAGTGTGGCCTACGAGTTGTGCATGTACACTCGTATGGCAATTGAGTTAGTAAGATGTATAGGATGTGAGGGGATTGTAAGAAGGAAATGTATTTGGTTAAGGTTGTCATGTACTAATGTTCGGTATATTCTGTAGTCAGACCGTGGCGAGGTCCTGGAGTGTAAAGAATTCCGCTGTGACATGTATATATATATGCTGTTAAGTTGCGAGACCACATTTGGATTGAGTTGGGGGTGTTACAAAGGGTTTCTGTCAATACATGTCCCTATCTGTGGCCCCGGACTTTTCAAGTTTGCATTTTTATTTTAGTTCTGTTTTCGTAATCATTTAATTCAATTGGGGTTCGTGGTCTCGGACATTAGGTCTGAGGCTACAGACGTAATTAAAATTTGACCTAATTCTGCCTCCGAAACCCTAGTTTAGGTATTTTCATATTTCACTTTAATTTTTTGTCAAAAAACGTTAAAA
This sequence comes from Limonium bicolor, assembly GCA_023374045.1. Lineage (NCBI taxonomy): Eukaryota > Viridiplantae > Streptophyta > Magnoliopsida > Caryophyllales > Plumbaginaceae > Limonium > Limonium bicolor. The sequence continues at coordinate 279,789,423 of CM041780.1, forward strand.
AATAAAAAAAACAGAAGTGTGCACTTAGGTTTAAAACAACTTTGTAGTAAACCGTAAATAAACAAAGTAGAGGAAAAACGACCTAGGAGGGGTAATGAAAGTAATTTGAACCCTAAATAAGTTGTATATCAAGCCCCCGAACCCAAACTCTCCTTTCCTAATTTGATTTAGGTAAAAATTAGGTGGCGACTCATAATAGGTTCCAGTGAGCTAGCTTAGGTTTTAATAATTAATGTTATATGGCATAGATATTAAACTTGGGTTAAAAGTGGACCTAAAACCCGATTAGATCGTAATCAACTTTAATCAATATAGGGTAGGGTTTAAAATCGAGGCTCACAGACTGGCGACTCTGCTGGGGACAACTTCTTAATATTAACTTGTTTAATTTTAAGAAAGAAGGCTTAACTCGAAAAATTGTTTATTTATGGCTTTATTACTTTGTTTATTTACTTTTGTGCGCACTTTAATTTCTACACCTTTACATCATGTGAGAGCAAGGATCCACGCAAACCGATTTCACCTCGGGACCCGTTTGAGGGTCCACTATCAGGGACTCACACCTTTTAGGTGATGTGAATAAGCGGGGGAAAAGAGGAGGATGTCGTCTAACCACATCCCCTTAATACCTGGGCCTTAGCCCTGAGCGTTTTCCTGGCAGTGCCCTTACCTAGCCCATTGTTTGGTCAGTCAAAGACCCAACCATAGACGCACACCTTCAGGTGATGTGAAAAGAGTGGGGAAGCCCAAAGAGAATATCGTGCAAGCCCTATTCCTTTGTGGTGACCTGGGCCCATTCCCCAAGCACCTCTCCGGATCGATCCATACCCGGTTTGATTTAAACGTCTAGTGAGGACATGCTGAATTTGTGTGGGTGAAATACCCCGTAATTAAAAATAGTGATTAATTAGGCTAATGAATAATTTAGAAGCTTAATTAAGTATAAATAATCATGAGGGAACAAATCCCGAAGGAAACGGATCCTTAAAACGGATTAAAATCACTAACGAACCTTAAAGCGCGTTTTTCGAGGTAACCGGGAAAACGTGACTTTAAGCGGGTCAAATAGACTCGTAACAATTTTGGTCAACTAAATAATCATTAATAAATATTAGTGAAGCTTTAGGACCAATAAAATCAATAAAACGAGAGATTAGTAAAAACTGCCAAAAACGGGAAGTTGTGGGGTAGAAACATAAATAACCAAGACTTATGTGTCCAATATTGTAAAAAGGATTTTTAAAACCCTTATGGGTTCTGTATGTGTCCGATTGCACATCCCCACTCACACCCTCTCTTTATTTCCTTTTTACTCACAAAAGACAAAAGCAATTACAATTCAAAAAGTAACATATTTTACTCTCACACTCTCTCTCTCCCATTCTCATTTCTTTCTCACGTGTAGCAGCCCTTACCCCCTCACTCTCTGTTCTTTCTTCCTCCTCCAGCGATAACAATGGAGAACATGAAGAACCACTAAAGTCCTCACCTTCTCTCCTCTTGTAAACCCCTCAAATCTCTTCCAAAAATTATAAAAATTACACCATTGTCTTCCTCTCCTCAAGAGCAACACTTCCCTCTTTTCAAAATCCGGAAAAGAGCATTTTCGTTTTCATGGGTATACCCCATTTGGAGCTTCAAGACCACCATTAGAATCACCTCCTTTTTCTTGTCGTTTTGAGGTAAAAAATTTCACGAAACTCCATCTTTTTCTAGCCCTTGTGGGAAAAACGAAATTTAGAAACTAAGCTCTTGTTACTCCTTGTGTTCTAGCCGATTTTGACCTCATTGGTGGAGTTGGAATCTTGTTCTTGAGCCACTCCAAGCTTTATTTGCACCCTTGCAAGGTAATGAGATTTATAAACCCTAGAACTCACATTAAAGCTTAAATAATGTTAGGGTTAATTTTAGTATTGAAAGTGTGTGTATGTATGGGTGATAATATTAGATTGGTTGAGGTGCTTGCACCGATAGAGAAAGAGAGAGAGAAGGAAGAAGGAAGAAACAAGATGAAGAAAGAAAACTAGAAGGAAAAACAAGGTAAGAATGCTCTTTTGTGTAGCTTGGTATATATATGTATGTAACAGATTTTTAGAAGTTAAAATGAGTATTATAAAATGATAGTGTATAGGTAGTGCAATGTGTAGGAGAATATAAGTATTTTGAACCTTTAAAAGATATGTAAAACTTAATGAAAACATAGTTGTGAATGAGAAGGTAGTGTGCAGGAATTTTAATGTTGCTTAGTGTAGTATGTGTGTATGAGAATTGAGTATACTTGTATTGACTATAAACAGGTGGTGAGGATCATTAATGGGTGAATAAAAATGTGGTGAGAGTGTAAAATATAGGGGAGACTATGGCGAAATTTATCTAGAATTAGGACACTTAGTGAATTAGAAACTAGGTGACTAAATTGTGCTTGTAACAGATTTTGATTTAAATAAATAGAGGGTATATTTGGGGAGATAGTTAATGTAGTTGTAATGTATTAGAGGTGTTAAAAATGACATTAGAAGAGGAAGTTATAGAAGGAGAGTGTAAGTGTCAAAGTCTGTAGCAAAACGCATTAAGGAAGAAAACAATGTAAGTGTTGAATTGGAACTTAGAAAATTGGGTGTAAAAGTAGTATAGAATTGGTGTGATAAATTAAGAAGTGAATTAACATGATTTAGAGTGTCTAATTAGTGCTAAAACATGTTAGGATGTATGTAGGAAGATTGGGGAAACAATGGGTGAAGTTAGGAAGAGAAAATAAGGCCTGTAGCAGAGTTCTGCTACCGTCCGACCCAGAGCCGTGAGTCGGACGTGGGTCGGACGGGGCTTAAGTGTAACACCCCTACTACGCCCCTATCAACTACTGAAATCGCAGCGGAAAACCAACCAACAATAATTAAACGCTTTGGTGTTACAACGCCGTTAACCACCCACGTGGTTAACTAGGCAGAATAAATACAAGTGTATCGGTCTGACGATCAGACTCCCGAGCATAGATCCTAACATCCACATATATATATATAATCAACCATACCGAGTATTTAATTTACATCACACCTACCAACCGTAAACATCCACCACTGTTTAACAAACGGTACCAAAATGTAATGCCTCGGGAGCACAGGCGCATCCCGGGCTCAACAACCAAAATAACCAAAAGTACATCTACGACTTAGGATCTAGAGCCACTCCGCTTCTTCGATCCTCATCCTGCAGTAAAATATGGAGCCCCCGAGGGGGTCAGCAACCTTTGCTGGTATGGTTAACGCGCAGCCCATCGGCTACCGGGATACGCGCAACCAATTGTCATGATAACATGGCATTCATTTTAAACATTCAACATATATACACCATAGCATAGCAAGGGAAATTGCATAGCACCATAACAATACATAACACCATAAAACCGGTTCTCAAAAGGAACCTTCCACCATAGTTAGTATACATAGTGAGCCTAGAGATTATTGCCAATCTCATGCTAAGCTCGTTACCAACCTCGTTACCGTCCAGTTATATCGAACGGTTAACTTATACCCAAGGTGTGTCGGATATAGTAATCCCAAGCACACCGAAATAACATTCGTATGCCCCTGTGGCCCGACGTGAGTCAGTAACTAGCTTTGGATAAGCTAAGGGAAGGTAGAAACCAAATTGGAATACAACCTATACATACACCAAGAGAGCCGAACCGGATATGATATCGACTCCCGTCCTCACACGTGTGGCCGTAACATGACCGGACTCCTCACTCCCCCAGTTAGCACTTGTTAGTGATCACACAATGTTTGTTAAGTCACATACAAGCAAGTATTTAGGTCTTGTTAGACAACCAAGGGAAAGGAGCCACAACATTGTAACATCATAATGTATAACAACTGTAAACTCTTTTCATGCCTTAATCTTATAAGGTCGTAACAATCAGAAAAGCAAACAACACCCAAGCCGGTGTAAACCGGTAGACAACAGACTGCAAGAAAACCATACCTTGGTCCTTGCCTCGTTTCGTTTCCACCTTGAGAGAATCCTAAACACATTAGTAACGTCGGTTAATTATTTATTTAACTTCACACTTACTAAGTATTTAACATGATTGTATGACATGTTTTAATGTCTAACTTACCCTAGGTTACCCTCATTATACACCCTAGGGTTAACCACATAGGTCACATTCTTTTCTGTTTTTTTTTTTACAAGTTTTGGTCCGACCGACCTTACCGACCGAACTTACCCAAGTTCGGTCGATTCCAGAACACATTTCCGTCAAAATTTTCTACTCCGACCGACCTTGTAAGTTCGGTCGCATGTTCGGTCTATTCCCGAGAGTTTCTTCCCTTTGAAAATTTAGCCCGACCGAACTTGCCAAGTCCGGTCCTATGTTCGGTCGATTCCAGTAACTCAATCCGTACACAAAATACAAGCCCGACCGACCTTGCAAGTCCGGTCCCCAAGGTCGGTCCATTCCAGAAGCCAATTCTCGCAGGGTAAACTGGGCTCGACCGAACTTGCAAGTTCGGTCGCAAGTTCGGTCTGCCCCAGACCTTTGTTTTCCTTTTTACATTCAATTCCAAACTTCACCCCATATAACCTAGTACCCCCTAACCTCATTTGGGCACTTCAAACACACCTTAAGACATCCTTACACACTCATAAAACTCATTTTCTAATTCCTTAAGCCTTTACTTATATCTTCACAAAATTCCTAACACTTACAATGTTTTCTCCTAGTTTTTCAAGTGGTGTTTCATACCTATGATAACTACTATCCCAAAAGCTTTCTCCTTATTTTAACATCATCTCCCAAGCATCATCTCTCACAACTAACTCCTTATATCCTTCTTGAAAATTCTTTTCCAAGTTTACACTTTCTCCTTATTACCAAAGTTTGCCTAAGTATTTACCTAAGTCCCAAAGTGACTTTGGTACTTACTAAAATCTCATGATCATGCCTAAGTCCTTATTACACTCTAGAACACTTCCTACTTCATCAAAATTCCTTTATAACATCTTGAACTCCTTATGCATTTCCTAAATTTCGACATAGGTTCTCCTAGCATTCTGTTACACCTTAGCACATTGTTTTCATCATTAAACATCCAAGAACACTAAGAATCACCAAGAACACTCTCATACACAACTTCACCAAATTCACACTACATTACAATATAGTGCATAATTTAAATTGCATGGCACTTAGGCCCTTAAAATGCATGGCTCTTAGGCCCTTAAAATGCATAACTCTTAAACACTGAATCTCCACAATATATTTGCCTTTGACCTGCAAATACACTCAACAACACATACGCCTTTTACTAATCTCTTGAGAACACTTTACTAAGTCATTCACCATTTGCTCTTTAGGTAGTTTTAATAAGCATTTATAAGCTCATTTCTCCTAAGGCATTAAACAACATTAGGTTAGTAGATTTACCTCTTTTCCAAACAACTCCTTTCTTGTTTCCTTATAAAAACCGGTAAGGTATTTGATTCCTTGTCAAGCTCTAAACAAAATACAAGCATTATAATGAGTATTCAAGCTATAAGCTTCATCTCATTGTAAACCCTAATTTTACATTGTTTCAAAAACATTAATGTAGTTGTTTTACCTTGGTCTTTGAAGAGAGTTTGAATATATAACAAGAGAGGACTCCACCTAGTCCATGAAGAGTTGGAATGAAGCTAGAACAAAGTCACACCAAGAGCTACATCAATGTGTATTTTCGGTCAACAACAAAACATGAAGGAAACATGATTTTTCTTTGAGATTCCTTACCTAGAAGCAAAGGAGATCAACAATATGTCAAAAGACAAGCTCAAGCTCCTTCAATGGTGGAACTCCACGGCACCGAAATGGGGCTCTTGAAGTTTTGAGAAGATAGGAATGAAGAGCTTGATGAGAGGAAGAGATTGGTGGTGTTTGTTTTTGATTTGGTTAAGTGAGCTTGGATTTACAAGAGGTCAAAGCTTGAGTTTTAATGGTGGTGGTGATATTACCGTGAGAGAACAGCAAGAAGGGAGGAAGAAGGAGTTGAAACCGTGTGAATGAAGAAGAAATGAGAGAATGAAGATAGAACTTACTTTTTGAAGATATTTGTAGTTAAAAGTAAAAAGTAGTTTATTTACTTATCATTACTTACTTAATACATTAATAAGAGAGTGGTGAGTCACCACACTTAAGAAAACCGGCCCCCATTTATACTTAGGGGTAATATAGTCTTTATTTGTCAATTTAATTACTTATACAAACATATGTTACAAAATAGCTTATGAAAATCACTATTCACCAAAACAAGGCACTTAAAGTGAAATTTTTGATTTCCCATTAATATAGCCACCCAAATGTGATACTATATAGTACACATATTAATTAAAGAGTAATGATGGACATTTAGCCATTCAAAACTCATTTACAAGACAATTTTTCAAAAATGTGCTTTAAGACTCCTTAAAGCACATTTTGTGTTTTAACTTGTTTTCAAGCTTGGTTTCCATTGGTAATTGATTTAATATGTTCATTATATATAAATAAGATCTTGGTAAGTTCATTAGGTCTTACCCAAGCTTATTCCAAGCTTAGAGCACATTTTAGCTCTTATGACTTAAAGCACATTGTGTCTTTTGTTTAAATTGTTTACTAATGTTTCTAAGACTCTTTTTAGTCTTAATACACCATATTTAGGTGTTTAAACAACATAACTAGGTTTGGGGTATTTCATTAAGCAACGACAACAAATCTTTCTGGAATGGTCCGACCCAGGGCCGTGAGTCGGACGTGGGTCGGACAGGCAAAATTTTCCGTCGTCGAAGTTTCTAACTCCGTCCGACCCAGAAGGTGAGTCGGACGTGGGTCGGATAGAGCTTGGACGATGGGACCGAAACTTTCTGGAATGGTCCGACTCAGAGTTGTATGGGTCGGATGGAATAGTGCTGGGTCGGACAGCGTGAATTTCAGAGGACGAACTCTACTGGAATGGTCCGACCCAGGGCTTGGGTCGGACGGTGGGTCGGACGGCCCAATACTTACAAAAAAAACAGTAAGCTTATAACTATATATATATAATATATATATATATTGTATACCCACCTATACATATGTATATATATAATGTATGTAAACCATGGACAAGTAAGGGAAAGTAAGTAAAATGAAATATAAGTGTAAGGAATGTAAAGACTTAGTGAATATGGGTTAGTAAACACAAAAGTAGTTGAGTTAAGATTAATAATAGTTAGATTAATCATTCAGTTGTATGTATATCATAGGATTTGAATTGTGACACCGGAAGGACGATTGGAAACACGTACGACGGTGAACGGTATGGATTCCTTATGCCCCGTATGCATCTTGGTTACTCTGATTTGTTGTGTTTGTGCTAATTGATCACCAAATAAGATAAATGCACGAATCGGAGTTATCATGTTTACTTGTGAATATGTAGTGCTGTATGTTGTGAATATTTTCTTAAACCTCAGTTTGTATAATTCATGAAATGTATGGATGATAATGAATGTCTGTATGTATGTTGTATTGCATCGTGACCGATTGTTAATGTGAATGGACTTCTAACTTATTCCTAACAAGCTAACCAATCTAACTTAAATTGGTAATTAAATTGGAATGAGTAGAAGTCCGATATAGTTTCGGCCACGCGTGAGGATGCGGAGTCACGAGAGGTTGGCTCCAATTCCTGACTCTTAAACTGGTCCGCGGCCCAAATCCCTTAAGTGGGTAGCATCCCGGATTGGTGAGTCAAGTAAATCCCGGAGGTGGGACGGCGTAGTCCCCAGGGCCGGAGGTCCCGACGACTTAACTTGAGTATAAGTAAGTAAGTAAGAATGAGTAAGTAAAGTAAATGAAAGTAAGTAAGTGTAATTAAGAAAAAGTAAGTAATGAGTAAAAGAGTAAAAGCATTCCGATTAACCCGGATGCATAATTTGGCTAACCTTGAGAAGGTAAGTAAGTTGCGTGTTATTGTATTGTTACCTTGGAATGTGTAATGTATTGAGCATGATTGTATGATGTATGTAAAGCATGTATGTATGTAAATAATGAACAGCATGTTTAGTGGACGTCAAATAGTCGGCGTGCCCTAGCTAGCACGCGGTATATGCGGAGTTTATACGCAGCGTTTGCTGAGCCCCTTGGGGCACCATTTTTACTACACGCAGGTACTCGCGAAGGATGAAGATGTGAAGACTTAGTTTTATTTCTTTACCTTCTTTTTGGATTGTAAACAATGATGTATGAATGGTGTACTAAGTAGTACACGGCTAGAGCCTTTTTGATTAGCCGGTGTACCATGGGGTACACCTTTTTGGATTTTGATAGAATGGGAATTGGTATAGATGAGTAGCTGGTAGAAACTCACTCTTTTGGAACTTAGAAAGGATGTAATTGAATACACTTAAATACTCGGTGATCCAGGATGTAAGTATTTGGCATATGATATTTTGGTAAGTAATTTAGTAGCTCGGTATATTATGTTCATCAAACCATGACTGTAAGTAAGGTAAGCCTAGCTAGCCGTATGGGCGGTTAGCGGCATTGTACCACCCGCCGTAGTAAGTAGTAATATTTCCGCTGCGAACTCGTAGGATTAACAGGACGATTAGATGGTAAGCATGGGATTAACGGTTGGGGTGTTACAGTGGGCCTTGTTTGCTTGTATGATCGGTCCAGTACCCAGCCTAGAGATTGATAGGAACTTCTCCTACATCAACCTAATCCAACCCAAATTGGCAGCTCTATTTGTTTGCAGCCCAGAGGCCATGTTTGGTTTAACATGTGAGTCGTTCGGGTTTTGGCCCAAAAACCTAGACTTAGGTGATTTTTCTTCCGGCCCAATTTAAACTATCCCATTAGTTCAAGGCCCATAAAAAGAAGCTCACCTGAACTTGAAATAACTCACAAGTCCTGAAAATAAAACCTTTTTTGGCTTAGAAACCATCTTCTCTAACCCAAAGAAAGTTAGGCCCACTTGTGATTTAGGGACCATTCCAGCTCACGTGAAATACCCTGACCTTAAATATGGCGATTAAATTATCCTAATAGGTATTTAAGAGCCTAATAATGATTAAGAAATATTGGTGAAGAAAAATAAATCCAAAAGAAATAAAGAAACGCTTAAAAAGCGAAAAACGCTAAGTAAGCGTTAAATAACCATAGGAGGTATGAAACCTCGGTTAGCATATTATAAGGATTCTAAAGGCTTAATAAGACCAAAATAATATATGGGAACAACTCCCGGAGAAAACAGATCCAAATAATGAATTAAAACACTAATAGAGCTTTAGAGCACGTTTTTCGAGAAAACCCGAAAACGTGACTCTAAGTGGTCAAACAGACCCGTAAAAATTATAAATCATTAAATAACAATTATTAAGCATTTATGGAAGCTTAATAACCAATAAAAATAAAGAAACGAGAAAATTCCGGAAAACGGGCCCGGTTAGTGAATAGTACCAAAACCGGGTAAAATAATGAGTGTTTTCTGTAAAAGACAAAAAACGCTCCAAACAGTAGTAATATAGGGGCCGGTTTTTAATGGGTAAATTAACCCCTCTCACACACATGTAACTAGCTAATTAAATAAGAGAGCAAAAGCAACAAGTAATAAAGTAAAAACTACTTTATTCCCTTTCCTCTCACCTCACTCTCACATCTCACTCACCTCTCTCTCTCTCTCCTTCCTCTATTCCAGCAATTTCTCCCTCCTCTCTCTCTGGTTTGGGAGATTTTGAGCTCCCCCAACAACAACAATGGCAACTTCATCTTCTTCTCCATGCTCCACCTTCATGTGAGCTCCAAATGCAAAATTAAATACATATTCTTGCTCCCCTCATTCTCCTCTACATTCCTCTCTTTTCAAAATTCGAAAAGGATGAGTTTCATCTCCATGGGTTTTCCCCATTTGAAGAGAAAAGCACACCATTATGGAGCTTGGAGTCTCCTCTTTCCAACAAGGTAAAAATCTCCATAAAAGATTCAAGTTTTCTCCACCTTCCTTGGTTAGCCGATTTTTGCCCATTTGTAATGCTCTATTTTTCTCTCTCTTTTGAGCATAATCTCAACCTTGCAATGGTGGTGAGAACACCTTCTTAAACCAAGGGCTAAAACCCCTCCTAAAGCACTCCAAAGGTAAACCCTAGAATTTGTATTTTTAAACACCTTAATGAATTAGCATTAATTTAAGGGTTAGTATATTAATTGTAAGTGTTTTGTGTCCATTGGGTGATGGGAATGGAGTTTGGCAACTCCATTCCCCACATAACCGATTTTGAGGCAAGAAAGGAAGGAGGAGGAAAAATGAGAAAGGAAGAAGGAATATAAGCTCAAGGTAAGAGCTCCTTCCTAATGTTAAATTCTATTGCAATAGAGTAATGGGAATGGGAAAAATATTTAAAGAACCCAAAACCTTGTACTAGTATTGAGGATTGTGAAGTTTGAGTATTTAAGAGCAAGAATTTGAATTGTAGGCTTTGGAGCCAAATGTGATGTGTATGTATATTGGGATTGTGGATTGAGAAAGTATTGAGGAATTTATATTTGTATGTGTGCTGGTAGGACCCTTGAATGGGTGTGGCTAGAATAGGAATGATTTTGGTGATAATGGGTATGTGTGGATAAGTGAGAATTGTAGGTGAGCTATGGTGAAATTTTGGTAGGAATTGTGTATTTAGGAAAAACTTGGTGAATGGGAGAACCAAGGTGTATATTGGATTGAGTAGGTATGTTTAGTAGTGACGAGGTGGTAGTTGTAGTATGAGAAATAAGAAGTGTAAAAATCTGTAGCAAAGAGCTATCAAAGTGCATTGTGGAACTAGGAAGATAGGTGGTGTAAGCATTGGTAAAAAGAGTGTTGGACTTGGGTATAGATGTGTAATTGCTTGGAAATGTATTTGGGATGCTAGGAGTGACATTGGTAGAGGAAGTATTGAATGGTAGAAGTTGGGTTAGAAATCTGTAGCATAAGTAAAACAAAAACTGTTACATTTGTTGGAAAAGAAGTGAGGAATTTGTGTAAGTTGATTGATGGATTTAGTAAGGAGTTTGGTGGATGAACTAGCAATTTGGAGGCCTAAGTAGTGTTTAAACATGTGGGATTACATGTAGGAAGATTGGAGAAACAATGGGCAAAGTATGGAACTGAAAACAGATTTTAAAACTGAAATACTGGGCCGGACCGACCTTGGGACGGACTTGCAAGGTCGGTCGAGCCCGGATTTACAAGACGGAAACCTTCTGGAATGGACCGACCTTGGGACCAAACATGCAAGGTCAGTCAGCCAGAAGAATTTCCTGTAATGCAACCTACTGAATGGACCGACCTTGCGACCGGACTTGCTAGGTCGGTCGACACAAAATTTTCCCGACATGTACCTACTGAATGGACCGACCTTGCGACCGGACTTGCAAGGTCGGTCGGGCTAAAATTTTTCCGTCGCGTAACTCACTGGAATGGACCGACCTTGGGACCAGACTTGCAAGGTCGGTCGGCCCTAAAATTTTTCCAGCGTATTTCCCTACTGACTCCGACCGACCTTGGGACCGGACTTGTAAGGTCGGTCGAGTCATACAAAAAAAATTAAATTTAATTAATTTAATTAAATAATAATATATATACATATATATATATGTACACCCACTTATGCATATGACATATATGTAAGTATACCATTGTTAAGTAAGGAAGTAAACTTAAAGTAAAGAAGAGTAAGTAGATAGTGTGTAAGTCTAAGAATTATAAAGACTTAGTAGGTATGAACTAGGAAACGTAAGATTAATCGAGTTGGGTAATGATAGTTAGATTAATTACTCGATTGTATGTAATCATAGGATTTGATTTGTGAACACCGAGGAACGTCGGATACAAGTGCAACGGTGGACGGTATGATTTCTTCATGCCCTGTATCCTAATCTGGTTACCCCGATTTGTGTGCTTATTTGATCACCTAATAAGATAAATGCATGAATCGGACTATATTGCACTTACTTGTGCTTGTTTACATTGTTCTCGATTTTGTCTTGACAATAGTTTGTATAATTCATGAAACATATGAATGATGATGAAGTGTATTGTATTTCGTAGTGTACTCGTATATTGAATGTATTTTGTATGGATGTGTATATGAACAATGTATTGTGTATGTGGCTTGAATGAATGACTTCTGCTAATTCCTAACTACCTAACTCCTAACATAAGTAGGAATAAATTGGAATGAGTAGAAGTCCGATATAGCTTCGGCCACGCGTGAGGATGAGGAGACATAAGAGGTTGGATCCGATTCCTGGTTCTTAAACTAGTCCACGGCCCAAATCCCTTAAATGGGTAGCATCCTGGATTGGTGAACCAAGTAAATCCCGGTGGTGGGACGGAGTAGTCCCCGGGCCGGAGGTCCCTGTTGTAAAAATATGCGACTACTTCTTCAACCTAGGCAGTGTACCTAGTCGTTTGCGGGATAGTGGATTTGTGGGGTGTCGAACTCTTGGGGACCTTGCTGTGATTTAACTGATAGTGAATTTTAATTGAGAATTCTAATTAGACTACTGAACAGAAACTTATCATTTTTTTGAGAGAAATTGTGGTTCAGAACTTAATGTAAATAAAACAGTAGAAAAGAACAATTAATTAAAACAGATTAATATTAGCAGTTATGAAACTCTTTTGTTTTTAAAGAAGCATCCCGGGTTGTTTTGCTCACCTATTTTACTCAAATATTATTGTAGACTTCCCCACTTTAGCAATAAACTCAAGAACCTTAATTAGTTTATTGACCGTTCCCTGTCTAATAAACCCTGATTAATTTAAATAACAAGCGCAATACCTTGTTCAAGTTATTAATAAATTAATCGCATTATTAATAATTCCTATTGGAGACTGGTTAACCTATAGGTGAAAACTCACTTCTAGTCGTTGACCTGTTTTGACTTCTCTTGTCTAGAATCTTGTCTCAGCACTGCATTTTGACAAGAACCTACAAATATCACTTTAATAAATGGCCTAAATATTAAAGCGCATTAAGGAGGAGAATCAAAATATTGCTTGAACAGATTATATTAGAAAGTCTACGTAACACAGTTTAGTAAAATAAGCTTACTTCTCAACCCGGGAGCTAAGGTTTTTACTCAGACATAATTATACAAACGGAGGTCGTAGGTACGACAGCCATTAAAACAAAATACAGTTAAAGAAAAGAAATAGCACTCTGCATACGTATGGACTGGATGGAATTTTTGTGGAAGAAGTGAAATTTGGAAGTGAAGGTGAGAGATTCAGAGAGTAGAGTTTTTGTGTACGAGCGTGTATTATTTTTGATGAAGTTGCAGAGTTTATATAGAGAAGAGGAAGAAGAAGAAAACAGAGGAAGAGATGCGTGCAAATTGATTAGCAGGATAAGATGTGTGCAAGTTGATTAGCAGGATAAGATGATGGAGGTAGATAGATTGGGGTTGCAGACGCGTTAATACTGTCGGTTATCTTCTTGTCTGTAGGCGCCGTGAAGATTGAAGAAGAACGCCGCGAGAACGAAGAAGAAAAACTGTTCGCGTGTCTGTTTTGGCCGTGTCCGCCTGCGCGTCCGCCTGATATCAGGCGGACGTCTCTGTTCTGTCCGCCTCGAGGTCGTCTGTGTGCTGTCCGCCCGATAAGAGGCGGACTCCTCTGTGATGTCCGCGCGATAACAGGCGGACGTCTCTGTTCCGTCCTCCTCGCGGTCGTCTGTGTGCTGTCCGCCCGATAAGAGGCGACTCCTCTGTGATGTCCGCGCGATATCATGCGGACGTCTGTGTTGTCCGCGAGGCGGACGCCTGTGTGTTGTCCGCGCCTTAACCAGGCGGACGTGTATGTTGTGGGCGGCTGTTTTTATATATATAGAGTCTAATCTTCAATTGGCTCCAGATTCTTCGTTATAAGTCCGTTTGACTCGCCGTTTGTTGCGTTGGAAAGCTCATGAGATTATCTATCCATTAACATGGCTTTTTCCTACATTTAACACATAAAATATATCAGTCCATATCAAGACATAAATCTTAGGAAAAACATACGATAAGTGAGAAATATTATCCTGAAAGTGCACAAGTATAAGGTAAATTAAACCCTTAAATGTCTATGTATTTCTCACTTATCAAACTCCCCCATACTTATCTTTTGCTTGTCCTCAAGCAAATCTTTCTGACATAATGTTTAAACAAGTTAAACAGACAATAATCAAGTAAGGAGAGCACAGAAAGGTAATTGCCAATCTTTTCAGATTTTAAAAGGGTACTAACAACATTAATTTTATTAGATATATTTCTCTATTTCTGAGAATAACTCTGAAGTCCTGCAAAAAGAAAGAGAAGCAGTACCATGAAATTCTGCTTTTAACCCTGAGCCAATCCACCATTTTCTTTCACATTTCCTTGAACGACAAGGGGCATGAAGTAAAATCTTATTCCATTATACCTTTCAATGCCACATACTCATGATCCATAATGACGATTTTTCATTTTTCATTTTAGTACCAAATGCACAGATACTTCATTTTTTTAAGTTCATTTTTCTTCACCTCAGACTTTTCTCTCCACCCTTGTAGCGGTTTTGGGTCTACTATCCCAGATACCGAGTACCTTAGGTAGTCGGGTGATGAAGCACCCCTAAGAACTTAATAACCGAGTGGACGAGGCCTGTTTAGGATCAGAATATGCCTGTTTGGATCAGAGGAGTACCTTGCCTTGTTCTTTTTCCACCATTTCTTTCCAAATCAAATCCAGGCTCAAAGTCAAAACAAAATTCAAACAGTAATTTCCTCAGAATTTTTTTTTGAGTAAGGAGCAGAGTAATAATAATTTTTTTTGTGTGTACCCTTTAAACCTGTTAATACCAGCATTACTCCCTCTATGGCTCCTTCTTTGATTATTAATCACTTAACAAATTTAAACACAGTGTCGAAAAAGAACTTAAGAGCAAGCTTGTGATTACTATCTCTCCCCCACACTTGAACCAAAGCAATGCCCTCATTGCATAGAAAGAATTAAAATAACAGGGCATGCAAATACCTGGGTAAGGTCAAAAAGCATGGTAAGAAGAGATATTTAAATTTAAAGAGCAAAGTATGGATAGTGTACTCCCTAGAGTTATGCAGAATATGTAGAGTAGCTCCCCCACACTTGAGTTCAGCTGTCGGAATGTGTAAGATGTTCCTGTAATAATTATTCTAAACAGCCAGAAGAACTCAAGTTAATTCTCCTCGTTCTCTCTTCTTTCTTTTTATTTCACTCTGTTTTTTTTATAAAATAAAAGACAAAATATAAATATAATACAGATTAAAAAGATAGATAGTAGGGTGCCTCCTACCAAGCGCCCATCTTTAAGGTCTTTGGCTAGACCGTACCTCAGTGATTAAGTTGTAACTGGTTCTTTGAAAAGAAGCGCAGAAGCTTCTTCGTTATCCAACGTGTTTCCCATATACAATTTGATACGAGCTCCATTGACTTTAAATGATCCACCCTTCTTATTGTCCAATTCCACCGCTCCATAAGGGGAGGTAGATATTATTTTAAATGGTCCAGACCAGAAGGATTTTAACTTACCTGGGAAGAACTTTAGTCGGGAATTATAAAGGAGGACAAATCTCCTGCTTTGAAGTCTCGCTTGGCAATCATCTTGTCGTGCCAACGCTTGGTTTCTCTTATAAATCACGCATTTTCATATGAGTTGTACCTTAGTTCTTCCAGTTCTGTCAACTGGAACTTTCTTCTTTCACCGGCTTTTTGTAGATCGAAGTTCAACACCTTTAGAGCCCAATAAGATTTATGCTCTAATTCCACAGGCAGGTGACATGCCTTCCCAAAAACTAGTTTGTAGGGAGACACGCCGATAGGTGTTTTGAAGGCGGTACGGTATGCCCAGAGTGCATCATCCAATTTAATGGACCAATCCTTTCGTGAAGAGCTCACCGTCTTCTGCAGAATCCATTTCAGTTCTCTGTTTGTTATCTCTGCCTGACCATTGTTTGAGGATGGTATGGTAGAGCAACCTTATGGCGGACTCCATATTTTTTCAGGAGAGCATCAAATTGGCGATTGCAGAAATGAGAACCACCATCACTGATTATTGCTCTTGGAACACCGAATCGACTGAAAATGTTCTTCTTTATGAACTTCATCACAACTTTACCATCATTAGTAGAGCAAGCAAGGGCTTCCGCCCATTTAGAAACATAATCGACTGCTACTAAGATGTAAATTTCCAAATGAATTTGGGAAGGGTCCCATAAAATCAATCCCCCAAACATCAAATAATTCAACCTCTAGCATATTGTTTAAGGGAAGTTCATTACGGCGAGAAATATTACCTTGCCTTTGACACCGATCACAAGTAGACACAAAGCATGGCAGTCTTTGTGAAGGGTGTTCCAATAAAAACCGGATTCAAGTACCTTTGCAGCTGTACGGGTTGCACCGTGATGTCCGCCGGTTTCTCTAGAATGGCAATGGAGAAGAATGTTTCTGATTTCTGTCTCTGGGACACATCTCCTGATAATACCATCTGCACAGATTTTGAAAAGAAATGGATCATCCCATAAATAATGTTTGACAATAGAAAAGAACCTTTTTCTCTGCTGATAAGTCATATCAGCTGGGATGATCTTTGTAGCCAGATAATTTGCAATGTCGGCAAACCAAGGGTCTCTTGCCGTTTGAATTGTGAAAACTGCCTCGTCCGGGAAAAATTCATTGATGGGTCTCTCGTCTCTGGTCCCTCCATTCTGACAAGTGGTCAGCCACGACATTCTGGATACCTCTCTTATCCCTTATCTCGATGTCGAATTCTTGTAAGAGAAGTATCCATCTTATCAACCTTGGTTTTGCATCTGCTTTGGCAAATAAATACTTAAGAGCAGAATGATCAGTATGAATAATGACCTTACTACCC
Organism: Limonium bicolor; assembly: GCA_023374045.1. Classification (NCBI taxonomy): domain Eukaryota; kingdom Viridiplantae; phylum Streptophyta; class Magnoliopsida; order Caryophyllales; family Plumbaginaceae; genus Limonium; species Limonium bicolor. The sequence goes on from CM041780.1 coordinate 279,806,333, forward strand.
AATAAATATGAACGAAATTTATCCAAAGCGAAGACGACTGCCAGTAATTCTTTTTCGGTGGTGGCATAATTTTTCTGAGCATCATTTAAAGTGCGACTTGCATAATAGATTACTCTCAGAACCTTATCTATTTTCTGGCACAAAACGGCGCCCACCGCATAATCACTGGCGTCACACATAATTTCAAAGGGTTGTGACCAATCGGGTGATACAACAATAGGAGCAGAGACAAGTTTTTCTTTCAACAAATTAAAAGCTGCTAAACATTCATCAGAAAAATGAAATTTAGCATCTTTAGTCAGTAAAGTGCAGAGAGGCTTAGAAATCTTGGAAAAGTTCTTAATGAAACGTCTGTAAAAACCTGCATGTCCAAGAAAACTTCGAATACCTCTGACAGTAGTAGGAGGGGGAAGTTTTTCTATTACCTCGATTTTAGCTCGGTCTACCTCAATACCTTTGGAAGACACGTTATGTCCTAGCACGATTCCTTCACGAACCATGAAGTGACATTTTTCCCAGTTCAGGACTAGATTTGTGTCTTCACACCTGGCCAAAATAAGATCAAGATTCTCCAGGCAAGTATCAAATGTCGAACCAAAAACAGAGAAGTCATCCATAAAGACTTCTATACATTTCTCAATGTAATCAGAGAAAATAGCCATCATGCACCGTTGAAAAGTAGCTGGTGCATTACATAATCCAAATGGCATTCTTTTATAAGCGTATGTTCCATAAGGACAGGTAAAAGTAGTTTTATCCTGGTCTTCTGGAGCAATTGGGATCTGAAATATCCGGAATAGCCATCTAGAAAACAATAATAGTCCTGACCTGCTAACCTTTCCAGCATTTGGTCAATAAAAGGTAAGGGAAAGTGATCCTTACGTGTGGCGGTATTCAATTTCCTGTAGTCTATACAGACTCTCCAACCGGTAGTGGTGCGTTGAGGAATCAACTCACCTTTCTCGTTGGGAACTACAGTTATTCCGCCCTTCTTGGTACCACCTGCACTGGGCTTACCCATTTGCTATCTGAAATTGGATAGATAATGCCAGCGTCAAGTAGTTTTATTACCTCTTTCTTGACCACCTCTTTAAGAACGGGGTTTAGACGCCTCTGTGGTTGTGCTAAAGCCCTGAAATCATCTTCCATGTAAATTCGATGAGAGCACAGAGATGGGCTTATTCCTTTGATATCCGCTATTGACCAACCGATAGCGGTTTTATGACGGCGTAGCACCCCTAAAAGTTCCTCCTCCTGCACATCTGTCAATTTAGAAGAAATATAACTGGTAGATCAGATGGCTTTTTTAGGAAGGCGTATTTTAAATGAGGAGGAAGAGGTTTCATTTCGACTGTAGGTGCTTTTTCGATGGATGGCTTGGGTCTGTCCGCGTTTCTTTCTACTGGCTCGAATCTTGGTCGGTAGGATTGGAAATATGGCTTATGTTTGTTTAACTCTTCAGCCATGAAAGCAATAGCGGGATTTTCGTCCTCAGCTTCACAAGATGCCATAAGACATCTTTCCAGAATTGTTTCTTCGTCTCTGCTGAGGAATGTTTCCTGTACTAAAGAGTCAATAGTGTCAATAGAAAAACAGTTTTGTGTATCAGAAGGACGCTTCATGTTCCGGGTCATGTCGAAAACTACCTGCTCATCATGAAGTCTTAAAATAATTTTTCCTCCTTCAACATCAATTAAAGTTCTCGCAGTTCTCATAAAAGGTCTACCTAAGATCAGTGGGACATCTTTATCTTCCTCAATGTCTATAACAATGAAATCAGCGGGGAAAATAAACTTGCCAACAGAAACCACTAAATCTTCAATTTTTCCTTCGGGGTGAATTATGGAACGATCAGCTAGTTGGAGCTGAACAGGAGTAGGAGAGCATTGACCTATGCCTAATTTCTTGAATATAGATAAAGGCATTAAATTAATGCTAGCCTAAATCGCACAACCCGTTACCACAATTTATGTCTTCAATTGCGCAAGGAATGATAGGGAGACCTGGATCTCCAACTTCGGTGGTAGCTTTTTAAGAGTACTGCAGAAACTCTTTCGGTTAGTTTCACCGTGTCATTTTCCTGTAAAGATCGCCTGTTAGACAAGATATCTTTCATAAATTTTGCATAAATGGGCATTTGCGTTAAGGCATCAGAAAAAGGAATATTAATAGTTAATTTCTTAAAAATGTTAAGAAATTTTCCAAATTGGTCATCCAAATTCTTTTTCTTTAATCTGTCAGGAAATGGGATTGGAATATCATATGAAACCTGTGACGGTTTTATAGTAAGGGATTCAGGAGACTCCTTCTCCTTGGAAATTGTTACGTCTTCTTTGTCAGATTTTTGTTGATCAGATTTCTTCTCAGTTTCAGGGGCAGTGGATACCAACTCTTTCCCGCTCCTTAGGGTTATTGATTTTACATGATCCCTGGGATTTGGATCCGTTTGGCTTGGGAGTGACCCTGCTGGTCTTTGAGCCAACTGTTGGGAAATCTGACCTATCTGTCTTTCCAAATTCGTGGTTATGGTAGCCTGATCAGCAACTTTGGCCTCTATCTCAGTAAATTTTGAATTCATCGCCTGACCTTGTTTCAGAAGCTGATTCATCATGCCTTTTAACTCGCCAATGTCTCCTTGTGAGTTGGTTGGCTGTTCCTGTTGTCGGTTGTACTGCGGTTGTCGGTTTTGGTTAAAACCTTGGTTGTTGTCTGGTTGAATCCTTGGTTGCTCGTCTGGGGCTCATAATTCCTCCATGGTTGTTGGTTGCTCCTCCAATTGTTTTGGTTGTATGAGTTTTGATAAGGAACCCCTGGTCTGTTGTTAATTAAACTTACCTCTTCAAGGGTCTGTTGCAACCTGAACCATCGCAGTTGGTGGTTTCATGCGCTCCTCCACAGTTTTCGCAACAGGGAGTCAGATATGGAGAAGTGGCCACTGCCTTTGCAGCTTTTTGTTGTGGTTGACTAAGCGTTAGTTTTTCCACAACTTTCGTGAGTGCAGCTAGTTGAGCAGACACATGATCCTGCGGGGGAATACTGTAGATACCGGTTTCTTTTTACTTCACCTCTCCCCTTGTTTTTACACCATTGTCTGGTGCTGGCGGTCATCTGGTCTAGTAGATCAACTGCCTCTTCTCCGGTCATTTTCATAAAATTTCCTCCAGATGAGGAACTTAGCAACAATTTGTTAGAATCATTCAAGCCTCTAAAGAATGATAAAACAAGCTCCTGGCTACTCATACCGTGATGTGGACATAATATCTGTAATTCTTTGAATCTATCCCACGAATCATAGAGAGATTCTCCTGGTTCTTGACAGAAGTTGGTGATTTCAGCAATTTTTCTCTTGTTTTGGACGGGGGATAATATTTCGCCAGAAATTTGTTTGCTAACTCAGCCCAACTGTGGATACTGCTGGGTTGTAAGCTTCTCAACCACCTGGAGGCGCCATCTTTCAATGAATAGGGGAACAATTGCAGACGAATGCGTTCGTTCAGACTTCCTGATTTGTTGAAAGTGTTACAAAAATCAAGAAATGCAGATATATGGTGTGGAGCATCTCTGAATCTAGCCCGCTGTATTGGCCCTGGTGGTAGAGTGTGGTAATGAAACTGGTTTTGAACTGCCAGGCGTCTAGTTCAGCCTGAGTGACCTGAGGAAGGATAATAGCAGAAGGCCTCCCTTCAACTGATGGCTGTTGGTATTCGCAAAGAGTTTGTCGAGTTGCCATCTCTACACGTTGTTGTGTCTTTCTCTGTGAAGATATCTTCAATCTCAGGCTCAAATTCGTTTTGAGGACTGCCCAGATCGAGTACGACGCATATATAGAAACAACTAAAGTGTTAATTTAGTAGTTAGTATACTGGAAATTATAAGTTAGAGACAAGGGAAATTGAGAGTTAAAGACAATGGAAATTAAGAGTTAAGGACAATGGAAAATGAAATGTTAAGGACAAAAAATTTAAAGTTAGTAGTTAGAGACAATGGGAAAGAAATGACATAATATTAAATGACAGAAATTTTAAGTTAGTAGTTAAGGACAGAAATTTTAAGGTAATAAATACTGTACTGGAAATTTTAAGGTAATAAATACTGTACTGGAAATTTTAAGGACAATGGAAAGAAATAACAATAATATATGACAATAATATTAAAAAGTTAGAAGTTAGTAGTCCAAAGTCCGATGTCCGTAGTTAGATGTCCGAAGTCCGATAGTCCGATAGTAAACTCATAAAATTAAGAACGTCAGTTAACCGTGCCGGAGGTCCCCGGCAACGGCGCCAAAAACTTGTTGTAAAAATATGCGACTACTTCTTCAACCTAGGCAGTGTACCTAGTCGTTTTGCGGGATAGTGGATTTGTGGGGTGTCGAACTCTTGGGGACCTTGCTGTGGTTTAACTGATAGTGAATTTTAATGAGAATTCTAATTAGACTACTGAAACAGAAACTTATCATTTTTTTGAGAGAAATTGTGGTTCAGAACTTAATGTAAATAAAACAGTAGAAAAGAACATTACTTTAAAAAAGATTAATATTAGCAGTTATGAAAACTCTTTGTTTTTAAAGAAGCATCCGGGTTGTTTTGCTCACCTATTTTACTCAATTATATTATTGTAGACTTCCCCACTTTAGCAATAAACTCAAGAACCTTAATTAGTTTATTGACCGTTCCTGTCTAATAAAACCCTGATTAATTTAAATAACAAGCGCAATACTTGTTCAAGTTATTAATAAATTAATCGCATTATTAATAATTCCTATTGGAGACTGGTTAACTATAGGTGAAAACTCACTTCTAGTCGTTGACCTGTTTTGACTTCTCTTGTCTAGAATCTTGTCTAGCACTGCATTTTGACAAGAACCTACAAATATTCACTTTAATAAATGGCCTTAAATATTAAAGCGCATTAAGGGGAGAATCAAAATATGCTTGAACAGATTATATTAGAAAGTCTACGTAACACAGTTTAGTAAAATAAGCTTACTTCTCAACCCGGGAGCTAAGGTTTTTTTACTCAGACAATATACAAACGGAGGTCGTAGGTACGACAGCCATTAAACAAAATACAGTTAAAGAAAAGAAATAGCACTCTGCATACGTATGGACTGGATGGAATTTTTGTGGAAGAAGTGAAATTTGGAAGTGAAGGTGAGAGATTCAGAGAGTAGAGTTTTTGTGTACGAGCGTGTATTTTTGATGAAGTTGCAGAGTTTTATAGAGAGAGAGGGAAGAAGAGAAAAACAGAGGAAGAGATGCGTGCAAATTGATTAGCAGGATAAGATGTGTGCAAGTTGATTAGCAGGATAAGATGATGGAGGTAGATAGATTGGGGTTGCAGACGCGTTAATACTGTCGGTTATCTTCTTGTCTGTAGGCGCCGTGAAGATTGAGAAAGAACGCCGCGAGAGAACGAAGAAGAAAAAAACTGTTCGCGTGTCTGTTTTGGCCGTGCCCGCCTGCGCGTCCGCCTGATATCAGGCGGACGTCTCTGATCTGTCCGCCTCGAGGTCGTCTGTGTGCTGTCCGCCGATAAGAGGCGGACTCCTCTGTGATGTCCGCGCGATAACAGGCGGACGTCTCTGTTCCGTCCTCCTCGCGGTCGTCTGTGTGCTGTCCGCCCGATAAGAGGCGGACTCCTTGTGATGTCCGCGCGATATCTGCGGACGTCTCTGTCATGTCCGCGAGGCGGACGCCTGTGTGTTGTCCGCGCCTAACCAGGCGGACGTGTATGTTGTGGGCGGCTGTTTTTATATATATAGAGTCTAATCTTCAATTGGCTCCAGATTCTTCGTTATAAGTCCGTTTGACTCGCCGTTTGTTGCGTTGGAAAGCTCATGAGATTATCTATCCATTAACATGGCTTTTCCTACATTTAACACATAAAATATATCAGTCCATATCAAGACATAAATCTTAGGAAAAACATACGATAAGTGAGAAATATTATCCTGAAAGTGCACAAGTATAAGGTAAATTAAACCCTTAAATGTCTATGTATTTCTCACTTATCAGTCCCGACGACTTAACATGAGTTAGAGTAAGTAAGTAAGTATGTATGAGTATGAGTATGTATGCGTAAGTATTGTGGAACGAGTAAAAGAGTAATCTCCACCCGATTAACCCGGGTGGACCAACATGAGCTAACAAGTATGGTGGATCGTGTATGTATAGCGTAAGTACTGTATATGTATTGTGTATTGTGAATTTCGGAAAGGTAAGTATGAATCTGATGGCTTGTAATGTCTTCCGTGTATGTATTGAACTGTATGAATGTATCCTTGCAAAGTATTGTATTGGTATGAATGAAAGCATGTATGTATGTATGTATTGTAAAATGAACTGCATGTATTCGACCAAGTGGTCGGCGTACCCTCACTAGTACGCGGGGTATGCGGTTATCATATGCAGCGAAAGCTGACCCCCTAGGGGGAACATTTTTAGTGTGCAGGTACCCGAAGCGGATACGGTCAAGGTAAGAGACCGGTGGCACGCCTTTGTATTTAGGAAGTAGATAGTTATGTGAGGAATGGGTAGTAGATAGACTCTTAATGAGTATGTATGGAATTGAAAGAGGTATTCTACTTGTATAAGGATCTTAGTAAACTCAGTGTATTAGCATGTATTGAACTTATGGAGTATTGTATTGAATGGGAAGTTGTAATACCTAATTGGTAATTGTAGTGAAGATTGTATTTGTGTAGCACTCGGATATTCCGGTCCATCAGACCGATGCTGTATGTAGAAGTAGTAGCCTTGTTAGTCACGTGGGTGACTAACGGCGTTGTATCACCCACTGTATGTAAGTATATATCCGCGCTGCACGACTCGGAAAGCACGAGGAGATTGGACGGTAATGATTGTATTAGCAGTAGGGGTGTTACAAAATGTGGTATCAGAGCGAAGTGTCGCTCTGATGACTGGAAATACCAAGTTAGGAATTAGAAGCTTAGGGCTAAGGGCTGAGTGATAGCATTAGAGATGCTAGTTAGGAACTCCCGGTGAGTGCCGGATACCTACAATACCAGACCCGCCCTCCACAAATCCCTTGGTATAACTTGGGAAAGTACGCTAGAGAGAAGGAAAGTCCTCTCATACTCGGAAAAACCCGATCTGGTAGTGATGAGTTATTCCTACAAGAGGAAAGAACCTGACGTATCGTAGATTCCAAGAAATGGAAGACCCGGTGATGGACCCCCGTTGAGCAGCAATACCCGCACTTAGTAGCGGTGGAATGAGCACTCTAACCACGAGGAGGCTGCAACTTACAACAGCATGGGGCGACGTGCTTAGCAGTCGCGAAACCTAGCTGACCAACCAGCAGCAGGAAGAAGAAGCACTAACCGCACAACGGAATGGAAAAAGGAACAGTAATGGAACCCGAGACACAAGTCTGCGGGACAACAGTAATAGCCAAGCAACACCACCAACGGTATGCTAGCTGGCTAAGGACACAGTCGGGAGTAATTGACTCCAAAACTACAACGCCAATAGGTTACAAACCTGGCCAACATAATTCAGACAGCTACAAGAACATTCACGAGATATAATCTGATGCAACTACAACTGTAGTGCCTAAACAAGCTAAGGCTCAATAACCACGGTAAACCGGCGGAAACGAGCAACAAGGAAGAACACGACCAAATCAAAAGGGGGATCTACAAGGATTGGAGAGGTACCCTGATCAATGACATCCATGTCCAACTTACTAAGGAGTCACTCTGAAGATTAATTAACCTAAATAAACGATAATTGGACCAATGGAGAAGTCGACAAGACTATTAAATACCAGTGGAAACCATACCGTGACCGGTATAGGTCTACCCAAAAACCATCAGTACCACGCACTTGCCACGGCAAGTGCAGTAAGGACAGGAGCATGTAAAGGAACTTTAACATACCACAGGTACACAGTAATGTACCGTGACTGCAATGAGATAACTACAGGATCACACATCCTAACAACTGGGAGAATGGAACCTTGGAAAGGCCTGACGGCCTGACCATTGTACGAAGGATACACCAGTCAGCGGGGAGCTGGACTTGGTCAAGATTTTGAACATGGCTATGCCATGAAGAACTTCTTTTCACACCGTACCATGATTTCAAAACCAAATTTTTCTTTCAAAACCACAAACCTTGTTTTAAACCTTAGATTTTAAAACCAAACCAACAGAATTACGGTGAGTATCATAGAATGATACAAGAGGAGTTGACAATAGAATACTTCAATTAGGCGAGTGACGAACACTACGAGTGTACCCAAATATGGGATGTGGGACAACCACACTCCGAAGGAGCTTGTGGGCCTGACAGATAGTCGGGTAAGTGGTAACGTATCAACAAGGCACCCCACGTATGTATACATGTAGTGTACGACACACGGGAAGTAGTCAACTCCGTTCTACGGACCATGAGTAAATTTTAACCAGAACAACTGGACACCTCAGACCATCAAGGAGAAGGAACTCCGCAAAGTAATTAGCATAAAAGAATTTAGAGAACCCATCTGAAGATGAGGAGTGAGAGTTAGGAAGCGCAAAAGGCGCAGAGTAATGGGTATAGACATTGGATATGTCTCAAAGAGATCAGGCAAGTACATGACAGCTGGAAAGTATACCCAGCCTGAACTCAGCACGGCAAATGCCTAAAGTAATCACAACGATGCTCAACAAACGGGACGAAATTCCCAAGAGTAATCATAAGATTACCACGAAGTAAAATCCATCATTGGAGAGGATCTTAAACCTAGTCAAGAACACTAGGAGAAAATATAAACAGTCTACCCAAGAACGGGAGACGTTATAACCCAAAAAGGGATAGCTCAAATACGATGCCACAAGGTGGTATAGTGAACCCAACATATCATAAACACTAGCCGGATGTAACGGCATAACCTAACAACGCCCAGGAGCAATCCTTGAAGGGTGTCTGAATTGACAACAGTTGAACGAGCGTCAAGATAAGAGCACGGGAGCTAGAACAAACACTCGGTTAAGACACCGAAGGGATTTCACTTAACAGGAAATACCCCAAATTACTAGAAGGCACGGATTAGCACCAAATTGCCTAAAGGGCCTCCTATGAACGGAAGCGTGATGTCACGACTTACCATGGAGCCCAGCAATACCTCTAGCCTAGGTGGTATACAAGGAGTGGAAATGTGTATAAGCAGCTTGCAAAGAGCATAGCTTGCAGCAATAGGGCTTACAGGCCACAAACCAACTACGTTATGTAAACTTGAACGGTTGCAAAACCCACACCATTTAATAACAAGACTTGCAAGAGATATTGTCTCATACGACGAAGAAATCAACAACTGGACCATCAATTCAAACCCAACATCCTGAGTGGCTTGTAGTAATGGCCAACTCAGTGTCACTGTCACTAAGCATCAGTCTAGTATACAGTTGACAAGCTTTTAATTACCTTCATGCCTTCTGTAGCAATGATAACACAGTGGCAAAGGAAACGTTATAATGCCAACAATGGCCTAGTTCACACTTGGACACTACGAGAACCCAAGTGAAGGTACCCCTCGTTAACCAAAGACCACCAATGTGGTGAAGATGTGAACCCTTAGGGAAGGCTTCCATCTACTAAAACAATTAAGCCTACGCATATGGATATTGCCAAGAGGCGATGAAACAAGGACAAGACGTTCCAAACCATCACAACTTAAAACAGTAAGTATACTCCATATGCAGTACATAAGCAGGTACCAACATGGTAAACCCTGTCATGAGACCTATGAGTGGAAACAGACCCCTCAACAAGAACTTCATTTATCAATGATAGAACGGGACCAGAAAACCCTTGAAGTTTCTTGGGATGTTCCAGTGATGTACATACAAAAGTAAAACTACACAGCTAGAGCCTATAACCAATGCTCAGCATTATGGAGACAGTAATTGTCAAAAACAATCAATGTGAAAACACATTGAACACCACAAATGACTAACGCTCGAGAGAGCTTATAACCCGATGAATTACCTCATCCTTGGTCAACCAAGATACTTGGTAAACTATATCATAAATGATGATAGAATGTGAGGTAAGCTAACCTACACATAAAACGTAAACTGAAATAAAATATCTCCACATGGGGAGGATAATAACATTGTGGTACGCTACGGTAACCGTTATACATATGAACTAGGAACCTCCTAGTGTATTTACACCATAAGGAAATTGTGCCAATGACAACGGCAATAAGTGAAGAGGAACTACCACAGTAACAGAAACAGTAGAAACAAGTTGTACAGTGAGTAAGAACGCGGTGCGCAACGAGCGACCGCCATGAGGAGGCAGCAGATAATGACATGGAGTATAAGCATGAGATGACAGTCAGAAATATTCCTTCCTATCACATAAGTGACTTACTGTCAAGCGTTTTACGCCTCTGCACTCTGTATGACTGAGTGTTTTGGTATTGCACTTGTGCAGCTAATGATCTAATGGGATGGCTAGGGATATAGAGAATATAAACCGTAGTAAATCCTTCTTTTCACAACAAACATGGCATAAGCCAGTCAAGCATTCTTAGCAACAGACCGTACGGCCTAAGGTCAAAGAAGCACGAAGAGTGTAAAACACACTAACAATCACAAGATGTGAATTCCAGTGGAATAAAGAGTGAAAAGAGACTTAAGAAAGTCACAAGGACCGACGCATAGAAAATGCAAGGTCATACAAGTAAAGGACACTTGTACTGAACCAGAAGAACGGGTATAATTCAGAAACTATGGACACCAGAGGAAGCACTACAACTAAGCGGTGACTTAACCTCGCCCGACAATAAGTCAGAGGAACTTAGTGAATAATCGTGGAAGCACGAATAGCATGTACAGTAGATTACCAGAGAGATGGTTACAATCTAAAACTAATTTAGTTCAAACACGGTAAAAGAATACCGCAATTGTTTAGTAAACCTTATTCCCATAATAGACGGATAAAAAGGTGATGTATAGCACGTTAAGGATAACACGAAGGGTAAGTAACCCGAGTTATCAGGGTTGCGCAGCAGAAGCTAGTGGGCCCTAGCTATACACCTAGTAAGTATAGTGGAATGGCTATTAATGCCTTGAAGCTTAATAGGCTGAAACCGAATTAATTATGAGTTAAATAAACTCATATAGGAATTCTTGGTGCAAAGACTAAACCATTGTTATGATTAGGACCCTTTGACAAGGGTATATTATGTAACAAACCGTAAAGAAGCTAAAACGCTTCAGATTGCCCAAATTGAGTAAATCAATGTTTAGTAACAATAACATATGGTAGATTACGTGGGCGTAATCCCTTTTAAGGGGGGTAGAGCGAAAACCGCTTAATGTAAGTTTCATGAATAAAACACATAAACTACAATGTGCATAGCACAAGTGAGAATCAAATTGATGATTGGTACTATGTTAAATAAGCATACGTATCTATTCATATTGTAATGATGGTAATTAGGCACGAGAGAAGCAAATACCATAGGACGAATATACCCATCTTGTAACCCCGATGTAAGAGTATTGGTAAGGAAGAGTAATGAGTAGTGGACGGAACTCCACAAGTATTGTAGCCTTCGAAGAAGTAGTACGAAATGAATGAGAGTAGTAGATGAATGAAGTCTAGGAGTAGTGTATACCTAGGTAAGTTATTGGAAGTAAATTGAGGACAACTAAATTCTACAAGTATGGTAATCCCTAGTCAGAATAATTGGAATGATGGAGAGTAACGGAGGGAAATAGTGAAGGTTGATGGAATGAACATTTAGGTATTGAACCACGGAGTAAAGTATTTTAGAAGTAGAGTGAGGATGATAGATGGACTGAATCCATCCTTTGGAGATGTATGAATTCGTATCACGACTAGAAAGGGTAAGAAGATAGAAAATGGAAACAATTAAATTATTTGTTTGTTGAAACTGATGTGTGAAGTCGAACTTGATCCTGATCAGATCAAGGGAAACCGAACACAAATTGGGGTGGAAAGATAGTTCAACACTGATGTTGATCACATCAGGGTCGAATGATTCTCGAAGCTCCCCTCAAGTGGTCACAAGAATCACACACAGGATAGAAGTAATGAATATAAATTGGAATTTGGAGTTGTGTGTTTTAGAAAAATTTCTAATTAGTAGTTGTAAAGGAATTTTCCTTGGACTGGAGATTGGGGACTTGTTGGAAGTTATACGGGAGAAGATAGTAGTGTAGCATATTGTATTATTCCAAGGGCAGCGGGACATAGAGGAGTCCTGTGTCTAGAGGACCTGAGTGCCTGCGGGACTGTATGTGTATTACATTGCTTTGGGGATAGCTTTGCATTGTATATATGTGAAAAAAGGGTAATGTGGAACCGACGGTGGTGGTAGGAATGCGGATGCGAGTAACTATTGTACATTGGTATGGTATGGTATGGAATGTAGAGACCGTGAGTAGCGAATTTGGAAATTGTAAGGAGGAAGAATGTGTGACTGTCGGTATAGGACACGTAAGAATGAGTAAGCATTGTAAACCTGTAACCTCGAACAACTTTGAGGACAAAGTTCTTAAGGGGGGTAGATTGAAATACCCCGACCTTAAATATGGCGATTAAATTATCCTAATAGGTATTTAGAAGCCTAATAATGATTAAGAAATATTGGTGAAGAAAAATAAATCCAAAAGAAATACAGAAACGCTTAAAAAGCGAAAAACGCTAAGTAAGCGTTAAATAACCATAGGAGGTATGAAACCTCGGTTAGCATATTATAAGGATTCTAAAGGCTTAATAAGACCAAAATAATATATGGGAAAACTCCCGGAGAAAACGGATCCAAATAATGAATTAAAACACTAATAGAGCTTTAGAGCACGTTTTTCGTGAAAACCCGAAAAACGTGACTCTAAGTGGTCAAACAGACCCGTAAAAATTATAAATCATTAAATAACAATTATTAAGCATTTATGGAAGCTTAATAACCAATAAAAATAAAGAAACGAGAAAATTCCGGAAAACGGGCCCGGTTAGTGAATAGTACCAAAACCGGGTAAAATAATGAGCATTTTCTGTAAAAGACGAAAAACTCTCCAAACAGTAGTAATATGGGGGCCGGTTTTTAATGGGTAAATTAACCCCTCTCACACACATGTAACTAGCTAATTAAATAAGAGAGCAAAAGCAACAAGTAATAAAGTAAAAACTACTTTATTCCCTTTCCTCTCACCTCACTCTCACATCTCACTCACCTATCTCTCTCTTCTTCCTCTATTCCAGCGATTTCTCCCTCCTCTCTCTCTGGTTTGGGTGATTTTGAGCTCCCCCAACAACAACAATGGCAACTTCATCTTCTTCTCCATGCTCCACCTTCATGTGAGCTCCAAATGCAAAAATAAATACATATTCTTGCTCCCCTCATTCTCCTCTACATTCCTCTCTTTTCAAAATTCGAAAAGGATGAGTTTCATCTCCATGGGTTTTCCCCATTTGAAGAGAAAAGCACACCATTATGGATCTTGAAGTCTCCTCTTTCCAACAAGGTAAAAATCTCCATAAAAGATTCAAGTTTTCTCCACCTTCCTTGGTTAGCCGATTTTTGCCCATTTGTAATGCTCTATTTTCTCTCTCTTTTGAGCATAATCTCAACCTTGCAATGGTGGTGAGAACACCTTCTTGAACCAAGGGCTAAAACCCCTCCTAAAGCACTCCAAAGGTAAACCCTAGAATTTGTATTTTTAAACACCTTAATGAATTAGCATTAATTTAAGGGTTAGTATATTAATTGTAAGTGTTTTGTGTCCATTGGGTGATGGGAATGGAGTTTGGCAACTCCATTCCCCATAACCGATTTTGAGGCAAGAAAGGAAGGAGGAGGAAAAATGAGAAAGGAAGAAGGAATATAGCTCAAGGTAAGAGCTCCTTCCTAATGTTAAATTCTATTGCAATAGAGTAATGGGAATGGGAAAAATATTTAAAGAACCCAAAACCTTGTACTAGTATTGAGGATTGTGAAGTTTGAGTATTTAAGAGCAAGAATTTGAATTGTAGGCTTTGGAGCCAAATGTGATGTGTATGTATATTGGGATTGTGGATTGAGAAAGTATTGAGGAATTTATATTTGTATGTGTGCTGGTAGGACCCTTGTATGGGTGTGGCTAGAATAGGAATGATTTTGGTGATAATGGGTATGTGTGGATAAGTGAGAATTGTAGGTGAGCTATGGTGAAATTTTGGTAGGAATTGTGTATTTAGGAAAAACTTGGTGAATGGGAGAACCAAGGTGTATATTGGATTGAGTAGGTATGTTTAGTAGTGACGAGGTGGTGTGTAGTTGTAGTATGAGAAATAAGAAGTGTAAAAATCTGTAGCAAAGAGCTATCAAAGTGCATTGTGGAACTAGGAAGAATTAGGGGTGTAAGCATTGGTAAAAAGAGTGTTGGACTTGGGTATAGATGTGTAATTGCTTGGAAATGTATTTGGGATGCTAGGAGTGACATTGGTAGAGGAAGTATTGAATGGTAGAAGTGGGTTAGAAATCTGTAGCTAGTAAAACAAAAACTGTTACATTTGTTGGAAAAGAAGTGAGGAATTTGTGTAAGTTGATTGATGGATTTAGTAAGGAGTTTGGTGGATGAACTAAGGCAATTTGGAGGGCCTAAGTAGTGTTTAAAACATGTGGGATTACATGTAGGAAGATTGGAGAAACAATGGGCAAAGTATGGAACTGAAAACAGATTTTTAAAACTGAAATACTGGGGACCGACCTTGGGACCGGACTTGCAAGGTCGGTCGAGCCCGGATTTACAAGGACGGAAACTTCTGGAATGACCGACCTTGGGACCAACATGCAAGGCAGTCGCAGGAATTCGTAATGAACCACTGGAATGGACCGATGCGACCGGACTTGCTAGGTCGGTCGACACAAATTTTTCCCGAATGACCCTACGGAAGGAGTGACGGCGACCACCGTACGATGCGGACCGCTGGGGCCGAGGTATTCGGACATCGAAAGTAGCAACTAACCACGAATGGACGAGACTTGGACCGGACTTGCAAGGTCGGTCGGGCTAAAATTTTTCCGTCGCGTAACTCACTGGAATGGACCGACCTTGGGACCGGACTTGCAAGGTCGGTCGGCCCTAAAATTTTCCAGCGTATTTCCCTACTGACTCCGACCGACCTTGGGACCGGACTTGTAAGGTCGGTCGAGTCATACAAAAAAAATTAAATTTAATTAATTTAATTAAAAATAATATATATACATATATATATGTACACCCACTTATGCATATGTACATATATGTAAGTATACCATTGTTAAGTAAGGAAGTAAACTTAAAGTAAAGAAGAGTAAGTAGATAGTGTGTAAGTGTAAGAATTATAAAGACTTAGTAGGTATGAACTAGGAAACGTAAGATTAATCGAGTTGGGTAATGATAGTTAGATTAATTACTCGATTGTATGTATATCATAGGATTTGATTTGTGAACACCGGAGGAACGTCGGATACAAGTGCAACGGTGGACGGTATGATTTCTTCATGCCCTGTATCCTAATCTGGTTACCCGATTTGTGTGCTTATTTGATCACCTAATAAGATAAATGCATGAATCGGACTATATTGCACTTACTTGTGCTTGTTTACATTGTTCTCGATATTTGTCTTGAACAATAGTTTGTATAATTCATGAAACATATGAATGATGAAGTGTATTGTATTTCGTAGTGTACTCGTATATTGTAATGTATTTTGTATGGATGTGTATATGAACAATGTATTGTGTATGTGGCTTGAATGAATGACTTCTGCTAATTCCTAACTACCTAACTCCTAACATAAGTAAGGAATAAATTGGAATGAGTAGAAGTCCGATATAGCTTCGGCCACGCGTGAGGATGAGGAGACACAAGAGGTTGGATCCGATTCCTAGTTCTTAAACTAGTCCACGGCCCAAATCCCTTAAATGGGTAGCATCCTGGATTGGTGAACCAAGTAAATCCCGGTGGTGGGACGGAGTAGTCCCCGGGCCGGAGGTCCCGACGACTTAACATGAGTAGAGTAAGTAAGTAAGTATGTATGAGTATGAGTATGTATGCGTAAGTATGTGGAACGAGTAAAAGAGTAATCTCCACCCGATTAACCCGGGTGGACCAACATGAGCTAACAAGTATGGTGGATCGTGTATGTATAGCGTAAGTACTGTATATGTATTGTGTATTGTGAATTTCGGAAAGGTAAGTATGAATCTGATGGCTTGTAATGTCTTCCGTGTATGTATTGAACTGTATGAATGTATCCTTGCAAAGTATTGTATTGGTATGAATGAAAGCATGTATGTATGTATTGTAAAATGAACTGCATGTATTCGACCAAGTGGTCGGCGTACCCTCACTAGTACGCGGGGTATGCGGTTATCATATGCAGCGAAAGCTGACCCCCTAGGGGGAACATTTTTAGTGTGCAGGTACCCGAAGCGGATACGGTCAAGGTAAGAGACCGGTGGCACGCCTTTGTATTTAGGAAGTAGATAGTTATGTGAGGAATGGGTAGTAGATAGACTCTTAATGAGTATGTATGGAATTGAAAGAGGTATTCTACTTGTATAAGGATCTTAGTAAACTCAGTGTATTAGCATGTATTGAACTTATGGAGTATTGTATTGAATGGGAAGTTGTAATACCTAATTGGTAATTGTAGTGAAGATTGTATTTGTGTAGCACTCGGATATTCCGGTCCATCAGACCGATGCTGTATGTAGAAGTAGTAGCCTTGTTAGTCACGTGGGTGACTAACGGCGTTGTATCACCCACTGTATGTAAGTATATATCCGCTGCACGACTCGGAAAGCACGAGGAGATTGGACGGTAATGATTGTATTAGCAGTAGGGGTGTTACAAAATGTGGTATCAGAGCGAAGTGTCGCTCTGATGACTGGAAATACCAAGTTAGGAATTAGAAGCTTAGGGCTAAGGGCTGAGTGATAGCATTAGATGCTAGTTAGGAACTCCCGGTGAGTGCCGGATACCTACAATACCAGACCCGCCCTCCACAAATCCCTTGGTATAACTTGGGAAAGTACGCTAGAGAGAAGGAAAGTCCTCTCATACTCGGAAAAACCCGATCTGGTAGTGATGAGTTATTCCTACAAGAGGAAAGAACCTGACGTATCGTAGATTCCAAGAAATGGAAGACCCGGTGATGGACCCCGGTTGAGCAGCAATACCCGCACTTAGTAGCGGTGGAATGAGCACTCTAACCACGAGGAGGCTGCAACTTACAACAGCATGGGGCGACGTGCTTAGCAGTCGCGAAACCTAGCTGACCAACCAGCAGCAGGAAGAAGCACTAACCGCACAACGGAATGGAAAAAGGAACAGTAATGGAACCCGAGACACAAGTCTGCGGGACAACAGTAATAGCCAAGCAACACCACCAACGGTATGCTAGCTGGCTAAGGACACAGTCGGGAGTAATTGACTCCAAAACTACAACGCCAATAGGTTACAAACCTGGCCAACATAATTCAGACAGCTACAAGAACATTCACGAGATATAATCTGATGCAACTACAACTGTAGTGCCTAAACAAGCTAAGGCTCAATAACCACGGTAAACCGGCGGAAACGAGCAACAAGGAAGAACACGACCAAATCAAAAGGGGGATCTACAAGGATTGGAGAGGTACCCTGATCAATGACATCCATGTCCAACTTACTAAGGAGTCACTCTGAAGATTAATTAACCTAAATAAACGATAATTGGACCAATGGAGAAGTCGACAAGACTATTAAATACCAGTGGAAACCATACCGTGACCGGTATAGGTCTACCCAAAAACCATCAGTACCACGCACTTGCCACGGCAAGTGCAGTAAGGACAGGAGCATGTAAAGGAACTTTAACATACCACAGGTACACAGTAATGTACCGTGACTGCAATGAGATAACTACAGGATCACACACCTAACAACTGGGAGAATGGAACCTTGGAAAGGCCTGACGGCCTGACCATTGTACGAAGGATACACCAGTCAGCGGGGAGCTGGACTTGGTCAAGATTTTGAACATGGCTATGCCATGAAGAACTTCTTTTCACACCGTACCATGATTTCAAAACCAAATTTTTCTTTCAAAACCACAAACCTTGTTTTAAACCTTAGATTTTAAAACCAAACCAACAGAATTACGGTGAGTATCATAGAATGATACAAGAGGAGTTGACAATAGAATACTTCAATTAGGCGAGTGACGAACACTACGAGTGTACCCAAATATGGGATGTGGGACAACCACACTCCGAAGGAGCTTGTGGGCCTGACAGATAGTCGGGTAAGTGGTAACGTATCAACAAGGCACCCCACGTATGTATACATGTAGTGTACGACACACGGGAAGTAGTCAACTCCGTTCTACGGACCATGAGTAAATTTTAACCAGAACAACTGGACACCTCAGACCATCAAGGAGAAGGAACTCCGCAAAGTAATTAGCATAAAAGAATTTAGAGAACCCATCTGAAGATGAGGAGTGAGAGTTAGGAAGCGCAAAAGGCGCAGAGTAATGGGTATAGACATTGGATATGTCTCAAAGAGATCAGGCAAGTACATGACAGCTGGAAAGTATACCCAGCCTGAACTCAGCACGGCAAATGCCTAAAGTAATCACAACGATGCTCAACAAACGGGACGAAATTCCCAAGAGTAATCATAAGATTACCACGAAGTAAAATCCATCATTGGAGAGGATCTTAAACCTAGTCAAGAACACTAGGAGAAAATATAAACAGTCTACCCAAGAACGGGAGACGTTATAACCCAAAAAGGGATAGCTCAAATACGATGCCACAAGGTGGTATAGTGAACCCAACATATCATAAACACTAGCCGGATGTAACGGCATAACCTAACAACGCCCAGGAGCAATCCTTGAAGGGTGTCTGAATTGACAACAGTTGAACGAGCGTCAAGATAAGAGCACGGGAGCTAGAACAAACACTCGGTTAAGACACCGAAGGGATTTCACTTAACAGGAAATACCCCAAATTACTAGAAGGCACGGATTAGCACCAAATTGCCTAAAGGGCCTCCTATGAACGGAAGCGTGATGTCACGACTTACCATGGAGCCCAGCAATACCTCTAGCCTAGGTGGTATACAAGGAGTGGAAATGTGTATAAGCAGCTTGCAAAGAGCATAGCTTGCAGCAATAGGGCTTACAGGCCACAAACCAACTACGTTATGTAAACTTGAACGGTTGCAAAACCCACACCATTTAATAACAAGACTTGCAAGAGATATTGTCTCATACGACGAAGAAATCAACAACTGGACCATCAATTCAAACCCAACATCCTGAGTGGCTTGTAGTAATGGCCAACTCAGTGTCACTGTCACTAGAGCATCAGTCTAGTATACAGTTGACAAGCTTTTAATTACCTTCATGCCTTCTGTAGCAATGATAACACAGTGGCAAAGGAAACGTTATAATGCCAACAATGGCCTAGTTCACACTTGGACACTACGAGAACCCAAGTGAAGGTACCCCTCGTTAACCAAAGACCACCAATGTGGTGAAGATGTGAACCCTTAGGGAAGGCTTCCATCTACTAAAACAATTAAGCCTACGCATATGGATATTGCCAAGAGGCGATGAAACAAGGACAAGACGTTCCAAACCATCACAACTTAAAACAGTAAGTATACTCCATATGCAGTACATAAGCAGGTACCAACATGGTAAACCCTGTCATGAGACCTATGAGTGGAAACAGACCCCTCAACAAGAACTTCATTTATCAATGATAGAACGGGACCAGAAAACCCTTGAAGTTTCTTGGGATGTTCCAGTGATGTACATACAAAAGTAAAACTACACAGCTAGAGCCTATAACCAATGCTCAGCATTATGGAGACAGTAATTGTCAAAAACAATCAATGTGAAAACACATTGAACACCACAAATGACTAACGCTCGAGAGAGCTTATAACCCGATGAATTACCTCATCCTTGGTCAACCAAGATACTTGGTAAACTATATCATAAATGATGATAGAATGTGAGGTAAGCTAACCTACACATAAAACGTAAACTGAAATAAAATATCTCCACATGGGGAGGATAATAACATTGTGGTACGCTACGGTAACCGTTATACATATGAACTAGGAACCTCCTAGTGTATTTACACCATAAGGAAATTGTGCCAATGACAACGGCAATAAGTGAAGAGGAACTACCACAGTAACAGAAACAGTAGAAACAAGTTGTACAGTGAGTAAGAACGCGGTGCGCAACGAGCGACCGCCATGAGGAGGCAGCAGATAATGACATGGAGTATAAGCATGAGATGACAGTCAGAAATATCCTTCCTATCACATAAGTGACTTACTGTCAAGCGTTTTACGCCTCTGCACTCTGTATGACTGAGTGTTTTGGTATTGCACTTGTGCAGCTAATGATCTAATGGGATGGCTAGGGATATAGAGAATATAAACCGTAGTAAATCCTTCTTTTCACAACAAACATGGCATAAGCCAGTCAAGCATTCTTAGCAACAGACCGTACGGCCTAAGGTCAAAGAAGCACGAAGAGTGTAAAACACACTAACAATCACAAGATGTGAATTCCAGTGGAATAAAGAGTGAAAAGAGACTTAAGAAAGTCACAAGGACCGACGCATAGAAAATGCAAGGTCATACAAGTAAAGGACACTTGTACTGAACCAGAAGAACGGGTATAATTCAGAAACTATGGACACCAGAGGAAGCACTACAACTAAGTGGTGACTTAACCTCGCCCGACAATAAGTCGGAGGAACTTAGTGAATAATCGTGGAAGCACGAATAGCATGTGCAGTAGATTACCAGAGAGATGGTTACAATCTAAAACTAATTTAGTTCAAACACGGTAAAAGAATACCGCAATTGTTTAGTAAACCTTATTCCCATAATAGACGGATAAAAAGGTGATGTATAGCACGTTAAGGATAACACGAAGGGTAAGTAACCCGAGTTATCAGGGTTGCGCAGCAGAAGCTAGTGGGCCCTAGCTATACACCTAGTAAGTATAGTGGAATGGCTATTAATGCCTTGAAGCTTAATAGGCTGAAACCGAATTAATTATGAGTTAAATAAACTCATATAGGAATTCTTGGTGCAAAGACTAAACCATTGTTATGATTAGGACCCTTTGACAAGGGTATATTATGTAACAAACCGTAAAGAAGCTAAAACGCTTCAGATTGCCCAAATTGAGTAAATCAATGTTTAGTAACAATAACATATGGTAGATTACGTGGGCGTAATCCCTTTTAAGGGGGGTAGAGCGAAAACCGCTTAATGTAAGTTTCATGAATAAAACACATAAACTACAATGTGCATAGCACAAGTGAGAATCAAATTGATGATTGGTACTATGTTAAATAAGCATACGTATCTATTCATATTGTAATGATGGTAATTAGGCACGAGAGAAGCAAATACCATAGGACGAATATACCCATCTTGTAACCCCGATGTAAGAGTATTGGTAAGGAAGAGTAATGAGTAGTGGACGGAACTCCACAAGTATTGTAGCCTTCGAAGAAGTAGTACGAAATGAATGAGAGTAGTAGATGAATGAAGTCTAGGAGTAGTGTATACCTAGGTAAGTTATTGGAAGTAAATTGAGGACAACTAAATTCTACAAGTATGGTAATCCCTAGTCAGAATAATTGGAATGATGGAGAGTAACGGAGGGAAATAGTGAAGGTTGATGGAATGAACATTTAGGTATTGAACCACGGAGTAAAGTATTTTAGAAGTAGAGTGAGGATGATAGATGGACTGAATCCATCCTTTGGAGATGTATGAATTCGTATCACGACTAGAAAGGGTAAGAAGATAGAAAATGGAAACAATTAAATTATTTGTTTGTTGAAACTGATGTGTGAAGTCGAACTTGATCCTGATCAGATCAAGGGAAACCGAACACAAATTGGGGTGGAAAGATAGTTCAACACTGATGTTGATCACATCAGGGTCGAATGATTCTCGAAGCTCCCCTCAAGTGGTCACAAGAATCACACACAGGATAGAAGTAATGAATATAAATTGGAATTTGGAGTTGTGTGTTTTAGAAAAATTTCTAATTAGTAGTTGTAAAGGAATTTTCCTTGGACTGGAGATTGGGGACTTGTTGGAAGTTATACGGGAGAAGATAGTAGTGTAGCATATTGTATTATTCCAAGGGCAGCGGGACATAGAGGAGTCCTGTGTCTAGAGGACCTGAGTGCCTGCGGGACTGTATGTGTATTACATTGCTTTGGGGATAGCTTTGCATTGTATATATGTGAAAACCGGGTAATGTGGAACCGACGGTTGGTAGGAATGCGGATGCGAGTAACTATTGTACATTGGTATGGTATGGTATGGAATGTAGAGACCGTGAGTAGCGAATTTGGAAATTGTAAGGAGGAAGAATGTGTGACTGTCGGTATAGGACACGTAAGAATGAGTAAGCATTGTAAACCTGTAACCTCGAACAACTTTGAGGACAAAGTTCTTAAGGGGGGTAGATTGAAATACCCCGACCTTAAATATGGCGATTAAATTATCCTAATAGGTATTTAGAAGCCTAATAATGATTAAGAAATATTGGTGAAGAAAAATAAATCCAAAAGAAATAAAGAAACGCTTAAAAAGCGAAAAACGCTAAGTAAGCGTTAAATAACCATAGGAGGTATGAAACCTCGGTTAGCATATTATAAGGATTCTAAAGGCTTAATAAGACCAAAATAATATATGGGAACAACTCCCGGAGAAAACGGATCCAAATAATGAATTAAAACACTAATAGAGCTTTAGAGCACGTTTTTCGTGAAAACCCGAAAACGTGACTCTAAGTGGTCAAACAGACCCGTAAAAATTATAAATCATTAAATAACAATTATTAAGCATTTACGGAAGCTTAATAACCAATAAAAATAAAGAAACGAGAAAATTCCGGAAAACGGGCCCGGTTAGTGAATAGTACCAAAACCGGGTAAAAAATGAGCGTTTTCTGTAAAAGACGAAAAACTCTCCAAACAGTAGTAATATGGGGGCCGGTTTTTAATGGGTAAATTAACCCCTCTCACACACATGTAACTAGCTAATTAAATAAGAGAGCAAAAGCAACAAGTAATAAAGTAAAAACTACTTTATTCCCTTTCCTCTCACCTCACTCTCACATCTCACCTCACCTCTCACTCACCTCTCCTCTCCTCTATTCCAGCGATTTCTCCCTCCTCTCTCTCTGGTTTGGGTGATTTTGAGCTCCCCCAACAACAACAATGGCAACTTCATCTTCTTCTCCATGCTCCACCTTCATGTGAGCTCCAAATGCAAAAATAAATACATATTCTTGCTCCCCTCATTCTCCTCTACATTCCTCTCTTTTCAAAATTCGAAAAGGATGAGTTTCATCTCCATGGGTTTTCCCCATTTGAAGAGAAAAGCACACCATTATGGAGCTTGGAGTCTCCTCTTTCCAACAAGGTAAAAATCTCCATAAAAGATTCAAGTTTTCTCCACCTTCCTTGGTTAGCCGATTTTTGCCCATTTGTAATGCTCTATTTTTCTCTCTCTTTTGAGCATAATCTCAACCTTGCAATGGTGGTGAGAACACCTTCTTGAACCAAGGGCTAAAACCCCTCCTAAAGCACTCCAAAGGTAAACCCTAGAATTTGTATTTTTAAACACCTTAATGAATTAGCATTAATTTAAGGGTTAGTATATTAATTGTAAGTGTTTTGTGTCCATTGGGTGATGGGAATGGAGTTTGGCAACTCCATTCCCCACATAACCGATTTTGAGGCAAGAAAGGAAGGAGGAGGAAAAATGAGAAAGGAAGAAGGAATATAAGCTCAAGGTAAGAGCTCCTTCCTAATGTTAAATTCTATTGCAATAGAGTAATGGGAATGGGAAAAATATTTAAAGAACCCAAAACCTTGTACTAGTATTGAGGATTGTGAAGTTTGAGTATTTAAGAGCAAGAATTTGAATTGTAGGCTTTGGAGCCAAATGTGATGTGTATGTATATTGGGATTGTGGATTGAGAAAGTATTGAGGAATTTATATTTGTATGTGTGCTGGTAGGACCCTTGTATGGGTGTGGCTAGAATAGGAATGATTTTGGTGATAATGGGTATGTGTGGATAAGTGAGAATTGTAGGTGAGCTATGGTGAAATTTTGGTAGGAATTGTGTATTTAGGAAAAACTTGGTGAATGGGAGAACCAAGGTGTATATTGGATTGAGTAGGTATGTTTAGTAGTGACGAGGTGGTAGTTGTAGTATGAGAAATAAGAAGTGTAAAAATCTGTAGCAAAGAGCTATCAAAGTGCATTGTGGAACTAGGAAGAATTAGGGTGTAAGCATTGGTAAAAAGAGTGTTGGACTTGGGTATAGATGTGTAATTGCTTGGAAATGTATTTGGGATGCTAGGAGTGACATTGGTAGAGGAAGTATTGAATGGTAGAAGTTGGGTTAGAAATCTGTAGCATAAGTAAAACAAAAACTGTTACATTTGTTGGAAAAGAAGTGAGGAATTTGTGTAAGTTGATTGATGGATTTAGTAAGGAGTTTGGTGGATGAACTAAGGCAATTTGGAGGGCCTAAGTAGTGTTTAAACATGTGGGATTACATGTAGGAAGATTGGAGAAACAATGGGCAAAGTATGGAACTGAAAACAGATTTTAAAACTGAAATACTGGGCCGGACCGACCTTGGGACCGGACTTGCAAGGTCGGTCGAGCCCGGATTTACAAGGACGGAAACCTTCTGGAATGGACCGACCTTGGGACCGAACATGCAAGGTCAGTCGGCCAGAAGAATTTCCTGTAATGCAACCTACTGGAATGGACCGACCTTGCGACCGGACTTGCTAGGTCGGTCGACACAAAATTTTCCCGACATGTAACCTACTGGAATGGACCGACCTTGCGACCGGACTTGCAAGGTCGGTCGGGCTAAAATTTTTCCGTCGCGTAACTCACTGGAATGGACCGACCTTGGGACCGGACTTGCAAGGTCGGTCGGCCCTAAAATTTCCAGCGTATTTCCCTACTGACTCCGACCGACCTTGGGACCGGACTTGTAAGGTCGGTCGAGTCATACAAAAAAAATTAAATTTAATTAATTTAATTAAATAATAATATATATACATATATATATATGTACACCCACTTATGCATATGTACATATATGTAAGTATACCATTGTTAAGTAAGGAAGTAAACTTAAAGTAAAGAAGAGTAAGTAGATAGTGTGTAAGTGTAAGAATTATAAAGACTTAGTAGGTATGAACTAGGAAACGTAAGATTAATCGAGTTGGGTAATGATAGTTAGATTAATTACTCGATTGTATGTATATCATAGGATTTGATTTGTGAACACCGGAGGAACGTCGGATACAAGTGCAACGGTGGACGGTATGATTTCTTCATGCCCTGTATCCTAATCTGGTTACCCCGATTTGTGTGCTTATTTGATCACCTAATAAGATAAATGCATGAATCGGACTATATTGCACTTACTTGTGCTTGTTTACATTGTTCTCGATATTTGTCTTGAACAATAGTTTGTATAATTCATGAAACATATGAATGATGATGAAGTGTATTGTATTTCGTAGTGTACTCGTATATTGTAATGTATTTTGTATGGATGTGTATATGAACAATGTATTGTGTATGTGGCTTGAATGAATGACTTCTGCTAATTCCTAACTACCTAACTCCTAACATAAGTAAGGAATAAATTGGAATGAGTAGAAGTCCGATATAGCTTCGGCCACGCGTGAGGATGAGGAGACACAAGAGGTTGGATCCGATTCCTAGTTCTTAAACTAGTCCACGGCCCAAATCCCTTAAATGGGTAGCATCCTGGATTGGTGAACCAAGTAAATCCCGGTGGTGGGACGGAGTAGTCCCCGGGCCGGAGGTCCCGACGACTTAACATGAGTTAGAGTAAGTAAGTAAGTATGTATGAGTATGAGTATGTATGCGTAAGTATTGTGGAACGAGTAAAAGAGTAATCTCCACCCGATTAACCCGGGTGGACCAACATGAGCTAACAAGTATGGTGGATCGTGTATGTATAGCGTAAGTACTGTATATGTATTGTGTATTGTGAATTTCGGAAAGGTAAGTATGAATCTGATGGCTTGTAATGTCTTCCGTGTATGTATTGAACTGTATGAATGTATCCTTGCAAAGTATTGTATTGGTATGAATGAAAGCATGTATGTATGTGTATTGTAAAATGAACTGCATGTATTCGACCAAGTGGTCGGCGTACCCTCACTAGTACGCGGGGTATGCGGTTATCATATGCAGCGAAAGCTGACCCCCTAGGGGGAACATTTTTAGTGTGCAGGTACCCGAAGCGGATACGGTCAAGGTAAGAGACCGGTGGCACGCCTTTGTATTTAGGAAGTAGATAGTTATGTGAGGAATGGGTAGTAGATAGACTCTTAATGAGTATGTATGGAATTGAAAGAGGTATTCTACTTGTATAAGGATCTTAGTAAACTCAGTGTATTAGCATGTATTGAACTTATGGAGTATTGTACTGAATGGGAAGTTGTAATACCTAATTGGTAATTGTAGTGAAGATTGTATTTGTGTAGCACTCGGATATTCCGGTCCATCAGACCGATGCTGTATGTAGAAGTAGTAGCCTTGTTAGTCACGTGGGTGACTAACGGCATTGTATCACCCACTGTATGTAAGTATGTATCCGCTGCACGACTCGGAAAGCACGAGGAGATTGGACGGTAATGATTGTATTAGCAGTAGGGGTGTTACAAAAAGTGGTATCAGAGCGAAGTGTCGCTCTGATGACTGGAAATACCAAGTTAGGAATTAGAAGCTTAGGGCTAAGGGCTGAGTGATAGCATTTGAGATGCTAGTTAGGAACTCCCGGTGAGTGCCGGATACCTACAATACCAGACCCGCCCTCCACAAATCCCTTGGTATAACTTGGGAAAGTACGCTAGAGAGAAGGAAAGTCCTCTCATACTCGGAAAAACCCGATCTGGTAGTGATGAGTTATTCCTACAAGAGGAAAGAACCTGACGTATCGTAGATTCCAAGAAATGGAAGACCCGGTGATGGACCCCGGTTGAGCAGCAATACCCGCACTTAGTAGCGGTGGAATGAGCACTCTAACCACGAGGAGGCTGCAACTTACAACAGCATGGGGCGACGTGCTTAGCAGTCGCGAAACCTAGCTGACCAACCAGCAGCAGGAAGAAGCACTAACCGCACAACGGAATGGAAAAAGGAACAGTAATGGAACCCGAGACACAAGTCTGCGGGACAACAGTAATAGCCAAGCAACACCACCAACGGTATGCTAGCTGGCTAAGGACACAGTCGGGAGTAATTGACTCCAAAACTACAACGCCAATAGGTTACAAACCTGGCCAACATAATTCAGACAGCTACAAGAACATTCACGAGATATAATCTGATGCAACTACAACTGTAGTGCCTAAACAAGCTAAGGCTCAATAACCACGGTAAACCGGCGGAAACGAGCAACAAGGAAGAACACGACCAAATCAAAAGGGGGATCTACAAGGATTGGAGAGGTACCCTGATCAATGACATCCATGTCCAACTTACTAAGGAGTCACTCTGAAGATTAATTAACCTAAATAAACGATAATTGGACCAATGGAGAAGTCGACAAGACTATTAAATACCAGTGGAAACCATACCGTGACCGGTATAGGTCTACCCAAAAACCATCAGTACCACGCACTTGCCACGGCAAGTGCAGTAAGGACAGGAGCATGTAAAGGAACTTTAACATACCACAGGTACACAGTAATGTACCGTGACTGCAATGAGATAACTACAGGATCACACATCTAACAACTGGGAGAATGGAACCTTGGAAAGGCCTGACGGCCTGACCATTGTACGAAGGATACACCAGTCAGCGGGGAGCTGGACTTGGTCAAGATTTTGAACATGGCTATGCCATGAAGAACTTCTTTTCACACCGTACCATGATTTCAAAACCAAATTTTTCTTTCAAAACCACAAACCTTGTTTTAAACCTTAGATTTTAAAACCAAACCAACAGAATTACGGTGAGTATCATAGAATGATACAAGAGGAGTTGACAATAGAATACTTCAATTAGGCGAGTGACGAACACTACGAGTGTACCCAAATATGGGATGTGGGACAACCACACTCCGAAGGAGCTTGTGGGCCTGACAGATAGTCGGGTAAGTGGTAACGTATCAACAAGGCACCCCACGTATGTATACATGTAGTGTACGACACACGGGAAGTAGTCAACTCCGTTCTACGGACCATGAGTAAATTTTAACCAGAACAACTGGACACCTCAGACCATCAAGGAGAAGGAACTCCGCAAAGTAATTAGCATAAAAGAATTTAGAGAACCCATCTGAAGATGAGGAGTGAGAGTTAGGAAGCGCAAAAGGCGCAGAGTAATGGGTATAGACATTGGATATGTCTCAAAGAGATCAGGCAAGTACATGACAGCTGGAAAGTATACCCAGCCTGAACTCAGCACGGCAAATGCCTAAAGTAATCACAACGATGCTCAACAAACGGGACGAAATTCCCAAGAGTAATCATAAGATTACCACGAAGTAAAATCCATCATTGGAGAGGATCTTAAACCTAGTCAAGAACACTAGGAGAAAATATAAACAGTCTACCCAAGAACGGGAGACGTTATAACCCAAAAAGGGATAGCTCAAATACGATGCCACAAGGTGGTATAGTGAACCCAACATATCATAAACACTAGCCGGATGTAACGGCATAACCTAACAACGCCCAGGAGCAATCCTTGAAGGGTGTCTGAATTGACAACAGTTGAACGAGCGTCAAGATAAGAGCACGGGAGCTAGAACAAACACTCGGTTAAGACACCGAAGGGATTTCACTTAACAGGAAATACCCCAAATTACTAGAAGGCACGGATTAGCACCAAATTGCCTAAAGGGCCTCCTATGAACGGAAGCGTGATGTCACGACTTACCATGGAGCCCAGCAATACCTCTAGCCTAGGTGGTATACAAGGAGTGGAAATGTGTATAAGCAGCTTGCAAAGAGCATAGCTTGCAGCAATAGGGCTTACAGGCCACAAACCAACTACGTTATGTAAACTTGAACGGTTGCAAAACCCACACCATTTAATAACAAGACTTGCAAGAGATATTGTCTCATACGACGAAGAAATCAACAACTGGACCATCAATTCAAACCCAACATCCTGAGTGGCTTGTAGTAATGGCCAACTCAGTGTCACTGTCACTAGAGCATCAGTCTAGTATACAGTTGACAAGCTTTTAATTACCTTCATGCCTTCTGTAGCAATGATAACACAGTGGCAAAGGAAACGTTATAATGCCAACAATGGCCTAGTTCACACTTGGACACTACGAGAACCCAAGTGAAGGTACCCCTCGTTAACCAAAGACCACCAATGTGGTGAAGATGTGAACCCTTAGGGAAGGCTTCCATCTACTAAAACAATTAAGCCTACGCATATGGATATTGCCAAGAGGCGATGAAACAAGGACAAGACGTTCCAAACCATCACAACTTAAAACAGTAAGTATACTCCATATGCAGTACATAAGCAGGTACCAACATGGTAAACCCTGTCATGAGACCTATGAGTGGAAACAGACCCCTCAACAAGAACTTCATTTATCAATGATAGAACGGGACCAGAAAACCCTTGAAGTTTCTTGGGATGTTCCGGTGATGTACATACAAAAGTAAAACTACACAGCTAGAGCCTATAACCAATGCTCAGCATTATGGAGACAGTAATTGTCAAAAACAATCAATGTGAAAACACATTGAACACCACAAATGACTAACGCTCGAGAGAGCTTATAACCCGATGAATTACCTCATCCTTGGTCAACCAAGATACTTGGTAAACTATATCATAAATGATGATAGAATGTGAGGTAAGCTAACCTACACATAAAACGTAAACTGAAATAAAATATCTCCACATGGGGAGGATAATAACATTGTGGTACGCTACGGTAACCGTTATACATATGAACTAGGAACCTCCTAGTGTATTTACACCATAAGGAAATTGTGCCAATGACAACGGCAATAAGTGAAGAGGAACTACCACAGTAACAGAAACAGTAGAAACAAGTTGTACAGTGAGTAAGAACGCGGTGCGCAACGAGCGACCGCCATGAGGAGGCAGCAGATAATGACATGGAGTATAAGCATGAGATGACAGTCAGAAATATTCCTTCTCACATAAGTGACTTACTGTCAAGCGTTTTACGCCTCTGCACTCTGTATGACTGAGTGTTTTGGTATTGCACTTGTGCAGCTAATGATCTAATGGGATGGCTAGGGATATAGAGAATATAAACCGTAGTAAATCCTTCTTTTCACAACAAACATGGCATAAGCCAGTCAAGCATTCTTAGCAACAGACCGTACGGCCTAAGGTCAAAGAAGCACGAAGAGTGTAAAACACACTAACAATCACAAGATGTGAATTCCAGTGGAATAAAGAGTGAAAAGAGACTTAAGAAAGTCACAAGGACCGACGCATAGAAAATGCAAGGTCATACAAGTAAAGGACACTTGTACTGAACCAGAAGAACGGGTATAATTCAGAAACTATGGACACCAGAGGAAGCACTACAACTAAGTGGTGACTTAACCTCGCCCGACAATAAGTCGGAGGAACTTAGTGAATAATCGTGGAAGCACGAATAGCATGTGCAGTAGATTACCAGAGAGATGGTTACAATCTAAAACTAATTTAGTTCAAACACGGTAAAAGAATACCGCAATTGTTTAGTAAACCTTATTCCCATAATAGACGGATAAAAAGGTGATGTATAGCACGTTAAGGATAACACGAAGGGTAAGTAACCCGAGTTATCAGGGTTGCGCAGCAGAAGCTAGTGGGCCCTAGCTATACACCTAGTAAGTATAGTGGAATGGCTATTAATGCCTTGAAGCTTAATAGGCTGAAACCGAATTAATTATGAGTTAAATAAACTCATATAGGAATTCTTGGTGCAAAGACTAAACCATTGTTATGATTAGGACCCTTTGACAAGGGTATATTATGTAACAAACCGTAAAGAAGCTAAAACGCTTCAGATTGCCCAAATTGAGTAAATCAATGTTTAGTAACAATAACATATGGTAGATTACGTGGGCGTAATCCCTTTTAAGGGGGGTAGAGCGAAAACCGCTTAATGTAAGTTTCATGAATAAAACACATAAACTACAATGTGCATAGCACAAGTGAGAATCAAATTGATGATTGGTACTATGTTAAATAAGCATACGTATCTATTCATATTGTAATGATGGTAATTAGGCACGAGAGAGCAAATACCATAGGACGAATATACCCATCTTGTAACCCCGATGTAAGAGTATTGGTAAGGAAGAGTAATGAGTAGTGGACGGAACTCCACAAGTATTGTAGCCTTCGAAGAAGTAGTACGAAATGAATGAGAGTAGTAGATGAATGAAGTCTAGGAGTAGTGTATACCTAGGTAAGTTATTGGAAGTAAATTGAGGACAACTAAATTCTACAAGTATGGTAATCCCTAGTCAGAATAATTGGAATGATGGAGAGTAACGGAGGGAAATAGTGAAGGTTGATGGAATGAACATTTAG
The DNA here is from genome assembly GCA_023374045.1 of Limonium bicolor. Taxonomy (NCBI): domain Eukaryota; kingdom Viridiplantae; phylum Streptophyta; class Magnoliopsida; order Caryophyllales; family Plumbaginaceae; genus Limonium; species Limonium bicolor. The sequence goes on from CM041780.1 coordinate 279,837,999, forward strand.
GTATTGAACCACGGAGTAAAGTATTTTAGAAGTAGAGTGAGGATGATAGATGGACTGAATCCATCCTTTGGATATGTATGAATTCGTATCACGACTAGAAAGGGTAAGAATAGAAATGGAAACAATTAAATTATTTGTTTGTTGAAACTGATGTGTGAAGTCGAACTTGATCCTGATCAGATCAAGGGAAACCGAACACAAATTGGGGTGGAAAGATAGTTCAACACTGATGTTGATCACATCAGGGTCGAATGATTCTCGAAGCTCCCCTCAAGTGGTCACAAGAATCACACACAGGATAGAAGTAATGAATATAAATTGGAATTTGGAGTTGTGTGTTTTAGAAAAATTTCTAATTAGTAGTTGTAAAGGAATTTTCCTTGGACTGGAGATTGGGGACTTGTTGGAAGTTATACGGGAGAAGATAGTAGTGTAGCATATTGTATTATTCCAAGGGCAGCGGGACATAGAGGAGTCCTGTGTCTAGAGGACCTGAGTGCCTGGGACTGTATGTGTATTACATTGCTTTGGGGATAGCTTTGCATTGTATATATGTGAAAACCGGGTAATGTGGAACCGACGGTTGGTAGGAATGCGGATGCGAGTAACTATTGTACATTGGTATGGTATGGTATGGAATGTAGAGACCGTGAGTAGCAATTTGGAAATTGTAAGGAGGAAGAATGTGTGACTGTCGGTATAGGACACGTAAGAATGAGTAAGCATTGTAAACCTGTAACCTCGAACAACTTTGAGGACAAAGTTCTTAAGGGGGGTAGATTGAAATACCCCGACCTTAAATATGGCGATTAAATTATCCTAATAGGTATTTAGAAGCCTAATAATGATTAAGAAATATTGGTGAAGAAAAATAAATCCAAAAGAAATAAAGAACGCTTAAAAAGCGAAAAACGCTAAGTAAGCGTTAAATAACCATAGGAGGTATGAAACCTCGGTTAGCATATTATAAGGATTCTAAAGGCTTAATAAGACCAAAATAATATATGGGAACAACTCCCGGAGAAAACGGATCCAAATAATGAATTAAAACACTAATAGAGCTTTAGAGCACGTTTTCGTGAAAACCCGAAAACGTGACTCTAAGTGGTCAAACAGACCCGTAAAAATTATAAATCATTAAATAACAATTATTAAGCATTTACGGAAGCTTAATAACCAATAAAAATAAAGAAACGAGAAAATTCCAGAAAACGGGCCCGGTTAGTGAATAGTACCAAAACCGGGTAAAATAATGAGCGTTTTCTGTAAAAGACGAAAAACTCTCCAAACAGTAGTAATATGGGGGCCGGTTTTTAATGGGTAAATTAACCCCTCTCACACACATGTAACTAGCTAATTAAATAAGAGAGCAAAAGCAACAAGTAATAAAGTAAAAACTACTTTATTCCCTTTCCTCTCACCTCACTCTCACATCTCACTCACCTATCTCTCTCTCCTTCCTCTATTCCAGCGATTTCTCCCTCCTCTCTCTCTGGTTTGGGTGATTTTGAGCTCCCCCAACAACAACAATGGCAACTTCATCTTCTTCTCCATGCTCCACCTTCATGTGAGCTCCAAATGCAAAAATAAATACATATTCTTGCTCCCCTCATTCTCCTCTACATTCCTCTCTTTTCAAAATTCGAAAAGGATGAGTTTCATCTCCATGGGTTTTCCCCATTTGAAGAGAAAAGCACACCATTATGGATCTTGAAGTCTCCTCTTTCCAACAAGGTAAAAATCTCCATAAAAGATTCAAGTTTTCTCCACCTTCCTTGGTTAGCCGATTTTTGCCCATTTGTAATGCTCTATTTTTCTCTCTCTTTTGAGCATAATCTCAACCTTGCAATGGTGGTGAGAACACCTTCTTGAACCAAGGGCTAAAACCCCTCCTAAAGCACTCCAAAGGTAAACCCTAGAATTTGTATTTTTAAACACCTTAATGAATTAGCATTAATTTAAGGGTTAGTATATTAATTGTAAGTGTTTTGTGTCCATTGGGTGATGGGAATGGAGTTTGGCAACTCCATTCCCCACATAACCGATTTTGAGGCAAGAAAGGAAGGAGGAGGAAAAATGAGAAAGGAAGAAGGAATATAAGCTCAAGGTAAGAGCTCCTTCCTAATGTTAAATTCTATTGCAATAGAGTAATGGGAATGGGAAAAATATTTAAAGAACCCAAAACCTTGTACTAGTATTGAGGATTGTGAAGTTTGAGTATTTAAGAGCAAGAATTTGAATTGTAGGCTTTGGAGCCAAATGTGATGTGTATGTATATTGGGATTGTGGATTGAGAAAGTATTGAGGAATTTATATTTGTATGTGTGCTGGTAGGACCCTTGTATGGGTGTGGCTAGAATAGGAATGATTTTGGTGATAATGGGTATGTGTGGATAAGTGAGAATTGTAGGTGAGCTATGGCGAAATTTTGGTAGGAATTGTGTATTTAGGAAAAACTTGGTGAATGGGAGAACCAAGGTGTATATTGGATTGAGTAGGTATGTTTAGTAGTGACGAGGTGGTAGTTGTAGTATGAGAAATAAGAAGTGTAAAAATCTGTAGCAAAGAGCTATCAAAGTGCATTGTGGAACTAGGAAGAATTAGGGTGTAAGCATTGGTAAAAAGAGTGTTGGACTTGGGTATAGATGTGTAATTGCTTGGAAATGTATTTGGGATGCTAGGAGTGACATTGGTAGAGGAAGTATTGAATGGTAGAAGTTGGGTTAGAAATCTGTAGCATAAGTAAAACAAAAACTGTTACATTTGTTGGAAAAGAAGTGAGGAATTTGTGTAAGTTGATTGATGGATTTAGTAAGGAGTTTGGTGGATGAACTAAGGCAATTTGGAGGGCCTAAGTAGTGTTTAAACATGTGGGATTACATGTAGGAAGATTGGAGAAACAATGGGCAAAGTATGGAACTGAAAACAGATTTTAAAACTGAAATATTGGGCCGGACCGACCTTGGGACCGGACTTGCAAGGTCGGTCGAGCCCAGATTTACAAGGACGGAAACCTTCTGGAATGGACCGACCTTGGGACCGAACATGCAAGGTCGGTCGGCCAGAAGAATTTCCTGTAATGCAACCTACTGGAATGGACCGACCTTGCGACCGGACTTGCAAGGTCGGTCGACACAAAATTTTCCCGACATGTAACCTACTGGAATGGACCGACCTTGCGACCGGACTTGCAAGGTCGGTCGGGCTAAAATTTTTCCGTCGCGTAACTCACTGGAATGGACCGACCTTGGGACCGGACTTGCAAGGTCGGTCGGCCCTAAAATTTTTCCAGCGTATTTCCCTACTGACTCCGACCGACCTTGGGACCGGACTTGTAAGGTCGGTCGAGTCATACAAAAAAAATTAAATTAAATTAATTTAATTAAATAATAATATATATACATATATATATATGTACACCCACTTATGCATATGTACATATATGTAAGTATACCATTGTTAAGTAAGGAAGTAAACTTAAAGTAAAGAAGAGTAAGTAGATAGTGTGCAAGTGTAAGAATTATAAAGACTTAGTAGGTATGAACTAGGAAACGTAAGATTAATCGAGTTGGGTAATGATAGTTAGATTAATTACTCGATTGTATGTATATCATAGGATTTGATTTGTGAACACCGGAGGAACGTCGGATACAAGTGCAACGGTGGACGGTATGATTTCTTCATGCCCTGTATCCTAATCTGGTTACCCCGATTTGTGTTCTTATTTGATCACCTAATAAGATAAATGCATGAATCGGGCTATATTGCACTTACTTGTGCTTGATTACATTGTTCTCGATATTTGTCTTGAACAATAGTTTGTATAATTCATGAAACATATGAATGATGATGAAGTGTATTGTATTTCGTAGTGTACTCGTATATTGTAATGTATTTTGTATGGATGTGTATATGAACAATGTATTGTGTATGTGGCTTGAATGAATGACTTCTGCTAATTCCTAACTACCTAACTCCTAACATAAGTAAGGAATAAATTGGAATGAGTAGAAGTCCGATATAGCTTCGGCCACGCGTGAGGATGAGGAGACACAAGAGGTTGGATCCGATTCCTGGTTCTTAAACTAGTCCACGGCCCAAATCCCTTAAATGGGTAGCATCCTGGATTGGTGAACCAAGTAAATCCCGGTGGTGGGACGGAGTAGTCCCCGGGCCGGAGGTCCCGACGACTTAACATGAGTAAGAGTAAGTAAGTAAGTATGTATGAGTATGAGTATGTATGCGTAAGTACTGTGGAACGAGTAAAAGAGTAATCTCCACCCGATTAACCCGGGTGGACCAACATGAGCTAACAAGTATGGTGGATCGTGTATGTATAGCGTAAGTACTGTATATGTATTGTGAATTTCGGAAAGGTAAGTATGAATCTGATGGCTTGTATTGTCTTCCGTGTATGTATTGAACTGTATGAATGTATCCTTGCAAAGTATTGTATTGGTATGAATGAAAGCATGTATGTATGTATGTATTGTAAAATGAACTGCATGTATTCGACCAAGTGGTCGGCGTACCCTCACTAGTACGCGGGGTATGCGGTTATCATATGCAGCGAAAGCTGACCCCCTAGGGGGAACGTTTTTAGTGTGCAGGTACCCAAAGCGGATACGGTCAAGGTAAGAGACCGGTGGCACGCCTTTGTATTTAGGAAGTAGATAGTTCTGTGAGGAATGGGTAGTAGATAGACTCTTAATGAGTATGTATGGAATTGAAAGAGGTATTCTACTTGTATAAGGATCTTAGTAAACTCAGTGTATTAGCATGTATTGAACTTATGGAGTATTGTATTGAATGGGAAGTTGTAATACCTAATTGGTAATAGTAGTGAAGATTGTATTTGTGTAGCACTCGGATATTCCGGTCCATCAGACCGATGCTGTATGTAGAAGTAGTAGCCTTGTTAGTCACGTGGGTGACTAACGGCGTTGTATCACCCACTGTATGTAAGTATGTATCCGCTGCACGACTCGGAAAGCACGAGGAGATTTGACGGTAATGATTGTATTAGCAGTAGGGGTGTTACATCACGTGCTTTACTTCAGGCCCAAACACATTCCGGCCCAAGAGCTCATTCTAGTCTAAGTAGACTTCTTATTATGACCCTAACCCAAAACCCTAGATCTAGGTGTCATCTTTTAGGCCTAATCAAAATCACTCGGCCCAAATTCCAGTTCACATATAGAGCAATCATTCTGGCCCAAGTACCACGCTCATAACTCATTCCATTTGAGCCCATAGACCAATTCCTAGTTTTGGCCCATGAGCTTTGCTCTCAATCCAGAATTTCGGCCCATAAAACTTTTGAATCCAAGATAGTTTGCATAACTCATTCATTCTAGCTTCCGGCTTCAAGGCCCAACAAGAGCATCAAACGAATCTTAGACTTCAAGGCTTATCCCTCGGCTCAGTGGCCCATTCATGGTCCATGTGGTTTCCTTCAGCTTGTTTGCTCAATTTCTGGATTAAGGGGATTCAGGCCTACATGTAGGAATCACTCTAATCTATGCACTTCACTCTCAGTTTGGCGAAGACTAAGGCCCAGTTACTTCCTACATAACCCATAGGCATTCCTAGTTCAGACATTTTGCAGGGCCTACTCGAAGTTTGGAAGGAAGACAATCATGGTCAATGGCGCCCCCGACGTTCAACAGCTCGAGTCTTCAACACGTTGGCATCAGACTGTTCAACATCACTATTTCAGAAGTTTTCTCGATTTAGTAGTTTTCTTTTCTCAATCATTCTTCTAACTTTTATGGTAGCTAGCTTCCTTTATCATTTTAGGTAGTTTTCCTAAGATTACAACTTTTGATGTTATCTTTCCATTCGTGAATTAGAGCATAGTTCTATTTTCGTAATTTTTTGTGCATTCGTTCAACAAAACAAAAACAAAAAAATGTTTTTTAAGGGATCACAGAGTAATCATTTCCTGACTATAGAATAGAACGACTCGTCTTTTGTTTCTAAAAAAGGGTGAACATGTCCGTCCACACACCACAGTCTATCTCAAACCATCCTCAAAGCATTCCAAAATCCACATCTGTTTAAGTGTTGTCATAAACCCCAAATCAATACTGGGGGCAATCTGAGTTCGGGATCGTCATCTTTAAACTTGCGTTTAAGTGTGTGAACTAGTCTCTAAGTGAAATTCGCGAGAGTGTCTTGAGCGGAAAAACCATGAGTGAACGAGCGTGTCATTTTTACACGACTCCGGTGAGACCACATTCAAAGGTGAGGTAAACGGCATAACTTCGACCGAAGGAGATAATTTGTAAATTTACTCTCAGACCTGCGAAAAGTAACAAAGAACGGATACACAACTATCAGGGATGACGAAGCACCTAGGTACAGCACCACATAGTCAAAAGCTTGTGAACCCTGACATTAAACCCTAGGCACCCCCGCTGAGCCTTTCATATATCCCTTTTCGATATCATGAACTCCTAAAAATAACCCAGCCAATGATGAATGTTCGACCCAGCGACTAAAGGAAGCGAGGAGTCAGACTCTCAGATAACATTCTCATCAGTCCAAAGAAGCAATGCCGCTATCAGCATGATGAAGTGATCCGCAAATGGTCCAAGAGTGACACAGGATCTAGAGAGCTCACATCAAAACAGCTCTTGAAGCCCAAAACCGGGAAACACAAGAACCCCGAAGGCAAAGTCAAGAAAGGATAAAACAAAAAAGGCAAACCCGAAATGCCTCTAGGAAGTCCGAATGACAAAAAATAGGAGAAATGGTGTAAAGGACGACTTCAAAAGTCTAAGTCCAGAAGCTCAAAAACAACGTCGACACGAAGCAGCTAGATGATTTCAAGACAAGGAAGAGGATTCCGAGAGAAGACATAAGGTGCAACTTTGGTTACCCCTTTTGGCTCCACAAACCTAAAATATCCCTCCATGGTCCCATTGTCTTTCATCACACCCCCATGGCCACGTTATGAGCTTAAAATAATTCCGACTTAGTAGTTGTGTATCCAATCACGTGAAAGTAACAGGTTGAACGTGTAAATCTAACAAAATGTCAAATTCAATGGTTGAGATGGTTTATCCAAAAGGAGGACATGAGTGCAAACATTAAACACTTTGAGTGTAGGATAGAAAGCACCACATCAAGATAAACCCTGACCTTGTGAGGGTAAGACTTGTTTTTACGTAATTAATCAAAGAAAATATGGGGGCAATCAATCGTTCCGATCGATTGCCATAAAATCCTAAAAACTTAGATCGCCTTAAGGAAAAATACTGGGGGCAATTGTTGGTCCCAACAATTGCAACAACGACACCGATGGAGGCCCAAAAACCTGAAACCCAAAGGTTCAAACCCCTCTCATACCACTCAGGCCGGTCCTAAGCCCTACCTCCACATCAAACATCCTCAGGCTCGTTCTAAGCCCTACCTCCACATCAAACATCCTCAGGCCTGTCCTAAGCCCTACCTCCACATCAAATCTCCTCAGGACCGTCCTAAGCCCTACCTCCAAAACAAATCCACAGGCCCGTCTTGAGCCCTAATCCTCTTACATCCATTTAGACCCATCATACACTTAACTCACTTTCATTTAGATCCAACCTTTAGGCTCGTCATACGACCTAGAACCATCCATTAGGCTCGTCATAAGACCTAGTTGCATTCCTTTAGGCTCGTCATAAGACCTAGATCCTACCTTTAGGCTCGTCATAAGACCTAGATCCTACCTTTAGGCTCGTCATAAGACCTAGTTGCATTCCCTTAGGCTCGTCATAAGACCTAGATCCTACCTTTAGGCTCGTCATAAGAGCTAGATCCTACCTTCAGGCTCGTCATAAGACCTAGTTGCATTCCCTTAGGCTACTCATAAGACCTAGTTGCATTCCTTTAGGCTCGTCATAAGACCTAGAACCATCCTTTAGCCTCGTCATAAGACCTAGAACCATCCTTTAGGCTCGTCATAAGACCTAGTTGCATTCCTTTAGGCTCGTAATAAGACCTTTTTAGCTTATCCACTCTCATCAAACACATTGCATTCATCTCATTCATATAGGCTCGTCATAAGACCTAGTTGCATTATCCTGGCGCATCACAAGACCTGGCGACAGAAAAGTTGGCGAGGTGATGGCAATAAATCCTCCTGTGTTATGTTAGCTTACTTTGGGATCAACGAATGGTGGGCGAAGGTAATAAGTCCCCAGGGTTTTTACCAAGAGTTATCCCTGCACACCGGCTTGGGGGGCGATGGCAATAAGTCCACATTGGGTCCAGCCAGGAGCATTGGCACGGGTTTCGGTCCCTAGAAGCATCCGAGCATCATCAACATCATCAGCATCATCAGCTTCATAAATATCATCAACATCATTAGCATTTCAACATCCTTGCATTTGCATATCACCCAGTTTTCACTTTTTAGGTTTTTAACGCCTTAGAATCGCTTGACATTATCTCAATTTCCCATCTTAGGTTGTCAACGCCTTAGAACCGCTTGACATTACTCCATTTCACTTTACTTATAGGTAGTCAGCACCTTAGAATAGCTCGACACGGCTTGTTAGTCTCCAATGGCACGCAGGGACTGTTCATGATCCAAAATTTTGGGGCATCACTCAAGCATCAACTAGACTTTTCATATCCATTACAAAGTCTAGTTGACGGACGGCAATCTGTTATACCCAAAATTTTGACCCCACTAGCTAGGGACTGTAAGGCTTTGGTGTTGTGAGAGGCACTTCAATCAAGTCACGAGGGACTCTGGCTCGATCGGCGCATTCCGGGACATGGGGAGCAGTCAAAGAATGTTGAGCAACTCTTCCTTGACAACCGCTGGAACTCCACTAGTGAATAAGTTACTTTTATCAGGATTAGGAGAAAGACCCGAAAGATCCTTGAATTGCTGTAGGCAACCAGCAACCCTAGAAACCGAGCATGTAGATCTCCAAGTCCTTCTGCGCTTGGTAAAGAAAGCAGCTTAACCCCGGCCTCCACAGTTGAGCCCATTCTCTTAGGCGGGCAAAAACTATAGCATAGAGTGACAAACCAAAAAAGCAGAAAAATGATTACTAAATAATAATAAATTCTCTGAGTTTCGTCATCGTCAGGGGCGTTTTCGTAATTTTTAAGGCTCCTAAGACCTCCTATAGGCTTTCTCTCTCCTCCAAAAGATGCTCAAATCATCTTGAAATGTTTTGAAATTTTAACCCATGATAAGGGATGACATTTTAAGCATAATGGCATTGGAATTTTGATTTTTTGAATTTCCAATAATCTTCTAGCAATTTTCGATTGAATCTGACAAGAAATTGAATTTAAAAATATTCCAACATTTAAAAATTTCGATTCCACTTCAGAAAAATCATAATTGCCATCCTTGACACGTGGTTAAAATTTCACAGCAAAATTCCTTTGGGAAGTCAATTAATTAAAATGCCAAAAAATCTTACTTTTACCAGATTTTCTTTATGTTTAAGAAAGACTATATAAAGGGATAGGTCTTTTGATAAAATCAGAATCTCTCAAGCTCTTAGAACCCTAGGCAGTCAAAACTCTTCTTCATAGCCAGCCTCCCACGTTTTTGCACCTTCAAGCACCAAAACAATACCAAAATCTCACCAAAATCAACACTGAAACACGTTTTTCAATTCCCATCACATCCACAATCATCAAAACACCTTCAAACCACCACCAAAACGTGAAGAACAACGCCAATTCTCAAAGGTCAGAAGCTCAGTTCGAGTCCAATTTTGGAACGGCTTCAACGGAGCACCGAAAGATTCCCGACGTGAAGAATCTCATTGACACAAAAGGTAAAACAAGTTGGGACCTCCTTCTTTTGATTCATTACGACTTCATTGGTCTTCTGTTAAATTTTGAATGCAAACTAACCTTTCATAGCTTCTGAGTTGCCGTTTGTTTAAGCTTCTGTCCAATTACTTGTTCATTAAGTTTCACATTAAATTCGATTTCAAATTGACGACTTTTAAGCACTAACATCTTGTACATCTTTCAGGCTACAAGCACATAAATTTTGAGCTAAAAACACCGTCGGGAACCATCAAAACCCACTATCCGTGGGTGGTCCGTGACCTCAGACGCATGGTCCGGGACCACGGACGGGTTGTCCGTGACCACGGACACCCACGGACGGTGGCGGGATTTCATATTTTTCAAATTTTCAAATGTTAGGGTTTCTGTCAATTCATGTCCAGGCCCACGGACACGCTGTCCGTGGCCCCGGACTTTTCAAGTTTGCGTTTTTATTTTAGTTCTGTTTTCGTAATCATTTAATTCAATTGGGGTTCGTGGTCTCGGACATTAGGTCCGTGGCTACGGACGTAATTAAAATTTGACCTAATTCTGCCTCTGAAACCCTAGTTTAGGTATTTTCAGATTTCACTTTAATTTTCTGTCAAAAAATGTTTAAAAAAAAATAAAAGTGTGCACTTCGGTTAAAAACAACTTTGTAGTAAACCGTAAATAAACAAAGTAGAGGAAAATGACCTAGGAGGGGTAATGAAAGTAATTTGAACCCTAAATAAGTTGTATATCAAGCCCCCGAACCCAAACTCTCCTTTCCTAATTTGATCTAGGTAAAAATTAGGTGGCGACTCATAATAGGTTCCAGTGAGCCAGCTTAGGTTTTAATAATTAATGTTATATGGCATAGATATTAAACTTAGGTTAAAAGTGGACCTAAAACCCGATTAGATCCTAATCAACTTTAATCAATATAGGGTAGGGTTTAAAATCGAGGCTCACAGGTGTGTTCAGATTTGAATAGAAGGGCAAACTGAGCCTGAAATTTGTGGGTCCTTATGAGATTACGGAGCAGGTGGGCCCAGTTGCTTACAGGTTGAATTTACCTGCTGAGCTGGGTAAAATGCATGATGTCTTTCATGTTTCACAGCTGAAGAAATGCATGCACCACCCCTCCCATGTGTTAGAACCTGAGAGATTGACTTTAGAGCAAAAAATGAGATCAGTGGAGACCCCTCTGAGGATCTTGGATACTAAGACTAGGGACACTCGTCATAAGTCAGTGTGACTGGTGAAGGTCCTTTGGTCTAACCAGGATGTCGAAGAGGCCACGACAGAATTAGAGGATAAGATGAGATCGAAGTACCCTTCGTTATTTAGTGACTAGATCGTCTGTATAGGGTACGGGACCCCTTTTAAGGGGGGTAGAGCTTCCTTGCTTTTGAGTTAGTAAACGAACATGTTTGTCGTTGCTTTGGTGAATGTAAGATATGACTTTGTGTAAAATATTACACTTTGTGTTAAGTTGAGATAAGCATAGTAATTATGTGTTGTACTTGTGGCAGACCATTGAGTCTTAAGAGGTGTGAATGTGAATAAAAGATATGGTATTAAGATTAAGAAATTTGAGTATTGTGAATGATTAAGTATATATATGAACTTTAGGGACAAAGTCCTTTTAAGGGGGGTAGATTGAAATACTCCAAATCTAGATATGGTGTTTAAATGTTAAACTAAGATATAAGAAGGCTAAAACATGCCTGAGAAACATTAGGAAACAATTTAAACCATATAAACATAAGGAAACACCATAAGAGCAATTTAAGCAAAAACATGCTCTAAGCTTAAAGTAACTTTGGTTAACACCCAAATACCGTTCTTAGACCAAAGTAACATGCTAATGGACATGTTAAACCAATTACCGAAGAAAACCAAGCTCAAGAACAAGTTAAAACACAAATTGTGCTTTAAGCACTCTTAAAGCACATTTTTGAAAAATTGTCTTGGAAGGAGGTTTTGAGTGGCTAAATGCCCATGATTACACCTTAATCAACTTTTTTAATACTTAGTATCACATTAGGAAGCCCAAATCAATGGGAAACCAAAAATTTCACAAATTTGTGCACTAATTATGAATAGTGCCCAAATAGTACCTAGTTTAAGCTTTAGTCAACTTAGCTTAATTAGTTTGTCAACAAAGACCATAAATATCTTCATTTAGCAAGGGGGGCAGTTTTAAGGATGGTGATTCACCATTACAAGCCAGCACTTTTAAGTAAAGAAGAGGGAAATAAGAGAATATACTATTTGCTTTTAAAAAAACAAAATATCTTACCTTTTAACTTACCTCTCTCCTCTCTTCTTCATTCTCCTCTCTTCCACCGGTTTCTTCTTCATCCTCCCTTCTCCATTCACGTATGAACCAGCCCCATTCTTGCCTCATCTTGCTTTGCTTACAAAATCTTCATTTTAGCTCCAAATCCAAAACTAAGCTTAGATAACTCTTAGTTAGAACAAGCCCTTGCTTCCTATCTTTTCAAAACTGGAAAAACTTCATTTTGGTTCCAAGAGAAAACTCCATTGAAGGAGTAAAATCAAGTTTGAAGAGCTCATTTGCTTCTCCATTCATTCAAGGTAAGGAAACTTAAAGAAAAATCAACTTTCCTTCATTTTTCACCCATGTCCGAAAATCATCTTCTCATGGAGCCTTGCTTATGCCATGAACTAGCTTGTTTCCAATATCTAAAGGACTAGAGGAGGTCCTCTTTGATTCATTACCAAGCCCATCTTGGAACTTCAAGGTAAACATCCATTTTTAAATACCTTACGACATATTTTAACCTAAGAATGAGTTCTATGAGTTTAGGCATATTGCTTAGTGCTCATTAGATTATTTGAATGTGGATTAGAACATTGGCAAGAGGATTGGAGTCCTTGGCCGAGAATCATTCAAGAAAACCTAAGGAGGAAGTTGAGAGAAAAAGTTTGAAAACAAGGTAAACAACTTACCTTAAGGTGTTTTATTGTTTTAAGGGATGGGATTTAGATAGATGATAAGTGTAGCTTAGAGTTTACACTAATTAAGGGCTATAAAACCTAGGAGAAAGAACATGATTATATTTGAGAACTTGTGACTAAGGAGCAAATGGCAAATTGAGAGTAAAACAATCACAAGGTGAATTACAAGAACACTATTATTGCAATGGGAGCATTGTTGTGTGTATTTGCAGGTTGAAGGCGATATTGTGTGGGAAATTCAGTGGTTAAATTTATGTCATTTAAGGGCCTAAGAGCCAAGCAATTTAAGTTTATGCACTATATTATGATGTAGTGTAATTTGGGTGAAGTTTTTTGTGTAAGAGTGTTTCTTGAGGATTTGAGTGTTCTTGGTTGTTTAAGGATGAAAAACTAAATATTTGGGTGTAGTGATATACTAGGGAAGCCATGTCAAAATTTGGTCGTGAAACTTGGTGTTTAAGGTGTTCTAAGGAGGTTTTATGTCTAAGGATGTGCTAGTAAACATTAAGGGTTGTTTTTGGTGGAAATGGATAAACTAAGCTGTTCTTGAGTAATAAGATGACCTAGGAATGTGTAGGAGGAACTAGGGGTTACAATGGTGAATTTAAGGCACCAAAACCATGATAAGGGAAGCTATGAAACTTGTGCAAAGTTGAAGGAAATAAGGTGTTATGTCTTGTGAAGGTTTGAGCCTGAGCTAGAGTAGATAGCCTTAAGAAGTTTGAGTAAAAGAGAATTGGAATGAGTGATAATGCTTGAGGAGTGGTTACATTGATGGAAAGGAAATATTTTGGTTAGTTGAAGTCTTAGGTGAAATTACAAGATGGAAGTGTGAGGAATTAAGTGCTAAGTGTTAAGGATTTAGTGAGATTTTGGGCAAATGGTTAAGGAGTTTGATTGTGAGTGGATTAAGAGGTATGGTGGATGGTTTAAGAGTGGGTTAAAGTGCTAAAATGATGTTAGAACACATTAGGACAGTTGTGGTAAGGTTTGGAGTGAATTAAACACTTAGAAACAAGTTTTTGGAGTCGACCTACCTTAGGACCGACCTTAGCAAGGTCGGTCAGGCCTAAAATACCCATCCAGGAAGCTCTCTGACTTAGACCGACCTTGGGACCGACCTTGGTAAGGTCGGTCGGGCTTAAATTTTGCAAACGGGAATGTTTCTGACTTGGACCGACCTTGGCAAGGTCGGTCGGGGTATAAATTTTCAAACTGGAAGTGTTCTGGTTCTGACCGACCTTGGGACCTACCTTTCAAGGTCGGTCGGCACTTATAAAAAAAATTAATTTTAAGGATGTTAAGTGGTATTAGTGGTATGCCATTAAGAGGGTAATGATGATTAGAAAGACAAGAATATAAGGACTTAAGGGATTAAGTTAAGTAAAGGATTTAAGTGTTTAAGGTTAAGTTTATAAGAACTTAAGTGGTATTGGATGGGGAACATTAATGGCTAAGTAAGTTAAGTAACATGGAATTAATTAACAACCTAAATTAGGTGAATGTTTTAGGACTTGATAATTGGGATTCGGAAGGAGATTAGACAAACGACCGTCAACGGTGAACGGTATGGTTTTCTTGTAGCCTGTTTGCTAACGAGGTGTCCCTCGGCTTGTGTGCTATCTGTTTATTTGCTTCGACTGAAAAAAGATAAAGCATGCAACCGGACTATTTATCTTCTTATGTGTTTGCATTGTACTAACACACTTGACCTTGAGATTAGTTACTAACAATACTTAGTAACATTGAATGAGATAAGAGATTCACTCCCAAACTGTTGGTTGGTTAATACCCGAGAAAGGTTTAACTAACACTTTGTTTTTCAGACTTTCTACTAACTGGAACTTGGGGGAGTGAGGAATCCGGGACTGACTCCGGTCATGCATGTTAAGGAAAGGGGGTCGATATCTGAATCAGATCCGACTTTCGCTTGAGGATGAGGACTTGTCTTCGGACTTGTTGCCTAGAGTCGAATGTCGACTCAGCCACCTTGGGCTACAGTTCAAGGTGGGAGGTAGATTAAGATGGTGCGGTGGGATCACCTAAATCCCAAATTTAAGATAAGTTGTTTATTTAACCAATGGAGTTAATAGCTCATTGGCTATGGTTACTTTTGACCCGACAAAAATAAACATTGAGATAAGATACAACCATTTCTAATTGAAGAACGGTTTGTATACTGAGATCGAGATAAGGATTAAGATTAAGGTAAGATAAGAACAAACTGAGATTAAGAGGGATCATAACTTGAGGAGTTAAATGATTAACTTATTTACTAAGGGAACGCCTTTAAGTCGTTTATTGTGTGTGAACTATGTTTGTTCATATGTGGCTAGCTGTTTACTTCACTTCTATTTATGTTGTGTATCTAATCAGCTTCATGCTATCGACAATTAGTCGTCGTAGCCCCGTTAGCTTGGGGGCTATAAGATAATCGTACCAGCAAAGGTGTTGACCCCCTCGGGGGCGATTGTTTACATTTTGCAGGTAAGCACCCAATGAAGACTCATCTTGAGAGTATGGGTGGTTAGACTTAGGAAGGGTTTAATTTTGAGTACGGGATGTGCATGTGCACCCGTCTGTTAATATTAAAACTTGTGGAGAATATGTTAGTGCTTGGGATACTTGTAAACTCGGCTGGTGTATGTTTTGGATTAACGGTTGTAAGTATTTAAGTTCAATATGTTATGTTAATTCAGACCGTGGCAAAATCCTGGTATTGGTTAAATTCCGCTACGACGTTTGTTTATGTTTAATTAAGATGCGACAATCACGATTGGATTAAGATGGGGTGTTACATTAACAGAATAAATATCAAATCACAATTATAATATTCAAACACAATAAAAACAGGTTTAACGTCTTTTATTTCGATGAAAGCGTTTTTAATTGTTTACGATGATAAAATGATTTTTTTTTTCAAAAAACAAAAGTTACGACACGATGTCACTACATATTTACAACGTTAAAATGATTTTAAAAAAATTTGTACTACAATGATAAGTAATTTTATACTGCGAATAGCAACCCAACAGGAGACTTTGTTCAATTAAGGCAGACGCACGATTGTTCTTGAATTACAAATAGATTTTTCGATACCAAAAAACTGACTACAGCTAGCAGACCAGGCCCCCGTCCAATAAAGCAAAGACGAATGAGAAAGCAGAAGCAACAAGAAACACTCACAGGCAGTAATAACTGGCGACTAAACTTACTAATCAAGCTTAACAAATTAGCAATAAACCTAAGATCTCAAGAAGGCAGACTTTACATCTTAATTACACAAGGGAAATCTAGACGATACAGCTGAGTTGGTATGCCTCTCAACATCTCAACTGTCAAAAGATTAATCAACGATCCAGCACGCATCTCCCCTCACCACTTCTCCAGCTGAGCATGGAGAAACCTCAAGTTCCATTAACAGGTGCTATGAAGTATGAACACTGGTTGAAATATCAGGTATGCGTTATCTCGGATGAACATCATAGCTAGCAACGCCGTTGAACAAGCAAACTCACTAAAATGACTCAGCATTTAGCTTCTCATTCTATTTCTGTCCATATGGGTAATCTGCGGTTCCATGGTCGAAAGAATTTGAGGCATTGACATGCCCCCAGACACAACAATCTCTGTCGAGAACAAAATTATTAGTGACGTCATGAGCTGCTAATCATTTATTACAACAGAAGGAACTCACCCACCCTCTGACACAACATCTAAAAAGGGAGGCGTTCTGTGCGGTTGATGCAGTAGATAATTTTATAAGAGCAGAAAAGAGCAAATATTCCAGTACAACACTTTCTAGAATCATAAGAGAAAAAGCTGAACAGTAATTTCAAGAGGCTGCAACTATTGAAACCAAAATTCTGCTGAATACCCAAAATCATTACAGCACTCACCAATTCCTTCACGGACTGATAGGTTTGGCCTGATAATATCCTTGGAGTTGACTAAGAAAATATCGCCAATGTACATATGGTTAGTGGGGACATAGACGCAGCATAGATCCTCCTCACCTGAATACCTCTGCCAAAAACACGTGGAGAATTAGGGAGAAGACTACAATGACAAGACAACTAACTTGGATGCCAAATGATCACATATTCATCTCAATGACCGAAGATATCAAAGTTTCTTTATGGGATATAGGAAGCATATGGTTAGTGTCATGCTGGCATTTTGAGATACGTCATGCTACAGGATGCGTATCTAAATCATGGGCTCAGATATAAGGTATCATCCCCAAGCATTGATTGCCTAGGAAGAAGGGCGAAGCTACAACCTCCAGTTGGGAGAGCAGTCGAGAAATCTCGATGAAAAGAAGAATCTACAAGATGCAAGTTAATTGTACCTGCAGGGTAACTGACGAGGTGATAAAACCAAATGCATATTCACCAATCCTGGGATGTCTTATGATGGCCACCTCTTTAAAAGCCTGAGTGTTCTGATCTGTATTCAGTAGCGGACAGTCATAAAACTCCCAAACTAACAACTATTAACAGAGTTCTCTCGAAGGTCCTTGACAGGAATCTTACCTGGGGATATAGCAGCACTAATTTGTTTTGACGCATGGTAAATATGCCGTACAAAAGGCATCCTTTTAATAACCCATTCCCCAAGGCTCAAAACTGATGCTCCCAACCATGATGACATAAACACTCCAACTAAGAATATGAATGTTACAGAAGTTATAAACCCAAGACCTGAAACAAGACAAACAATCCATGAGCGAGCAATTGTAGCAACCCACAAGGTAGACAAACAATTCCTGCATGTATGCCAACCAACATTTGACATATCAATGAAAATTTTCCCTGAAGTTAAATAAAATAAATTGCAAGTACGTGTTAAAAGAGATGACATAATGAAATACTGAATATGTTTATCGATATAATTTCTGTTTTCTTTCCAATTCCACCAAAGTCAGCATGGTCTTTTTTACGGTATATTTTGCAGCAGACTAATGAATAACTATCCAGATTCAACAAGATAGATCACAATTTAATTAGTGACAATGTGAGTCAGTAGTATATTCGATTGAAAAAAAAAAGTATTCGATTGAAAAAAAAAGTATTCGATTGAAAAAAAAAAGTATATTTGATTGAAATGCTACATACAATGCCAAGCATGAGCTAAAACCCCCATTTGAACATGAGTAACGACTGTATTAGGAGTTCATAATTATAAATTGTATGTAGGATTTCCCATGGAACAATTGCTTGTTGAAAATTCTTAACTTGCTCTACATGAGAAGGGTGAAACTTAAGAATTTTTAACAGGCAAGTACAGACACAGCAGTGTAGTGAGCAATGTCACAAGGACTGTATTAGGCGTTCATATTTATACGACATATGTACATTATGACGGCCACATGTTAGAAATGATTTGAATCTAGTGTTTTTGGTCTTCTGAACGATTCTAGTAAGCAGTAATGGGTCACCTTATTAGTTAGAGACAAGAAAGGGTGAAATCGCTACAGCCTTTCTTTTTCTTAGTTTAAAACAAAGAAAGTAAAATTAGAATTTGTCTCTACGTTCGGGAGAGTAAAAAAAATATTGTCATCCGGGAGTGCTCACGTGTAAAAAAAAAGAAGCTCTAACAAGTCCTCCAGACTTTATAAAAGTACTGATAGCAGGAGATTCGGACAGATTCAGAGGGCAAAAGAAGTGCCATCAAATTAAATCCCAAAAAACCAGCAAGATACTTAGGAAACAGAAATTGAATAAGCCTCAATCATCCACTGATCACACTAGACAAAATCAATTCAGGTGGAGACTGAAAAACAGCATATTAGCAGCAGACACAATCTCAGTCCATCCACTATCAACAATTATGAGAATCATAAAGACGTCCGTGTACAAGATTACAAAATTCAAGAACTTGCTTACCAAAGATCTGAATTCCAAGCTGCGCATAGATTGGAGAAAAGAAACCATCCACAAAGTGTATGAACCACCAGGTAATATAAAATGTGACGGCTATTGGAAAAAGGATGACACTGCATAGCAATGAGAAATGTTAACAGCATAGTAATCAACATCTTGGAATGTGAACAATTTATGACGACATCCACACAGCTGAATTATGAATATAAGATAAAAAATTTACACCAGAGTCAAAGAAAAATTCTAGAAACTAGGCTGAAGATAAGCATAAGTAGAGCCCATACCATCCAGTCATAAACTTTTTTGAAGCCCAGCTCCTAATGACTTTATAAAAGGTCTACAAAACAAAACATAGATTCAACTTCATAGATGTTCTGCAACATAAAACATAGATTCAACATAAAAGGTCCGCAAAATAAAACATAGATTCAACTTCATAAACGGTCTGCAAAATAAAACATAGACTGAACTTCATAAAAGGTCTGCAAAATAAAACATAGATTGAACTTCATAAAAGGTCTGCAAAATAAAATGTAGAATCGACTCACAAAAAGGTTCACAACTGAAATAAGGAAGCGACCCAGCAAAGATCTATAAGTAAGCCAGAACACTCTCAACATGGAATAGAAGTCCAAGAGTACATTTGGACTTTATGAAGCCAAATCAACCCTCCAAAAAACAAATAATGCCTAGAGCATACAGTAAGTTGGGAATACAGGATAGCGGGACCAGACAGGTGATATCATGTTACCTTTCTGAAAGTAATTTCAGCGATACGTAGAGATAGTAGCCACCGAAGCTATCTGTCACCTCCATCTTTAGGGCTAGTTGTCTAAGCAATGACATGTAAAAGTCACATGTCCCGAGTCGAGAAGTTACTGAGGTAATACATATTGTACTTTGTACTAGAATGCTATGAATCATAAAAAAGGTGTTGCTATGATCTTTTGAGCCCTGTGTTGTAATGTCTCAATCTCCCTAAGCATTATGCTTTTTATACTAACTGCTTTTATGCACGTAAGTGTGAGGGCCCCAAAGGGTTGGAGCTCTTAGCACGGATAAATCCTCGTAAACCTCAGCGCTGAGAGCTGGTGGTGACGGATATGAATGACGATCCATCGAAAACCTTTTTGGTGATCACTCTAGTGAGGCCAAGCGAATGCGTTGCATGTGCTTGGCATCACATCTTCCAATTCAACATGTCAAGAGAGCCAACTTCTGGATTCAACAGGTTTGAGTGTTGGGATAAGGGTGGAAACAAGAATGAAGCATCGCCAAAGAAGTCACATAGTTAGTGGCGATGCTTGGGTTCTTCCAGGTCCATTGCTTTGGGATATATTTCCCTCGACTTCGGATACCTTTGTTCCCTTGCATTCGTCCATGATGTTAGGGAAGGTGCTATGGAAAATAAGTGGATCGGCTAGACCACGACACCAAACATTAGGGAGTTTGGTTCAGTTTGAGAACTTGCTCAAGGGTGATATGGTAAATGTCTTATCATGTATCAAACCTGCTTATGACTCGAGTGATTGGCCCAGGCGGATGGGGCCTTTCCCCACTTTCAGTTGCAAATATCCTAAATGTCTTATCAAGTCTTTCACCCAACAGTGGTCTCATATGAGTTCAAGTTATGCGCTTGATTGATTGTCTGCTTTGGTTGCGACAATCCATTGAGGAATTCTTTTCATTTACTAGTTATATTGTTAACTATCTCTCTCTCCCTCCAGTTATTTGCCACAAATAAGACCATGACCAACCCACAAACTAAATCTGAAACTACGAACAGATCATTAGCACCACCAGTTTCCATCCTATGAACGCTAAATGTCACACAAGGTCACAACATTATGTCTCCATACCAGCCCTGAAACCATCACCTTGTACGAAACAATCATTGAAGTATTAGTTTCTACTTGTGTATGTCTATATTCATTGCTGATTAATGTGATATGTCATTCAATATCCTGGTTTCTGCTGAAGTTCACACGTACAGAAATACTTCAAACCAGAGTACTGTAAACTCCCGTATCCTCTCAGCTGCGGAGACAAAGCAATAGAAGTAGATTTCAAAGACAGAAAGATGGAGCCCTTAAGATATCAACATCCAAGCGTGTGAAGGTCTACTTAAATTTTTTACTCAACAAGCCACCACAACTTAGCAGGAGGTGATACTCCTTCAACTTAGTCCTCTTTCAGCAAAGCAATAACATGAAAACCACGGCAGGAGCCCTCATAGTTGTGATAAAACCATTTATGACATAAATTTGTTCTAACCATAATATAATCACAACAAACATGCTGTTACTCTCTTTCGAGTTCTCTCCAAGGGCAAGAGAAATTCGACCATTCCGCTTCCTGCAACTGGCATCACTCCCAAGCCGCCGCTGAAGCTCTAACCTGGCCGCTTCCCCAAACAACCGACACTCTAGAAGCAATCATTCCTGCATTGGAAACTAGGAAGATATCTTACCAAACCCGCATGGCGCCACCCATGCTTCCCTATCTACCGTCTCTCTGCCTCCCCCCTGCAAAAGCTTCGAATCAGTGCATGCCATGATTACAAGCTTTGGGCCGCCCAACCCTGTTGCATGGTTAGCATCAGCAGCTCCTCTCTTCCCGTGACCGTCCACTACCTCAATCCCTCTCTTCTTATTCTCTTCGGCTTCACCTCCCAGAACCGCATCATCTTCTCCATCCTGTCCATCCTAATCTTCAACTACTTGAACCCCGTACTCACAACGCCTGATACTCGCCAAAGAATATCAAACATGACAATCAGAATGGTGAATGGGTCTTTTATTGAGTTGGACCAAGCCACCCTTGCAAGATTCTTCTCTCCCACAGACGTTTCTTCAAGCTCGCTAGCTCTAACTCTTCGAAACCAATGGAACAGACTAGGAGGATTTAAATTTTGTAAAATTGGTCCAAACTTTTACCTGGTGGAGTTTGAATCTATGGAGGTGATGAATGCGGTTCTTGTGCGTGGCCCCTGATGCATTTCTCTTCACCTTCAAAGTCGTAGAGCCCGATCTTCCCTTCGATCGCCACACTTTCAGATGGGTACCCTTCTGGGTATGAGTCTAAAAAGTTCCGAGAGTGCACCGGAACATTCATTTCATGGCGATCCTAGCATCGAAGTGTGGTCATTTCACTGGTATAATGAAAGACTAGGAACCCTTTTGCCGGCGGTTTATGAGATTCAAGGTCTTGCTCAACCTTGAGGTTCCCCTTCTCCAGCCATCAACGTTAACCTCGACGGCAAGCCCTTCTCATTCGGACTCTCGTTCGATAACATGCCATTAATTTGCTCCAAATGCGGACTGTTCACCCTCATAGCAGATAACTGCTCTCTGTCAAGCACTAGTCCCTCCTTGTTTGGCCTGGGGTTGAGCACTGAAGCTTTTTATGCCAAAGCTTCTTCCATGCATCTACGTGAGGTCCCGCAGCCCGAACAGGAGAGGGAGGGAGTGGCATACAACCTTCTTTCTCAAAGACAGGACCGCATCTAGCCCAGCAACTGCCCGCATGGATCCCCTGTTCTTAGACAAGATTGTGACCAAGTGTTATCGGGGTCAAGCGAGGGGCGTAAGAAAAGCTTAAGCAAGGAGGCTTTGGGGTCTTCTTCTAATCTTCAAGGTCATTGGGATCTTAAGCGAAGGCAATGGGGACAATCTTTGACATTGGTTTCTCCTCCGAATGTGCGTTCGAGCACTTTGAAAAGGTTCAAGACTACTCAAGCGACTCCGAGAATGGATCGGAGTTGCCATGAAGAATGAAATCTAGATTAGCCACATGTAGGGCTTTGGGCATTTTGCATGCAGCTGGCTGAATTTGAAGTCAATGTCCTCGTTTACCATGATGATTCGGATGTTATTTGATGAGTACTAGGGATGGCAATGGGTGACGGGTGACCGTTTCACCCGACCACCCGACCCGTTGAAACGGGTGAAAAACCCGTTAAAACCGGGTGAAAAACGGGTGATGGGTGAAATGGGTTCGGGTGACGGGTCGGGTCGGGTGACAATTTTCCACCCGCGAACCCGACCCATCACCCGGTTATATTTATATATTAAAAAAAAAATTCTAGTACTAATTATAATCTATTCAATTCTAAGTTCTAACCGGTCATTTTTGGTACCCTAACCCTAAAACGCTAAAAACTTCCGCGGCCGCCTCCTCACTTCTCTCTCACTTCTGCTTCGTTCTATTCTCTCGACTCCATCTCTATTCTCTCGACTCCATCTCTATTCTCTCCACTCCGATTCCCTTCAATCTTCATCGCCTTCTTCAATTCTCTCCACTCCAGTTCTTCACTCCAGTTCAGTTCAATTCTCTCCACTCCAGTTCAATCTTCATCGCCTTCTTCAATTCTCTCGACTCCATCTCTATTCTCTCCACTCCGGTAAGTGTTTCAAATAACTTCAACTAATTACTTTGAATCAGTATATCGGTATTGAGTATTAATATACCTAATTACTTCAACTAATTACTCCATCTCTAATCACTCCAGTTCAATCTTCACCGCCTTCTTCATCGCCTTCTTCAATTCTCTAGACTCCAACTAATTACAACCTATGCGAACTATTCTACCAGTTTTCTAGTTGAATTTAATATACCTAATATTGAGTATTAACCTCTGATTGCTAGTAGATAGGATTTGCAAGTGAATCAATGGATTTGTAATGTTCCACCTGATGCGCTTCAACAGTTTTATGTACATGTACCTCTGGCTTCCTTTTCAGGTTCTTTGTTTTCATCTGGTAAACTACTACCTTGGGTGCTGGCGCAGCAAGTTCTTGTAAGTTACAAGCTATCCATTATCTTCCTCATCTATCTTCTTCTTCTAGTATAAATTCAAGCGTGTAAATTTTTGGTACTGTCTTGTTTTGCTAGTTTAATAAGCTTGGATCGTATATTGTTCAATTTGAGAAACTCCAGAAATTCTATGAGGAATGTGTGCATAATTTTGCTTGATCTTTGCTCTTAATCTGCATCTATTTGCTGCTGCTATGATCAGTATGACCAAAATTAAACAGTATATGTGATGTTTCTGAACTATCAGGATGTACATATCTTGCCTGGTTGTTACTGCTATCATAAGATATTTTTTCAACAGTTTTTCCTTGAACATGTTTATTTTTTGAAGTTTCTTTCTTCACTGTTTTTGGGAATTGCTGCTACTGAGAATCTGGAATGATGAGGTTACTTCTTGAATAGCTATATTTTGTTCAGCAGTTTTACCTTCACTGGTTGTTACTTTTGTGTTTAGTAGTATTTCAAATGCTTAGATGAGTGATTCAGGGTTATTAGATCCACTGTCAGCTGGCATTTTGGGGTGTCTTAAATTAAGACAATGTATAGAAGTAACAACTTGTAAGAGGGATGATTGTGCTTTGAGAAATAACTATGATGTACTTGATTGGCTGTGTGTGCTACTTTCAGCTTCTGCATATATGAATATGGAGTCTAATGATGAATGTACATCAACTCGGATGTCACCTGCCCCACCGAATGACTCCTGTGAAAATCAAGGGGAAGCAAATCAAGGGGAAGCAAATCAATCTTTATCGATAGGAAATGTGAGAAAGCTCACATCAAGGGTATGGGCTCATTTTGAAAGGATGGTGGTTAATGGTGAGATAAAAGCAAAGTGTGTTCACTGTGACAAGATTTTATCAGCTGGTAGTAAGAATGGCACCTCCCACCTCAACGATCATGTAGAAAAAAGGTGTCCTAAAAAGAATCAAAAAATTGATATTCGCCAAAAATTTTTGAGTGTTGGTAGAAGAGATGATGGTAGTGGGATGCCCAGTTTGAATTCAACCAACTTTAGCCAAGATGTGTCTAGGAAGGAACTAGCGAACATGGTGATTTTGCATGAATATCCTTTGGCTATAGTGGATCACATAGGATTTAGAAGATTTGTGAGTAGTCTAAATCCGAGTTTCAAGATCATATCTCGTAATACATTGAGATCAGATATTATGAAGATGTTTGCAAGTGAAAAAGCAAGTTTAAAGAAGGTCTTGGAGAGCAGCAAGTCCAAAATTGCAATTACTACCGATATGTGGACTGCCTCAAACCAAAAGAGAGGGTATATGGTTGTCACTGCTCATTACATTGACCAGCTATGGGTTTTGCGTGACAAAACCTTAAGGTAACAGTTTTATTATCATAATTCACTTCTTTTTTTGATTTAACTATTCTGTTTATATGCTTTGCCCATAAATATGGTTGCTATTTTTAGATTGTTTTACTAATTAAATTTTTAAATGTAACTTAAATGTAGGTTTGCTTATGTCCCTTACCCACACACCAAAGATACCCTTGCACAAGTGTTGTTAGACACATTGAATGGGTATAACATAGCTGAAAAGATTTCTTCTATAGTGGTTGATAACTGTAGCACAAACGATGCTATGATGGATATTCTTAGGCCTAGATTGGGTGAGGAATCTCTAATTGTAGGTGGAAAATTTTTACATATGAGGTGTACTGCTCATATCTTGAATTTGATTGTCCAAGATGGTTTAGCTGTGATGGGAGATGGGATTGAGAGGGTTCGAGATTGCGTCTCATTTTGGGTAGCAACTCCAAAAAGAATGGAGATGTTTGAGGATAAGGTTAAGTCTATGAAAGGTGAAGAACCTAAAAAGTTGTCACTTGATTGTAAGACTAGGTGGAATTCAACCTATTTCATGCTTAATGGTGTCTTGCCTTATAAAGATGTGTTTGCTAGTCTCAAACGTCAAAGCCCCCGTCTTAAATTCATTCTTCCAACTCAAGTTGATTGGGATATGGCTGCACTAGTTTGTGAAAAATTGAAGAAGTTTCACAAGTTGACTGAGCTATTCTCTGGGAGAAAATATCCGACTTCAAATCTGTTTTTCAGACAAGTTTGTGAAATCAAACTTGCTCTTAATTTGTGGTTACAAAGTGACAATCAAATCATCCAAAATATGGCAGAAAAAATGGTTGCAAAATTTGATAAGTATTGGCTGTCAATCAATGAGGTTCTAGCCATAGCTGCTATTTTGGATCCACGGAACAAGTTGGAATGTGTTGAGTATTACTTCACTAAGATTTATGGTGAAAAGGCAGATCAGGAGATTAGTAAAGTGAAAAGGAGCTTGTATGATCTATTGTGTGAGTATGAAGATAGCATTTTGTTGGGTGAAGAAAATTCCTTCACTCCGACTCAGCCTAGTATTCTAGGATGTGAAGGTGTCATTGAGGTAGATGATGAGTGGAGTCAAGTGAAGAAAACCAAGAAGAGAAAGGTCAATATAAAGTCTGAGATGGACCATTATTTGGAGGAAGATGCTTTGCCGGAGAGTGATACTTTTGATATATTGAAATTTTGGCATATTGAGCTCAAATATCCAACCTTGCAAAAGATTGCCAAGGATATCATAGCCATTCCAGCTTCCTCTGTTGCATCAGAGAGTGCATTTAGCATGGGTGGTAGAGTTGTGAGTACTCACCGTTCTAGACTTACTACAAATACCGTGGAGGCGTTAATTTGCTTGCAAAATTGGATCTTAGGAGATCTTTGTTCAGGTAATAATATCAGTTTTTAACTTTATTTTCAATTACATTTGATTATTGATTGTTCTTAGTTGTTTTAATTATTATTTTCGAAACAGATGCTACTCTTCGTGCTAGTGATGCTTGTGCTACAATTTTGGAAGATCGCGAGATAGTGGATAGTGCTGGGCATAATTGTGGGGGTGAAGTTGTCGATCTAGATTCGGTACTAAATTTAACTAACTTAACAATTTTGTTTGAGCATCTCTTTATATTGTAAAGAATCTACCATTTACCCTTGTTGTGTTAAAATTTTTCAGGGAGATGAGGATGAAATGGAACTTATGTAGTGTAGTCAATGATCATGCCATGTGGGGGTAACGTCATCTGGTTTTATTTGTCAATATACCCATATCCTGAGCTAGTATTGTCATTCTGATTTACTTATCTCCTGAGCTAGTATTGTCATTCTGATTTACTTTTGATGTTGCTGCTCATTTTTGATTCACTTTTGTTGTGCTCATTTTTGATTCACTTTTGTTGTGCTCATTTTCTAATTCAATTTTGTTGTGTTTCTAATTCACCTCTACTGCTGCTCATTCTAATTCATTTTTGCTGTGCTCATTTTCTTGATGCTGCTCATTCTAAAAATAATGATATGTGAGCAGATTTGATGATTTATCATCTCCCTTTAGTGCATTAGCTTTTTCTGGAAGTTTGAACTAACCATTGTGCTTTACAGTTGTGTTTTTTTCATAACAACTGCATATTTCTACAGATTTTCTCTATAATCAATTAACACCTCTTATTTGTAGGAATTTTGCTCCTCTCACTGTTCTATCCATTTGATTCCTGCTGGCTGCTGCGTTGCAACTCCATTGGAAATGAGCATGTGAGATAGCTAAAGAAAGCTTCAGAGTACTATGTGAATGAGAAAGTGGACAGCTGAATACTATTTTGTTTGATTGGCAACAATTTTTGTTTTTATATTGGATGCGGTACTTGTTTATACAGCAATGTTGCTGTCGGTTTGTACTGGGATATGGGATGCTATTTGTTTTGTACTGCCGCAGTGCTGCTGTTTGTGGTGCAGTGCTGCTGTTTATGGGATGTTATTTGTTTTTGACTGATGCAGAGTGCTGCTGTTTGTGGTGGTGCTGCAGTGCTGCTGTTTCTTTCTTTAATTTTGCACTTCTACTTGTTTTTATACAAGGTTATGGATGCTTAATTTAGTTTGAATTGTTATATTTTTGTTGGAATTAAAGTTATATGCCTAAACTTATAATTTTTTAGCAGCAATCATAATATTTAGTGTTTAGTTATCATTATATAAAAATTTTAACTTTTATATAATGAATTGTAAAATTTCACCCGTTTGTCACCCGTTTCACCTGCGGGTGACGGGTGGATCGGGTGACGGGTGAACCTTAGCGGGTGACGGGTCGGATTCGGGTGAGATGGGTGGAAACGGGTGACGGGTGCGGGTGAAGGTCCACCCGACCCGAACCCGACCCATTGCCATCCCTAATGAGTACCACTCAATCATGCTACTTCTAGTATTTAGGTTAATCTCTTGGGTTTTTTCCTTTGTCTTTTGGTTCCAAGGTTGGTGGCGTAGTTTCTTTAACCTTAGATCTATGAATAGACTCATGCTCTCAGCCCTAATCATTCATTGTCGGATTCCTAATCATTGGCCAAGGTTGGCCTCCATATTTGTAATCCTCAACAATGGATGCTCCAATAGTCTTCTGTATAGGCAACCATCCTACGGGATTTGGTTGACCTTAATTGACTGCCCCGTTTGGGCATTTCTGGGATCATCCGGCAAAGATGCCTAGGGCTTGTTCCCGATTCATGTTGGATCCTCATGTTACTATAGGTTTTATCCAAGTTTGTGTTAATGTAGTTTGGTTTAATGTTGTTGCAACTTTTGATGCAGTTTATGGTTATGATGATGGTCATGATGTAATCCAAGAACCCCATTAGCTATTCCCCAAGCTCCTAGGATTGTAATCTGTTTCTATTAATGGCAAATTACCTATTTTCGAAAAAAAAAAGTAAAATGATATAATCACGGGCACTAGGCAGTTCGAATTCGTACAACCATAACCAAATCTTGAAGTGTCTCGACCTAACCGAAAGTTCCACAACAACAAGAATAGCTAATAATATAAAAGAATGGACGGTAAAATGGAGGAAATTCAAAAGAATAAGACAAAAAAAGGAGGAATCAAACGGATCGAAGTATGACCTCGCGTCCGGAGTGGTGAGCGGATGGAACAGATGGAGAGGGTTTAGCTGAATCATCGTCCTCATCGTCATGGAGGCGATGCTGGTGGTTAGCGGCGGCAGAGGAATCTGAGACAGGTATTAGAAGTTCTCGATCCCGCTCTCTACTGGTACTTGCCATAACTATCCCCGTTGGCTTATCATCCCCCATATCGATCAAATTAACCTGATATCCCCCGTCCAATCACTTCCACCTGCTCAGATTGACTCAGTTTGCTTCCTTGGGTCACGACGAATTGATTAGGATCTTGGCAGACGGGGAGGGAGGTCTGAGATCAGAGCTGCGCACTTCGGCAGCAGGTCCCGCTAATCTACCTATTGTAGCGTTACTTTTTTTCTAATCATCGCAGTACAAAATTACTAATCATCGCAGTACAAAATTTTTTTATTCATATTGACATTGTACACATGTAATAATGTGTCGCTGTGTTTTTTTTTCCCAAAATGATATCTGAAAGTAAATTTACCGAAGTAGTTTGCAGTTGATTAGTAATGAATTTTACTAGTTATTTTTTTGTTCGAATCAATACATGAATCTTTTTTTTGTAAAAAAAAAGTGTTGGATTACATTTTTATGTGTTTATATTATTAATTTGACTTTAAATTAATTTATACTGTGAATAGCAAAATACTTTACTATTTACAGTATAAATTTTTTTTTCACCAAACTTAGTTGAATAAGTTTGAATGTTACGGGGAGAGACTTTTTTAAAATAATAGACAATTGAATGACCAAATTTAAGTCAATATGATTAAAATAACAACTAAGTTAAAGAAAAACTAAGTTACAACAACTAATTTATAGAAAAACTAAGTTTCAACAACTAAGTTAAAACAATTAAGTTAAAGAAAAACTAAGTTACAACGAATTAAGTTAAGAAAAAAAGTTAAACAAAGATACAACATAGTTAACAACTAGTTACAACGTTGATCCAACTATCTAACCTAGATTGTATTTGATGAACCAAGGTCCGATAGTGTTTGGATCTCTACAAAAGAACCACTGCGAATAGACAGGGGGAGTGGGGAGTCATCAACCATGCAGAACCTTACGAAATGACCCTGGGGGCAAATTCCTATGTGGATCTCTCCTCTTGGGCTATCACGATCGGTAGAATTATCGAGCGGAAGGTATGTGGCACTTTCCATACCCCCCCAGACAGTAGAGTATAAAACTACTATCGAAGTGTAGTTTGTCGCGATCGCCAACCCCATTTCCGTGGTCATCCATTTCTCTGGAGGTGCTGGCTCTCCTAAATTCCAACGAAGCGCTCTTAACATGCTGTTGTACTGTCCTTCGTTAAAAATGGACGTGTATAGTCCATTCTGTAACACTCCTAATCCTAAACCTGTAACATCGTCGCATGTCGTAGCATAATAAATAACAATTCACAGCGGAAAATAAAACTATCTACCTTGGTGTTACACGCCGTTACTCACCCTTGTGAGTAATAAGGCATCCTTACTCTTCCAACAATACAACTCCTCACGCTGTGATGAACAGATACTGAGCACTCTAATTATTACAAACCAAATCCAACTAAATGAGCAACTAACTGAATACATCAACCTTCTTAATACCATACAAAATAAAACCAAAAGTGTTTGTTGAAAACACAACTGCTACCCCCGTGTCCCGCACTCCGGCTTGAGTCTTCTTCAACAACCTGGAATGTTTGGCCCAATGAAGGGCTCAGCAATCGAAATGCTGGTATGCTAAATGTAGTCTTAAATCATTTGGACTCTTTAAGTCGTTTTAGCCATCTTGATATTAGGTTTTTTTACATAAAATACCGGTTTACAATAATAACAGTAATAACTGTAAACATTTAACAGTCACTTAACAATTCACCTGTAAACATCAGTGTACAATAGTACACAACACCAATAACCACACAACAATAATCCATAGTAATAATCAATAAGCACACATTAATAATCCATAACAAACCAAACCAGATACGCGTATTAAACTGTACTTGTTAGTTGGCCACCTGACCCTTATCTTTTAAACCAATCATTTAACCTTTTCCAATTAATTTCCACCTCAGGCGTCATGTCAAGACAACCCTTAATAACTTATTGATGGACAGTAGTCCCCTGTGTTCCATTGGAACTGTTACCAGTTGACCCTAGGCCCTGGTTAATTGACCGATCCGGTCGAACCTGTGCACCAACGGCAGTGCCCTCCGCCATCCCCGAATGTGGCTGATGGATTTCCTTGAGTGACTCTCCATTGAAGTCTCTCGTAGTGATCACAATGCGCAACCAGAATGTCGGAACAGTCTGGATTCCTCTCTTTATAAGTTAGCCCTTTTGTCAGTGACATAATAACCAATCCTTGAGTTAAGACTATAATATTGACCATCAGTTCGGCCCAATAATACCTAAAGGTCAGTTAGTCTTGTTCCAGTTTAAATGTATAAACTTCCAGTCATAAGACGTTCGCGTAATCATACAACGCAACAATGTTGAGCAATACAGTATACAATATTATATACACAAAATCACAGATATCACTCTTAAACAATTAACACATAATGTCTGGACCTTAGGACAATCCTTAGGACATTCAGACCACACAATTAACATACCGTTCACCAAGTAACTGCTAGCTTGACAAGTTCCTGTTCAGTAGTTCCTTCCCGTACGCTGTTATTTAAACATGCAATACCGGGTAATATTAATATAACTATTCATTAAATATTACAGTACTGTCACTGTAGAGTTTATTTACGTAGTATACTAACTTCGTATGTTCTTTAGTTTCCCTCTGTTATTTATCAGTGGTTCTAGGTAGTTCAACAGTTCGTTATTTTATGTGATATTCACATGTGATAATGAATTTCCACCTTGTGGTAAATTTCTATTTCCTTATTTATAAACTCATAATTGTTTCCACTTATTCTTTATATTATATCACTTGGTCATTTTTATTATCACCACAATTATTTTATAAACTTTATATTATACTCCATAATATACCATAATACATTATATTACCTAGTTTTACTTCCTTTCCTTATTAAATTACAAAACCAACCTTATTAATTCGGTATTTATATTTTATACCCAACAACTTTATGAATTACTAAATAACCACATATAGTTTCTGGTAATCATAATTTGAACCCATTAACTTTTACAACTTACCAAATAACCAAATACTTTTATAATCTACTAAATACCCATATTAGTTTTCGGAAATTGTAAAATAATTATATTAACTTCCATAAATTGCCAAATAACCTTATAACTTTTATAATTCACTAATTAGCCACATTAATCTTGTAAATATTAATTAACCACATTACCTTTTTAATTTACCAAATATCCATCTTAATTTTCATAAATTACAATCTCATTATACCAACTTTAATAAATTACAAATAAACCCTTAACTTCCGGTTTTTACTTATATTTTCCTTTATTCACATTTTAACCCCAAAACTTAATATAAGTTACATATTAACTTATAAATTATAGTTTTAATATTAAATTCTTTTAAATAACCTAAACAACCCATATCTTTCTTCAATTTATATTTCCGCCCCATTTAACTTCTATTTTTCATATATACTTTCATAAATTACATATTCACCCTAAAACTTTTATAAACTTAATATTTTATGTCATAAATCATTTTAACCCAAAGCTTTTGGTCCACACTTTGACCAAGACTTAATTTCATAATTAATACTTGAATATACCCATAAAATCATATGTAATTCTCGGTTATACTCCAAACTTCCCAATAATTACAAAATAGTCCCTAAACTTTATAAATTGTTATTTTAACACTTAAACACTTATTTAAATTCACCAAAATTAATAATATTAATTCCTACCTTATATTATAACATAAATTTACCAAATAACTCCTTATACTCTCGGCAATTATAATTTGTACACCAAACTTTTCAAAATTTATATTTTATCCACATAACTTTATAAAGTAGCCATTTAAATACTTGTAGCTATTTTTAATATTCCCAAAATTTATAATATAAGTTAATACACTTATATATATCTCAAAAATCATCAAATGCAATACTTTGCTCTCGGTTTTAATATTCCTTTACCATATAGTTTTAAAACTTGATTTAAACCTTATAATAAATACATATAAATGTATACAAGCAATATAACACTTCTAAAAATTATGCTAATGACTTAGAATGATTATATACTCAAAATAGAACCTTTTATCCTTAGATATTTCGGTTTAATAATATATGTGTCATATTTAATTTTTGTGGCACAATTTTATACCTTAAGGTAATAATCTTACCTTATATGTTATAAATTATTTTCTTGCCATTATATCCTATGATTTTCGGCCTTAATTTATTTAGAGGTTATACATAATTTTTATACCAAAGTTTGAAGCTTTAATCAAGCTTAAACTTAATAAACCTTAATTATATAAACTTACTCCTTAAATCAAGACAATTCTTGTACTTGATTTCTCCTTGAATTCCAAGCTCCTCAAATGCTATATTGATGTAGAGAATTCGGCCTCCTTGTATATATTTAGGAGATCCATTTGTTAGACTTCTAACAAAAATTATAAATAAGATTTGGAGTAGTTTTACAAGAGTTTACCTTAGGAATTTTTCAAGGAATTTTCGGTAGACCTTGAGATGACTGTAGATCTAGATTTCCTTCATGAAATGATGAAGAGAACCTTGGTTTAGAAGTTCATAATTTTCGAAAATGTCTTAGGGAATTTACTAGGATTTTCAACATGAAAATATACCTTAACTTGATCTTGTTGTTCCTTGTGTTGTTGTTGAATTTAGAAACCTCCTTGGAACACTTATGCTTGGCGAAAATTGTAGAAATTGCTAGGATGATTTCTTGCTTCAAGACTTAGGAGATTTAACTAGGAATTTACATAGAAATGGTGTTAGAACTTAAATCACCATTAATGGAGCTTAGAAGCTCTAAGGAGTAAACTAGCAAATGAAGAAGAAAAGAGAGAAGAAGAGAGGCTTACCAATCGGCCATGGAAGGCAAGGAAGGAAATGAAGCCTCACGTAAGTCTTAAGGTAAGAAAAGAAAGGCAATTGAATGAATCAATTTCTTTTGCTAGTTTAATGTCAATAATTGTCTAGCTTTTTCTTTGTTAATTACTTAATTGATTGGCTCAAGAAAGCCCCTTAATTGATTGCAAGAAATCGGTTGATTACAAGGGAAATAATGGAGCTTTGTTGACCACTTGAAACTAGAAGACAAGACAAGGTGACCAAGGTAATAATTTAGCAATTTAAGTATTGTTTCTCCCTTTATTCCCTCTTGCACTTACGGTAATGTAATGGTTAGTATGACATCTGATTTTTGACAATTAATAACATAGGAACATGGCTAGGTTAGTAGATAATCTAGCTTGATTTTTAATAAGGTAAACAAGACTCTTTTCCTTGACAAAATCGGACACACATGTCATATAAGACAATTGATTTTTGTTTGTTATTTGACAAAGGATAATGCATTGTTAGGTAGTGTTTCTTTTGATTATTGTAAGGCAATAACTCCCTCCTTTTCTGTATAGAAATCGCCAGCCCCATAGGACAGCACATGGTTGTTTGCTTATCTAGTCACCACCTTTACATTATTGTAACCTAGCTTTACTTTTAGCATTTTTAATTTCATTCTTTGTCATATACTAATCTTCCTTGCTTTTCTCTTGCAGGTTATACGGTGGATGAAGGTTCAATTGACAGTATTTATTTGATACCTTATCATGTAACACATGCTGGATGAGTCATCTTATCATTAGGCAAAATTTTGAATTAAAACTAGTCAAAATGGACATGAAATGGCGCATGCAATGGAGGTCCAACGGGACTGATTTTTATTTTAATTTTTGTTACACTATATTGTACTAAGACCATACTAATATGTGTAATAGGTTCCTGCATTTAATTGGTACATTTATACCATGGTAAAAGATGAAAGTTTTAAGGTAAAAATGCTGATTTTAGGTACCTTTTTGACTCAAAAATCGCCCCTGGTTGTGCTATGATTTTAGCACTGGAATTAATTGATTTTGATGGAAAATTTATCCCCTTTTAATATTATCAACTCGTGGCTCCTCAAAAACTTCAAGGCAATTGCGTAAAACACATTTTTATGACACCCGAAGGTGCGTTTGTGTGCTTTAAGGATTTTTCTAGGAAACAATTAGTCGCTATGAGTTCCAAGTGTTTATTGACATTGTTTATAGTCAATAATAATATGTTATGGTGTTACATTGAGTTATATGGGGTTATATAAACTCGTAACTCAATTTTTGGGCTACCGGGACACTCCCGGGGCAAAAAGGAGCGTTAAGAAATTC
This sequence comes from Limonium bicolor, assembly GCA_023374045.1. Lineage (NCBI taxonomy): Eukaryota > Viridiplantae > Streptophyta > Magnoliopsida > Caryophyllales > Plumbaginaceae > Limonium > Limonium bicolor. The sequence continues at coordinate 279,872,805 of CM041780.1, forward strand.
TCTCGAGCACTTTGTGTATTTTTGAAAAAGTAGCTCGAGTACTCTATTTAGAATGTTGAATATAGATGATAGGAACTCTTAGAATAATTTATATTGGAGTTTGTGCCACTTCGGTACCTCTCCTGGGCACTCCCGAGGGTTTATGGGGCCCTCATCGGGAACCTCCGAGCACTTTGTTTTTAACTGAGAATTTATCTTGAGAACTTCATCTTAAATGTTCACTAAAATGTTATTGTGCATTTAGAATGGTGTGTAAAGCCTTACTTTATTTTATAAGGTATTTCCGGGACTTTCAGGCCTTGAGGGGCCCTTAAGGGAACTCCCGGGCATATTGTATTTTTACTCAGTTCTAACTGAGGAATTGTGTTTTAAAGGTCATAAAATGATCCTTAGTTAACTTCATATGAGTTTTAGAGCTTATATAACTTGTTTATCTTAAGGGCGGGCTTTAACGCACGTTTTTAACCTTAAGGAGTTTAGGTGCGTTTTTTAACGCCCAAGTGTTTATATGCTTTCTTAGGGTTTAATAAACCCCCAAATAATATTTATTTACTTATATTTACTTATTTAAATGTTAGGGGTATTTCACATTCGCCGGTTCTGTATTCTTCATGTGATTGTACAATGCTCTACGGACATCTTTCCACCTCTCTTCATTTGAATATAGGTAATCAGCAATGGCCCTGAAACCACAATTCCCATCTCCACGAACATCAATATACCCAGTCATATATTGATATAGGTTGGGGTTGAAATTCTGGTAGTATGGGAAGTTGTCTAGGGGCAGGAATCGACTCGGATTTGATGATCCTCTATTACGTGATCTTCTATTTGATGGCACTCCTTCTAACTGGCCTGCCCTTGGTCGGTTACGCTCCCAAGACAAAGGTTCCCGTCTGTTTGGTCTTGAGCACCCGGTAGGTTTGCCAATCCCAAACTGTTCCAATGGCTCTCCTAATTGGCACACCATATCTGGGTGAAGGAAGTTTTGGATTTGACTGTAACATTTCGCCATCAGAGTAGGATCATCTAACTGTGCTACCTCATAAGCTATATCTCGTCATCTATTCTGTTCTTCCTCCTTGTAAGATACCATATCAATTGTCGATTCATGTTTCTCCCAGCTTAGGGTATACCAGAAACGATGTATATCCCTCTTCGAGCATAGTATACCACTATCCAGCATGTAGTTTAATTTACAAGTGCAAGGTAATCCATGAGAGGTTACCTTGTCAAATCCACAGAGTGAGCTGTCCATTTGCACATAATTCGCCCTTCCAAGCTCCTTGACTAGCTCATCTAAGCAAAGGATACTAACCTTCCCGATCAGGTCAGCAATTGGAACCCTCATGTGTTCTCTTCTGTGTTTTGTCCTAGCTGCCTCAAAATCCTTTTTTAACTCCCGGATGCTTGTATTCACATGATCGTTAATCTTTGGAAAGATTACATCCAAAGTGTGTCTAGCACTCCTTAATCTCGCCTTTAGAGAAGAATGTGCGCTCTCCACCCTATCAAATGTTTAAGTAAGTTTTATAGATCTATAACAATGACTGTATTATCTTAAAAATTACAAGATTAACAATTTTACCTATTTGTCGTTGTGTTGCCGAAGTGCAACACATTCTTGACCCAAGCCTCCACAAATTTTTCCTTGTATTTCTCCTAGACTGATGCAACATACGTAATGAAACGTGGATAGCTTCGGTATGTATTCTTGAAATTTGCGTACCTCTCGTTGTAGTCCTGCTCTGTGCTCGAGTAGACAACCGAAGTCCACATTCGGACTGCAGCCGCCGCCCTTCCTCTATCACCCATATAAGTCTCGGCTTTCCCCTGAACGTTCTTACTTATGTGCCACCGACATAGCAGATGATGAGATTCAGGAAATACCTATTCTAAGGCATTCATCAGGGCCAGACATCTGTCGGTGATAAATGTAGAGGTTGTAGTCCGACTGAGGAGGTCCCTTAATTGTTGAAGTGCCCACACATACATGTCTGTTGATTCTGATACAAGAAAGGCGAAGGCAATGCTGAAGTTTTTGCCTATACTCGTCATCCCGATGAACTGAACCAAAGACATTTTTGCTATGTTCGTTTTATAGGTAGCATCAATGCCTATGACGTACGGAAAGCATGGAGCAGTAATCTAGAGGTAGGATGTGCAAAAAAGATGGACCCAAGTCGTGTTCGATCCCCTAAATTGTGAAATATAATCATGTTATCTATCAAATTAGTATGAAACCTAAATGATTGCAGTTATTTGAGACATACTGAGTTGACTTACTTGGTTCTGTAGTGTAATCGTAGTAGTTGTTGTTTTTGTCTAGCTCACTCAGCAGAGTCTGCACCATAGATCGACCATCTCTCTTTTCTAGTTTTGTTTTTTGTATCCGGTTGTATATGTCTTTCCTTGTTGCTGACGTTTCTGGGTTGATTGTTGTGAGCTCTGAATAAATTGCACAGGGTGGCACACCGACTCTGCTTCTCTGATCGATCATAATCTCCTTCGCCTCAGTCAGGCGTTTTCCCACAAAATGACCCTCTGCCCACTTAGCGAGATCATGGTTATGCCATCCGTGACCCACTTGCAAGAAACACCCGTAGCTTGTGTAATACCCCTTAATTCGAAAAGGACAACCACATTTCTTTGAACCAGATGATCTGCGCCGATTGATGACACCAGGTCGTGATGTCCTTCGTGGTTTCCAATACCTTTCGCATGTTATATGGAAATCTTGGCCCGACCGAGAACTTTGAATTATGGTGTAGATATGGTTGGGATGGCCAACACTATCTACCCAACCTTTCGCTTCTTCTTTACTCCTAAAGGCCTGGTTTGTTTGAAATAAGTAACCTGTATCCACCACCGGAGGTCGATTATACATCTGTTGCATGTAGTAATCCATCTCTGCATTATGATCTGGAACGCCTTCATCAAATTCATCCCAATCTGAATCAGTGGTTGAGTCACTTTCCTGCAATAAGGGTCAAGAGAATGTTAGATGAATATTGAAATATGAAATATTAGTGTGAATATGATTTACAAAGACAATAAACTAAATACTTACTGGGCTTGATACTGGAACATACTCATGATCGGAATCTGAAGATTGACTCATGTTTAGAGAGCTTGCACAGTTTTACGAAATTATTTTTGGAAGAGAGTGAGGAGATAGAGAACTTCGAGAATATGGAGAGTGAGTGTGTGAATATGAAATGGAGGAGGCATCCCTTATATAGAGGTTGGTCATGAACTAGCCACAAGGTTACAAGTACTGCAAACGGTAACCTGGTACGTGCACAGTGACCTGGTACGTGTACCTTTCCTGACAAAAGTAATTACCTATGGTAACTTTAAATTCACTTTTACTGCAAACGGTAACCTGGTACGTGCACAGTGACCTGGTACGTGTACCTGACCTGACAAAAGTAATTACCTATGGTAACTTTGAATTCACTTTGTACTGCAAACGGTAACCTGGTACGTGCACAGTGACCTGGTACGTGTACCTTTCCTGACAAAAGTAATTACCTATGGTAACTTTGAATTCACTTTGTACTGTAAACGGTAACCTGGTACGTGCATAGTGACCTGGTACGTGTACCTTTCCTAACAAAAGTAATTACCTATGGTAACTTTGAATTCACTTTGTACTGCAAACGGTAACCTGGTACGTGCACAGTGACCTGGTACGTGTACCTTTCCTGACAAAAGTAATTACCTATTGTAACTTCGAATTCACTTTGTACTGCAAACGGTAACCTGGTACGTGCACAATGACCTGGTACGTGTACCTTTCCTGACAAAAGTAATTACCTATGGTAACTTTGAATTCACTTTGTACTACAAACGGTAACCTAGTACGTGCACAGTGACCTGTACATGTACCTTTCCAGACAAAAGAAATTACCTATGGTAACTTTGAATTCACTTTGTACTGCAAACGGTAACCTGGTACGCACAGTGACCTGGTACGTGTACCTTTCCTGACAAAAGTAATTACCTATGGTAACTTTGAATTCACTTTGTACTGCAAACGGTAACCTGGTTCGTGCACAGTGACCTGGTACGTGTACCTTTCCTGACAAAAGTAATTACCTATGGTAACTTTGAATTCACTTAGTACTGCAAACGGTAACTTCTCCATGGTGTGTCTGGTATGCTTCCTTCAGCTAGAATCTAATTTGAATAGTGGGGGTGAATTCTTTTTAGGGAAAATTCATGATATAACCCTGATTTCTTTCAGTAGCCGATGAACTAGCCGTTGGACATGTCAGTGACCGTTACTCAAATATTATAAAAGAGGGTATTAGTGTCCCAACATACTCATTCCTTACCCTGTGCTCTCAGAATCTGTCTAATTACATCTTGCTTGAACTCTTCATACCTTAATTCCTATTTCGTTCTCAAAATCAAATGGAGTTTCCTTTCTGTTTGCACGTTAATTATGTAGCTACTTTTGGTCGTCATGGAGCACAATTTGATAGAAGAATGGGGCACAAACGCGTAGAAGTTACTATGTCATATCCTAGTAATCTCCGTGATCTACAACGACGAGTAATCCGAGCACTACAGTCCCTCCTCGGCAGAATAAACATAATAACAATGGTGTATTTGGGGCTGGAGGGCGACTACGAGTGGACTTTTATTCATGTACGAAATGATACATCAGTTCACCGGATGATGGAGAATTACATGGAGTATAATGATTTCATCGCTCATATTCCATTACTTGTTATTTATGATCTTATTGAGCCCGATGATGATGATTTTCAACACCAAGAACCAATTTATGAGATGCGACATAATGTAATAGCACAGGGAATAGAGAGACAAAGGTTAGGAAATAATTACGTTATTGGTTATTGCGTAATTGATCTTATTAGTTCTCATGTTGTTATAATCTTTGGTAGATGTTTGGGCGTGGAATAGACGTGTTGTTATAGTTATTCACTTTTAATTATGTGATTCATCAGATTTGAATTCGGGGACTCCTCTGTCTTAGGAATTTCTACATTTTGATATATTTCATTTCTCGTGACACACCGTATTATCAATAACAGTACCGGGAGGGACATTACTAGGGCATCCACCACAAGCTTGTGGTTCCAGCTTTCATCCAGAAATTTGCAAGCCTCAATAATTTGGTCAAGCTTGATGTTTAGAACATGGTTGAACTGAGACTCACTCACACCATCCCTAAATATAATAATCTGCTCAGGCTTCCTTTTCTCAATTATGTGAATCATAGGATTTGAATTCAGGGACTTTTCTTTCTTAGGAATTTCTACATTTTGATATATTTCATTTCTCGTGACATATGCAATCTTTGGTACATGTTAGATATTTCATTTCTCGTGACTATCATTGCTGGAGAACACTCAACGACCACCAAAGAATTTAGACCACCCAGATTGGCATTGATCTTAAGAAGCACATTTGTCAAATATTGATAATTAACTTTGAAAGGAGCCATGCATTGTGTGACCAGTGTTCACAGGATTCCGATCCGGATCGTAGGATCGCACGATCCTACGATCCAACCACATATTGTCGATCCAGATCGGATAGTAAACTCGGAATCGATCAGAATCAGTGTAGGATCGTTCCGGATCATTTGAATCGGTTGGAATCGCGATTCACAAGCGATCTAGCGATCCCACATATATGAATTTCAGCAAAAAAAAAAACAAAAAAAAGAAGTTAAACCGTGGTTTTTTTTTATCAAAACGCATACCAGCGGATTGTCGCTGGCTGCCTCACGGTCCTCACCTGCCAGAAAACAAAACATAAACCTCTTTCTCATCTTCCACCGCACAACCCTATCTCATCTCAATATTTTCCATTCTACAAGCCGCACAACGCTTTCGTAAAATCTCAATGCTACAAAATTTGTTAAATCGCAGCACAACTCAAGCGCGAGCTGCGTGACGATGAAAGCAGCCATTACTGGTAGTGGTACTGCATCGCAGAGCCTTGGGCAACGACAGTAAGTTGCACTTGCAGCAAGCACGGACGGTAAGCTAATTTACTTTTAAGATTGATTATAATATAATAATAATCTACATTATTTAATTACTTTTGGTGGTTTTGGAAGCAACTGACTCGGTGCTTTGGATTATTTTATTCACTGACATATTATATTGCCGTGATTTAGTATGTAGATTATAGAATATTATATTGCTGTGATTTTGATTGTAGTATTGTCGTAAGTAGTGTGATTTAGTATGTAGATTATAGAATATTATATAATGCCGCTGTAACACCCCTCTCCTTAAACAAGTAATAATCTCTCACGTAGCAATAAATAAAACGTCTTACAGCGGAAGAAACAATAACAACATTAATACTCACTCGGGTGTCACCGGCCATTACTCGCCCATGCAAGTAACGAAGTCAAACTATATCCAACTTCCAACATCAACAAACTGCTAACCGCCGTGATAATGAGAATAACTCCTATACATCATACTAAGTCCATAAACCAAAAACATCGACAAGTGAGCGTCTACCCAATCCCAAATATACATAACCGTACCATAATACAATTCCCAGTCTGACATCGTTATACAAATAAACTCCATGTGCGGTTGTGAAAATAAACTCTAACTACCCTGTTCCCGCACTTCGGCTTCGACAATAATCAACAACCTGCATAATGAGTGTAGTATCAACGATAGACGCTGAGTATGCTGGGCCTGGACCCTAATGGTCACTTAGTCATTTTAACCATCTTATTATTAGATTGGTTTCATGCTTTTCCATTTACATTTATAATCAATACTGTAATATACATGTATAATATACATAATCCTCCATCCAAACATTCATAACACTCAACCATCCATCCAATTCAAACCGTCATAAAATATCACAACAACAATTGTATATCGAACGTATCGAATAATAACATTGAATAAACGCCGTAGCGAACACCATCCTTTGTTAATTTAATTTGGCCTTTAAGGCCCCATCCATCCAAACCATGTTTAATTAATACCAGTTGGGCGTCATGTTAAGACAACCCGATAACCTCACCATGGACAGTAGTCCTCCCGTACACACAAAGGTGCTCATTTCGCCAGAGGTCCGGAGGCCCCTGACTATTCACTTTTGTCTCGTAAGATGTCCATATAAAGGCCGTAGCCACCTGACCCACGATCCAAATAGGGCTCGTTGGGTATAAACCTGGAGCGGAACCCGATCGGGAACCCCTCAGTGATCACAAATGCGCAACCAGCTAGTTCGTAAACTACACTGGATTCCTCACCTCAACTCACACCATCTCTCTCTCATAATGTTTAAGATATGCTCTTAGTCTTATGGAGAATATATTTATTAGTTAGCTGCCCAATGGGTCTCACGCACACCTAGAAGTAATCTAGGTTATATTCATGTTCGAGATCCATGCTCTAGAGACCGACAATGTCGTGACTCGTTCCTAAGTGTTTTACTTAGGTTGCCATATACTTAATATTAATACTATGGTATCATATCAAGTAACCGTCTTGTCATCACAATAACATATATGTATGTTTATATAAGCCGATCTATAGTCGACGTAGTGTTATCCTGTAGGACGCTCGTGCATAAATAATTAATGCATTAACACACATAATCACATACACATATCCAAAACACTTAACACACAAGTGATATCAACCAAATCCGAGCCCAAGGAATTCCTTAGGACAACCCGGATCAAACCCCTTTACATACCATTCACCAAGACCTAGGATGCGCAGTGTAGACCACTAGCTCGTCAAGCGCCTTCGTCTGAAGTATGATCTAAACGGTAATAAACTATAAGTCAGTCTCCATGACTAACTACATCCGGTATTTCCGAATAACAAGTAACCCCGACAGTTCATCCCTGGATTTCTACAGTTATTTGTTACGGGTTTCTCTAAACCGGCCGGCTTTGTTACTAAAACTCGTATGTCAAAACATTTCGACTGTTAAGTTTAATTCATTATATTTCTTTAATCTTATCCACCATTAAATTTAGGTATATAACCTATAGTTGCATGTATGCATGCATGACTTATTACATTGTATTATTTTCCACCATCCATTATAATACATTGTATTATATAATGCATTACATTTAGTAAATTATATTTGCATTCAAAAACTCATAACTTATAGTTTGTAACTATTTTTGTAATAACCACCACCATTATATTATATGGTTTCCAACCATAATATATATTCATCCTTATACACATTATTCTTGTATATGTATATATTTACCATATAGGTAAGTTCCATGAGTTATAAAACTCTTATATATTGTTACAATTTTCATCTTATATTAGATGATTATTCCCATTAGTTGTATTATATCATACAACTTATATTAAGACTATTATCCTAATATTATGTAACAATTTATGTTGTATAATTACAACTCCTAAGGTTTATTCAATAAATACCTTAGTTTATAAATCTTATTTATTTATAGTTTGTCACATTTTTAATGTGAATATCCTTACTTGTTTTAATTCCATCTAAACCATATAATTGTTATAACATTTATAACATTGTAGACCATAGTCTAAAATTCATATCTCCAACTCTTATAATTCTGTACAGCCCTTTAATTTATTTAAATTCCATTTTGTCCACATAACATTATGTAATGTTATACCATATACTAATATCATATAATATGATATTTTTATTTCCTTTAATTTATAACCTATAGCTTTTATACAAAACTATATTATATTGCCGCATAGGCATATACATTTATACCTTATTCATTCCATATCCCATAGTTTCCTTTATTTACAAAATCACCCCATAATTTCATACCATGTTATATATACCATATAATATAACATTTTTAACTTATAAAAGGGTATAACCTATGGTTTTATTTTGTAAAATTTCCGAACAGACCCATGTGCGGTTCTAAATTATTTTTCTAACCCACCAAGTTTCTATAATTGCCATTTGGCCCAATTTATAACATATAGTTTTATGATATCATTAAAACTATATATTATACATATATCTTATTAAACACTCTTATATTATTCTAAAAATCACCAAATTTCACCTAAGGGTTATAATTACCCTTACTAACCATAAACTTTTGGTATTTTACATTTCCACCCGACCTTTTATTCCAAAGTGTCATAATGACATAATAACTATATATTATACACATATAGTTTATTTTAATTCCAAAATCAACCAAATAAATTCCTAAAAATTCCTAATAGCCCATGGGTGTTTATAGTACCATTTTACACCCTTTATTTTCGGTAATAACATATTTACCACATATGTTATAAAATTGTTACAATTAAATACTTATCTTATTATAAAACCTTAAATAAGTTATTTAACTTATCTAATTTGGTCAAAACCTACTATATGGTCAAGGTTGACCACCTTAATATTTCCTTGACCATCAATCTCCATACATTACGGTTTTATACCCATATTTTCTAGAAATTACCTTTTAACCCCAAAACTTTATAAAATCTTATAATTTTTATTTAACTCATTTAAACCTCTAATTTTCGGCCTTATTATTATATAGCCCCCAAATTTAATTTAATTATGGTTTAGACCCTTATAATATGCGGTAATATACATATATCTCCTAAACCTAAATAAAACCTTATAAATACATAAATAAAATGGCCTAAAGTACATGGGCTTATTACAAACATTAGCTTATAAAATGAATTACACATAAATGCCCAAAAGTTCATTAAACTCTCGGCCTCTCCCATATATTTTCAATATTTACCAATTTTCCACATAATGTCTTAAATTTGACAATTATGTTAATTAATTAGTTATAAAATTTACTAAACCATTCCTTAATCACCTAAGGTCAAAATAAGACCTATAAACCTTGTTCATTCATGGCACAATATATATACATATGTATAAACACATATTAATATACCAAGTGAAGGTTTAAGTGATTTATACCTTAATTTTGCCAAGTTTAGGTCTTGTTTGGCCATGACTGTTTGGAGATTAATTTTCCACAGCTTAGTGTACATGTTTTCAAACAGCAATTATGGCATGATTAGTCTCCAAGCAAGATCTAACCATAAGAAGTGTTTAATGTACATTTTCAAGGTAAATTTTACCTTAGAATACCAAGGCAAGCATAGGTTGTCTTCGGCCTATTTATACAGAAGATAAAGAGTATCAAAAGAGCTACTAAACCAAGCTTTAAAACTGGTATAACTCAGATTAGAAGATGGCTAATTTTTACCTTGATTAAGATGCCAAAAATGGTGTTTTTGGATTGGATTTGGCTATACCTTGAAGCTCTTGATATACCAACTGAATAAGTATGTTAAGAAGAAGATTATAAGGCTAGGAAACAAAGTTTCACAACCGGAATTGAAGGGAATAAAGATATAAGTGCTTAAAGCACATTTTTATACCTTAAGAACAAGATTAGATTTCTCCACCTCCTTCCCTTGTTACAGCCAAGATTTGCCCTCCTTTTAATCTCCAAAACAAGCTAGAAACATGGATGAAAATGGTTGATGCTTAGCTCCATGGAAAGAGGAAAGAAATGTGAAGAGAATGAACTTAAAATGGCTTAATAAGCTTACCTATGTCAATTGTTGTTCTCTTCTGAATATGGAGTGTTCTTACCGTCAAAGAGGAGCAAAATAGAGGATGGAGCAAGCTGGTGTCGGCTGGGAAGCAAGGCAAATGAGAAAAGTAAGCTAATTTGCTTTTTATGTCATTAAAGGTTACTTTATATAATAGTAATTGGTGACTCATTAGATTGGCTAGCTAATTGATTAGAGATTGATTAATGGGTAATGATGACAGCTAAGGGTGGGCGGCAATGGATAGTATGGTCAATGGATGACATTTGACCATGGTTAAGACTTAGTAATTAAATGTTATTTTTGGGTACTATTCATCCAAAATTACCCATTTTGATTTTATTTTTAAACTTTGATTTAGACTTTATAATATAGTCTATCATATCACATTAATGTTATAAAGAATTTAATCTAGTCTTTAAAGTGACAAAAAGTCATTATCTTAGAGCCCATACACAAAAACGTGCTTTAAGGTATTTTAGTGCACATTTTGTGTCGTAGGGTGTTTCTGAGCTTAGTTTTCTTTGAGAACAGTTTTTTTTGTGTTCCTTACATGATATTTGATCATGGAATCCAATTTTATATCATTTAGAGGTCATAAGACCTTTAAGGTTTTCTTAGAGCACATTTTTTCCTTACTTGACCTTGAAGCATGTAAATGCTTGTTCTTTGTGTTGGAGTGTTGTCCAACAATTGTAATATGTTTAGTTATGTGTTAATAAGCTTAGGAAAAAGTTTTAGGTCCTAAGAAGTTCATTTGGGTATGTATTTACCCTAAACAGTCAAAGGGTGCAATATCTTGCTTTGTGTTGACCACTGTTGTTCTCAGTTGACTTTTAAGGCATGTTTAGGCCGTAATTAATGTGATTAGATGTTTAATCCATGTTTTATTAGTTTGGGGTATTTCAATCTACCCCCCTTAAAAAGACTTCATCCCGAAGTCGCTTAATCAAATAGGTATGCATATAAGTATATAACTACCCATTATTCCCATAATGTATATCTATGCAATATATCATTTACATACATCGTATTGTGCTTATACAGCACATAGCCATCACTTTGTGGCGTTAGTTCCATCATATATGGATATAGGTGATCCATCAGCACCATTATTTCCTATCAATTCTACAAACCCTGACAACCTCCCCGAGGTGTCCATAACATACCATCGTTCCACATTCCACAACTAATGATTCATTTCGTATCTAAGCGATACCATATGTAATCATTCTACAAGGCAATATAAATATATATATCACAAGTAGCATAAGAACAGTACTACACACATGGGTGTAAATACAACATTCAAGCAAGTATCTCATAAGATACATACATACAAGTGCACATCACACACAAAACAAACCAACAACGTACGCCCCACGTACCAAACATAACCAACAAAACATCGTATGCCCCGCATACCACCAATTAACAAATAACAAACCTCGTATGCCCCGCATACCACAAACTACTGTATGCCCCGCATACGAAACAACAAAACTTAGTGCACACACGTGCACAGCCAAGAGGCTCTACCCCCCTTAAAAAGGGTTACGCCCCCGTACCCCACAAGTATACAACAGCCGCTCAACAAGGAGCGCTGAATACTTGGCTCTCATAGAGTTCTCCAACTCGTGGATTATCCTCATATCAGAGAGACGGGTATGACTCTAGCCCTTCCAGGCTCCACAATACTTAAAGGGTGAGGCACTAATCTGTTGTGCTCTCTCCCGAATTCGTTCTAATGGGCCCACTCGCTCCGTACTGAGGTGCAGACCCATGAACATAGGCTCAGTTTGCCTCTTTCCATTGCTGTGCATCCTCTGGTTTGGATCACTAGCGTACATGCGTGTGTCTTCTCTCACTGATATTCAGCTTGAGGTGTAATATGACATTGGCTATTGTTAGTACTTAGTGCCCTTTGCACTTGTCTTTGTAACATTAAGACGTACCAACCTACATGTCCACGGAGATAAAGCTTGTCATCCGTGTCTCCTGGTGGTTTTGTTCCGGAGTAACACACTGTTGTAGTTCTTGATACACACTCGTGTTGATATCCATTGCATCTTTCTGTATTCCCACTAGATTAATAACTGCACAAGTGCAATACCAAAACACTCAGTCCTACAGAGTGCAGAGGCATAAACTCTCAGCAGCTAATATCTAATGAGTCAAACAGATAAGATGAGCGAATTATCATGTGAGCGGTACATTCCAAGTCCATTGTTCCTTGCCTAAGGTATCTATTAGTATATTAACTTTGTCTCTCATCATTGCGTAGTCACGCATTTATGTCTACATCATCTGGTAGATTTCCTCTGGATTTCAAGCATTTGCTCAATCTTTATGAGGGTTCTACATATTATTCATCCATAATGGGTTTTCATGTTTCTTTCCTTCGGTTCCCTGTCTTCACTGTATACTGTCTACTGCTCTGTGTTGAAGGTTCCTGATCTCTTTAGCCCATTGGTTTAACTGCGGCTCTTCTCGTCCATCTTCGAGGTAATCTGTATCACTGTCCTTAGTACGGAGTTGACTACTTCTCGTGTTCCTAACACTACTTGTCTACTTGCATGGGGTACCGTACTGATACATTACTACTTACCCGACTAACTCATAAATAAGTCTGTCAGGCCCACATGCTCCTATCGGAGTGCGGTCGTCCCATGTCTCGTTTAGTAAACTGGTAATGTCTGTCACACGGGTATTGTGAAGTATTCTGTTGTCAATCTCCCTTTGATGGATATCCTTTTTTTTGTTTATTAGTTCATGTTATCGGTTATCTTGTTGTAAGTGTTATTGCCCTGGTGGCATCAGTGGTAATTCGTGTCATAAACCGGCGTTATTCAGCTCGGTGTAAGTTAAATTCGTGCTATATTTAGCAAGCTTGGTTCTCATAATTCGATCTCATTGAGTACAACACATATTCTTTTTCTTCCTGTTTATCATGATCATATCTCATCCATAGTTCATATTTATTCCCTTATCCGTTCAATTGGATGTATTGCAGATTGCATAATTGCTTGAGCAACTGGGCTCTTCACTTCCCAACCATCCTCACTGACGGTGGTGCATCTACAAAGGGTATGCTTGTCCATAAGGACTAAACATTCATCACTGGTAGTGATTAGCATTAAATGCGGGTATACACTGATGGTGTTTGGCTAATAAGCCCTGTCTGAAAATTCTCGAACGATTATCTGGTGTGATTTACAATCACGGTGGTTGTATAATTTCTTCAGTTGCAGTGGTCGGACTAACAGTCTTCCCGAGGTTGCATAGGTTTCTAATCTTGAGGTTTATATGGAAAATATGAAATATTTTTTTGGTATATGTATAATAAAAGATAAAAAAAAGTAGTAGTTGTAGTTGCAGCTGCAGCACTTGCTCTGTCAAGTGCGCAAGGCAGATGGAAATTTCAGTGGTTTACTTGTCATAGCGCTTGCAATAGCAAGTGCGCCATGCAGGTGGAAATTTTGGTTCAGTAATTACCGGTCTCATTGACTCTGCGTCGTCGAGTATGGGCTACATGATAGTATAAGCATTAACATCCTGTTCATATATGTAACCCGTCAAGGTTCCAAGGTTACTCGTATCGAGTCCACATAACTAGTCTCAAAAGTCATACACAAAAAGGCGAGTGGTCCATGACACACCCCCACATATTTATAACATATCTCCGTCTAACATCCCAGGTAAGTACATAACAAGGTAAGCAAAAGTCTTTCACCAGCAGTCTCACGGAGTTCAGGGTATTCATGCCCTATCTACTCCCTTGCCTCTCTGGGCTCCAGCATCAGTGGATGTCTGGCCATCCTGACTGCCTCGTGGTACTCCAGATCCTCCAACTGAGGTCTTCTGAGTATTTCTTGGTGGCCTGTAGTTACGGCTCTCAGGGTTCATCCAGCACTCGAACTCCCGGTGGCCCTCTTTCTTGCAGCACCGACACTCAACTTTGCGGCCATTGCAGTCGACCCCAGGATGGTCCTTCCCACAACGCTTGCAATAGAAATGGCGCTGGGGCTGTCCGGTGCCTAATGGTAGTATTTAGTTTAAGTTAAAATCTGATGATATAAGGTTAAGGTTACAATTTAATTTAAGAGGTAGGTGTTCTCACCCTTAGGAGGTGCAGATCTCAGAGGCTGAGCATCTATAACTGGGCCGGTCAACCGAAGGACGGGCTCTTTTCCCTTCACTCCCTGGTGACCCTGCTGCCCTTTCTTCTGGAAAAATTTCCTGTTTAAGGTTCCGGCTCAGCATTCATAGGGTATTTAATATGGTAACAATTTAGAATGGGATAAGTCCTTACTTTCCCTTCATCTGGCTATCGCCTGGAGATGCTCCTCCATCCTCAGACTCTCCCTCAGGGTTCTTTCTCTTCTTGGCCCCGAGCGTCTCTTCCCGAGTCTGGAGCATTAGCTCCGTCCTCGAGGCAGCGTCATAACACTCCTGGAATCTCATGGGTAAGTTCTCACAAAGTTAAACGGTAATGTAGTAAGTAACGAATTTATGGCTTTCATGTTAATACCTGGATGGTAGTGTAGAGGGTAGCACCCATCGCCATCTGGATGCGAAACAACAATCCCCCCGGAACTTCTCGACCTTCACGGTCTCTGAGTAATCAACACCGGGGATAAAGTCCAGCAGACCAATGAATCGAGCATAGTACTCATCCACGGTCAGACTTCCCTGGGATAATGTCTCGAACTCATGGCGCTTCTTCTGCTTGAGATGCGCCGGGTAGTACGTTCCCCTCAGCAACTCGACAAAGGCAGCCCATGAAAAGTCGGGTATAGCCAGGTGATGGTCCTTGACCAACCTCCACCAAGTACTAGCTGCATCCTTCAGATGGAAAGCAGCAATGACGACCTTCTTGTCGGCAGGTACTTGTAAAGCTTCGTAGGTCTTCTCATGTTCAACAATAAAACGCTCTAAGGCTACGGGGTCTGGCTCCCCAGAATAAGTAGGTGGTCGGGTCTCGGTAACTGACTTCAACCAGTTCGTTTCCCTGGGCTATGGCGGGTGGGCTGGTGTTCCTCCAATTTGAGTACCAAGCTGTGAGAGAACGGCAGCAATCGTCTCTACAACTTCTGGAATCACGGGGTCACCGCCTCCACCTCTACCAGTACCACGCCCTCTAGTTCCCCCAGACATCTGTAGTATAGTATGTCACATAAATACTCGGTAAATTTACCGTTCACAACCAGTAGATATTGAATTGCCTTTAAGGCTAGTATCTCACGCAATTTGCGTTACTAAACACAATATCTTTTAAGACGAGTCGTCTCGTACCTCACAAATGTGTCCCGTAATTTCCCAAGTCCTAAGCTCATTGTCTTAACCTATTTTCTCGTCATCAGAGCGGTACTCCGCTCTGATACCACTTTTGTAACACCCCTCTCCTTAAACACGTAATAATCTCTCACGTAGCAATAAATAAAACGTCTTACAACGGAAGAAACAATAACAACAATAATACTCACTCGGGTGTCACCGGCCATTACTCGCCCATGCAAGTAACGAAGCCAAACTATATCCAACTTCCAACATCAACAAACTGCTAAACCGCCGTGATAACGAGAATAACTCCTATACATCATACTAAGTCCATAAACCAAAAACATCGACAAGTGAGCGTCTACCCAATCCCGAATATACATAACCGTACCATAATACAATTCCCAGTCTGACATCGTTATACAAATAAACTCCATGTGCGGTAGTTAAAATAAACTCTAACTACCCTGTTCCCGCACTTCGGCTTCGACAATAATCAACAACCTGCATAATGAGTGTAGTATCAACGATAGACGCTGAGTATGCCGGGCCTGGACCCTAATGGTCACTTAGTCATTTTAACCATCTTATTATTAGATTGGTTTCATGCTTTTCCATTTACAGTTATAATCAATACTGTAATATACATGTATAATATACATAATCCTCCATCCAAACATTCATAACACTCAACCATCCATCCAATTCAAACGTCATAAAATATCACAACAACAATTGTATATCTAACGTATCGAATAATAACACTGAATAAACGCCGTAGCGAACACCATCCTTTGTTAATTTAATTTGGCCTTTAAGGCCCCATCCATCCAAACCATGTTTAATTAATACCAGTTGGGCGTCATGTTAAGACAACCCGATAACCTCACCATGGATAGTAGTCCTCCCGTACACACAAAGGTGCTCATTTCGCTAGAGGTCTGGAGGCCCCTGACTATTCACTTTTGTCTCGTAAGACGTCCATATAAAGGCCGTAGCCACCTGACCCATGATCCAAATAGGGCTCGTTGGGTATAAACCTGGAGAGGAACCAGATCGGGAACCCCTCAGTGATCACAAATGCGCAACCAGGTAGTTCGTAAACTACACTGGATTCCTCACCTCAACTCACACAATCTCTCTCTCATAATGTTTAAGATATGCTCTTAGTCTTATGGAGAATATATTTATTAGTTAGCTGCCCAATGGGTCTCACGCACACCTAGAAGTAATCTAGGTTATATTCATGTTCGAGATCCATGCTCTAGAGACCGACAATGTCGTGACTCGTTCCTAAGTGTTTTACTTAGGTTGCCATATACTTAATATTAATACTATGGTATTATATCAAGTAACCGTCTTGTCATCACAATAACGTATATGTATGTTTATATAAGCCGATCTATAGTCGACGTAGTGTTAGTCCCGTAGGACGCTCGTGCATAAATAATTAATGCAGTAACACACATAATCACATACACATATCCAAAACACTTAACACACAAGTGATATCAACCAAATCCGAGCCCAAAGAATTCCTTAGGACAACCCGGATCAAACCCCTTTACATACCATTCACCAAGACCTAGGATGCGCAGTGTAGACCACTAGCTCGTCAAGCGCCTTCGTCTGAAGTATGATCTAAACGGTAATAAACTATAAGTCAGTCTCCATGACTAACTACATCCGGTATTTCTGAATAACAAGTAACCCCGACAGTTCATCCCCAGATTTCTACAGTTATTTGTTACGGGTTTCTCTAAACCGGTCGGCTTTGTTACTAAAACTCGTATGTCAAAACATTTCGACTGTTAAGTTTAATTCATTATATTTCTTTAATCTTATCCACCATTAAATTTAGGTATATAACCTATAGTTGCATGTATGCATGCATGACTTATTACATTTTATTATTTTCCACCATCCATTATAATACATTATTATATAATCCATTACATTTAGTAAATTATATTTGCATTCAAAAACTCATAACTCATAGTTTGTAACTATTTTTGTAAAACCACCACCATTATATTATATGGTTTCCAACCATAATATATATTCATCCTTATACACATTATTCTTGTATATGTATATATTTACCATATAGGTAAGTTCCATGAGTTATAAAACTCTTATATTATATGTTACATTTTTATCATCTTATGTTAGATGATTATTCCCATTAGTTGTATTATATCATACAACTTATATTAAGATTATTATCCTAATATTATGTAACAATTTATGTTGTATAATTACAACTCCTAAGGTTTATTCAATAAATACCTTAGTTTATAAATCTTATTTATTTATAGTTTGTCACATTTTTTAATGTGAATATCCTTACTTGTTTTAATTCCATCTAAACCATATAATTGTTATAACATTTATAACATTGTAGACCATAGTCTAAAATTCATATCTCCAACTCTTATAATTCGGTACAGCCCTTTAATTTATTTAAATTCCATTTTGACCACATAACATTATGTAATGTTATACCATATACTAATATCATATAATATGATATTTTTATTTCCTTTAATTTATAACCTATAGCTTTTATACAAAACTATATTATATTGCCGCATAGGCATATACATTTATACCTTATTCTTTCCATATCCCATAGTTTCCTTTATTTACAAAATCACCCCATAATTTTATACCATGTTATATATACCATATAATATAACATTTTTAACTTATAAAAGGGTATAACCTATGGTTTTATTTTGTAAAATTTCCGAACAGACCCATGTGCTGTTCTAAATTATTTTTCTAACCCACC
This sequence comes from Limonium bicolor, assembly GCA_023374045.1. NCBI lineage: Eukaryota > Viridiplantae > Streptophyta > Magnoliopsida > Caryophyllales > Plumbaginaceae > Limonium > Limonium bicolor. Next base: position 279,891,480 of record CM041780.1, read on the forward strand.
AAGTTTCTATAATTGCCATTTGGCCCAATTTATAACATATAGTTTTATAATATCATTAAAACTATATATTATACATATATCTTATTAAACACTCTTATATTATTCTAAAAATCATCAAATTTCACCTAAGGGTTATAATTACCCTTACTAACCATAAACTTTCGGTATTTTACATTTCCACCCCACCTTTTATTCCAAAGTGTCATAATGACATAATAACTATATATTATACACATATAGTTTATTTTAATTCCAAAATCAACCAAATAAATTCCTAATAGCCCATGGGTGTTTATAGTACCATTTTACACCCTTTATTTTCGGTAATAACATATTTACCACATATGTTATAAAATTGTTACAATTAAATACTTATCTTATTATAAAACCTTAAATAAGTTATTTAACTTATCTAATTTGGTCAAAACCTATTACGTGGTCAAGGTTGACCACCTTAATATTTCCTTGACCATCAATCTCCATATATTACGGTTTTATACCCATATTTTCTAGAAATTACCTTTTAACCCTAAAACTTTATAAAATCTTATAATTTTTATTTAACTCATTTAAACCTCTAATTTTCGGCTTTATTATTATATAGCCCCCAAATTAATTTAATTATGGTTTAGACCCTTATAATATGCGGAAATATACATATATCTCCTAAACTTAAATAAAACCTTATAAATACATAAATAAAATGGCCTAAAGTACATGGGCTTATTACAAACATTAGCTTATAAAATGAATTACACATAAATGCCCAAAAATGCATTAAACTCTCCGCCTCTCCCATATATTTTCAATATTTACCAATTTTCCACATAATGTCTTAAATTTGACAATTATGTTAATTAATTAGTTATAAAATTTACTAAACCATTCCTTAATCACCTAAGGTCAAAATAAGACCTATAAACCTTGTTCACTCACGGCACAATATATATACATATGTATAAACACATATTAATATACCAAGTGAAGGTTTAAGTGATTTATACCTTATTTTTGCCAAGTTTAGGCCTTGTTTGGCCACGGCTGTTTGGAGATTAATTTTCCACAGCTTAGTTTTCATGTTTTCAACCAGCAATTAAGGCATGATTAGTCTCCAAGCAAGATCTAACCATAAGAAGTGTTTAATGTACGTTTTCAAGGTAAATTTTACCATAGAATACCAAGGCAAGCATAGGTTGTCTTTGGCCTATTTATAAAGAAGATAAAGAGTATCAAAAGAGCTACTAAACCAAGCTTTAAAACTGGTATAACTCAGATTAGAAGATGGCTAATTTTTACCTTGATTAAGATGCCAAAAATGGTGTTTTTGGATTGGATTTGGCTATACATTGAAGCTCTTGATATACCAACTGAATAAGTATGTTAAGAAGAAGATTATAAGGCTAGGAAACAAAGTTTCACAACCGGAATTGAAGGGAATAAAGATATAAGTGCTTAAAGCACATTTTTATACTTTAAGAACAAGATTAGATTTCTCCACCTCCTTCCCTTGTTACAGCCGAGATTTGCCCTCCTTTTAACCTCCAAAACAAGCTAGAAACATGGATGGAAATGGTTGATGCTTAGCTCCATGGAAAGAGGAAAGAAATGTGAAGAGAATGAACATAAAATGGCTTAATAAGCTTACCTATGTCAATTGTTGTTCTCTTCTGAATATGGAGTGTTCTTACCGTCAAAGAGGAGCAAAAGAGAGGATGGAGCAAGCTGGTGTCGGCGGGGAAGCAAGGCAAATGTGTAACACCCCAACCGCTAATCCTTCCATTATCCTCTAATCCTTCCCATAATTACCTTACTCGCAGCGGAATACTTACCTACTCCCGGCGGGTGATACAATGCCGTTAACCATCCAAGGTTAACAAGGCTACTACTACTTACCGTATCGGTCTGACGATTAGAATGAATACATACATACTACTTACTTTACAATACCAAATACTTACTTACATTTGATTACCGAGTGTCTAAAGTATACCAATTACATTCCAAGATTACTTCCCAAAAATGGAGAGTTTATACAACTACTCCTTTCTATCCAACCAAGAATTCAATATCCAAAAAGGTGTACCACATGGTACACCGGCTACTCAAAAGGGGCCTTAGCCGTGTACAACTCGGTACACCATCACAATCCTACTAACTACATCAAAGAATTGCATCCAGTCCTTACTCTACCGTCACGCCTCGCGGGTACCTGTGGAGTAAAAACATTCCCCCTAGGGGGTCAGCTTACGCTGCATATGATAACCGCATACCCCGCGTACTAGCGAGGGTACGCCAACTATTTGGTCGAGTACATGCGGTTCGTTTCATTCGTATATACATACATGCTTTATACAATACAATACAATACATTCATTTACCAAGCATACATACATGCAATACGTACAAGGAATACAATACAAGTCATTCATTCGTACTTACCATACTCACCGCATCACGGAGATACAATTCTCCAATACATACAAGGTCTTGTTAGCCTTATTACACACCCGGGTTAATCGGGTGTTCAATACTTTTACTCTGGGTCAATGACTTACAATAGTCAAGACCCATACAAATACCATACATACTTCTTACATACTTTACTTCCAGTTAAGTCGGTATGACCTCCGGGCAGGGATTACTACATCCCACCACCGGGCTTTAGGGTGGCTCACTAATCCAGGATGCTACCCATTCAAGGGATTTGGTCCATGGAAAAGATTACAGCCAGGATTCGGTTCCAACCTCTTGTGGTTCCTTATCCTCACGCGTGGCCGAAACTATATCGGGCTTCTACTCATTCCATTTTACTCAATACTCATGTTAGGAGTTAGGTTGTTAGGAATTAGTAGAAGTCCATACTTACTTCCATACATACATACATACACAAGTACTCATACTTACACATACACTTCATTTCCACTCATACATTTCATGAATTATAAAAACTAAATGTTCAAGAGCATAAACAAGAACACTATAGTTCAAACACATATAAGTGCAATATAAATCCGATTCATGCATTTATCTTGTTGGTGATCACATAAACACACAAATCGGGGTAACCAAGTTAGGATACAGGACATGAGGAAATCATACCGTTCACCGTCGAATACGTTCTACCGGTTCCCTTGGAGATCAACTATTTGATTCCTATACATACATGAAGTAGTATGATCAATGATCTATTATTGATCTAATTTACTCCCTCATTGATACTTTCAATGTATACTTACTACTTCTTTACATTCATACTTGGTTATAAGACCATTCTTTTCTTTACTACGTCATAAACTTGTTTTCTTACAACTTACTTACTTCCTTACCATTATTACTTCATCAATGGTGTATTACTACATATATATGCATATAGGTATATAGGCATATATATATGTATATATGATTACTATAGTCATACAATTAAAACAATTTTTTTTTTGTAAGTGTTTGGGCCGTCCGACCCACCGTCCGACCCAACCCTGGGTCGGACCATTCCAGTAGGTTTTCGTCCTCTGAAATTACTCCCGTCCGACCCAGCACTATTCCGTCCGACCCATACCCTCTGGGTCGGACCATTCCAGAAAGTTTCGATTTGTCATCCAAGCCATGTCCGACCCACGTCCGACCCAACCTCTGGGTCGGACGAAGTCAGAAACTTCGATGAAGAAAATTTTTGCCCGTCCGACCCACGTCCGACTCACGACCCTGGGTCGGACCATTCCAGAAAGATTTCTTGTCGATTATCAAGGCCCGTCCGACCCACGTCCGACTCACGGCTCTGGGTCGGACGGTTCCAGAAGGTTTTACCGTTGTTTCTTAAGGCCCGTCCGACCCACGTCCGACTCACGGCTCTGGGTCGGACGGTTCCAGAAAGTTTATTTTCGTTTGTTCAGGCCCTGTCCGACCCAGCGTCCGATCCAGCTGTGGGTCGGACAGTAGCAGAACTTGCTACAGGCCTTGTTTTCTTTCCCAATTCCCCATTACTTCCCTAATCTTACCAATACTTCCCCACATGATTTAGCACTAATTAAACACTCTATCACCTTATCCATCCCCCAAACGTCTACACCAATCCTACACTCACTTACACATTTTCTTCATTTCATTTCAACACTCATGCTAGTTTCCTCTTCACTTATGCTACGATTTTTGTTTCCTCTATTATGCTACAGATTTCCACCTTAACTCCTATACTCCAATGCTCCCTCAACTAATGTTATTCCTAGCATCCGAAATGCATTACCTTACACTCTAGTTTAATCCCATTTAAACTTCTCTCAAAATCTGTTGCAAACTACAAAACACTCCTCTTAACTCTCCAAATACTTTCCTCTTCTTAAACATCTTGAGTCCTCTCCTTTCTACAAATTTGACATGGTCTCCCCTATAATTCTTACTTTCTCCACACATTATTTCAGCTCACAATTCACATTCTCACAACCTGTTACACAACCATATACTCACAATTCCAACACTACTACAACCAAATTAAAATTCCTGCACACATACACATACTACCCAAGTTCTTCCAAGCTTCTAAACTTCATTCAAAATACTTCAAAACTGTTACATTATCTTCTCCAATACACTACTACATTACTACTACTCATTATTCATTACATTACTAATTTTACTCACTCAAAAACTGTTACAATGCAATACCACTAACCCAAGGTAAGAGCATTACCTTGACTTGCTAGTTCCTTTCTTTCCTTTCCTCTTCTTCTTTTCCTCTTTCTTTCTCCTTGTTCTCGGTTTCAATGGGGTTCACACACCAAGTGCTACAACCCATACCAATACACAATACCAATTTAGCATCCATTTTACTAGCCCTAGAATTTAAGTTTTAGGGTTTAGAAAAGAGTGTTACCTTCCAATGAGTAGATGAAGTTCTTGACTAGCAAGAGGACAATATTTCTAGCCCAAGAGGGAGCCAAAATCGGCTGAAGCAACAAGGAAGAAGCATTCAAAAACTGAAAATTCTTAAAATGCTAATGAGGGCTAGAAACGATGGATTTCCGAACTACTTTTTACCTCAAGATATGGAGGTGAAGGTGCTTCTAATGGTGGACTTGAATCTTCAAATGGTGAATACCCATAAAATCGAAAATGGAGCTTTTGGATTTTTGAAAGAGATGGAATGTTCTCCTTTGCAAGGGGATTCTAGTGGTATGTTTTTTTATTGCATTTGGGGGAGATTTGGGTACTCAAAGAGAGGAGAGAAGTGAAGAGTTTAGTGGGGGGCTTCAAAACTCCATGCTTGTCGCAGGGTAGAAGAAGAGAATGGAGGAAAATAGAGAAAGAGAGAGAGAGAGATGCGTGAGTGAGGGTGAGAGGAGTGAGGAGAGAGAGTTTTATTTGCTTTTGTTTTATTTCTTTGTCCACTAGTGCATTAGGAACAATAAAGAGAGGGGGGGGCTTAATAATCGGCCCACCACACCCATCTACAGATTTTTCAACTTTTATTTACAAAAGTGGACACACTAAGTTTCTTTATTTGCATTCTCACCCCTCGACTTACCGGTTGTTACAGTTTTCACTAACCGGTACCCGTTTCCGGAATTTTCTCGTTTAATTAATTTTATTGGTTCTAAAGCTCACTAATATTTATCAGTGACTATTTAGTTGACCAAAATTGTTACGAGTCTATTTGACCCGCTTAAAGTCCACGTTTTCCCGGTTTCCTCGAAAAACGCTTTAAGGTTCGTTTATGCTTTTAACCCATTTTAAAGGTCCGTTTTCTTCGGGATTTGTTCCCTTGTATTTATTTAAGTGTAATTAAGCCTTTAAAATATAATTAGCCTAATTAATCACTGTTTTTAATTACGGGGTATTTCAATCTACCCCCCTTAAGAAACTTTGCCCTCAAAGTTGCTCAAGGTTACAGTTTACCATTTCTACTCCTTTGGCAAGCCAATTGCCACAATACATTCTACTACCACCTTACAAGGTGTTCACAATTCTTACACTACCAGCATACGCAATTCAGATACCATGCCACATACTTAGTTCAAATACTATACGCAATACTCAATCCATACACAATACTTCATTCAAATACCATACACAATACACCATCCAATTCATACAATCCACAATACATTCGTGTCGTATACCGTACGACACCCATGCATTACTCATTACATACATACCATACGCATCGTACTACACACCAGATACTACTAGCACTACTTTGTGCCAATACAATACACTTAGCACTACATGTGCCAACCAAAGTACAATTACAATACATACATACTACGCAATGCTAACCCGAAGCAATGCAAAAGCAAAAAGGCTCTACCCCCCTTAAAAGGGGTACGCCCCGTACCCTCCGTGCTATACGGATACTAGACATCTAGTCTACAAACAGATTCGGGTACTTCGCCTTCATGGCGTCCTCTAATTCCCAAGTCGCTTCCTCGACATCGTGGTTAGACCACAAGACCTTCACCATTCGTACAGATTTATGGCGAGTGTCTCTTGTCTTTGTATCAAGGATTCGCAATGGAGTCTCGACATATCTCATCGTCGGCTCTAGGGATAGATGTTCGGGTTCTAATACATGAGAGGGATCGGCTATGTATTTCTTGAGTTGTGATACATGAAAGACATCATGAACACGCCCCAATTCTTCAGGCAATGCTAGCCTATAAGCTACGGCTCCAATCCTCTCGGTAATGGCATACGAGCCTACAAATTTCGGGCTCAGTTTGCCCTTCTGGCCGAATCGAAAGACACCCTTCATAGGTGAGACACGCAAGAACACTTGGTCGCCCACGGCGAACTCAAGGTCGCGTCGTCGCACATCCGCATAGGATTTCTGTCTATCTTGGGCTGCCTTCATATTGGCTCGGATTTGTTGTACCTCGGCTTGTACTTGTTCCAATACTCCGGTCCTATGATGACCGCTTCGCTTGACTCATCCCAACACAACGGGGTACGGCAAGGTCTACCATACAAAGCTTGGAATGGCGACATCTTAATCGAAGCATGGTAGCTATTGTTATACGAAAACTCGATAAGATGAAGCTTCTCAATCCAGCTCCCCTGGAAGTCTAAGGCACATGCCCTTAGCATATCCTCTAGTGTTTGGATGGTCCTTTCTGTCTGACCGTCGGTCTGTGGATGGAAGGCGGTGCTAAGCTTCAACTCAGTACCAAGCGCTTCCCGTGTCGCTCTCCAGTATCTCGAAAGAAATCTGGTGTCGCGGTCAGATACAATGGTTTTTGGGACTCCGTGGTGTCGGATGATCTCCTTGTCGAATAGCTCTGCGAGCTTCGCCACCTTCCAGGTGTCCTTCATCGGTATGAATCGGGCAACCTTGGTGAGGCGATCGACTACTACCCAGATCATGTTGAGTCCTCCCCTAGCAGGTGGGAGTCCAACAACAAAATCCATGGAGATGTCGTGGAATTTCCACTCCGGAATGGGCATGGATTGCACCATTCCTCCCGGTCTTCGGTGCTCGAACTTCACCTTCTGGCATGTGAGACACCTCAGAACATACTCAGTCACGTCTGACTTCATCCCTGACCACCAGAAGTACCTCTTCATGTCTTTGTACATTTTAGAGGCTCCCGGATGGACATGCAATGTCGAACAATGTGACTCTCGCAGAATGCGATCCCTTAGCTCAGCATTGCTTCGGGGGACGCATAATCTGCCATTCAAACGGATCAGACCATCTTCATGCAGTTTGAAGTCGTACTTTCGGCGCTCGAAGGTACCGTCTGTGATTTTCTGTCTGATCTCTGTGAAGTAAGGGTCGCTCAACTGAGCGTCTCGCACCTCGTCAACCAAGCTAGAAGAAGCGAGTAGCGAATGGAGCGAGTGTGCTCGACGACTCAGGGCGTCGGCTACTACGTTTGCCTTCCCTTCTTTGTACTGGAGGTTGATGTCGTAATCCGAGAGGAACTCCATCCACCTCCTCTGCCTTAGGTTCAATTCTTTCTGGGTGAATACGTACTGTAAACTTTTGTGGTCGGAGTAGATGGTGATGCTTACCCCATAGAGATAGTGTCGCCATATCTTCAAGGCGAAGACAATGGCTCCTAACTCTAGATCATGTGTCGGGTAATTCTCCTCATGCTTTTTCAGCTGGCGAGAAGCATAGGCGACTACCTTGCCATGCTGCATGAGTACGCATCCCATGCCCTTGCCCGATGCATCACAATACACCTCAAATCCCTCTGTGCCCTCTGGAAGTGTGAGAATTGGCGCTGAGGTCAATGAGTCCTTTAGTTTCTGGAAGGATACCTCGCACTCCTTTGTCCATACAAAGGGTGCATCTTTTTTCATCAATGACGTCATGGGCTTAGCGACTTTTGAGAAGTCCTTTACAAACCTCCGGTAATAACCGGCTAAACCAAGAAAGCTCCGGATGTCGGTAACAGTCTTAGGTCTAGGCCATGATCGCACTGCTTCGATTTTAGATGGATCTACTGAAATGCCCGCGCTTGAGATGACATGACCGAGGAATGATACCTGATCTAGCCAAAACTCGCATTTGGAGAACTTCGCATACAGCTGGTTCTCGCGCAGTGTCTCAAGTACTCTTCTCAAATGGTTTTCATGTTCTTTTGGTGACTTCGAATACACAAGGATGTCGTCAATAAATACTACTACTGAAGTGTCCAGCTGATCACTGAATAACCGATTCATTAGGTCCATGAATTTGGCTGGTGCATTAGACAAACCGAATGGCATCACCGTGAATTCATAGTGGCCATATCTTGTTCGGAATGCTGTTTTCTGAATGTCTTGCTCTTTGATGGCAATTTGGTGGTAACCGGATCGGAGATCAATCTTAGAAAAGACGGATGCTCCCCTCAACTGATCGAACAGGTCGTCGATGCGTGGCAATGGACTTATTCTTTACTGTGACCGCATTCAATTCGCGGTAGTCGATGCAGAGGCGGAGACTACCGTCCTTCTTCTTCACGAAGAGGACCGGTGCTCCCCAGGGTGATACGCTCGGGCGTATAAACCCTTTGTCGAGAAGATCATGTAGCTGTTCTTTGAGTTCTGCCATTTCTGCCGGTGCCATACGGTATGGTGCCCTAGCAATGGGACCAGTACCCGGTACAGAGATCGATTTCAAATTCTTCCGCCCTCTGTGGTGGCATACCAGGTAGCTCTTTCGGAAATACATCGGGAATTCTGAGACTACTGCTACCTCGTCACTGAACTCTGGATCTCTCTCCAGGTCTTGCACGTGACATAAATACACTTCATGTCCTTTTCTGAGCTCCCGATACATTGCCATGGCGGAGATGACTGTAGTTGAAGGCTCTCTCGGTCTCTGGCGGTATGAAACAGTGACCCCAGATGGACTCTTGAGCAGCAATCGGTGCTCGGCGCATAGGATTCTCCCCTTGTGCCGCTCCAACCAGTTCATTCCAATTATTAAGTCGAATCCCAATCCGTTGAATTCAATGAAGGAAATGGGAAACGCTTCACCTTTGATTTGAATGGTGGCTGATTTGTAATACTTGGTACATTGTACCCGCTCCTTCGATGGGAGAGTAACCAAGAAGTTCGGTAGCTCATCCGCATCTAGCCCCAACTTCTTCGCAAGAGGCGATATGAAGGTGTGAGAGGCGCCGGAGTCGAATAATACTGAGGCTTCGATGCCGTTTACTGGGAAGGTTCCCGTTAGAATGGTGCCGCTCTTGCCGGCTTGTTCTTCGGTGAGGATGCTCAGGTTACCTTCGGTACCGAGTCCACAACCTATTGATTCATGAGATTATAAGTAAAGATGGTGGAACGCAAGTGGAATTTAATAACCAACACTGCTTTTATTGAATAACCAACCATCATACATACTGTGTCTCTAATACACGTTACTACTGGATTACATGCTACTACAAGATTAATACTTTCTAAAGGTAAGGTTCAGGCGTCCTGGTATCATGTGTGTGGCATTGATTATTGCCGGTGGTGCCGTATTCAACTTGATCTTCTGGATCCCGTGATACAGCAACCTTGATTTTCCACCCATGATTAGAACATCTCCTGATCTCAATACCAATTTCTCTGCGAGGTCCACACGCTTCCGCTCGCTATACAGAATACGGCGTCATCACCAATGGACCAAGACACTACGGGCACTCCTAGTTCAGAGATTCCGCTGTCTCGTCCTTGTCTTGGTGTAAGCCAAGTCGTCCTTCTTTCTCATAGAAGTTGACGATACATAGATCTGCTTCAAGTGCAGGGATTGGTTCATCTTCATACTGTTGTGCAATTTCTACAGCTTGTGTGACAAGCGTTTGGAATTCTGGGGGTATTGCTGGAGGTGTTGCTCCGTCTCCTGCTCGCGTTGTTTGGTATGTCTTGGTATAAGGGTTCCAGTCCTTTCCCAAGCACATCATTTTCAGCTTCATTGTAGCTCCACCGGGGAATTCGGGTGTATAAAATCCTCCTGGACCCGTTCCTAACTCGTTGCATCGTCGGATGATTGAAATTTGTGCTTCGGGTGTCAGGTATCCTTTTAATAAGATCATACCTGGGCGGATGACCTGACACTGTTCGTTGTTGAAGTGGTGATTGGCGATGTCGATCTCTTCGTGAGGTGAGTTTGAAGGTATTGGGTAACAGATATGGAATTTCCCTAAGGTGGTAATTCATCTAGAATGAGTTCTAGGCTTACTACTTCATTTCATGCTCAATACGTACTTCCAGGTTACTTACTCATGCTTAATTTCATACTTCAAGTACTTACGCATTCATGCTTTCATTCATACAATTACTTTAATACTTAGTCATGCTCTTCAAGGATTAAAGGTTACAGTGGTTACCTGGGCCGGACTTAGTCCCGGTCCCATCACGGTCTATGATGTGTAAGGCCGGCTGCCTCTGCGGTGCGCCCTTCTGCGGACCTCGGGACCCCTGTCCCTGTGAGGTGTGCTGGGCATGAGCATCGCCAGATGCAACCTCCTTGCCCTCACGCTGCTTGTAGCCCTGGTAGTTGCCCTTGGGCTTAGAATTCTCCGGGCATGCATTGGCACGGTGGCCCGGTTTCTGGCAAGTGAAGCAGCGGATCTCCCTTCCTTGGCAATCTGTGCCGGGATGATCCTTGTTGCAGTTACGGCAGATGTAGCTGCGGCCATCGGATTGGTTCTTTCCTTGGCCAAATCCAGAACCTATAGCTTCAAGTTAGCAAGGTTTGGTATACTTACAACTCTATATACATACAAATTCACAAGTACTAATTCGGTTTCGGTTTCTTACCCCTGTAGGGCTGAGACCTCAGTGGCTTCTGCCACTGGTGCGGTGTAGGCAATCTGTAATGGCTCAGCTGCCTTGCCCTTCTCAGCATGGGCACCGCCGTCTCCGGATGTATTCTTTGATGGGAGCTTCCCTTCCTTTTCTTCCAGGGTTTGGATTGGTTTTGATCATCGGAGGGGTTACCTTTGCCGCTCACCTTGCGCTTCAGCGCTTGCTCCTCATCCCTTAGCTGGCAGGTGATCTCAACTCGAGATGCAGCGTGGTAACACTCCTGAATTACTTAGGCATTAGGTTACATTTACATACGGGAATACTAATTCACATTACTCATGGCTTTTAGGGGTTCAACTTGTTTACCTGAAGGGAGGTAAACCGTGTGAAGCCCATGCCATACCGGAGTCGATGGCTCAATCCGCCGTAGAAGCGGTCGACCAAGACTTGGCCGGTATACCCAAGGTCGGGTAGAAGTCGGAGAAGAGAGGTGAAGGTGCGGTAATATTCATCAACCGTCATCTTCTCGGTCATTTTTAGTGCATCGAGCTCAAGCCTTTTCTTGGTCTTGACATGCTCGGGGTAGTACTTAGATCGGAGGAGAGAGGTGAATGCTTCCCATCCGAAAGCAGGGTCAGCTATGTGCTCGGCCTTAACGAGCTTCCACCAGTCCATAGCCGCGTCTTTGAGGCAGTACGCAGCTATCCTCACTCGAACTCCAGCGGGAGTCTCAAGTGTCTCGAAGGCCGTCTCCATCTCGGAGAGGTAGGCCTCGAGCTTGGCGGGGTCGCTCTCGCCTCTAAAGCAGGCAGGTCGAAGGTCGGCGACAGCTTTTACCCAATTCGTTTCTCGGGGATGAGGTGGGTCGGGCTGCTGCTGCTGCTGCTGTGTTTGCTGTGTTTGCTGTACAGCCGTGATTACTTGCGGTAGCATCTGCGCTACCGTGGCGGCGACGATCTCAGCTATCGTCTGCGCGCCCGGTCCATCAGATGTCTCTCCTCTAGGTCGGCCTCGACCCCGTCCTGACATCTGAACAAGTGTGGATTACATTAGATGTTGTGATACTATGACCTCATGGTCTTCATTCAAACAATGGTATCGTCTTTGCAGACGTTAGTGGTATCCGTTATTGCTAACGGTAGTTCCTAGTTAGGTTTCTAAATATCCGTCTTATGACGGTTGAAATCCTAACTCGGTAATCACTACACTTAAGAGTCTAATCATCAGAGCGATACTTCGCTCTGATACCACTTTTTGTAACACCCCAACCGCTAATCCTTCCATTATCCTCTAATCCTTCCCATAATTACCTTACTCGCAGCGGAATACTTACCTACTCCCGGCGGGTGATACAATGCCGTTAACCATCCAAGGTTAACAAGGCTACTACTACTTACCGTATCGGTCTGACGATTAGAATGAATACATACATACTACTTACTTTACAATACCAAATACTTACTTACATTTGATTACCGAGTGTCTAAAGTATACAATTACATTCCATGACTACTTCCCAAAAATGAGAGTTTATACAACTACTCTTTTCTATCCAATCAAGAATTCAATATCCAAAAAGGTGTACCACATGGTACACCGGCTACTCAAAAGGGCCTTAGCCGTGTACAACTCGGTACACCATCACAATCCTACTAACTACATCAAAGAATTGCATCCATCCTTACTCTACCTCACGCCTCGCGGGTACCTGTGGAGTAAAAACATTCCCCCTAGGGGGTCAGCTTACGCTGCATATGATAACCGCATACCCCGCGTACTAGCGAGGGTACGCCAACTATTTGGTCGAGTACATGCGGTTCGTTTCATTCGTACATACATACATGCTTTATACAATACAATACAATACATTCATTTACCAAGCATACATACATGCAATACATACAAGGAATACAATACAAGTCATTCATTCGTACTTACCATACTCACCGCATCACGGAGATACAATTCTCCAATACATACAAGGTCTTGTTAGCCTTATTACACACCCGGGTTAATCGGGTGTTCAATACTTTTACTCCGGGTCAATGACTTACAATAGTCAAGACCCATACAAATACATACATACTTCTTACATACTTTACTTCCAGTTAAGTCGGTATGACCTCCGGGCAGGGATTACTACATCCCACCACCGGGCTTTAGGGTGGCTCACTAATCCAGGATGCTACCCATTCAAGGGATTTGGTCCATGGAAAAGATTACAGCCAGGATTCGGTTCCAACCTCTTGTGGTTCCTTATCCTCACGCGTGGCCGAAACTATATCGGGCTTCTACTCATTCCATTTTACTCAATACTCATGTTAGGAGTTAGGTTGTTAGGAATTAGTAGAAGTCCATACTTACTTCCATACATACATACATACACAAGTACTCATACTTACACATACACTTCATTTCCACTCATACATTTCATGAATTATAAAAACTAAATGTTCAAGAGCATAAACAAGAACACTATAGTTCAAACACATATACGTGCAATATAAATCCGATTCATGCATTTATCTTGTTGGTGATCACATAAACCACAAATCGGGGTAACCAAGTTAGGATACAAGGCATGAGGAAATCATACCGTTCACCGTCGAATACGTTCTACCGTTCCCTTGGAGATCAACTATTTGATTCCTATACATACATGAAGTAGTATGATCATTGATCTATATTGATTACTCCCTCATTGATACTTTCAATGTATACTTACTACTTCTTTACATTCATACTTGGTTATAGAGACCATTCTTTTCTTTACTACGTCATAAACTTGTTTTCTTACAACTTACTTACTTCCTTACCATTATTACTTCATCAATGGTGTATTACTACATATATATGCTATAGGTATATAGGCATATATATATGTATATATGATTACTATAGTCATAATTAAAACAATTTTTTTTTTTTTTGTAAGTGTTTGGGGGCCGTCCGACCCACCGTCCGACCCAACCCTGGGTGGACCATTCCAGTAGGTTTTCGTCCTCTGAAATTACTCCCGTCCGACCCAGCACTATTCCGTCCGACCCATACCCTCTGGTCGGACCATTCCAGAAAGTTTCGATTTGTCATCCAAGCCAAGGTTGTGAAAACGGTACGGGAAATCAATACGGACTATTGAGAGTACGTGATACGGAAGTATCAACACGGATACAACGGGGAATCGGTACGGATGAAACAGTAATATTTAAATAATAAAAATGTATAATAAATAATTATAAGCATGAAATATGTTCCACTTTGTACATAATATTAGTATTTTGTTATTAATACCTTCAAATTGCATATTTATATATTATAAATTTATCGCATTCTTAAACTATAAAGTTTGTATAAGTTTTAGAGTGATGTAAGATAAGTTACATAAGTGAATTTTAAGAAAATGTCGCACTAATACTAAGTAGAAAAAACAAAAAATAGTAGGATTGAAAAGTTATTGGTATAATTATAATTTTTCTCTACAAATATTCAATCTATAGTTAATGGTGGTGTGTCCTTAATAACATTATTTTTTTCTAAAGTAAAACCTTATATAATGTCAACATTATATTCATTTAGGGATTTAATAGAAAAATTAGTCTTCTTTTTGCTCCAGTCAAATCGTTGTCTTTAATAATTTATACCGTATTCTTTAAAAATACGATAAATACGGAAATACTGATGATTATACGGCCGTACGCCACCACAGACGGGATGTTCGATGAACGGATTTCATACGGCCGTATCAATACGTTTAATTGCAAAAACGGGCGATACGCCGTATAAACGGGCGTACCGTACCGTTTTTTACAACCATGATCCAAGCCATGTCCGACCCACGTCCGACCCAACCTCTGGGTCGGACGAAGTCAGAAACTTCGATGAAGAAAATTTTTGCCCGTCCGACCCACGTCCGACTCACGGCCCTGGGTCGGACCATTCCAGAAAGATTTCTTGTCGATTATCAAGGCCCGTCCGACCCACGTCCGACTCACGGCTCTGGGTCGGACGGTTCCAGAAGGTTTTACCGTTGTTTCTTAAGGCCCGTCCGACCCACGTCCGACTCACGGCTCTGGGTCAGACGGTTCCAGAAAGTTTATTTTCGTTTGTTCAGGCCCTGTCCGACCCAGCGTCCGATCCAGCCGTGGGTCGGACAGTAGCAGAACTTTGCTACAGGCCTTGTTTTCTTTTCCCAATTTCACCCATTACTTCCCTAATCTTTACCAATACTTCCCCACATGATTTAACACTAATTAAACACTCTAAGTCACCTTAATTCATCCCCCAAACTTACTACACAATACCTACACTCACTTACACATTTTCTTCATTTCATTTCAACACTCATGCTAGTTTCCTCTTCACTTATGCTACAGATTTTTGTTTCCTCTATTATGCTACAGATTTCCACCTTAACTCCTATACTCCAATGCTCCCTCAACTAATGTTATTCCTAGCATCCGAAATGCATTACCTTACACTCTAGTTTAATCCCATTTACAAACTTCTCTCAAAATCTGTTGCAAACTACAAAAACACTCCTCTTAACTCTCCAAATACTTCCTCTTCTTAAACATCTTAAGTCCTCTCCTTTCTACACAAATTTTGACATGGTCTCCCCTATAATTCTTACTTTCTCCACACATTATTTCAGCTCACAATTCAACACAACCTGTTACACAACACATTATACTCACAATTCCAACACTACTACAACCATTAAAATTCCTGCACACATACACATACTACCCAAGGTTCTCCCAAGCTTCTAAACTTCATTTAAAATACTTCAAAACTGTTACATTATCTTCTCCAATACACTACTACATTACTACTACTCATTATTCATTACATTACTAATTTTACTCACTCAAAAACTGTTACAATGCAATACACACTAACCCAAGGTAAGAGCATTACCTTGACTTGCTAGTTCCTTTCTTTCCTTTCCTCTTCTTCTTTTCCTCTTTCTTTCTCCTTGTTCTCGGTTTCAATGGGGTTCACACACCAAGTGCTACAACCCATACCAATACACAATACCAATTTAGCATCCATTTTATACTAGCCCTAGAATTTAAGTTTTAGGGTTTAGAAAAGAGTGTTACCTTCCAATGAGTAGATGAAGTTCTTGACTAGCAAGAGGACAATATTTCTAGCCCAAGAGGGAGCCAAAATCGGCTGAAGCAACAAGGAAGAAGCATTCAAAAACTGAAAATTCTTAAAATGCTAATGAGGGCTAGAAACGATGGATTTCCGAACTACTTTTTACCTCAAGATGATAAGGAGGTGAAGGTGCTTCTAATGGTGGACTTGAATCTTCAAATGGTGAATACCCATAAAATCGAAAATGGAGCTTTTGGATTTTTGAAAGGAGGGAAATGTTCTCCTTTGCAAGGGGATTCTAGTGGTATGGTTTTTATTGCATTTGGAGGAGATTTGGGTACTCAAAGAGAGGAGAGAAGTGAAGAGTTTAGTGGGGGGCTTCAAAACTCCATGCTTGTCGCAGGGTAGAAGAAGAGAATGGAGGAAAATAGAGAAAGAGAGAGAGAGAGATGCGTGAGTGAGGGTGAGAGGAGTGAGGAGAGAGAGTTTTATTTGCTTTTGTTTATTTCTTTTGTCCACTAGTGCATTAGGAACAATAAAGAGAGGGGGAGGGCTTAATAAATCGGCCCACACACACCCATCTACAGATTTTTCAACTTTTATTTACAAAAGTGGACACACTAAGTTTCTTTATTTGCATTCTCACCCCTCGACTTACCGGTTGTTACAGTTTTCACTAACCGGTACCCGTTTCCCGGAATTTTCTCGTTTAATTAATTTTATTGGTTCTAAAGCTCCACTAATATTTATCAGTGACTATTTAGTTTACCAAAACTGTTACGAGTCTATTTGACCCGCTTAAAGCCACGTTTTCCCGGTTTCCTCGAAAAACGCGCTTTAAGGTTCGTTTATGCTTTTAACCCATTTTAAAGGTCCGTTTTCTTCGGGATTTGTTCCCTCGTATTTATTTAAGTGTAATTAAGCCTTTAAAAATATAATTAGCCTAATTAATCACTGTTTTTAATTACGGGGTATTTCAATGAGAAAAGTAAGCAAATTTACTTTTTATGTCATTAAAGGTTACTTTATGTAATAGTAATTGGTGACTCATTAGATTGGCTAGCTAATTGATTGGAGATTGATTAATGGGTAAGGATGACAGCTAAGGGTGGGCGGCAATGGATAGTATGGTCAATGGATGACATTTGACCATGGTTAAGACTTAGTAATTAAATGTTATTTTTGGGTACTATTCATCCAAAATTACCCATTTTGATTTTATTTTTAAACTTTGATTTAGACTTTATAATATAGTCTATCATGTCACATTAATGTTATAAAGAATTTAATCTAGTCTTTAAAGTGACAAAAAGTCATTATCTTAGAGCTCATACACAAAAACGTGCTTTAAGGTATTTTAGTTTACATTTTGTGTCGCAGGGTGTTTCTGAGCTTAGTTTTCTTTGAGAAAATTTTTTTTGTGTTCCTTACATGATATTTGTTCGTGGAATCCAATTTTATATCATTTAGAGGTCATAAGACCTTTAAGGTTTTCTTAGAGCACATTTTTGCCCTACTTGACCTTGAAGCATGTAAATGCTTGTTCTTTGTGTTGGAGTGTTTTCCAACAATTGTAATATGTTTAGTTATGTGTTAATAATCTTTGGACAAAGTTTTAGGTCCTAAGAAGTTCATTTGGGTATGTATTTACCCTAAACAATCAAAGGGTGCAATATCTTGCTTTGTGTTGACCACTGTTGTTCTCAGTTGACTTTTAAGGCATGTTTAGGCCTTAATTAATGTGATTAGATGTTTAATCCATGTTTTATTAGTTTGGGGTATTTCAGCCGCGATTTGAGAAATGATAATTGAAGTTATCGAATGGAGTTAAAAAACAAGATATAAAATTCCTCAAACTTGTAGAGTTGCTGTATTATTTATTTTGGAATTAACTATGTTACCGTGTATTTGAAAGTTCAAGAGGAATTCTATAGATTTTCTCTTTGCTTAATTAATTTATGTAGGTGTATCTTGTTCATTAATGTCAAGTTCTGGTTCTGTGCTGGGCCCGGAGGTTCTGGGTCTGGGGTAGGTGGAAGAAGAAAATGATGTTACACATTACAATGATGAAAACTTAGCATTTGATTGGTCATTGATGTTTATCATATTCGACTTCATTTTGTTTTGTCCAAATGAAGGATGAAAATTGTTATTTGATAAACTAATGTTTTGATTTCATAAGAATATTATCTTACTTATGGATTGTTTATGTTGAAGAAATTAAATCTTAGCTTAGCTTATGGTTTCTTTGTTTGACATGTTATATGCTTTTTAAATTGATAGTTGATAACATTGAAGTTACATAATACACATGATTACATGTAATCAGATACAATTTTTACAATTTTTGTAGGATCGACCGATCCTACGATCCGATCCTAGGGGTCTATGTCGATCCTACTGTAGGATCGCGATCCTAAAAACATTGTGTGTGATGACACCAAATTCTACCAAAGTCTTCTTCTGCCAAGGCCCATAGATATCACAATTCTTTCTCTCGTGACATATACAATCTTTGGTACATGTTAGATAGTTATTCACTTTCAATCATGTGATTCATAGGATTTGAATTCCGGGTCTTTTCTTTCTTAGGAATTTCTACATTTTGATATATTTCATTTCTCGTGACATATACAATCTTTGGTACATGTTAGATAGTTATTCACTTTCAATCATGTGATTCATAGGATTTGAATTCGGGGACTTTTCTTTCTTAGGAATTTCTACATTTTGATATATTTCATTTCTCGTGACATATACAATCTTTGGTACATGTTAGATAGTTATTCACTTTCAATTATGTGATTCATAGGATTTGATGTCGGGGACTTTTCTTTCTTAGGAATTTCTACATTTTGATATATTTCATTTCTCGTGACATATACAATCTTTGGTACATGTTAGATAGTTATTCACTTTCAATCATGTGATTCATAGGATTTGAATTCGGGGACTTTTCTTTCTTAGGAATTTCTACATTTTGATATATTTCCTTTCTCGTGACATATACCTTTAGTACATGTTAGATAGTTTATTCACTTTCAATCATGTGATTCATAGGATTTGAATTCGGGGACTTTTCTTTCTTAGGAATTTCTACATTTTGATATATTTCATTTCTCGTGACATATACAATCTTTGGTACATGTTAGATAGTTATTCACATTTGTCAAATATTGATCGTTAACTTTGAAAGGTGAAATACCCCAAACCTTAGTATGTTGTTTAAGCACTAAAATATGGTGTAATAAGGCTAAAAAGTGCCTTAGAAACATTAGTGAACAATTTAAACCATAGAAAACACTGTAAAATACCATAAAGGTAGTTAGAGCAAAAAAATGTGCTCTAAGCTTGGGATAACCTTGGTTTAGACTCTAAGAGCCTACCAAGACCTTATTTACATGTTAATTAACATATTAAATCAATTACCAAAGAAAACCAAGCTTGAAAACAAGTTAAAGCACAAAATGTGTTTTAAGGAGTCTTAAAGCACATTTTTGAAAAATTGTCTTGTAAATGGGTTTTGAATGGCTAAATGTCCATCATTACTCTTTAATTAACATGTGTACTACTTAGTATCACATTAGGAAGTCTAAATCAAGGGGAAATCAAAATTTTCACAATTATGTGCCTTGTTTAGTGAATAGTAACCAAAATATGCTAGTTTATAACATAAGTCAATATAAGTGAATTAATTGGTCAACAAAGACAAAATGCCCCTAAGTAGATAATGGGGGCCGGTTTTTATACGGGTGAGTCATCCCCTTTGTTGGTTTAATAAGTAAGTAAAGTGATAAAGTAAGTTACTATTTACTTTTCTACTTAAATATCTAAACTAGCTAGTTTCTTCTTATGCTCTTCATTCTCTTGCCTTCCCACCGTCTCCAACCTCTCTTCTTCCCCCATTCATGGTTTTGCTACAGCTATATACCATTTCCATCTTTGATTGTCCATATCTCCTAGCTCCATGCTCCAAAAATAATTCCAAGACCACCATTCTCTTAGTTTAGTCAAGCTCTATAATCTTATCTTTTCAAAACTCCAAAACCTCCATTTCAGTGCCAAGAGGAATCACCATGGAAGGAGCTTGAGCTCATCTTTTCACACCTTGTTGTTCTCCTTTGCTTCAAGGTAAGAAAACTCAAAGAAAAACTTCATGTCCTCTCGTTTTCATAAGTGACCGAAATCACCTTCTTCATGGTGTTTTCTTTTGCTCATTCTTAGCTCATTCCAATCTTCAAAGGACTAGGTGGAGTCCTCTCTTGCTACTTAATCCAATTCCTATTCAATTCTAAGGTAAAACATTCATTTATGTGTTTTAAGACATTATATGACCTAAGGTTTATTAGTGAGTATAAGCATGAAGCTTAATGCTCATTATCTTTACTTGTGTGTGGATATAAGATTGACAAGTGATCAAGTTCCTTGCTCATTTCCTATTCAAGGAAACAAGAAAGAAGTTTGAAAGGAAAAGAGGTAAATAACCTAACCTAAAGTGCCTTAGGAAAATTGAGCTTTAAAATGCTTAATAAACTACTTAAGGAGCCAATGGTAAATGAGCTAGAAAAAATACTCTCAAGGGTTTATTAAAAGGCATATGTGTTGTTGTATGTATTCGCAGGTCAAAGGCATATATTATGTGGGAAATTCAGTGTTTAAGGTTTATGCAATTTAAGGGCCTAAGAGCCATGCAATTTAAGGGCCTAAGTTCCAAGCAATTTAAATTATGCACTATATTGTTATGTAGTGTAGTTTAAGGCTTAGTTGTGTGTAAAGAACATTTTTGTGTGAATAAGTGTTCTTGAGTGTTCAAAGGTGAGAAACCCTGTGTTTGGTGTGTAAGGAAAATACTAAGGGAGCTATGTCAAAATTTGAGTAGAAAATAAGAAGTTTAGGTGTTTTAATGAAGTTTGGTGACCTAAGTTTCACTAGGAATTGTTAAGGGTTGATTTGGTGAAAGAAAGAGAATTTAGGTGTTCATAAGTATGAGAATGACTTGGGCATTGTTCATGGAAGTTTAAAGAAAAAAAATGGGTTGTAAGCATACCAAAGTAGTGGTAAGGGTGTGTTCTAGTCTTGTGCAAAGTTTGGTGAGCAATGGAAGAGTAATGCCTTGTGAAAGTTTAAAAACAAGAGCTTATGGGAAGGACCTAGGAAGTTTGTGTAAAGGGGATGGTTGTAGTGCAAATGATGCTTAAAAAAAAGATGATTATAAGGTAGTGAGGGAACACTTAGGTTAGGTGAAGCTTTAGGCAAGAATACAAGTTGTAAGTGTAAGAAAAAAATGTTCTAAGTGTTAAGAACTTAGTAAAAGTTGAGTAAACGTTTAAGAAGTTTTTGGAGTGGTTAGAGTGGGTTTTAGTGTGCCCAAAAGATGTTAAAACATGTGGGAAAACATGTGTGAAGCATAGGAAAAAATTGGGATGAATTTGGAGTTCAAAAAGAGGAGAAACACACTTTAGAAAATTGGTTCTGCAGTGGACCGCCTCTACGGACCGCCCCTGTGGGGAGGTCCGGTTGTTTGCTGCAGGCGTTGGAGATTCTATTGTGGATCGCCCCTGGGACCTCCCCAGTGGGGCGGTCCGGACCAGAACATGAAAAAAAAAATTCTTTAAATTTAAGAAAGAGAATGAGAGTTATGTAGTGGACCCTACTATGTATAATAAAGATAAATGAGTGTAAGATTAAGGATAAAACATGTCATGAAAACATGTAAACACTTAGTAAATTATAAGTTGAATAAGTTAATTAACCGACATTATTAATTATGTATAGGAGTTGCCTACGGTGGAAACCAATCGAAGCAGGGACCAAGGTATGGTTTTCTTGCAGTCTGATGCCTACCGGTTTACACCGGCTTGTGTGTTGTTTTTTTTTCTGTGTGTTTATCACCTTGTAAGACTTAAGTCATGAAATGAGTTTACAGTTGTTAATTTTATTGTGATGGTGAGTTATGCCTCATTACCCTTGTGTGTGTCTAACTAGACCTAAACACTTGTTTATGAATTGACTTATTAAGTTCCAATGATGGGTTTTCTAACAAGTGCTAACGGGGGAAGTGAGGAGTCCGGTCTGTTCCGGCCACGCGTGTGAGTATGGGAGTCGATGTCATAACTGGTTCGATTCTCTGTGTATGTTATGGTTGTTTACCCTTTTTGGTTCCAACCTTCCCTTTAGCTTAACCAAGGCTATTTTACTGACTCACGTCGGGCTCAGGGGCATACTATGTTTGTTCGGTGTGCTTGGATTACTATATCCGACACACCTATGGGTTAAGTCAACCGTTCATTTAACCAGACGGTAACAGGTTATGTAACGAGCTTAGCATGAGTTTGGCAGCAATCTCTAGGCTCACCGGGTAATTGACTATGTTTTGGTTCGGTTCCTAAAGAGAACCGTACTTGTTATGTTATGTGATTATGTTGTGATGCAAATCTTGTTGCTATGTTAACTAAAATGTTTGTTTAAAATCAATGCCATGTTATCATGACAATTGGTTGCGTGTATCCCGGTAGTCGATGGGCTGCACGTTAGCCATGCCAGCCATGAGTTGCTGAGCCCCTTTGGGGCACCATATTGTTTACCTATGTTGCGGGATGAGGATCGATGAGGCGGAGTGGCTCTAGATTCTAGGTTTATGGAATACTTTTGGGTTATTTTGGA
The DNA here is from genome assembly GCA_023374045.1 of Limonium bicolor. Taxonomy (NCBI): domain Eukaryota; kingdom Viridiplantae; phylum Streptophyta; class Magnoliopsida; order Caryophyllales; family Plumbaginaceae; genus Limonium; species Limonium bicolor. The sequence continues at coordinate 279,914,463 of CM041780.1, forward strand.
TGTGGGGCCCGGGATGCGCCTGTGCTCCCGTGGCGTTATATTTTGGATCCGTTGTTGTTACAGTGGAGGTATAATGATGGTTTACAGTGATGGATTATAATTAAATACTCGGTATTGTTGAAATACCCCTAACCTTAAAAACATAATTAAATGATCTATTAATGATCTAAGATGGTTAATAAACATCTAAATATGAAATACCCCAAACCTTAATATGTTGTTAAACATTTAAACTATGGTATGTAAAGGCTAAAAAGTGCCTTAGAAACATCAGTGAACAATTTAAACCATAGTAAAATGCAATAAAGCACTAAGATACAGTTTGAGCAAAAACATGCTCTAAGCTTGGAGTGAACTTGGTTAGGACCCAAAGAGCCTACCAAGACTTCATAATATTCAATTATGATTTAAAAAGGCTAATTAAGTCCTCAGGAAACCTTGGTAGACAATTAAACCAAACAAAACACAAGAAAATACCTTAAAGTCAATAAGAGCAAAAATGTGCTCTAAGCTTGGGATAAATTTGTATAAGACCTAAAGGTCATACCTATACCTTATAAATATGTTAATGAACATATAAAACCAATTACCAAAGAAAACCAAGCTTGAAAACAAGTTAAAACACAAAATGTGCTTTAAGGAGCCTCAAAGCACATTTTTGAAAAATTGTCTTGTAAATGAGTTTTGAATGGCTAAATGTCCATCATTACTCTTTAATTAACATGTGTACTACTTAGTATCACATTTGGAGGTCTAAATCAATGGGAAATCAAAAATTTCACAACTATGTGCCTTGTTTTTGTGAATAGTAACTATTATAAGCTAGTTTGTAACATATGTTATTATAAGTTATGTTATTGGTCAACAAAGACCAAAAAACCCCTTAGTATTAAATGGGGGCCGGTTTTTGCAAGGGATGAGTCATCCCCATAGTTAGTTAATAAGAAAAGTAAAACTTATAAAGTAAAGTACTATTTTGCTTTTATACATAAATATCTTAACAAAGTGAACTCTCTCACCTCATTCTCTTATTTCCTTTCATTTCCCACGGTTTGCCATCTATTCCTCCTCTCTCCATCGGTTTGCTACAGCCATATACCATTCTCCATCTTCTTTCACTTGTAACTTATGATTCCATGGTCCAAAATCAATTTCAAGACTACCTTTGTCTTAGTTAGAGTAAGCTCTTCATTTCCCTCTTTTCAAATCTTCAAGAAATAAATTTTGGTGCCATGGAGATTCACCATTGAAGGATCTTGAGCTCATATTTCCATGCCTTGTCATTCTCTTATGCTTCAAGGTGAGGAAAATCAAAGAAAAACCATGTTTCCTCTCATTTTGGTGCATGTCCGAAAATTCACCTCACAATGGTGTCTTTACCTTGTTTGTTTTAGCTTCATTTGAATCTTCCAAGGGCTAGGAGGAGTCCTCTCTTGATACTTATTCAAGCTCTCTTCCAATTCTAAGGTAAAACAATTACCTTAATGTGTTAAGACAATATATGTGACCTAGGGTTTGTAAATGAGTTTAAGCATGAAGCTTGAATGCTCATTGGTGTTACTTGTATATTGATTAGAACATTGACAAGTAACCAAGTCCTCTTGCCGATTTCCAAACAAGGAAGAACAAGAGTGCTCAAGTAAAAATCTTGAAGAAAAGAGGTAAATGTGCTAACCTAATGTAATTTATTCCTAAGGAAAAATGAGCTTGTATTGCTTAAATAAAATACCTAAGGAGCCAATGGTGAATGACCTAGTAAAATGCTCTCAAGGAAACTATTAAGGGGCATATGTGATGTTGAGTGTATTTGCAGGTTAAAGGCAATATATTATGTGGGAAATTCAGTGTTTAAGGTTTATGGAATTTAAGGGCCTAAGAGCCATGTTATTTAAGGGCCTAAGTGCCAAGCAATTAGGTTTATGCACTATATTGTGATGTAGTGTAAGTTTGGTGAAGTTTTGTGTGTGAGAAAGTTCTTGATGGATTTTAGGTGTTCTTGAATGAAATAAGGTAAAATCCTAAGTGTTTGGATGTGAGAATATACAAGAGAAGCTATGGCAAAATTTGGAAAATGTATAAGAAGTTCTAAGTGTTTTAAATGAGTTTTGGTGAACTAGGAAGTGTTAAAGGTGAACAAGTGTTTTACAAGGGAAGAAAGCATGTATTAAGGTGATTTAGAGTGATACAAGGATTTAGGTATTATCTTGGAAGTTCTAGGAATTCAATATGTGTTTTTGAGAATGTATTAAAGTCTTGGAGAAGTTTGTTTAAGGTTTAGGAATGTTGATGTACAAGGAGGAAATGATGTTTAGGTAAGATGTGAAAAAGGAGATTTAGTTAGTAAGAAAAGAAGTTGAGAGATGATGTTAAGTTGTAGAGGAAACACCTTGGTATAGTGGTCATTATAGGTGAAATACCACTTAGAAATCTTAAGGAGAAAACATTCCAAGTGCTAGGAATTTTGTAAGAAATTTGTGAATGATAGGATGGTTTTGGTGAGTGATTTAAAGAGTTTAGTACATGGCTAAAGGTGTGTTTGATGTGCCAAATGATGTTAGAACAACTTAGGAGACTTAAGGAGAAGTTTGGAGAAAGTTTGGCAAAGTTTTGGACAACTTCTGGTGTTGTCCGACCCAGTGGTCCGACCCAGGGTGGGTCGGACAGCCCTGCTAATTCAATCGTTGGAGTTTCTGGAATGGTCCGACCCAGAGGTCTTGGGTCGGACATGGGTCAGACAGGTGTATTTAAAGACGGAAGAAGTCTCTGGAACGGTCCGACCCAGTTGTGGGTCGGACGGTGGGTCGGCCGGCCCAAAGTATGTAAAAAAAAATTGTTTAAGTGATGAGGATTATTAAGTAATGATGTTATAAGATTGTTAAGGACATGTTAAGTGAGTTATAATGACAATTTAGTGGGGGAAAAGTTGTATTAAAATGTAAAAGTAAAACAAGTTAAAATGTGAAGTTATGTAACTAAGTTAACGGGGAAAGGTTATAAGCATTAGACTTTAAACAATCATGTTACCCCGATGTTAATAAAAAGTACATGTAATGTTATCAGTTGTTCGAGAATTGCTTGAGGAACATAAGTGGACATGATAAAGTGGACTCCGGTGACAGGTATGGTTTTCTTGCAACCTGTGTCCTACCGGATTACACGGGCTTGTATGCCAATGTGTTTTTCTGTATGCTTGCCACGTTGTAAGATAAAACATGTAATGAGTTTACAGTAATTCATTTATGTGGCGTGTTCAACTCCGAAACCATTTAACCTCGGAAGTGTTAACCTTAGTTAACTGAGTCTAGGATCACATGAGAGTTCGGTATTCGGAGTAAATGACCCGAACCATGGGACGTTCTAACCACGGCTATGCGTGTGTTAATTGTGTGAAATGTGTGTGTGAATGTAGGGATCTCCCTTGTATGTTTAACCCAGTTGTAACACTGTATGGTGTGTAGATGTGATAGACTCCATAGTGGGGTTCTAACTAATATCTAAAAGTAAGTATGTACTAACAGTGGTGAGGAATCCGGTTAGGCCGGTCGCGCGTTGTTTGGGAGTGGGTATCCTTTTTAGCCTTACCCTTCTCTCTGTTATGGTTGTTTCCCTCACGGGTTATGATCTCCCATTAGCTTACTCCAAAGCTTAGCTATTCTGACTTATGATCGGTTTAGGGGGAACATGTGTTTGTGTGGTGTGTTCGGGTCACAAAACCCGAACCATCTTAACTTAAGTTACTCGTCCGACTATTAGGACGGTAATGAGTGTTGTATAACGAGCTTATCATGAGGGTGACATCATTCTCTAGGCTCACCAGTGAATTAACAATGTTTGGGTCAGCTCCTAAGAGAACCGCTCCCGTTATGTTATGTGTTGTTGATGTAATGCAATTTCTATTGCGATGTTATTATGTGCACGTTGAAACGTGAAAAGTGTTGTTATGTGATGTATGTTATATGTTGTAAAATGTGGAGTATGTGGATCATGGATATGAATCCCAGTTTGTGATAAGAGGCGTTTAAGGATAACCCGAATAACGGGTAAGTGTCGTCTATTAAGGAAGTAGCTCCATTAGAGGAGAAACACTCTAGGGGTAATGAATACCATGAGTGACCTATCAAGTATGGATGTGTTATCTGTTTGTTGAGCCCATTGAGGCGGAATGTATGTGTGGTGTGTTTATAGTTACATGCATGATTTAAATATAATCAACCGTATGCTAAGACGACAATTAGTTGTGCGTGGCCCGGTAGCATGCGGGCTGCAGGATTACCATACCAGCAAAGGTGCTGAGCCCCTTGGGGGCCACCCTTTCTCTTCTTTTCCTATTTCAGGTACAAAGAGCTGGAAGCCGTTCGAGAGTAGGACGGGGTAGTCGTTGTACATGGGTAATCATTTAAATTGTATATATACAGTAGGTGTAGTAAGACCGAAATTGTTGTCGGCATTAACTTGTGAATACTCGGTACAGTTGGAAAGTGTATGTTGTTTCTATTGTTAATGGACGGTCAGTAATGTGTAGTCGCTCGGAAATCTAGTCCATCAGACTGATACATTGTATATGTAATAGCCTTGTTAGCCACGTGGGTGGTTAACGGCGTGTAACACCAACGAGTTAAGTAATGTGATGAAGTTTGTTTTTCCGCTGCAGTTTATTGTAAGTGTGTTAATGTTAGATGGGGTGTTACAAAAAGTGGTATCAGAGCGAAGTATCGCTCTGATGACTGAATTACCGAGCTTAGGAAGTACCGAGTTAGGAGTTTAAGACTTTAGGTTATAGCGTGAGAGATACGCTAGATAGGTATAACCAGTGTGTACTGGGAACCTACAATATCCTACCCTCCCTCCACAATCCCTGTTCTATAACTTGGGAAAGAACGCCAGAGAGATGGAAGTCCTCTCTTACTCGGGAATACCCGATCTGGCTGTTATTAAATACCACTGTGGGTACGGAGAACCTGTCATACGGTAGATCCCGAAAACTAGGAATCCCGGAGACGGTTCCCATCTAAACAAGTTAACCGCATTAAATAGCGAAGAATGAAGAATCAGTGTATAGAAGAATAGAATTTCCGGCAACCTGGGTCGACATGCCGAGCAGTCGAGAATAACCAGCTTGCAACGCACCGACCGTGCAACAGGCAAGAAATGGATTAATGAAACCTGAGACGAGTGTCTACGGGACTACAGTTGTTAAATGATACACCAACGGTATACCAACTGACAAAGGAACTACAACGTGGTGCCCAACCTGAGACAAGTCTCAGTAACCATGACAATGCGTGGAACGGGCTACGAAGAGGAAACAATACAAAAAGAAAGGGGACTCCAAGAATGGGAGACACCCCAGTTGATAATTATCATATGAATACAATGAGAAGTTACCCAGAGGGTTATTGTCAAGACAGTAAGATCAGTGAGGGCCAACAAGGCCACTGATGACAGTGCGGGTAAAAATGATACCGCAACCAGTGTGTGTGTTGAACCGATATGCAGTTAGCATGGCGCACTTGCCATGGCAAGTGCTGCTATAATAGGGCTGTTCGGGGAAGTTTTAACAACTACAAGTACTCGGTAAAGTACCACGAAGTTAAATGAGATCATTATAACCATGGAAGGGCTTAACAGCCTAACCTTTGTAATTAGAAGTACACCAGTCAGCAAGAAGCTAGATTTGGTTAAGGCAAGAAGGCGTTGTGAAACCATGAGAATTTTTCTTTCAACTCAGATTTATTCCAAACTCTTTTCTTTCAAAACCAAATTTTCTTTCAAACCAATATTTATTTCTAACCTTCTTTTAAACCAAACCGGTAAACCCAAGGGTAGCGACCCGAGGGAATGGATGGAGTTCATAAGGATACAACAGTGGATGGACTTTCCCTTGATTAAGTTCGGGAAGCACAGAATGTATATTGTCAGAGGACAATACAAGGGAGTTGACAACAGAATACTTCACCTAGGCGTGTGACGGACATTACGAGTGTACCAACTGTAATGTGGGACGACCACACTCCGTGAGGAGCTTGTGGGCCTGACAGACCTACTTATGGGTTAGTTGGGTAAGTAGCAATGTATCAGTATGGTACCCCACATATGTGTACGAGTAGAGTCCAAAACACGGGAAGTAGTTGACTCCGTACTACGGTCAGCAGTATAAGTCAAACAAGAGCTAAGGATTATCAAGGAATGGTTGAAGTTAAGGAACTCAGTTAAGTTAACGAGACTAAAGGAATTAGTGAATTCCTTTCAAGGAAATGTTTAAGAGTCAGGAGGTGCGAAGTGCGCTAACCATAATGTAAAGACATCGCATATGTCTTAAGGATCCTCAGGGATAAACATGATAGCTGGAACGGTGACCCAGCCTGTACATGGCAAGCAGATGCCTAATGTGGACACATTAGTGTGCAATGAACGGGATGAAAATCCCAGAATGAGTACCTACACTACCAGGAAATGTTGATCTTCACAGGAGAAGATAATAAGCCAGTTAAGAACGCAAACGGCGTGGCTAACTGAATATACCAATAAGTGCGAACCAGACGTAATGGAATAACTTAGTAACACCCAGGAGCAATCCTTGAAAGGTGTTCGCATCAACAATTGTTGCACGAAATGACATGATAGAAGCACAAGGGTTGAAACTAACACCCAGTTTAGACATAAGTTGTCAGGAGACGGACTGACAATCCTAAGGGGCATCCCATGAAAGGAAACGTGATGCAACGACCCTGTCATGGAGCCCAATACAACCTCTAACCATGTAATGTTGTACGGACTAATAAATGTGTGTGAACCGTCCACAATGGACAGAGCTCGAAGCAGTAAGGCTCATAAGCCATAAATAAGGTGTGATATGTAAATTTGATCAATTGCAAAAGTTTGTGTTGTACGAGTAAATAGAGCGGAGAACGAACCACTACATTAAGAGTGGGGATACCTCTCGATATTGTGAGACCGCAACAGCGGTAGTTATGTGAATCAAGTTCAAGAAATATGTTAAGGATGGATGATATTATTATTGAAAGAGAGCAGTTAGTTTAGTAGCATGTGTGTATAAAGTGAAGCACCGAGCTGGATAATGCCGGCTTGTGACTCGAATGATCAATGCTCAAGGAGCATTCGGTAGTCATCCAAATGAATCCATAGTGTGAATAATGTAAGTATATGTGTGGAAGTTAATGTGACAGTAAATACCGTGGAAGTTAGTGTTATGCAATGAGTAACAGCACGGTTCGCAGCAAGCGACCGTTGTATAAGTATTGTTGAATAATAATATGGCAGATAAGACCAGTTATGAGTTAAACTCAGTGGAGATTCAAGGTAAGTGATGTTAAACAGACTAGGCAATAAGCCAGTGGTTGGTACTATGTGATGAGGAACACAGTGTGAATTCCGTTGCGAATCGCATGAGAGATTTGCTGTCAAGAGTTTACGCCTCTGCACTCTGTATGACTGAGTGTTTTGGTATTGCACTTGCGCAGTAATGATCAAGTGGGATAGCTAGGAATTGGAAACATGTTAATTGTGGAGGAATAATGTTATAATGGCCGATGCATAGGAAGTGCAAGGCCGCACCAATGATTAGCAACAAGTGACTGCAGTAACACGGAATACTAGATATCGGTATGGAATATACCTCAAGTGTGGGAAATAGCTGAGAGAGCACTACACACTAGGTAGTAGCTCAACCTCAACTGACAGTAAGTCGCAAGGAAACAAGTCAATCATTGTGAAATACATAGCAGTATATACACAGTAAGTTATTAGAGAAGTGGATGGAAAGTCTTGAAACTCACCGAATTTGCTCACGGTAAGAGATACCACGCATCGGTTGAGAAACCGTTATTACCAAGATAAAGGTGATAATAGGGGAAGTATAATACAGTAAGAATAACGAGTGGGGCAAACTAAGCTCTACAACTATCACAGTTGTGCAGCAGAGGCCAGTGAACCCATGCTTCAGATACCGAATATGCATGGTGAATACGAATAAATGGCTAATTATTAATGCCTAGAAGCCTCACAGGCCAGAACCGAAACCAGTTAAGAGTTAAAGCAAACTCCAATGAGAATTCTTGGTTTAGGGACTAAACCGCCAATATGGTCAAGATCCTCTAACCGGAACACATTGTATAACAAACCGCGTGGAAGTTGAAACACTTCACGACGGTAGAACTTTTTAAACCAATGATTAAGTGATTGATTACGTGGGCGTAATCCCTTTTAAGGGGGGTAGAGCGCAAAACCACTTAGTGTGTATTACCGTACAAGTGTACGTAGTGTATGTGACCTATGTTGTGCATAGCACAAAATAATTTGTTTTGATGATTGGTGTGTGTGTTACGTAAACATACGCATTCATTCATGGTTTAATTGTGGTAATTACGCACAGAAGATGCGAATACCATTGTGATAAGTGTGTTTATTTGTTAACAGTTGTGTGTGATAGTACAAGTGTGGGGAGTAGAGAAACTCCCGGGGAACAAAACCCCGACATTGTATAAATGTGAAACTGTGTGTTGTATTTTGATAAAATATATGTGTATATATACTATATAGTGATTCATGAAAGGGTATGAAACCGACATAGAACCTAGCGAGAATCAGATTTCCTAGGCAACAGGATTAAGGTGAATGGAGGTAACTGATAGACGGAGTTCTATCCCTTGGAGATGTTATGATCATGATTAGAATGATTAAAAAGATAGAAAATTGGAAATGAGTGATTTACTGATACTTGAAATTGAAGTGGGAGGTGGAACTTGATTTGCATGCGATCAAGGGAAGCCGAACACAAATTGGGGTGGAAGGATAGTTCAACACTGATGCTGATCACATCAGGGTTGGATGATTCTTGAAGCTCCCCTTAAATGGTCACAAATAACCACACTAAGAAAAGAAGCGAAGAGCATAAGTTGGACTTGGAGTTGTGTTGTGTTTTCAAAAGGATTTTCAATTGGTGTTTTCAAAACAATCGATTAATATTTTGAATAAAGGATTCTCTTATACTTAACCTAGTAAAGAATATTTTTGTAGTACTTGCTCACGAGCTGAGGACGTATGAGCCTTTGTCTTCGGACCGGCGACATGAGAAGTACATATGTTAAAAATTAAGTGAACGTTTTGATCTCCCAAAGGAACGGGGATGGAAGGTGTCCATCGCGACCGGGTTCTGCGGGATTACAGTGTATATCAAAGATATCTTTGATTGTTATACATGCTATGACATGTTGTGTGGTATGTGTAATAAATGTTATTTTGACCTTGATTTCCAAAAGTGTATGTTATCAAGACCTATGAGTCTAAATGTTGTTGTGTTACATAGACCTATGTGTCTAAAGGCTGTTATGTTATCAAGACCTATGGGTCTAAATGTTGTTATGGTACCCAGACCTAAGAGTCTAAGGGTTGTTATGTTTGTGCAAACGTTGTTAAGATACCCGGACCATCGAGTCCGAGGTTATCATGTAAGTATGTTATGTTATGTTATGTATGGATGTGTATATGTACCCGGACCGTTAAGTCCGAGGTTGTGATGTAAAGTATGTTTGGGTGCGAAAGTTTTATTTTGTAAGTTATCCCCATGTTCTAATCCAATCATGTGTGGGAAGTGTGAACTTCGAGGACGAAGTTCTTTTAAGGGGGGTAGATTGAAATACCCCAAACCTTAATATATTGTTAAACATTTAAACTATGGTATGTAAAGGCTAAAAAGTGCCTTAGAAACATCAGTGAACAATTTAAACCATAGTAAAATGCAATAAAGCACTAAGATACAGTTTGAGCAAAAACATGCTCTAAGCTTGGAGTGAACTTGGTTAGGACCCAAAGAGCCTACCAAGACTTCATAATATTCAATTATGATTTAACAAGGCTAATTAAGTCCTCAGGAAACCTTGGTAGACAATTAAACCAAACAAAACACAAGAAAATACCTTAAAGTCAATAAGAGCAAAAATGTGCTCTAAGCTTGGGATAAATTTGTATAAGACCTAAAGGTCATACCTATACCTTATAAATATGTTAATGAACATATAAAACCAATTACCAAAGAAAACCAAGCTTGAAAACAAGTTAAAACACAAAATGTGCTTTAAGGAGCCTCAAAGCACATTTTTGAAAAATTGTCATGTAAATGAGTTTTGAATGGCTAAATGTCCATCATTACTCTTTAATTAACATGTGTACTACTTAGTATCACATTTGGAGGTCTAAATCAATGGGAAATCAAAAATTTCACAACTATGTGCCTTGTTTTTGTGAATAGTAACTATTATAAGCTAGTTTGTAACATATGTTATTATAAGTTATGTTATTGGTCAACAAAGACCAAAAAACCCCTTAGTATTAAATGGGGTCTGGTTTTTGCAAGGGATGAGTCACCCCCCTTGTTAGTTAATAAGAAAAGTAAAACTTATAAAGTAAAGTACTATTTTGCTTTTATACATAAATATCTTAACAAAGTGAACTCTCTCACCTCATTCTCTTCTTTCCTTTCATTTCCCACGGTTTGCCATCTTCTTCCTCCTCTCTCCATCGGTTTGCTACAGCCATATACCATTCTCCATCTTCTTTCACTTGTAACTTATGATTCCATGGTCCAAAATCAATTTCAAGACTACCTTTGTCTTAGTTAGAGTAAGCTCATCATTTCCCTCTTTTCAAATCTTCAAGAACTCAATTTTGGTGCCATGGAGATTCACCATTGAAGGAGCTTGAGCTCATATTTCCATGCCTTGTCATTCTCTTATGCTTCAAGGTGAGGAAAATCAAAGAAAAACCATGTTTCCTCTCATTTTGGTGCATGTCCGAAAATTCACCTCACAATGGTGTCTTTACCTTGTTTGTTTTAGCTTCATTTGAATCTTACAAGGGCTAGGAGGAGTCCTCTCTTGATACTTATTCAAGCTCTCTTCCAATTCCAAGGTAAAACAATTACCTTAATGTGTTAAGACAATATATGTGACCTAGGGTTTGTAAATGAGTTTAAGCATGAAGCTTGAATGCTCATTGGTGTTACTTGTATATTGATTAGAACATTGACAAGTAACCAAGTCCTCTTGCCGATTTCCAAACAAGGAAGAACAAGAGTGCTCAAGTAAAAATCTTGAAGAAAAGAGGTAAATGTGCTAACCTAATGTAATTTATTCCTAAGGAAAAATGAGCTTGTATTGCTTAAATAAAATACCTAAGGAGCCAATGGTGAATGACCTAGTAAAATGCTCTCAAGGAAACTATTAAGGGGCATATGTGATGTTGAGTGTATTTGCAGGTTAAAGGCAATATATTATGTGGGAAATTCAGTGTTTAAGGTTTATGCAATTTAAGGGCCTAAGAGCCATGTTATTTAAGGGCCTAAGTGCCAAGCAATTAGGTTTATGCACTATATTGTGATGTAGTGTAAGTTTGGTGAAGTTTTGTGTGTGAGAAAGTTCTTGATGGATTTTAGGTGTTCTTGAATGAAATAAGGTAAAAACCTAAGTGTTTGGATGTGAGAATATACAAGAGAAGCTATGGCAAAATTTGGAAAATGTATAAGAAGTTCTAAGTGTTTTAAATGAGTTTTGGTGAACTAGGAAGTGTTAAAGGTGAACAAGTGTTTTACTAGGGAAGAAAGCATGTATTAAGGTGATTTAGAGTGATACAAGGATTTAGGTATTATCTTGGAAGTTCTAGGAATTCAATATGTGTTTTTGAGAATGTATTAAAGTCTTGGAGAAGTTTGTTTAAGGTTTAGGAATGTTGATGTACAAGGAGGAAATGATGTTTAGGTAAGATGTGAAAAAGGAGATTTAGTTAGTAAGAAAAGAAGTTGAGAGATGATGTTAAGTTGTAGAGGAAACACCTTGGTATAGTGGTCATTATAGGTGAAATACCACTTAGAAATCTTAAGGAGAAAACATTCCAAGTGCTAGGAATTTTGTAAGAAATTTGTGAATGATAGGATGGTTTTGGTGAGTGATTTAAAGAGTTTAGTACATGGCTAAAGGTGTGTTTGATGTGCCAAATGATGTTAGAACAACTTAGGAGACTTAAGGAGAAGTTTGGAGAAAGTTTGGCAAAGTTTTGGACAACTTCTGGTGTTGTCCGACCCAGTGGTCCGACCCAGGGTGGGTCGGACAGCCCTGCTAATTCAATCGTTGGAGTTTCTGGAATGGTCCGACCCAGAGGTCTTGGGTCGGACATGGGTCGGACAGGTGTATTTAAAAGACGGAAGAAGTCTCTGGAACGGTCCGACCCAGTTGTGGGTCGGACGGTGGGTCGGACGGCCCAAAGTATGTAAAAAAAAAATTGTTTAAGTGATGGGGATTATTAAGTAATGATGTTATAAGATTGTTAAGGACATGTTAAGTGAGTTATAATGACAATTTAGTGGGGGAAAAGTTGTATTAAAATGTAAAAGTAAAACAAGTTAAAATGTGAAGTTATGTAACTAAGTTAACGGGGAAAGGTTATAAGCATTAGACTTTAAACAATCATGTTACCCCGATGTTAATAAAAAGTACATGTAATATTATCAGTTGTTCGAGAATTGCTTGAGGAACATAAGTGGACATGATAAAGTGGACTCCGGTGACAGGTATGGTTTTCTTGCAACCTGTGTCCTACCGGATTACACGGGCTTGTATGCCAATGTGTTTTTCTGTATGCTTGCCACGTTGTAAGATAAAACATGTAATGAGTTTACAGTAATTCATTTATGTGGCGTGTTCAACTCCGAAACCATTTAACCTCGGAAGTGTTAACCTTAGTTAACTGAGTCTAGGATCACATGAGAGTTCGGTATTCGGAGTAAATGACCCGAACCATGGGACGTTCTAACCACGGCTATGCGTGTGTTAATTGTGTGAAATGTGTGTGTGAATGTAGGGATCTCCCTTGTATGTTTAACCCAGTTGTAACACTGTATGGTGTGTAGATGTGATAGACTCCATAGTGGGGTTCTAACTAATATCTAAAAGTAAGTATGTACTAACAGTGGTGAGGAATCCGGTTAGGCCGGTCGCGCGTTGTTTGGGAGTGGGTATCCTTTTTAGCCTTACCCTTCTCTCTGTTATGGTTGTTTCCCTCACGGGTTATGATCTCCCATTAGCTTACTCCAAAGCTTAGCTATTCTGACTTATGATCGGTTTAGGGGGAACATGTGTTTGTGTGGTGTGTTCGGGTCACAAAACCCGAACCATCTTAACTTAAGTTACTCGTCCGACTATTAGGACGGTAATGAGTGTTGTATAACGAGCTTATCATGAGGGTGACATCATTCTCTAGGCTCACCAGTGAATTAACAATGTTTGGGTCGGCTCCTAAGAGAACCGCTCCCGTTATGTTATGTGTTGTTGATGTAATGCAATTTCTATTGCGATGTTATTATGTGCACGTTGAAACGTGAAAAGTGTTGTTATGTGATGTATGTTATATGTTGTAAAATGTGGAGTATGTGGATCATGGATATGAATCTCAGTTTGTGATAAGAGGCGTTTAAGGATAACCCGAATAACGGGTAAGTGTCGTCTATTAAGGAAGTAGCTCCATTAGAGGAGAAACACTCTAGGGGTAATGAATACCATGAGTGACCTATCAAGTATGGATGTGTTATCTGTTTGTTGAGCCCATTGAGGCGGAATGTATGTGTGGTGTGTTATAGTTACATGCATGATTTAAATATAATCAACCGCATGCTAAGACGACAATTAGTTGTGCGTGGCCCGGTAGCATGCGGGCTGCGGGATTACCATACCAGCAAAGGTGCTGAGCCCCTTGGGGGCCACCCTTTCTCTTCTTTTCCTATTTCAGGTACAAAGAGCTGGAAGCCGTTCGAGAGTAGGACGGGGTAGTCGTTGTACATGGGTAATCATTTAAATTGTATATATACAGTAGGTGTAGTAAGACCGAAATTGTTGTCGGCATTAACTTGTGAATACTCGGTATAGTTGGAAAGTGTATGTTGTTTCTATTGTTAATGGACGGTCAGTAATGTGTAGTCGCTCGGAAATCTAGTCCATCAGACCGATACATTGTATATGTAATAGCCTTGTTAGCCACGTGGGTGGTTAACGGCGTGTAACACCAACGAGTTAAGTAATGTGATGAAGTTTGTTTTTCCGCTGCAGTTTATTGTAAGTGTGTTAATGTTAGATGGGGTGTTACAAAATACCATTGGGGAACAATCTAAAGATCTCAACAAGGCAAAACATGCCTTAAGATTGGTAAAGCCAAAAATGTGCTTTAAGACACCATAGAGATTATATGACCTCAAATAGGATCCAAAGTGGATTCCTAAGTATTATAATGAAGTAATGAACATTATAAAACCATTCTCAAAGGAAACCAAGCTTTAAAACATGTTCTAACACAAAATGTGCTTTAAAATTCCTTAAAGCACGTTTTTGAGAAAATTGACTTTCTGAGTGGGTTTTGAGTGGTGTTAGGCATTGGATTAGACCTTGTTATACTAATGTACTATAATGTACCACATTAGAAGGTCTAAATCCAAGATTTCAAAAAAAAAATCAGAAATATGGCACTCATTTGTGAATAGTAATCCAAATAGTGCATTTTTAAGCAAAATTGACTAAGTATAGTCAATGGTCAATGAATGGCTCATCTATATCCATATGAGGTCGGCAGCATGGAGCAAGGAGGACAGCACATTAAGCTTTAATACAAATATCTAGCCAATTTGGTGAATCACCATTTACTATTCCATTTCTTACTTTTCATTCATTAAAACTCATTTTCTTTCTTTCTCTTTCCTCTTGTTCCATTCCATCCAAGCCATCAGCACTTCCAAAGCCTCTCAAGCTGTGTTCTTGAGTATTCAAGGCAAATCAATCCCATTTGCACCTAAGGTAATGGTTTAAGGCTTATTTTAGCTCTTTTTCTTCATCTCTTCATTACCTACACATGGAGCTCATGATCTATCACTTTCCATGGCTCATTCTCAGCATTTTAAACCTTGAACAACAATAATTCTTGGCTGAAGCAAGTTTTGGGACCAAGGTTTCCAAAATTTACATTATAAGGTAAAAACATACCTTAAGGATTTCTATTCTCCATCCGGTTTTCTTCTTCTGATTTCTATGAGTTCATTCACTCATAATCTTCATATTTACATGTTAATTCAGTTTGTTAACCATTTGGAGCAAGGGTGGCCGAAAATCAAAGGAAATATCATTCTTTAAGGCATTTTTCCAAGGTAAAACCTATTACCATAGCAGCTTGTTGTTGTCTATCTATTCCCCATGTATTTATGGTGAATTTAACACCATGTGGTGTGTTTAATTCAGGCCGAAACCCTTTGGAGACTACCTTGCATTTTTAAGGTGATTTTTGCCTTAAATCTTACATTTAATTGTTTTTTATGGTAAGCTCATGCTTGGAGTGTAACCATATCTTATTTTGGTGTGTTAAACATGTGTGAGTGCTGTGGTGATTTTTCCTCCAAGCTGCCGAATGGATATTAGGGCTTTAAGTGCATAAATCAAGGTATAAACACCTTAAACTTATGATTTTATGATTTCTTAGCATATATAAATTATGTGCCGAGAGTGGAGGTATTTATGTGCGTGATTTTAACCTAAGTATGGAAAAAATGACTAAGATAAATTAAGCTAGTCATTTAAGTGATTTAATTAACATAATGGTCAAATTATGACATTATGTGGAAAAATAATTAAGCTACAGCAAGGCCGAGAGCTTATAGTATAATTTAAGCTATTTTATGTGTAATTTTTGTTATAAAGCAAAGTTGTAATAAGGCCATGTCATTAGCCCATTTTATTTAAGTTTAAAAGCTTATTTAATTTAATTTATGTACTTACTATTAAGTATGGGGTCAAAGCCGTAAATAAACAAACATTAGAGGGTTGTAGGTGAATATAGCCGAAAATTGGGATTTAAAATGTATTTAAATAAAAATTATAAGATTTTATAAAGTTTTGGGGTGAAATTGCAAATATTGGAAAGTTTGGGGTAATCTATGTAATTACCGAGAAAATGGGGTCAAAATGATGTTTGGAAGTCAAACATTGACCAAGCAAAAGACTTTGACCAGATTTGATGATTTATTAATTTAATTATCAAATTATACTAAGTTATGTATTTAAATATAAAAATTACATAACATATGGGTATATGTGAGATTATCGAAAGTTTGGGGTATAAAATGGTATTTTATACACCTATGGGTCATTAGGAATTTTTAGGAATTTATTTGGCTAAATTTGGAGTTAATATGGATTATATATAATATATGATATTTTATATCATTGTTACATATGGGTAACATTTGTGGTAGGAACCGTAAATATGGAAAGTATAAGGTTAGGAATGATATTTACAACCTTTTGGTATAGTTTGGTAATTTTTGGAGTTATATATAAGGTTTTATTAAGATATATGTATAATATATAGTTTTAATGACATTAGAAACTATATGTTATAAAATGGGGTTATTTAGTGAATATGGAAAGTTGGAGGGTTGGAAATTAATTTGAAACAGGCCTAGGGTCTGTTCGGTTATTTTGGGACTTTATAACCATAGGTTATAATTATATTAAGGTTTAAGGATTATAATATAAGGTATATATTATAAGTGTGACAATGGAATATAATTTGGAGTTGATTTGTAAATTATGGAAGTATAGTGGAATATGATAAAAACCGGGAAGAATAAGGACTATTTGGTATTTTATAACAATTTATAACTATATGTTATAATTGTTTTAATGACATAAATGTCATAATATATGTTATATAACTATAATATAACATTATATAAATTATGTGGTGGATTTTGTAAATAATAGAGTACAAGGGTGCTGTTCGGAAATAATGGGATTTTAGAATAAAAATTTATAATATGGTTTTCAATGTTATAAAGGTTATAACATTTATAATGCAAGAAATATTCATTAAAAGAGAATGAATATATTATAAAGATTTACCATATAATAATGGTCCCATAATACATGTATATAAATAAATATATGTTATGGTGTGGAAAAATATAATATGGTTTAATAACCATATATTATCATAATTAAAATGATATAAGATAAAGGGAAAAGAATTACAAACATTAGATATGGAAATTCTAATATTAGGAGTATACATGAAATAATAAGGATTTATATAATCCAAGGTATTTTTACATATGAATTATACTACATTAAACTTGGAAAAACTAACCTTAGGGAAATGAATACTAAGGTGAAATGTATAATATATGATTAAGAATTATACATGCAATATATAAACAAACTATATAATATACAAGAGTATATTGAATTACATGCGATAACAAAGTTTAACTTTAAGTATATTAATATACGAGACGAGACTACGCATGTAATATAACGTTTTCCCAAATCCCGAGTTAAACCGAAAACCCGACAAACGTCGTTAGTTAACGACGGGGAATAAACCGGGAGGGATTAGTAACGGTACGAGGTGCCGTAGTGTATTGTTGGTATGAGATGCTGATGCATAGTGTGATGCATATTAATAGATTGTTAGAGGCATCTCGAGGATCGCCAGAGATTTTAGCTGATTCATACTCCACGGTCTTATAATCCCGGTGCACGGTATGTTATTTATGTGGCTTGATTGTCTCTGAGGATTTCCTCAGTTCAGACATTGTGTGAAAATCTGTGTTAAGATTGAATGTCTGCTTGTGTGAATTAATATGCTTGAGTTGTGTATTAATGATGCTTTATTATTATTACTGTTGAACGATAACAGTACCGTTCGTATATATGAACATATTATAAAACGAACTAGCGGCAATGATGCAATCTTATATGTGTAATATAAGGAACGTAAGTAAAACGTTGTAGCATTAGGATAATAAGATGTATACATATATATAAGTTATCTGAGACTTATATACGGAGCATTGGCCTTCTTAACGCCGCTCTCGTATCTAACATTGGATCTCGAGTCGACATACTCAGGATTGGACTAACGACCTTAGTCTGCTGAGTTAGGAAAAATGGTAAGACGATGCGATAGTATAGATAAGTTAATCAAGAGGTTGTGGCTCTTACTGTGTATTGTGATCATCTAACGATACTAGGATGCCGTGTGGGCATCCGTAAGTATCTGGATAAATTTCCAACGGACTACAGATGGTTCGTCGGTCGGAGACTCTACCGCTGGAGTGGCTACTGCCGTGGGTGACCCGCCATAGGAGATGGGTAACTTAGAGACGCGTCTTTCTAACGAGACATTGTCATTAGGCATGACTGAACAATTACGAGCGACTATATTAGCTCGTACATTAGACGAACATTATTTGGGCTTGTATGCCAAAGACGGGAAATTACACTTGTTTATAATTCTCGTTGTTTCGCCTTGTTGCTCAGTGGTTATGCTTTGTGGTTATGTGTTGTATGTTGGTGGATTTGTTGAAACGAGTCATTGTGCTCATATTGTGTGTTGTGAATTGGTTTGATTGAGTCATTGTATTTTTGTCTGTATTGTGAACTGGTTGAGTCGAGTCGCTGTGCTCGTGTGTGGATTATTGTGGATTGTTTGGTCGAGTGAGTCGCCGTACTCAATTATGAACTATCAAGTGTTTGTTGGAATGGAGTCTCTGTACTCATATATGCGTTGTAATGCTTTCAGTGGTTTACTACGATGCGATGTGTGAAGTCGGGGGCTTGTTTGCTATTTTGAGTTCACTGCAATATATGTTGTTGCTTTACAGTTTTTATATTAAACTACTTGCATGAAAATGAATTGCATGCTCTCGACCAATTAACTGAGGGCCCGAGGGGGCATTACAGTCATGTAGTAACATACTCAGCAGGGGCTGATTCCATACCACAAACAAACATTTTGCAGGTATGCAGCTTCCGGTGTCGACAAAGAGCGGGATGCGCTGGGTAGTTTAGTTATTGTTCTTTGAATATGCACTGTTGCATTTTGATACGAACTTAGAAACGTGTATAGGATTGGGATACTTAGAATGCTCACCGTGAATCTATTTTATATTGGTTTGGGAAGGTTAGATCTATCTCTTGTTGTCACTGTGGGAAATTGTCTCGTATTTATATATTTATATATATATATCAGTAAGCACGTTATTACTCGTATGGGCGAGTGAGAACGGTGACACCAGTAGTTCAATTGTTAGATTACCGCTGCGATTACAATATTAGGTAAGACGATTAGGAGCCGATTAGAGTAAGGGTGTTACAATTGTATATTATGTATTTATGGTGTTAGTTCTATGCTCGGGAGTCTGATCATCAGACCGGTACAAATTGTATGTATTCTGCCTTGTTAGCCACGTGGGTGGCTAACGGCGTGTAACACCAAACCGTTTAGTGATTGTTTTAGTTGTTTATTTCCGATGTGATTACAGTAATTGTTATGTGCGTAGTAGGGGTGTTACAAAAGGAGCCATGCATTGTGTGACGACACCAAATTCTTCTTCTACCAAGGCCCATAAATATCACAATTCTATCTCTCAGGAAGCAAGCACAATAGAAACAAAGGCATTCCGGGAAGTTTAGATTGAAGCTGGTCACACATCTTTTGTTTCTTAGGAATTTCAACATTTTGATATATTTCATTTCTCGTGACATATACAATCTTTGGTACATGATAGATAGTTATTCACTTTCTCGTGACATATATGTGCTTGCTCTCCAATCATCAAGCTACAATCTTGCTGATTTTAAAGCACTACAGAAACGATGCATTTCTAGAACAAATTTGGCATAGTCTCCCCTGTTTTTCTTATCTCCACCGGTTCTAAGAACCTCTACAAAATCAACCAAAAGATCATCAACAAGGTCACCAGGATTGTCAGCAATAATTCCACCATCACCAAGTCCACCAGAAAAAAACTACAACCACACAAATTGTACTAGCGTCTAACACACCAAGCAAAAATGGAAGACAACAAATAGTTCCAAGATGATACTTAAGTTTATTACATCCAAATCCAAGATGACAACCACTAGGGTGCACCATGTTGGTGCTGGTAACTATCCCATATGTATAAAGAGCAGAACACATCCTCAAGACCATGAGTTGTAGCCCTTTGTTCTTTTTATGGCATCCCCTGACGATAGTATGACCAGTCCCATGCATTGTTCTCTTGGTAGTACGGGCGTGCAAGCTCACTTGCCTCAGACAGTAGCTGTAACACACTTGGTCAGGTAAGTACACATAAAAAATAAAAGTGATATGTGATGAAGTACTACGAAAATATGACTTACTAGACAGGGATCTGGACGATGAACCAGAGTGGTCTGATAACTCTCAGGGTTTAGGATCTTCGGGTGTGTATGCTTGATGCACCAATCTAGGTAGAGTGGGTCGCAAGCATGCAACCGCGCATTTGTGGGCGTATACCCTGGAACCAACAATTTAGGAGTGTTTTCCCACAAAATATACATAGGGGGGGTATACACAGGTGTTGAAATACCCTGAATCTAATTAATACTTGTTTATTATTAAATAATGGAGAATTGATCTAGAGACAGATCGTTTTAGTTACACATGCTAATCTATACATGCAAACGTTACGTGAATTAATGTCATTACACGTGCGCATGCAAACTCACGCATGCAAACGACACGAGAAACAGTCGTTTTACCATAAACGTTACCATAAACGCTAACTAGCGTAATTTTACTAAACATATTCGTACAAACGTTCATGTACAATTATTAACAAGGACTAAACTTCTTGCATAACTAGCTCGATATAAAGAGCGTCAACAAGAAAAGAACAATACCAACATGTATACAAACGAGCAACGTAAATACTTTACGAATGCCTAAGCATCTACAAATGCTACAATAAATTGAAATACACAATTAGATAAATGTAACAACTTATGTTACACCTATTGTATATATTATGAAGATATAATAACTCATCAAAGGTCAAAGATGCGCACTAAACATCTTGACAAGAAGAACGTTCGTAAAACGCCTTAGAAACAGGCGTTAAGCATGACCTTGTATGACCTTCTAAAACTCAAACCAAATGGTTATACACTCATTATATGAATATATAAACATATTCTCTAGGCTATATTCAGTCAAAAACGCAAAACGCTCGGGAGTGCTCACGCACGCTCCTTAAAGCACGAAAAGCCCGGAGGAGTGCCGAGGTGGCACAAACTCCTATAAAATTAATTCCTAGAGTTCCTAACATCATTATTAACCATTCTAAAGAGAACCCACGAAGTGGTTTCTCAAAATTCAACAAAAACCACAGGAGGATTTCTTAGCGCTCCTTTTTGCCCGGGAGTGTCCCGATGGCCCGTAAATTATGTCACGGGTTAATGTAACCCCATATAACTCAATGTAACATCTTAATATATGTTTAGTTACTATAATAAGTGTTTATAAACATTTGGAACTCATAAAACCAATTTATTTCCCAAACTTTCCTTAGAGCACAAAAACACACCTTCGGGTGTCACTAAAACGCGTTTTACGCAATTGCCTTGTAGTTTTTGACATGCCACGAATTAAGAATATTAAATAGGGTTAAAATTACCTTCTAAATCAGTTGGAGGCAGTGTCAAACCAGGTGCTCTATAGGGGCCGATTTTATGTGCAAAAACTAGTATAAAACTTGCATTTAAAGTTTATAAAAGGCATAGAACATGGTGACTCACCTTCCCATGAGCTATAATACTTAATGACAGAAGAATATAAGTCTCATGTGAGCTCCATGCTGTCGAAATTATGAAGGGAAACAAGACCATGTGTGCTAGACAAAAACAAAATGAAAAAAGGCAAAAAGTAGATCTAGATTCCACTTTTTTGATTCCTTATAATTCAAATGACCTAACATGCTTGGTCTTAGCTCTTGAATGCCGATTGATGAGCTTCAATACTCCTTGAAATCGTCCACCTACAATGAAGAAGAAGACTAGTTACAAACATTGAAAAATCAAAGGAATAAAACTTACTTTTCTTACCTTGTCTTCTAGCTCACAATTATTTTCTTCCAACTCTTGCCTTGTCACACCACATGGCCGATCATATGCTGGAAAGAAGGGCATTTATTGAGCCAATAACTCATTGAATAAACTAAAGAAAAGAATGGTCAATTGACATTAAAAATTAACAAAACAAAAATCAAATTCCAAGTGCATTCTTGCTTCTTACGTGAGCTTAGTCTCATTTTTCCTCTTGCACACTTCACCACCGAATTGGTAAGGCTCCCTCCTCTCTCTTCTAGCTTCATCTTCTTCATTTGAAGCTCTTAAGTCCATTAATGGAGTTTTAACTTCTATCTTCATCTTTAAGGTAATTTCCTAGCATTTCTTGTCAAGCCTTGAAGCAAAACTCTTCCTAGCATACCTACAAGGATTCGGCATCAATTAGTACTCCAAGGAGGTTGTCTAAACCAACATTAATCCAAGGAGCATCTCAAAGTTATCTTAAGGTAGTTTTCATGCTTGAAAATCCTTAAAGCACATTTTTGTGTGTAACCAATTTCTACTTCTTCTAAGACTCTTTTCTTCTTCATTTTCATGAAGGAAAATTTGTTCTTCATCCATATTAGGTGTGCCGAATTTATAAGGAGAAAAAGCTTAAGGTAAATCCTTGGAAAACTACTTACAAATCTACTTAAGATCTTTATTGAAGATCTAACTCCTAAACTCCTTCACCACTTGCATATAACCGAAGTGGAGCATCAAGATTACCTTGGAGGAAGCTTGGAGATCCAAGAAGAGTTTAAGCACTTAACCACCTTTGTTAAGAAGTAAGTTTACTAAGTTAATCTTTATGTTTTAAGCTTTGTTAAGCTTCTAAAAATTATACAAAAATTATGTACATCTCCTAGGTTATATAAAACCGAAACTACATGGTATAATATACCAAAAATATAATCTATAACCTATATGGAAAATATTTACCTTAAGACACATTTTTGTGTCACAAAATTTATCTATGTTAGGTACAAATTCAAACCGAATTACCAAGGGTAAAAATGTTCTATTTTGAGCTAAGAATCAATATAAGACGTTACAATAATTTTTACATGAGTTATATAACTCCTATGAATTTATGTATAATTATTTTGACATATAAATCCACTTTTATATACTATATGGTCACTAATTAATTATGGCCGAATGGTCTAAGTGATAAATAGGTATTAATGACCTACTTAGGTATATAAACTTATATTATAAAGTTGGAGAGTTAAAAACATTTTATTAGTGCTTAAATGGTTAATGAATTAAGTTATGTGGCTAAAATGTAATTTTTACAAAGTTTGGTGCATATACTATAAAAACCGAGAGTTAAGGGTGTCCTTGGGATAAACATGATATAATATAAGGTTAGGAATTAAGTTTATGAATTTTAGATAATTTAAACAAGTGTTAAGATAACAATTTATAAAGTTTTGGGCTATTATGTAATTTATAAAAGTTATTATGAAAGTTTGGAATTTAATATGGGGCGAATTCATAATTAAGAGAATCATGAAGTTCACTTTCGAAATTTTGAGGAATTAAATATTCAAACTATAGTTTATAAGTTATTAAATAACTATTATAAAGTTTTGGGGTGAAAATGTAATTAATGGAAAGTACATGACCAAAGCCGAATTACTTTGGGCTAGTTTTGTAATTTAAGAATTTATATGCATTTATTCAGTAATTAAGAAGAACTAAAAATTAAAACTATAGTTTATAAGACATTATGTAAAGGTTATAAGATTTTGTGGTTAAATTGTAATTATTGAAAATATTACATTAAGGCCGAAAATTTGAGGGGCCAAATTGTAATTTTCGAAAAGTTATAATGTTCAAAAGTCATATACCAAAATATTAGTGGTTGTCTTGTAATATAATTAAATAAGGAATTAAAACTATATAATATAATGAGATTGGAGATGAAAAATAATTATAAGAAAAATATGGCAAAGCTGAAAATGAATGTGGCTAATTGGTGATTTATTAAAGTTATGGTGTTCAAATAATAATTACTAAATTATAGTGGTTGTTTAGTGAATTAATTAATTAAGGGAATGAAACTATGTATTATAATGTATTTTGGAGTATAAAGTAAAGTTTATGAAATAAATGAGGTTATAACATAATAACCGAAAAGTATGATGTATTTATGGGATTAAAAATATTTGTAGGTCCTATATGGATATTTAAGAAATTTAGAAAAGATAATTATGATTTAAGGATTTATGAAATTAAAACTATATGATATGCAAGTACAAGTAATTTACTTGTAAAAGAAATAATATTATTTGGGGTTAGTTTATAATTAATAAAAGATATGGGAAAAATATGCCCATGTGTGACATGTAAAAATAATTTGAGAACTTATGAAGTGGTTATGTTATTTAGACCATTATATATATGTATCATAAATAATACATGTGTATGAAAATATATATTTTAGATTTTCAAGTAAATCAAAAGGAAAAAAAATATAAGGAATTTTATGTGGAAATACCAAATAATATTTGGAGCTATAGTATATTTTAAAATAAAGCTAAGAGGAGGATTAACTAACATGTGACCAATAAATGTCATTGATAAAATTATAAATTACTATGTCATTTGGACAATGGTAAAGCATGTAACATAAATGGTACATGAATATATAGTTATATACATTAAAGGATCTAAAGATAAATCAAAAGAAATAACAAATAAGTTATACATCAAATCATAAGGTAATTAAAAGAAATTACCACTCAATATAAGTCTTATAAATTAAGACTACATGTTTTGGAAATACATAAATACCTTAATTAATAATAAGGGAAAGAAGTTAAAGAAACTACCTAAGTATAAAGAAAGTAAACCTCATATGAAATAACGAATATGAAATCGTTTCATGAATCAATAAAATTATTATACGAGAGTTACATAAATTAACACTCTCAGATTAATCCTATTCTAGGACATTGTTTGACCAGACGTTGACCGGGAACTAAGCAAGTACAGTCTACGGTGAACGGTATGGAATTGTTGCAGTATGCTTTCTACCGGATTACACCGGCTTGTGTGCTATCTGTTGTTTGAATTAACGACCAAGATAATTGTATGTAAAATGTTGTATTACTCCTGTGCACTGTTGTGTTATTCTATGTGCGTGATGTTGCTAACTATAACGTGTATGTTCCACGCATACAACACTACATTACCAGTGGATTAAATACCTGCGAATTATTATACCGAGAACTTGTACACAAGTTTCTCACTAACTTCACTTTATAACAAACGTCGTTGTCCTAAACGTGACAACCGACAATACACATTGTGTTCTTGATCATTGTCCTTGAGTGACACTTAATAATCCTATACTACGAGAACGAGGAGCCCAGTTGGATCTGGCCATGCATGTTACAGGAGTTGTACCTGTCTCAGGTCGTCTTCTATTCAGTCTACGTCGCGACGGAACATTTCAGTGGAGAGGAAGACTTTATTCCTCTCGAGGGTTCAATTCCCATCAGTTCAATGGAGAGGAAGACTTTATTCCTCTTGAGGATTCAATTCCCAACAGTTCAGTGGAGAGGAAGACTTCATTCCTCTCGAGGGTTTCGATTCCCACATTTCTCAGTACAGGAGTTAACTACGTTTTCTTCTGAGGGTCTAGTTACCCAACCTTTCAATCTTAACGAGGTCACTATACCTTCACTATTTGAAATATACATTTATACCTGTCAGTCCCATTGTGTGGACTCGACTATCAGTAAAGGATTCAGTTCATCTAACTTGACCTTCTGCAGTCTTGTTCTATGTGACATTGTTATCCTTGTATGGATGCTTGTTATGATTATGTTATGATGTTTATTTACAGCTTTATAAAAATGACTTGCATGTATTCGAAAAAATAGTTGGTGTGGCCCAGTAGCTTGTGGGCTGCACGATTTCATACCGGCAAATTATTTTGCTGAGCCGTTTCATGGCTAAACAATTCCAGGTATCTGAAGAATGAAGAGATTGCCCGACCGAGTGTAGGTGGGGTAGAATTAAGACATGGGTTTATTACCACCGGTGTCATCTTACAGTATTGTACTTTTATTATTATCTTTTGTTGTTTTAAGAGGTTTGTATTCAGCGCTCAGACCGCATCTTTTGTAAGTTATGTTGGAGTTAGCCTTGTTAGTCACATGGGTGACTAGCGGCGTTGTAGCACCACCCGTTATTATGTATATATTTTCCGCTGCATTTCCAGTTTTCTTTGGGAGCTATCATCGTACAGGTTGTGGAGTTTCGGGTTGGGGTGTTACAAAAAGTGGTATCAGAGCGTAGTTGCGCTCTGAGTACTGAGTACAACCAAAATTAGCCTTGGGATACAGGGTGTGTGATAGAACAGTGAGGAATAGAAAGTCAGTTCTTACTTGGTCCGCCGAAGGGCGTTAATAACTGTTCAAACTTACAGTACCTACAAACTATGACCTGCCTAAATAACGAGCAGATCGTAAAAGGAATACATTAAAACAAATACTTAAGACTACCTGAATTAGTGAAAGGGTGTGTTGAAGACCGTACGACGCCAACAGTCACCCACACAGGAAGCTGACGATGAATAATCGTGACGCCATGCTGATGATAACCAGAAGGGCTGACAATACCGCCAAGTATACAGTGATGATGGAGTAAAAATATATCTCAATGGACATACACTGCGTGATGATCCAACCTGCATGGCGCACTTGCTACAACAAGTGCTGCCCTAGTAAACCAAATAAAGGCGAATGAAGACCTACTTGAGAAGAGCAAACACTGAATTTTATGGGATACCCAGGCACTGAGCTTGCTGCCCAGTGCGGGACGGGAAAATCTTACAATCCCTCATTAACTTCGCGAGAAGACCGTGCGAAACCTTGAGATATAACTATCAGTATAGTCCTACAAAAAAATATAACCAATGATAATACCAAAGAAAATCATAACAGTGACACACTATATAAATCATCCAACGTAAATAAACACGGGATGAAAAAGGGTCTCAGCTAGTATCATTACAGTGACAATGCTGGACTCCTAATAAACAGTGAGAAAGAACAAACTTTTTTTATCCGTATATTCCGAAGTCAAGAGAACTACCAAAAATAGCAATACTAAGTGCTATATAATAATAATTGGGAGGTTATAAACCTAAAACTTTTGAGGAGTATTGATATATTTCAGAGGGATGAGTATCATAAAATATACCTACCCTATTTTGAGGCACATGTCCTACTCTATCCTTATGGATTTATACGAGCATATGTCTTCCATGGCAGCTCAATTTGAGAATGTAAGTAAGAACACCTGAGAACAAATGAAGTTACCTCCAATGTAGTATAAATTTTTATACGATCATAATAACCAATAACTCTCTAAGGAGGCAGAGTGAGCTATATTGAGAGTTTGAATTCATATACACTAAAGGTGAGTGGAGTTATTTTTTTAAGGGGGGGAGAACATACCCCTGACTTGCAACAAACGTTTTACACGTGAACTTTCCTAACGAGATATACTAATCTCCATGATTATAAATTCTCTATTTTATACACCTAAGCAATCTATTTTTGAAAGCCAATGAGTTTGTGGATTAACCGTGTATCTAAGAGATAGAAACAAACCATAAAGTTGACTGTCTTGTCACCAAACCGTAGGATTCAAACTGGGAACCCCTAGTTTGGAAGGGTACTATTATTTAAATATAATTAACCTAGGGTGAACACATAATTCACCTGATCCATGAATTTAAATATAACAAGAAAAAGGCCAAGCTTAAGGCGGAGAGATTAATACTTATGGGATCTTAATTGTAGAATGGCTTATAAAAACTTTTCTTGGAGTCTTAATCCAAATTCAGAAATAACTATGACTGTCTTTATTCTAAGTGATGGTAACCAAAGTCTAGGCAATGATCAAGCCTTGATAAGTTAAATACTAGATAAAGCCTTTTAAAGAGAGAGTATATTCCAAGGTATCCAAGTCCATGACTGAATTTATTGCTTGCATGATGGTAAGAGTCAAATGATTGCTGAATATATTTAGACAATATGTGTCTAGATGTTTAACAAGAATTTATCTTTTATGCCAAGAGGAAAACTGGCTCCCCGCTTGATGATTTGATCAAAGGAATTTAATTCGGGGATTAAGGAATACACTAGTTTCAAGTGTAAGTTACAACAGTTACTAGAGTAGTTGTGTAACAATCAAGGAAGAATGTAGTAATCACCACGTCACAAAGTCTTGATAAGATAAAATTTGGAAATTTGCAATTATGTGGTTGTTTGATATTTGACGTGGGAGGTCGAACTTGGTCCTGGTCAGATCAAGGGAAAACCAAACACAAAATGGAGTGGAGGGATAGTTCGACACTGACGCTGACCCCGGCAGGGTTGGATGATTCCTGAGACTCCCTACAAGTGGTCACCAATATCTCTGTGATAAGTAAATATTTGTTTTTAAGTCTAAACAAAAATCTGTCTAATAAAGTATATTAGATGTTGAGAATAAGTTAAAAGTTAAAGTAACCAAGCTATCCTGAAGAGACTTAACAGCTAAAACAACTCCGTGTTTGTCGGAAAAATAGTCAACTATGAAGGAAATACTAATTGTTATTATACCATAAGTCATGGTGATAAGTTAAATATGAGATCAAGAGACATCTACCTATAATGTGAGAATTTACAAGCTATCTTCTAAGTTATGGCCTTATTGCCATCTGAAGGGA
The DNA here is from genome assembly GCA_023374045.1 of Limonium bicolor. NCBI lineage: Eukaryota > Viridiplantae > Streptophyta > Magnoliopsida > Caryophyllales > Plumbaginaceae > Limonium > Limonium bicolor. The sequence goes on from CM041780.1 coordinate 279,943,155, forward strand.
AGGATCGACTTTAAGTCTTTCTTTATAAATTCAAACCCAGTATATTAAATGGGAACCCACCTATAAGAAACTTTATACTAATACTCACATGAGTTATTTTATAAACCGCAAGAACATGTGGAATTGTGAGAAAATTATACCTTGTTAGAAACCTTAACGGGAACCCTACTGTGGTATACTTAATGAACAACAATAAAGGATCGGTTATGTCCTACCGACAATTGGCGAATCGATAATAACAGGAAATCTTCTATACTATAAACAAGATGCACGGCTTGACCGTAGCTCATACATTACATTGAAAATGAAAACCGAATATGGTAACAGTAAACCCAAATACCTGAACCACGGGATGATGACCTGAAGGTCAAAGAGAAGAACTTTAATATACCCAGTATTTATTCAAGACCCGAAGGCCGACGATTACAGCTACAAGAGGTGACGAATAGAAGACAAAGTCAAGACCAACAAGAATACTACAACTATTTACAACAACTGAACCACTGAATGCATCAGCAACACCGACAAAGATGATGAACCCCACTATCAGGACGCTACCACTACCAATGATGAATTTTATAGTAAACCAATCGGGTAAGGACCCATGGAAGGAAGAATGCTTCAACCAAACGTGCGAGAGCTTATGGACTTGACAAGGAGTAATCCTAAATTGGACAAGTAAGTAATAATATATATCAAGAAGATACCCCATATGCGAAGGCAACTAGCGGGAAGAACACAGGAAAAGAACTCGACGACGAAAAATCAAATGGAAGGTGAACTGTATTACAGTATATGCCACATAGAGGAAGAACCTCGTAGTAGATTGCTCAAAAAGGATAATGAAAGATACATCACATGTGCCTGAACATCACAGGATGGACAAACCTTACAATATTATTGGAAGCCGACGTACAGTAAAAAGATATACAACGAAAATACCAAGCTATGCTGCAACTAACAGCTACTAAGAGACAAGATAATCAGGAGCGGTGGCATACCGCGGCACATCAATCCGACAGTCTAAACAAGACATGGAATAATTTGACAACAAACAAGATGGAAGATCACCTTCACCCATACATACGGATTCAAATAAAAGCATGATAATGCAAAATAAAACATGTCAGAGAATGATGAATTCTTAGGGGCAATACCCCGTAAACGGAAAAGTCCAGTCAAGATCAACAATGACAATCAAACGAAAATAATGGTGAACACAACTCATCAACCCTACATGTGAACATAAAGAAACTTAAATATACCACCTATGAAGCGCATTTAGGACTATTCCAAAATGATTGAACATTACTTATTCAGAGTCGCGCAACGGAAGCGGGTGGTCCCATCAGTTAAAATTATCTACTTAGCTCAAGGGAAATGCACAACGTATTTCACGTATCTTAACCAAAATATGTGCCATACCCACCTAAAATCTTACAGCCGAGAGGCTATCTTTTAAACTAATCGTAAGTTTTAAATAAGAGTGAAGATTGCTCACTATTTCCAGACAAGTTGTGATAGTCTAGGGTACGGGGGCGTACCCCTCTTTTTAAGGGGGGGAGAGCCTACCGCGTTTTAGCATTTTAGCATGGAAGTACACTTTCATTGTACTGTTGCACTGTGATTTGTATGTGAACAAGTATGACTTTGTGATTCTATGAGCTCTTACTTGATGATGTGTACTACGTTACACTAGCATGAATGGATTATGTGTACTACGTTACACTATATTGAAGCTACTTTGGCACTACAAAATTATGTGTACTACGTCATACTATATTGGAATGACTCCATGTTTGCATGATCGGTACCTTGCTACACTGCTATGAATGAATTACGTGCTACGTTGCATGCACTAAGTTGTTTTTGGTGATGACCGTTCATGCTCATTATACTGCATGTTATGATTGAATATATACTACGAATTGAGAAGTAGTGGAACTTGGGACTTGATCCCTAAAATAGAATTGAGTTGTGGATGCTAGCGGAACTTGATTCCCCACAACCATTTGAACTTAGATATGAGACTTCGGGGCGAAGTCCTTTTTAAGGGGGTAGATTGAAATACCCCGAATCTAATTAATACTTGTTTATTATTAAATAATGGAGAATTGATCTAGAGACAGATCGTTTTAGTTACACATGCTAATCTATACATGCAAACGTTACGTGAATTAATGTTATTACACGTGCGCATGCAAACTCACGCATGCAAACGACACGAGAAACAGTCGTTTTACCATAAACGCTAACTAGCGTAATTTTACTAAACATATTAGTACAAACGTTCATGTACAATTATTAACAAGGACTAAACTTCTTGCATAACTAGCTCGATATAAAGAGCGTCAACAAGAAAAGAACAATACCAACGTGTATACAAACGAGCAACGTAAATACTTTACGAATGCCTAAGCATCTACAAATGCTACAATAAATTTAAATACACAATTAGATAAATGTAACAACTTATGTTACACCTATTGTATATATTATGAAGATATAATAACTCATCAAAGGTCAAAGATGCGCACTAAACATCTTGACAAGAAGAACGTTCGTAAAACGCCTTAGAAACAGGCGTTAAGCATGACTTTGTATGACCTTCTAAAACTCAAACCAAATGGTTATACACTCATTATATGAATATATAAACATATTCTCTAGGCTATATTCAGTCAAAAACGCAAAACGCTCGGGAGTGCTCATGCACGCTCCTTAAAGCACGAAAAGCCCGGAGGAGTGCCGAGGTGGCACGAACTCCTATAAAATTAATTCCTAGAGTTCCTAACATCATTATTAACCATTCTAAAGAGAACCCACGAAGTGGTTTCTCAAAATTCAACAAAAACCACAGGAGGATTTCTTAGCGCTCCTTTTTGCCCGGGAATGTCCCGATGGCCCGTAAATTATGTCATGGGTTAATGTAACCCCATATAACTCAATGTAACATCTTAATATATGTTTATTTACTATAATAAGTGTTTATAAACACTTGGAACTCATAAAACCAATTTATTTCCCAAACTTTCCTTAGAGCACAAAAACACACCTTCGGGTGTCACTAAAACGCGTTTTACGCAATTGCCTTGTAGTTTTTGACATGCCACGAATTAAGAATCTTAAATAGGGTTAAAATGACCTTCTAAATCAGTTGGAGGCAGTGTCAAACCAGGTGCTCTATAGGGGCCGATTTTATGTGCAAAAACTAGTATAAAACTTGCATTTAAAGTTTATAAAAGGCATAGAACATGGTGACTCACCTTCCCATGTGCTATAATACTTAATGACAGAAGAATATAAGTCTCATGTGAGCTCCATGCTGTCGAAATTATGAAGGGAAACAAGACCATGTGTGCTAGACAAAAACAAAATGAAAAAAGGCAAAAAGTAGATCTAGATTCCACTTTTTTGATTCCTTATAATTCAAATGACCTAACATGCTTGGTCTTATCTCTTGAATGCCGATTGATGAGCTTCAATACTCCTTGAAATCGTCCACATACAATGAAGAAGAAGACAAGTTACAAACATTGAAAAATCAAAGGAATAAAACTTACTTTTCTTACCTTGTCTTCTAGCTCACAATTATTTTCTTCCAACTCTTGCCTTGTCACACCACATGGCCGATAATATGCTGGAAAGAAGGGCATTTATTGAGCCAATAACTCATTGAATAAACTAAAGAAAAGAATGGTCAATTGACATTAAAAATTAACAAAACAAAAATCAAATTCCAAGTGCATTCTTTCTTCTTACGTGAGCTTAGTCTCATTTTTCCTCTTGCACACTTCACCACCGAATTGGTAAGGCTCCCTCCTCTCTCTTCTAGCTTCATCTTCTTCATTTGAAGCTCTTAAGTCCATTAATGGAGTTTTAACTTCTATCTTCATCTTTAAGGTAATTTCCTAGCATTTCTTGTCAAGCCTTGAAGCAAAACTCTTCCTAGCATACCTACAAGGATTCGGCATCAATTAGTACTCCAAGGAGGTTGTCTAAACCAACATTAATCCAAGGAGCATCTCAAAGTTATCTTAAGGTAGTTTTCATGCTTGAAAATCCTTAAAGCACATTTTTGTGTGTAACCAATTTCTACTTCTTCTAAGACTCTTTTCTTCTTCATTTTCATGAAGGAAAATTTGTTCTTCATCCATATTAGGTGTGCCGAATTTATAAGGAGAAAAAGCTTAAGGTAAATCCTTGGAAAACTACTTTCAAATCTACTTAAGATCTTTATTGAAGATCTAACTCCTAAAATCCTTCACCACTTGCATATAACCGAAGTGGAGCATCAAGATTACCTTGGAGGAAGCTTGGAGATCCAAGAAGAGTTTAAGCACTTAACCACCTTTGTTAAGAAGTAAGTTTACTAAGTTAATCTTTATGTTTTAAGCTTTGTTAAGCTTCTAAAAATTATACAAAAATTATGTACATCTCCTAGGTTATATAAAACCGAAACTACATGGCATAATATACCAAAAATATAATCTATAACCTATATAGAAAATATTTACCTTAAGACACATTTTTGTGTCACAAAATTTATCTATGTTAGGTACAAATTCAAACCGAATTACCAAGGGTAAAAATGTTCTATTTTGAGCTAAGAATCAATATAAGACGTTACAATAATTTTTACATGAGTTATATAACTCCTATGAATTTATGTATAATTATTTTGACATATAAATCCACTTTTATATATATGGTCACTAATTAATTATGGCCGAATGGTCTAAGTGATAAATAGGTATTAATGACCTACTTAGGTATATAAACTTATATTATAAAGTTGGAGAGTTAAAAACATTTATTAGTGCTTAAATGGTTAATGAATTAAGTTATGTGGCTAAAATGTAATTTTTACAAAGTTTGGTGCATATACTATAAAAACCGAGAGTTAAGGGTGTCCTTGGGATAAACATGATATAATATAAGGTTAGGAATTAAGTTTATGAATTTTAGATAATTTAAACAAGTGTTAAGATAACAATTTATAAAGTTTTGGGCTATTATGTAATTTATAAAAGTTATATGAAAGTTTGGAATTTAATATGGGGCGAATTCATAATTAAGAGAATCATGAAGTTCACTTTCGAAATTTTGAGGAATTAAATATTCAAACTATAGTTTATAAGTTATTAAATAACTATTATAAAGTTTTGGGGTAAAAATGTAATTAATGGAAAGTACATGACCAAAGCCGAATTACTTTGGGCTAGTTTTGTAATTTAAGAATTTATATGCATTTATTTAGTAATTAAGAAGAACTAAAAATTAAAACTATAGTTTATAAGACATTATGTAAAGGTTATAAGATTTTGTGGTTAAATTGTAATTATTGAAAATATTACATTAAGGCCGAAAATTTGAGGGGCCAAATTGTAATTTTTGAAAAGTTATAATGTTCAAAAGTCATATACCAAAATATTAATGGTTGTCTTGTAATATAATTAAATAAGGAATTAAAACTATATAATATAATGAGATTGGAGTTGAAAAATAATTATAAGAAAAATATGGCAAAGCTGAAAATGAATGTGGCTAATTGGTGATTTATTAAAGTTATGGTGTTCAAATAATAATTACTAAATTATAGTGGTTGTTTAGTGAATTAATTAATTAAGGGAATGAAACTATGTATTATAATGTATTTTGGAGTATAAAGTAAAGTTTATGAAATAAATGAGGTTATAACATAATAACCGAAAAATATGATGTATTTATGGGATTAAAAATATTTGTAGGTCCTATATGGATATTTAAGAAATTTAGAAAAGATAATTATGATTTAAGGATTTATGAAATTAAAACTATATGATATGCAAGTACAAGTAATTTACTTGTAAAAGAAATAATATTATTTGGGGTTAGTTTATAATTAATAAAAGATATGGGAAAAATATGCCCATGTGTGACATGTAAAAATAATTTGAGAACTTATGAAGTGGTTATGTTATTTAGACCATTATATATATGTATCATAAATAATACATGTGTATGAAATATATATATTTTAGATTTTCAAGTAAATCAAAAGGAAAAAAAAAGGAATTTTATGTGGAAATACCAAATAATATTTGGAGATATAGTATATTTTAAAATAAAGCTAAGAGGAGGATTAACTAACATGTGACCAATAAATGTCATTGATAAAATTATAAATTACTATGTCATTTGGACAATGGTAAAGCATGTAACATAAATGGTACATGAATATATGTTATATACATTAAAGGATCTAAAGATAAATCAAAAGAAATAACAAATAAGTTATACATCAAATCATAAGGTAATTAAAAGAAATTACCACTCAATATAAGTCTTATAAATTAAGACTACATGTTTTGGAAATACATAAATACCTTAATTAATAATAAGGGAAAGAAGTTAAAGAAACTACCTAAGTATAAAGAAAGTAAACCTCATATGAAATAACGAATATGAAATCGTTTCATGAATCAATAAAATTATTATACGAGAGTTACATAAATTAACACTCTCAGATTAATCCTATTCTAGGACATTGTTTGACCAGACGTTGACCGGGAACTAAGTAAGTACAGTCTACGGTGAACGGTATGGAATTGTTGCAGTCTGCTTTCTACCGGATTACACCGGCTTGTGTGCTATCTGTTGTTTGAATTAACGACCAAGATAATTGTATGTAAAATGTTGTATTACTCCTGTGCACTGTTGTGTTATTCTATGTGCGTGATGTTGCTAACTATAACGTGTATGTTCCACGCATACAACACTACATTACCAGTAATGATGATATAAGATTGTTAAGGACATGTTAAGTGAGTTATAATGACAATTTAGTGGAGGAAAAATGGTATTAAAATGTAAAAGTAAAACAAGTTAAAATGTGAAGTTATATAACTAAATTAACGGGGATAAGTTATAAGCGTTAGACTTTAAACAATCATGTTACCCCAAAGTTAATAAAAGTACATGTAATGTTATCAGTTGTTCGAGAATTGCTCGAGGAACATAAGTGGACGTGATAAAGTGGACTCCGGTGACAGGTATGGTTTTCTTGCAACCTGTGTCCTACCGGATTACACCGGCTTGTATGCCAATGTGTTTTTCTGTGTGTTTGCCACGTTGTAAGATAAAACATGTAATGAGTTTACAGTAATTCATTTATGTGGCGTGTTCAACTCCGATACCATTTAACCTCGGAAGTGTTAACCTTAGTTAACTGAGTCTAGGATCACATGAGAGTTCGGTATTCGGAGTAAATGACCCGAACCATGGGACGTACTAACCACGGCTATGCGTGCGTTAATTGTGTGATGTGTGTATGTGAATGTAGGGATCTCCCTTGTGTGTCTAACCCAGTTGTAACACTATATGGTGTGTAGTTGTGATAGACTCCATAGTGGGGTTCTAACTAATATCTAAAGTAATTATGTACTAACAGTGGTGAGGAATCCGGTTAGGCCGGTCGCGCGTTGTTTGGGAGTGGGTATCCTTTTTAGCTTTACCCTTCTCTCTGTTATGGTTGTTTCCCTCACGGGTTATGATCTCCCATTAGCTTATTCCAAAGCTTAGCTATTCTGACTTATGATCGGTTTAGGGGGAACATGTGTTTGTGTGGTGTGTTCGGGCTTCCAAACCCGTATCTTAACTTAAGTTACTCGTCCGACTAATAGGACGGTAATGAGTGTTGTTGTTATTGTATAACGAGCTTACCATGAGGGTGACACCATTCTCTAGGCTCACCAGTGAATTAACAATGTTTGGGTCGGTTCCTAAGAGAACCATTCCCGTTATGTTATGTGATGTTGTTGTAATGCAATTTCTATTGCGATGTTATTATGTGCATTGAAATGTGAAAGTGTTGTTATGTGTTGTTATGGGAGGCATGTTATATGTTGTAAAATGTGGAGTATGTGGATCATGGATATGAATCCCAGTTTGTGATAAGAGGCGTTTAAGGATAACCCGAATAACGGGTAAGTGTCGTCTATTAAGGAAGTAGCTCCATTAGAGGAGGAACACTCTAAGGATAATGAATACCGTGAGCGACTTATTAAATAAGGATGTATTGTCTGTTTGTTGAGCCCATTGAGGCGAAATGTTATGGTGTGTGTGTTCACAGTTGCATGCATGATTCAAATATAATCAATCGCATGCTAAGTCGACAATTAGTTGTGCGTGGCCCTGTAGCATGTGGGCTGCGAGATTACCATACCAGCAAAGGTGCTGAGCCCCTTGGGGGCCACCCTTTCTCTTCTTTTTCCTATTTCAGGTACAAGGTGCTGGAAGCCGTTCGAGAGTAGGACGGGCTAGACATTGTACATGGGCAATCATTTAGGTGTATATGTGCAGTAGGTGTAGTAAGACCGAAATTGTTATAGGCATCAGTTTATAAATACTCGGTATAGTTGAAAGGTGTATGTTGTTGTTGTTGTTAATGGAAAGGGATAGTAATGTGTAGTCGCTCGGGAATTTAGCCCATCAGACCGGTACAATGTATATGTATTAGCCTTGTTAGCCACGTGGGTGGTTAACGGCGTGTAACACCAACGAGTTAAGTTATTTAATGAGGTGTGTATTCCGCTGCAGATTGTTGTTATGTGTTGGTTGTTGGATGAGGTGTTACAAAAAGTGGTATCAGAGCGAAGTATCGCTCTGATGATTGAATTACCAAGCTTAGGAAGTACCGAGTTAGGATTTTAGTACTTTGGGTTAAGGATTGAGTGATAGCGTGAGAGATACGCTAGATAGGAATTTCCAGTGTGTACTGGAAACCTACAATATCCATCCCACCCTCCACAATCCCTGTTTTATAACTTGGGCAACAACGCCAGAGAGATGGAAGTCCTCTCTTATTCGGGAATACCCGATCTGGCTGTTATTAAGTACCTCTAAAGGTACGGAGAACCTGTCATACGGTAGATCCCGAAAACTGGGAATCCCGGAGACGGTCTCCATCTGAACAATGTTAACCGCATTAAATTGCGAAGAATGAAGAATCTTGTGTATAGAAGAATAGAATTTCCGGCAGCCTGGGTCGACATGCCGAGCAGTCGAGAACAACCAGCTTGCAACGCACCAACCATGCAACAGGCAAGAAATGGATTAGTGAAACCCGAGACGAGTGTCTACGGAACCACAGTTGCCAGATAATACGCCAACGGTATATCAACCGACAAGGGAACTACAACGTAGTGCCCAAATACGTGGAACGGGCTACAAAGAGAATACAATACTAAGAAAAAGGGGTCTCCCAGAATGGGAAACACCCTAGTTGATAATCGTCATGTGAAGACAGTGAGAAGTCACCTAGAAGACAGTGAGGGCCAACAAGGCCACTGATGATAGTATGGGTAAAAACAATACCACAACCTGTATGTGTTGAACCGATAGCCAGTTAGCATGGCGCACTTGCCATAGCAAGTGCTGCTATAACAGGGCTATTCAGAAATTTATAACCACCACAGGGTACTTAGTAAAGTACCATGAAGTTAAACGAGATCACTATGACCATGGAAGGGCTTGATAGCCTAACCCCTGTAATTGTAAGTACACCAGTCAGCAAGAAGCTAGACTTGGTTAAGGTAAGAAGATGTTGTGAAACCATGAAAATTTTCTTTCAAAACTCAGATTTACTCAAACCCTTTCTTTTCAAAACCAGATTTTCTTTCAAACCAACACTTCTTTCCAACCTTCTTTTAAACCAAACCAATAGAACCAAGGACAGTTGACAAGGATACAACAATGGATAAACTTTCCCTCGATTAAGTTCGGGAAGCATGGAATGAATATTGTCACGGGACAATATAAGGGAGTTGACAACAGAATACTTCACCTAGGCGTGTGACGGACACTACGAGTGTACCAACTGAATTGTGGGACGACCGCACTCCGATAGGAGCTTGTGGGCCTGACAGACCTACTTATGGGTTAGTTAGGTAAGTAGCAATGTATCAGTATGGTACCCCACATATGTACACGAGTAGAGTCCGAAACACGGGAAGTAGTCGACTCTGTACTACGGTCAGCAGTATAAGTCAAACAAGAACTAATGATTACTATGAATGGTTGAAGATAAGGAACTCAGTTAAGTTAACGAGATTAAAAGGATTAGTGAATTCCTTCCAAGGAAATGTTTAAGAGTCAGGAGGTGCGAAGTGCACTAACTGAATGTAAAGACATCGTATATGACTTAAGGATCCTCAGGGATAAACATGATAGCTGGAATGGTGACCCAGCCTGTACATGGCAAAGCAGATGCCTAATGTGGACACATTAATGTGCAATGAACGGGATGAAACTCCCAGAATGAGTACTTTTTGTAACACCCCTACTATTAATACAGTCATTAACGTCCAATCTCCTTACTAATCAGATACTCGCAGCGGATGTATTTACTTACATACAATGGGTGATACAATGCCGTTAGTCACCCACGTGACTAACAAGGCTACTGATTCTACATACAGCATCGGTCTGATGGACCGGAATCCCGAGTACTACGCATCTAGAATACATACTCCACTCATCACTCAATTACAACAATACTCCATTCAGTACTTACTCCCCTTCAATCCATACAATACAATATACTTAACCGAGTCTACTAGGATCCTTATACAATTATCATATCCCTTCCAAGTTCATACATACACCCTAAGAGACTACTTACTACCCATTCCTCACTACCACATTACTTCCTAAATACAAAGGGTGTACTAGTTGATTCACCTCTACACTCTACTACCACTATCCAATGTAGTCGCCGGTCTCGTGCCTTGACCACATTCGCTTCGGGTACCTGCACACTAAAAAATGTCCCCCGAAGGGGTCAGCTTTCGCCGAGCATGATAACCGCATACCCCGCGTACTAGTGAGGGTACGCCGACCACTTGGTCGAATACATGCGGTTCATTATTCACACAACATGCATACATGCTTTCATACTCAATACTACATTACTTTCACAAGGCATACATACACATACATTTCATTGCATTCAAGGAATACAATACAATCATCCAATACATACTTACCTTCTTCCGAATACACATACGCATTATATACACAATATACAATACTTGTTAGCTTCATTGGTCCACCCGGGTTAATCGGGTGGAGATTACTCTTTTACTCGTTACTTCATACATACGCATACATACTCATACTCATACTTTTACGGATCCATACTTACTTACTCTTACTCTTACTCAAGTTAAGTCGTCGGGACCTCCGGCCCTGGGGACTACACCGTCCCACCTCCGGGATTTACTTGACTCACTAATCCGGGATGCTACCCATTTAAGGGATTTGGGCCGCGGACCAGTTTAAGAGTCAGGAATTGCAGCCAACCTCTTGTGACTCCGCATCCTCACGCGTGGCCGAAGCTATATCGGACTTGTACTCATTCCAATTTACTCACTTAAGTTAGGAGTTAGAGGGTTAGGAATTAGCACAAGTCAACATCCAGGCCACAATACTACAATACCCATATACACTTACAATATACAGATACATTACAATATACAAGTACACTACAGAATACAATACACATCATTATCATTCATATATTTCATGAATTATACAAACTATTGTTCAAGACGAGTATCGAGAACAATGTAAACAAGCACAAGTAAGTGCAATATAATCCGATTCATGCATTTATCTTATTTAGGTGGTCAAATAAGCACACAAATCGGGGTAACCAGATTAGGATACAGGGCATGAAGAAATCATACCTTTCACCGTTGTACTTGTATCCCAATGTTCCTCCGGTATTCACAATTCAAATCCTATGATATACATACATTCAGACGATTAATCTAACTATTACTACTCAATTCAATTGCTCTTACTATGTTTACTAATTCGTACTTACTAAGTCCTTAAGCTTCCTACACTTACACATTACTTACTTATTTTCATTACCTTAGATTTTACTTTCTTACTTACTACTAGCTTGCCTACATACACACACATATATATATGTATGGGTATACATATATGTATATGTATATATATATATATTGATTATTTAAAAATAAATTTTTTTTTTTTTTTTTTGTCAGGACCGGACTTGCGACCGACCTTGCAAGTCCGGTCCATTCCAGTAGCTACCAGTACCGAAAATTCCTGGCCCGACCGAACTTGCAAGTCCGGTCGCAAGTTCGGTCGATTCCAGTAGCTATCCTCGGGAAATTTTTCTGGGCCGACCGAACTTGCATGTCCGGTCGCAAGTCCGGTCGATTCCAGTAGGTTACAGGATGGAAATTTTTCTGGCCGACCGAACTTGCAAGTCCGGTCGCAAGTTCGGTCGATTCCAGTAGGTTACAGACGGGGAAAATTTCTGGTCCGACCGAACTTGCATGTCCGGCGCAAGTCCGGTCGATTCCAGTAGCTCACCCGTCTTTGTAAGTCTGGGCTCGACCGAACTTGCAAGTCCGGTCGCAAGTTCGGTCCGGCCCAGTATTTGCATTTTAAATTCTGTTTTCAGTCCCCTCTTTCACCCATTACTTCCCCATTGTTCCTACACTTAATCCCACATGTTATAACACTAATTAATCCTCCTAATACTCCTTAGTTCATTCACCAAATCCATTACTAAATCCATCAAACAACTTACACAATTCCTTACTTCCTTTCAACACTTACAATAGTTTCTCCAAGTAGTTTTTTGCTACAGATTTTGGGTTCTTATTTCCTCCATGCATAGTTCCCTCTCCTAATGCCATCTTACCATCCCAATTCATTTCCAAGCAACTACAATATCTACACCCAAGTCCAACTCTCCTTTTTACCAATTCTTACACACTAACCTTTCATAACTTCTCCATACATTTCTTATACCCTTTTGCTACAGATTTTCACACTTACACTCCCCTTCTACATCTCCCTCTTCTATTGGCATTTCTAACACTCCTAATGTATTAGAATACATTATTCATCTCTCTCAACTTACCCACTGTTTTCCTTGATCAAAATCTGTTACACATACCCACCTTAGTCACCTAGTTTCTAACACACTAAGTGTTCCATTCCTAGGTAAATTTCGCCATAGTCTCCCCTATAATTTTATACCCTCACCACATGTTCTAATTCATATCTCAACACTCATTTTACCTGTTTCAATAGACATCAATATACAAGCTCCCATGTACATTACCAATACTAAAACAACACTTAAAATTCCTGCACTTAATAACTCATTCCCAATCTGTTTTGACAAGTTTCAAAAAGTCTTTTAAAGGCTTCAAAACACTTATTTCTTCTACACATTACGCTACCAATACATCTCCATTTTACCATGCACATTTTCATTTCCAACTCTGTTACACATTCATTTACAAAGCTACTCAAAGGTGAGCATAATTTACCTTCTTCCTCTTCTAGTCTCTTTCTCTCCTTCCTTGCTCCTTCTTTCCTCTTCCTCTCCTCTTCTCACCGGTTTGTAAACCATTTCTAACACTACAACCCATCACATATACATTTCAATACACGTTTTAATACTAAAACTAACCCTAACCATTATGTAAGTTCTAATATAGGTTTTAGGGTTTAGAAAATTTATTACCTTACAAGGGTTCAAATGAAGCTTGGAGTGGTTCAAGAACAAGGTTTCCAACTCCTTCAACAAGCCAAAATCGGCTATAACACAAGAGACCAACAAGGGTTTAGTCTAGATTTTCGTTTTGCCCACAAGAGCTAGAAAAAGATGGAGTTTTCAAAATATTTTTACCTTAGAAGAACAAGGAGAAGGAGGGCCTTCTAAAGGTGGTGTTGAAACTCCAAATGGGGTATACCCATAAAATCGAAAGTGCTTGTTTTTGGATTTTGGAAAGGTGGAAATGTAGCTCTTGGTGAGAGGATTACAATGGTGGTATTTTTATAATTTTTGGAGAAGTTTGGAGAGAGTTACAAAGGAGAGAAGTTGAGTTTTGTGTGTGAGTCTTCAAAACTCCATGAAAATCGCATGGGTTGAAGAAGGAGGAAAAGAGAGAGTGAGGGAGGGGGATCTTACGTGAGAGAAGAGAATGAGATAGGAGAGAGAGTGGTAAAGTGAGGTGAGTGTTTACTTTTTGATTTTTAATTGCTTTTGTCTTTAGCTAATAAGAGAGTAGGGTGTGTGTGTATATATGTAAAATCGGACACACAGCAACTATGGGGGTTTTAAAATTTTATTTACAATATTGGACACATAAGTTTGTGCTATTTATACTTCTACCCCACAACCCGTTTTTGACAGTTTTACTAATTTCTCGTTTTCTTGATTTTATTGGTCCTAAAGCTTCACTAATATTTATTACTGATATTTTAGTTGACCAAAATTGTTACGAGTCTATTTGACCCGCTTAAAGACACGTTTTCCCGGTTACCTCGAAAAACGTGCTTTAAGGTTCGTTAGTGATTTTAATCCATTTTAAGGATCCGTTTTCTTCGGGATTTGTTCCCTAGTATTTATTTAGACTTAATTAAGCCTTTAGAATCCTTACAATACGCTAACCGAGGTTTCATACCTCCTATGGTCATTTAACGCTTATTTAGCGTTTTACGTTTTTTTAAGCGTTTCTTTATTTCTTTTGGATTTATTTTTCCTTACCAATATTACTTAGGCATTATTAGCCTTTAATTACGTATTAGGTTAATCTTAATCCCTATATTTAAGTTCGGGGTATTTCAACCTACACTATCAGGAAATGTTGATCTTCACAGAAGAAGATAATGATAATAACCAGTTAAGAACGCAAACGGCGTGGCTAACTGAGTATACCAATAAGTGTGAACCTGATGTAAAGGCATAACTTAACAACACCCAGGAGCAATCCTTGAAGGGTGTTCGCATCAACAATTGTTGAACGAAATACATGACAGAAACACAAGGGTTGAAATTAACACCCAGTTTAGACATAAGTTGCCAGGAGACGGACTGGCAGTCCTAAGGGACTTCCCATGAAAGGAAACGGGATGTAACAACCTTGTCATGGATGCCAATACAACCTCTAACCAGGTAATATGGTATAGAGAAGTACATGTGTGTGGGCAGCCTACAATGAGCGGAGCTCAAAGCAGCAAGGCTTATAAGCCACAAACAAGATATGTTATGTAAATTTGAGTTAATTGTAGAAGTTTATGTGGTACAAGTAAAAAGAGCGGAGAACGAACCACTGCTTAAAGAGTGGGGATACCTCTCGATATTGTGAAACCGCTGGAGCGGTAGTTATGTGAACCAAGCTCAAGAAATATGTTAAGATGGACAATGTTCTTATTATCTGAGAGCAGTTAGTTTAGCAGTATGTGTGTATAAAGTGAAACACCGAGCTGAATAACGCCGGCTTGTGACTCGAATGATAGATGCTCAAGGAGCATTCAGTAGTCATCCAAATGAGTGATGAACCATAATGTGAATGATATAAGTATATGTGCGGAAGTTAATGTGACAGTAAGTACCATGTAAGTTAGTGTTATACAATAACTAAGAGCACGGTGCGCAGCAAGCGACCGTTGTATAAGCGCTGTTGAATAATGATGTGGGAGATAGGAGCAGTTATGAATTTAATTCAGTGGTGATGCAAGGTAAGCGATGTTAAACAGACTGGGCAATAAGGTGGTAGGTACTATGTGATGAGGAACTCAGTGTGAATTCCATGGCGAATCGCATAAGGGATTTACTGTCAAGAGTTTACGCCTCTGCACTCTGTATGACTGAGTGTTTTGGTATTGCACTTGCGCAGTAATGATCGAGTGGGATAGCTAGGAATTGGAAACATGTTAATTGTGGAGGAATAAAGTTATAAAGGCCGATGCATAGGAAATGCAAGGCCGCACCAATAAAGGAGTACTTGTACAAAACCAAATGTGGAGACATGATTAACAATAAGTGACTACAGTAGCACTAACTGCCAAGTATCGGTATGGAATATACCCCAAATGTTGTAAATAGCTGAGAGAGCACTACACACTAGGTAGTAGCTCAATCTCAACCGACAATAAGTCGAAAGGGAACAAGTCAATCATTGTGAAATACACAGCTGTATATACAGTAAATTGTCATGGAAGTGGATAGGAAGTTTATAACTCACCGAATTCGCTAACGGTAAGAGATACCACGCGTCGGTTGAGAAACCATTGTTACCAAGATGAAGGTGACAATTGGGGATGTACAATACAGTACGAATAACAAATGGAGCAATTAAGCTCTACAGTTATTAGAGTTTCGCAGCAGAAACTAGTGAGCCAGTGATTCAAGTGTTGAATGTGCATGGTGAACATCAGTGGATGGCTAATTATTAACGCCAAGAAGCCTAACAGGCCAGAATCGAAACCAACTAAGAGTTTAAACAAACTCCAATGAGAATTCTTGGTTTAGGGACTAAACCGCCAATATGGTTAAGATCCACTAATCAGAATCCATTGTATAATCGACCGCGTGAAAGTTAAAACACTTCACGACGGTAGAACCTTAAAATCGATGTTTAGTGATTGATTACGTGGGCGTAATCCCTTTTAAGGGGGGTAGAGCGCAAAACCACTTAGTGTATATTACCGTACAAGTGTACGTGATTTATGTTGTGCATAACACAAAATAATTTGTTTTGATGATTGGTGTGTGTGTTATGTAAACATACGCATCCATTCATGGTATGAGTGTGGTAATTGCGCACAGATGATGCGAATACCATTGTGATAAGTGTGTTGATTTATTAACAGTTGTGTGTGATAGTACAAGTGTGGGGAGTAGAGAAACTCCCGGGGAACAAAAGCCCCGACAGTGTATAAATGTGAAATGGTGTGTTGTATTTTGATAAAATATATATGTATATATATACTATATAGTGATTCATGAAAGAATACGAAACTGACATAGAACCTAGTGAGAATGAGATTCCCTAGGTAACAACATTAAAGTGAATGGAAATAACTGATAGATGAAGTTCTATCCCTTGGAGATGTTATGATCATGACTAGAATGATTTAAAAGATAGAAAATTGGAAATGAGTGATTTATTTGATGCTTGAAAATGAAGTGGGAGGTGGAACTTGATTTGCATGTGATCAAGGGAAGCCGAACACAAATTGGAGTGGACAGATAGTTCAACACTGGTGCTGATCACATTAGGGTTGGACGATTCTTGAAGCTCCTTATAAGTGGTCACAAATAACCACGCTAAGAAAAGAAGCAAAGAGCTTAAGTTGGACTTGGAGTTGTGTGTGTTTTCAAAAGGATTTTCAATTAATATTTATAAAACGTTGATAGATACTTTACATAATTAAAGTTCTCTTACTTAACCTCTCAAGGAAATTTTAAATTTAAGTGATTGTTTTGATCTCCCAAAGGCACGGGGACGGAAAGTGTCCATCGCGACCGGGTTCTGCGGGATCACAGTGTATATCAAAGATATTTTTGATTGTTATACATGCTATGACATGTTGTTTGGTATGTGTAATAAATGTTATTTTGACCTCTAGTTCTTAAAGTGTATGCTATTAAGACCTATGAGTCTAAATGTGTTGTGTTACATAGACGTATGTGTCTAAAGGCTGTTATGTTATCAAGACCTATGTGTCTGAATGTTGTTATGGTACCCGGACCCAAGAGTCTAAGGGTTGTTATGTATGTGTAAATGTTGTTAAGATACCCGGACCATTGAGTCCGAGGTTATCATGTGAGTATGTTATGTTATGTATGGATGTGAATGTGTTGCCCGGACCATTAAGTCCGAGGTTGTGATGTAAAGTGTATTTGGTTATGGAAGTTTTATCTCTATAAGTAATCCCCGTATTCTAATCCAAGATGTGAGGGAAGTGTAAACTTCGAGGACGAAGTTCTTTTAAGGGGGTAGATTGAAATACCCCAAACCTTGATATGTAGTTTAAATATTAAACTATGGTATGTAAAGGCTAAAAAGTGCCTTAGGAACATCAGTGTACAATTTAAACCATAGTAAAATGCAATAAAGCATTGAGGCACAGTTTGAGCAAAAACATGCTCTAAGCTATGAGCGAACTTGGTTAGGACCCAAAGAGCCTACCAAGGCTTAATAATATTCAAGTATGATTTAAAAAGGCTAATTAAGTCCTTAGGAAACCTTGGTAGACAATGAAACCAAACAAAACACAAGAATATACCTTAAAGTCAATAAGAGCAAAATGTGCTCTAAGCTTGGGATAAATTTGTATAAGACCTAATGGTCATACCTATACCTTATAAATATGTTAATGAACATATTAAATCAATTACCAAAGAAAACCAAGCTTGAAAACAAGTTAAAACACAAAAAGTGCTTTAAGGAGTCTTAAAGCACGTTTTTGAAAAATTGTCTTGTAAATGAGTTTTGAATGGCTAAATGTCCATCATTACTCTTTAATTAACATGTGTACTATATAGTATCACATTTGGAAGTCTATATCAATGGGAAATCAAAAATTTCACTTCTATGTGCCTTGTTTTTGTGAATAGTGATTTTTATAAGCTAGTTTGTAACATATGTTGTTATAAGTAATTAAATTGGTCAACAAAGACTATAATACCCTTCTAATTAAATGGGGGCCGGTTTTTTCAAGGTGTGAGTCACCAACTTGTAAAAGAAATCAAATAAGTAAAGTAAAGCTTAAAGTAAAGTACTATTTTGCTTTTTACATAAATATCTTAACAAAAGCAAATTTATCTTCATTCTCTCTTTCCTTCTTGTATTCACACGGTTTCTTCATCTTCTCCTTTCCTCCATTTACGATTGCTATGGCAACATCTCTTCTCCATCTTCATTTCCTTGCCAAATCCAACTCCATGCTCCAAATCAAATTATAAGACTATATTTGTCTTAGTTAGACCAAGCTCTACACTTCTATCTTTTCAAATCTTCAAGAGCTCAATTTTGGTGCCATGAAGATTCACCATTGAAGGAGCTTGAGCTCACCTTTCTACATATTATTACTCTCCTTTGCTTCTAGGTAAGGAATCTCAAAGAAAAATCAAGTTTCCTTCATGTTTTTGCCTTAACCGAAATTGCACATTAATGGTGCTCTTGGTGTGACTTTGTTCTAGCTTCATTCCAACCTTTCATGGACTAGGTGGAGTCCTCTCTTCATAGATATTCAAACTCTCTTCAAAGATCAAGGTAAAACAACTACATTAATGTTTTTGAAACAATGTAAACCTAGGGTTTACAATGAGATTAAGCTTGGAGCTTGAATACTCATCACATTGTTTGTGTAATGTTTAGAAGTTGACAAGCAACTAAGCTTAGCCGATTTTTGAACAAGGAAACAAGAAAGAAGTTTGTGAGGAAAAGAGGTAAATATGCTATCTTAATGTGGTTTAATGCCTTAGGAGAAATGAGCTTATAATGCTGGCTAAAACTACCTAAAGAGCAAATGGTGAATGACTTAGTAAGGTGTTCTCAAGGAGACTAGTAAAGGAATATGTCTTGGTGTGTGTAATTGCAGGTCAAAGGCTTATTTATGTGGGAAATTCAGTGTTTATGGTTTATGCAATTTAAGGGCCTTAGAGCCATGTTATTTAAGGGCCTAAGTGCCAAGCAATTTAAGTTATGCACTATATTGTGATGTAGTGCTAAATGTGTGAAGTTTGTGTATAAAAATGTGTTTGATGGATTTTAGGTGTTTTGAACGAAATAAGGTAAAAACCTAAGTGTTTGGATGTGAGTATATACAAGAGAAGCTATGACAAAATTTGGAAAATGTGTAAGAAGTTCTAAGTGTTTTAAGAAAGTTTTGGTGAACTAGGAAGTTGTTTAAGGTTTAGGTAATGTTGATATCCAAGGAATAAGTGATGTTTAGGTAAGATGTGAAAAAGGAGGTTTAGTTAGTAAGAAAAGAAGTTTGAGAGATGATGTTAAGGTGTAGAGGAAACACCTTGGTATAGTGGTCATTATAGGTAAAATACCACTTAGAAATCTTAAGGAGAAAACAATATAAGTGTTAGGAATTTTGGTAAGAAGAGAGTAAGTGTTTAAGGAGTTATAAAATGAGTTTTATGGATGTTATATGAAGGGTTAAGGGTGCCAAATGATGTTAGAACACATTAGGAGGCTTGAGGAAAAGTTTGGAGGAAGTTTGACAAGTTTTCGACAACTTCTGATGTTGTCCGACCCAGTGGTCCGACCCAGGGTGGGTCGGACAGCCTCTGTTAAGTCACCCGTTGATGTTTCTGGAATGGTCCGATCCAGAGGTCTTGGGTCGGACATGGGTCGGACATGTGTGCTCTAAGTCTCTGGAATGGTCCGACCCAGATGGTTGGGTCGGACATGGGTCGAACATGAGTATTTAGAAGACGGGAAAAGTTTCTGGAACGGTCCGACCCAGCTGTGGGTCGGACGGTGGGTCGGACGGCCCAAAATTATGCAAAAAAAAAGAGAGACAATGTTGTAAGGAGAATCAAAGTGATATTTTGGTATTAGAATATGCCTAAGTTCATGTATGAAGTTTGGGTAATCAATGGATGAAGAGAATAGAGGAAACAAGACTTGGAAATGTCATATTTGGGATTCTGTTACAGTGGTCCGGGACCTAGGTAGTGGATGATGTCCCGGACCATACACAAATAAGGGCCGAGAGTTCACAAGGGCTTTGGTCCGGGACCTGGGGTGAGTACAAGGTCCCGGACCACCCTGTTAAAAATAGCCGAGAGTTTCTGTAAGTGTTGGTCCGGGACTTAAGGTAAGGACCAAGTCCCGGACCACTCTAAAAATGTTGTTTAAGGTATGAAAATGATGTGTAATGATGGGGATTGATCAGTAATGATGATATAAGATTGTTTAGGACATGTTAAGTGAGTTATAATGACAATTTAGTGGAGGAAAATGGTATTAAAATGTAAAAGTTAAACAAGTTAAAATGTGAAGTTATATAACTAAATTAACGGGGATAAGTTATAAGCGTTAGACTTTAAACAATCATGTTTCCCCAAAGTTAATAAAAGTACATGTAATGTTATCAGTTGTTCGAGAATTGCTCGAGGAACATAAGGGGAAGGGAGGGATGTAAATGGACTCCAGGTGACAGGTATGGTTTTCTTGCAACCTGTGTCCTACCGGATTACACCGGCTTGTATGCCAATGTGTTTTCTGTGTGTTTGCCACGTTGTAAGATAAAACATGTAATGAGTTTACAGTAATTCATTTATGTGGCGTGTTCAACTCCGATACCATTTAACCTCGGAAGTGTTAACCTTAGTTAACTGAGTCTAGGATCACATGAGAGTTCGGTATTCGGAGTAAATGACCCGAACCATGGGACGTACTAACCACGGCTATGCGTGCGTTAATTGTGTGATGTGTGTATGTGAATGTAGGGATCTCCCTTGTGTGTCTAACCCAGTTGTAACACTATATGGTGTGTAGTTGTGATAGACTCCATAGTGGGGTTCTAACTAATATCTAAAGTAATTATGTACTAACAGTGGTGAGGAATCCGGTTAGGCCGGTCGCGCGTTGTTTGGGAGTGGGTATCCTTTTTAGCTTTACCCTTCTCTCTGTTATGGTTGTTTCCCTCACGGGTTATGATCTCCCATTAGCTTATTCCAAAGCTTAGCTATTCTGACTTATGATCGGTTTAGGGGGAACATGTGTTTGTGTGGTGTGTTCGGGCCTCCAAACCCGTACCATCTTAACTTAAGTTACTCGTCCGACTAATAGGACGGTAATGAGTGTTGTTGTTATTGTATAACGAGCTTACCATGAGGGTGACACCATTCTCTAGGCTCACCAGTGAATTAACAATGTTTGGGTCGGTTCCTAAGAGAACCATTCCCGTTATGTTATGTGATGTTGTTGTAATGCAATTTCTATTGCGATGTTATTATGTGCACGTTGAAATGTGAAAGTGTTGTTATGTGTTGTTATGGGAGGCATGTTATATGTTGTAAAATGTGGAGTATGTGGATCATGGATATGAATCCCAGTTTGTGATAAGAGGCGTTTAAGGATAACCCGAATAACGGGTAAGTGTCGTCTATTAAGGAAGTAGCTCCATTAGAGGAGGAACACTCTAAGGATAATGAATACCGTGAGCGACTTATTAAATAAGGATGTATTGTCTGTTTGTTGAGCCCATTGAGGCGAAATGTTATGTGTTGTGTGTTCACAGTTGCATGCATGATTCAAATATAATCAATCGCATGCTAAGTCGACAATTAGTTGTGCGTGGCCCGGTAGCATGTGGGCTGCGAGATTACCATACCAGCAAAGGTGCTGAGCCCCTTGGGGGCCACCCTTTCTCTTCTTTTTCCTATTTCAGGTACAAGGTGCTGGAAGCCGTTCGAGAGTAGGACGGGCTAGACATTGTACATGGGCAATCATTTAGGTGTATATGTGCAGTAGGTGTAGTAAGACCGAAATTGTTATCGGCATCAGTTTATAAATACTCGGTATAGTTGAAAGGTGTATGTTGTTGTTGTTGTTAATGGAAAGGGATAGTAATGTGTAGTCGCTCGGGAATTTAGCCCATCAGACCGGTACAATGTATATGTATTAGCCTTGTTAGCCACGTGGGTGGTTAACGGCGTGTAACACCAACGAGTTAAGTTATTTAATGAGGTGTGTATTCCGCTGCAGATTGTTGTTATGTGTTGGTTGTTGGATGGGGTGTTACAGTAACAATGTTTGTAATTTAGTCAAACACAACATAAAATATCATTAACTTATGTGGAGTCACAATTATAACGTTTAAATGCGATTACAAAGGGTTTAACGTCTTTTATTACAATTAGAGCGTTTTTCACCCGAAATTGGCGTTTTTAACTTTGAATTCAGTACGACATTCTGAATATGTACCAATGTTTGTAATTTAGTCAAACATAACGTAAAATGTCGTCCAAATTACGTGGAGTCACAATTAAAATCATATTGACGCAATTAATACGGGTTTATAATGTTTTGTAACAATCAGAGTGTTTTTTACTGTTTACGCTTAAGAAATTATTTTTTAAAAAAACAGAAGTTACAACACGACATCATTACATGTGTACAACGTCATATGAATTAAAAAAATTTTGTACTGCGGTGATTAGTAATTTTGTACAACGAATAGCAACCCAGTTTTTTTTTTCTGATATTTGACTCGACCATTCGATTTTCTTGCGAAGTTTTCTTTTCCTAATTTATGGTTTTCTTGATTGATATGGTTTATTCTAGGGTGGTTTTTTTAACTGATATGGAGTATTTTTCTCCCAGAAAAAAAAGATTGATATGGAGTAACTATTGATTAGTGTGACAGAATGTTTCATGTTAGTCATGATGTCTGATAGTTGATTGTAACGATTATTATATAAAATGATATACATTATTTTGTTTGTTGATAATAAGTAGTGTTTTTTGTTGATGTTTGTTATGATTGATGATTTTGATTATTATATATTGTTTTATTTAATACCTGAAAATCGAACCGGAAATCAAATTAGTTACGGTTAAATTCGGTTAACCGAAATTTGAAAAAAAACATAAAATTTTCATTAATATTTATATATTTAAATTTAATTTAAAAACATATTTCGGTTATTCGATTAACTGAAATATTCTCTTCAATAGCTGAAAACCGAACCGAGATAAAATTCGGTTAACCAAAAACCGAAAATTTGAAAAAAGGTTAAAAAAACAAAAAAAATGGTTTTCGGCTATAACCGAATTGATCAAACCGTATGGACAACTATATCTTGCAATTTGGGTCGATGGGTCAGATTGATATCAACCCTAGCCCAACCCATTTAAAATATCATTAACCCAACCAAACCTAAAAATAAATGGGTCAAAAAATCATGACCCTAGCCCAACCCGTTTAAAATCGTTAAACCCTAACCTAACCCACCCAACCCATTTTTAAGTAAACGTGATACCCTATATTACTTAACATAGTCATAAATGTCACAATACATGAGATTAAATTGTATAATTTTAGTACAACATCAACTTTGATAGACCATTTTTCAAAGTACAGAAGCTACTTTTCATAGCTTCGGATAACATTACATAATATGTAACACCTCTACCGCTAATATCGTCATTAACCACTAATCACCTCGTTCATCATTACTTTTGCAGCGGATAATCCAAACACAACGGTGGGTGAAACAATCCCGTTAGCCACCCACGTGACTAACAAGGCCTAACTCAAATACAGTATCGGTCTGATGGACTGGAATTCCGAGTACTTACGCAAATACAATTTCCATTCATTGCTAAACCGAGTCACATAATACAATCTTCAATTCAATTCTATACCGAGTCATTACATTCCATTTGCCGATAACATTTCGGTCTTACACAACTAACAATACATAAATGCTTAAATAAAACTACCCATACTAGCAGCAACCCCGTCCTACTCTTGAACGGTTATTCAGCTCCAATAAATAATGGGTGGACACAAAGGGGCTCACCACCTTTGCTGGTATGGTAGTCGTGCAACCCGCTACTACCGGGCCGCACCCGACTAATTGTCATCTAGGCATGCGATTGATTTTATTTAAATCAAAACATGAAATGCTGTAAACACACAACATGCTCTCATTCAACATAAGTATTCAAACATAGGAATACAATCATAAAACTAACACGTTAAGTTTGATAGTTTACATTATATTGCTCTTTAGGCCTTAAGGGTTTCTACCTCACTAATGTCTCATTCTCATCATTCAATAACTTATCCATTCTCTTCGGATAACTTCACTTGTTCTCTTAGATCCATAGACACTACAGGTCTCGATCTTACTTTCTCAATTATTCCTCTCTTGAATAATTCATAAGTCAATACACTTGACCTCCGGGCAGAGACATTCACAATTCTCACCACCGGGCTTTCGAGTTCTAGTCTTACTTCCCCAGTTTCAACCCTCCTCCGGGTCTAGCATAGTGGGAAGATTCAACTAGCAACCGGAACTACTCTCTTAGTTCCTCTTTCTTTCACATACGTTCGAATCTCTGTCGGACTTCTCACATTCCCAATCACTCCTCTCATTGAAGTCATAACATAATTATGTATATTAGTCTAGAAGCATCACTCTCGATGTCATCTAATGTAACACCCCAACCACTAATCCTTCCATTATCCTCCAATCGTCTCCATAATTACTCTACTCACAGCGGACATTTACATACTCCTGTCGGGTGATACAACGCCGTTAGCCATCCCAAGACTAACAAGGCTCCTACTACTTACTGTAGCGGTCTGAAGACTACGATATACCGAGCAACATAAATACTTACATTACATTCCCAATACTTACTTACATCCTTGATTACCAAGTATACAAAAGTAATTCAAATACATCCCACTTTACAAGCCTACAAAAGCTAAGAGTTTATACGACCACTCATTCTTTCCAAGTTCACAAGTTCAATTCTCCAAAAGGGTGTACCACATGGTACACCTGCTACACAAAAAGGCGTCAAGCCGTGTACAACTCGGTATACCTTTCTCATCCTACTAACTACTCCAAAAAGAAATCACCTTGGTCCTAACTCGACCATCAATTCTCCCGAGTACCTGTAGAAATAAAAAAACAGTGCCCCAAGGGACTCAACAAAACGCTGCATATGAAATTCGTATACCCCGCGTGCTAACGGAGGTACGCCGACTACTTGGTCGAATACATGCGGTTCGTTTTATTCATACATGCATACATGCTTTCATAAGAACAATACGTTCACATCATAGATCATACATACATTCCATTCAGTGCAGACAAGGAAGACGATACGAGTCAACCGTTCATACTTACCATATACGGAGATACACTTCTCCAATACATACACATTACTTGTTAGCTTCTTCACTCACCCGGGTTAATCGGTTGTACTTTACTCTTTTGCTCGTGGTCAATGACTTACACTAGCCATGACCGTTACAATACAAATACATTTCTTACTTACATACTCAAGTCAAGTTAGTATGACCTCCGGGCAGGGACTACGATATCCCACCACCGGGCTTTAGGGTGGCTCACTAATCCAGGATGCTACCCAATTAAGGGGTTTGGTCCATGGAAAAGATTAAGGCCAGGAATCGAATCCAACCTCTTGTGTCTCCTCATCCTCACGCGTGGCTGAAACTATATCAGACTTCTACTCATTCCATTTTACCAATTACTCAAGTTAGGATGTTAGGTAGTTAGGAATTAGTTAGAAGTCCTTTCCTTTCATACCATGGGTTAATACACTACACATCAAGGCCACACATACACCTCATTCACATTCATACAATTCATGAATTATACAAACTATAGGTTCAAGACAATACAACAAGAACAACATAATACAAGCACAAGTAAGTGCATCAAAAACCCAATTCGTGCATTTATCTTATTTAGGTGATCACATAAACACACAAATCAGGTAGCCAAGGTAGCATACGGGGCATGAGAAAATCATACCGTTCACCGTCATACTCGAACTCCGACTTTCCTTCGGTGTTCAACTATTCGAGTCCTATAACATACATGGAGTTGTATGGTCAATGATCTATTATTGATCTAACTCATTTCTTCATTAATGCTTCCAATGTACAACTACTAGTCCTTACAATTCATATGTGATTATGAAAATCATTCTTTTCTCATTATTTCTTAAACTTGCTTTCTTACTCATATACTTACTTTCTCACCATTATTACTCTATTAATGGTGTACCACTAAAGCCTTATATATGTATACCTATATATATACATATACATATATGATTACTACTCTTTTTTTTTTACTCGACCGACCATACCCAGGGTCGGCCCCAAGGACGGTCGAAGTCAGTAGGTTACGATAGAAAATTCAGACCCGACCGACCTTGCAAGGTAGGTCCCAAGGTCGGTCCAAGTCGGTAGGTTTCTTGTTCTGAAATTTATGACTCGACCAACCTTGCAGGGGAGGTCCCAAGATCGGTCGAATTCAGTAGACTTCTGGGCTTACAAATTACGACTCGACCGACCTTGCAAGGTAGGTCCCAAGGTCGGTCGAAGTTAGTAGACTTCCGTGTTTGCTAAATTCAGGCTCGACCGACCTTACCAAGTGAAATACCCCGAACTTAAATATGGTGATTAGATTATTTTTAATATGGTATTTAAGGGCCTAATAGTGCCTAAGTAATTTTGGTAAAGAAAATAAATCCAAAAGAAATGAGAAAACGCTTAGAAAGCGGAAAACGTTAAAATAAGCGTTAAATAACCATCGGAGGTATGAGACCTCAGTTAGAGTATTATAAGGATTCTAAAGCTTATTAATGCCTAATTAGTATATGGGAATGATTCCCGAAGAAAACGGATCCGAATAATGTATTAAAACGCTAATAGAGCTTTAGCGCACGCTTTTTGAGGAAGCCCGAAAACGTGATTTTAAGTGGTCAAACGAACCCGTAAAAAATTATAGTTCATTAAATAACTATAATTAAGCATTAATGGAAGCTTAATAACCAATAAAATTAATTAAATGAGAAAATTCCGGAAAACGGGTTCCGGTTAGCGAATAGTACAAAAACCGGAACTTCCGGGGTGTAAATTGTAATAAACCCAAACTAATGTGTCCCATTTACAAATAAAAAATTAAGAATCTGAATGAGAGGGGTATGGGTCTCGATTTGTCCCCTCTCTCTCACTTATTCTAATGGTCTATTACACTACAAGATAAACAAATAAGTAATAAAGTAAGAAAAAGTAAAAAGTAGTCCTCTCTCTCTCTTCTTATTTCCTTAATTCCCTCATCTCCCTGTCCAATTCCTTTCCCTCTCTCACGGTGGAGTCCCCCTCTCTGCAGAACCCTCTTCTTCTTCTCCCCCTTGCAGCCGATTTTTGAGAGCTCAAGAATGCTCCCATGGCTTCTCACCTTTCTTCCTCATGCTCTAGCTCCATTTGAGCTCCAAATGTAAAATAAAATACATATTTGAACTCCCCTCTTCAAGCTCTACATTTCTATCTTTTCAAAATCCGAAAATGAGCAACTTCATCTCCATGGGTTTTGCCCATTTGAAGAGGAAATGGTACCAAATCGAAGCTTGGAGTCTCCTCTTCCTCCTAAGGTAAAAAGTTTCAAGAAAAATCCATTTTTCTTCACTCTCTATAGTGGCCGATTTTGCCCCCTCCTGTAATGCCTTGTTTTCTTCTTTGTTTGAGCTTGGTTCAACTCTCCAATGGTGGAGGAACTCTCCTTTGTATTCAAGGCGTAAAAACCTCTCTTGAAACTCCAAGGTAAAACCCTAACTAATGGCATTTAAGCCTTTCATTGAATTAGAGTTATCCAATGGGATAAGGAGTTTAATTCTATCTATTTTGTGTCTTGAATGTTGGCTTGGGGTTTGGTAACCCCATGGCTCAACTTGACCGAGAATGAGGAAGAGGAGAGGTGGAGAACTTAAAAGAAGAATTGTGATCTCAAGGTAAGGAAAACCTATCTTAATGCACTATCTATATGTATTAGGATAATGGGATGGGTAAATGAATCAATGAACCCAAAACATGTGAGGAAATTTGCTTGTTGATATTGGAGGAAGTTGTGAAGTTGAACTGCAAAGTAAGGGCCAAAGTGCCATGTATTTATGTTAATGCATTGTATTGGTCTTGGAGAATTGTGTATATGCGTTGGAGGAAATTTTGTATGAACCTTGTGTGCTGGTAGGACCCTTGTTGGGTGTGGCTAGCTTTAGGTTGAATTTGATGAGAGAATGTGTATGTGAGGAAGTAAGGAAAGTAGGTGAACTATGACAAAATTTTAGTAGGAATTGTGTATTAAGATTGACTTGGTGAATGGGAGAACCAAGGCATGTATTGGGGATAGTAGAGATGGTTAATGACCATGTAATGGTGGTAGTAGTATGTGAATAAAAGAGCATAAAATCTGTAGCAAGAGGTATTGGATTTCATTGGAGGGATTAGGAAGAATTAGAGTACAAGACTTAGTAAAATGTATGTTGGACTTGGGTATAGGTATTGTGCTTGCTTGGAAATGTATTTGGGATGTTAGAAGTGGTATGGGTAGAAGAAATATTGAATGGTAGAAGTTGATTTAAAAATCTGTAGCATAAATAAAACAAAATCTGTTACATGTGTTGGAGAAGAAGTGAGGAAAAATTGTGTGAGTTTATTGATGGATTTAGTAATGTATTTGGTGGATGAAGTAAGGTATTTTAGGAAGCCTAAGTGGCATTAAATCATGTTAGGATGCATGTAGGAAGATTGGGGAAGAAATGGGTGAGAAAGGAAATGAAAAACAAGGTCTGTACCAATGATCTGCTACCGACCGGCCCAAAGGCTGGACTGGTCGGTGGGTCAGTTGGGGCTTAAACCACGAGAAATAAACAATCTGGGATGGACCGACCCAGGGGCCGTGAGTCGGTCGTGGTTCGGTCGGGTAATAATTGTCGAACGTCGAAGTTTCTGACTTCGACCGAGAGGTTGGGTCGGTCGGAGCTTCCACGACGGAACTTAAAGCTTCTAGTATGGACCGACCCAGAGGTGTATGGGTCGGTCGGAACAGTTCTGGGTCGGTCGGGACAATTTCAGAGGATGGAAACTTATTGGAATGGACCGACCCAAGGGCTTGGGTCGGTCGGTGGTTCGGTCGGCCCTAACTTATAAAAAAAAGTAACATAGTAATCATATGTATGTATATATATGTAGGTATGTACATATATAAAGGACCTTAGTAATATACCATTAATGTGACACCAATGGTGAGAAAGTAAGTATGTGAGTAGGAGAACAAGTATGAAAAGTAATTAAGTAGGTTGAGAGTATGAGAACATTAAGTATACCGGGATAACGGGGTAAGTACGAGAGTAGTAATTATTTGTGTATCGTAAGAGTATAGTATTAATAATAATGTTGAAACGTTATCAGTGGAACAAGTGTGAACCAAGGAACGAGGGAAGACATGATAGAGCTAACTCCGGTGAAAGGTATGATTTTCTCATGCCCCGTATGCTAACCGAGTTACGTTGATTTGTATGCTGTATGCTGACTAATCAAGACTAAAGCATGAAAACGGTTTATTGCCTTTCATTATATGTCTTGCTGTATGTTGTGTGAGCTAACCCTTCTTGATTGATTGTGTGGCTTCATTTAGTGCGTAGATCGACTCATAGATGAGTCTTGTTGGGTAGTGGCTCATAGTAAGAGTCATGTTGTGAACTAATGAAACCGTAGCAACGCACTAAACTAACGAATCAATAAACGATAACACAAACCAATGAGCTCACGAGAATGTGAGAGAGTGTACGGGAGTAATAACCTTCTGATAACGGCAGGAGAACCAAAATGAATAATCCACAAATAATAAGTAGTGGAAGTATATAAGTAACCTCTATTAGAGGAATTAATCTTGGTGCAAGACATGAACCATGAGAGTAGTAAAGAATGATGAGGGATCTCCAACCCCTTAGCAACTAGTCGACCCATAATGAGAGGACCCGACTGATGTAAGTAATGTCCCGAACATGAGAGTATTCGATACGTTGGGGAAATCCT
The DNA here is from genome assembly GCA_023374045.1 of Limonium bicolor. Classification (NCBI taxonomy): domain Eukaryota; kingdom Viridiplantae; phylum Streptophyta; class Magnoliopsida; order Caryophyllales; family Plumbaginaceae; genus Limonium; species Limonium bicolor. The sequence goes on from CM041780.1 coordinate 279,973,599, forward strand.
TAAATCTGAGGATACTAGACAGTGGAATTTCCCTAAGCTAGTGGAGGTTATCGAGAGAGATACTTCTAGGCTAATCCATGAGATTGTAATATACTTTGAGAGAAGAGTGTTGGGAATTTGAGTAGTCCGGTAAAAACAGACAATTGAGTATTTGAGGAGCTAAGCGTATAGCCCTCGTATTGTAGGTCTGGTGGCTAGTCTTGTTTATGACTCCACCTAGAGGCCAAAGTAATGAGTATTGAGTATTGCGTATGTATGAGTAAAGTAATGACTTAGTAAGAAGTGAGTATGAGTATGTAATGAGTACTGAGTATTGAGTATGTATGAGTAAGTATTGGGTATTGAGTACGTATGAGTAAGTATGAAAGTATTGAGCAGTGAGTATGCACAAGTGTAGTTACGAGTATGGAGTAAGGAACGAGTGCTAGTAAGGTAATGAGCATTGAGTGACGAGTGTGCAAGAGTAAGGAGCGAGTGTGAGTAGAGTAGTGAATATCAAACACAGTACGAACAGAGTAGTGAGTAACGCAACGAAGAAGTAATGAGTAAGTAACTAACAAGAATGATTGACCATCGAATTGTATTCCTTAGTAAGTATTGAACCCTGTATATGTATGTAGGTACTGTTGATTGTATTGTTGTAGCATGAGTATGTATGTATGCATGTAAAATGAACTCCATGTATATCCGACCAAAAGTAGTCGGCGTACCGCGTTTAGCACGCGGTATATGCGAATTTCATATGCAGCGTAAGCTGACTCCCTAGGGGGAATGTTTTTAGTGTGCAGGTACTCGAAGCTGACCACCGTTCGAGGGAGTAGGACGGGGACTGCTATGTAAGCATGGGTAGTTGTATAAAAGGGATTGTACTGGTAATGTACTGTGAAATTGGGAGTCCAAACTGTATCGGTAAATTAAGGATTGTAGTATACTCGGTATAGTATTGAATTGAAGTTGTATTTGAATTATGATTTAGTATGCAAGGGGAAGTATTGTATTGTGTAGAGCACTCGGTATGTTCGTATTCATCAGACCGATAGTATGTAGGATTGTAACTCGCCTTGTTAGTCACGTGGGTGACTAGCGGCATTGTACACCCGCTGTTGAGTAGTAATATCCGCTGCGAAGGTAAGTATTGTATGGTAATGACGATATTAGCGGTAGGGGTGTTATAAAAAGTGGTATCAGAGCGAAGTATCGCTCTGATGGATGAAATACCGAGTTAGGAATTAGAGACTTAGGGCTAAGGGTTGAGTGTTAGCGTGTGAGGTACGCTAGATAGGAACTTCCGTGTGAACCGGAAAACTACGACAACCATACCCCGCCCTCCGCAATCCATGGTATTAAGTTGGGAGAAGAACGCCAGAGAGATGGAAAGACCTCTCACACTCGGGTAAAACCCGATCTGGCAGTTGCAAAACGAACCTTATTAAAAAAAACCTGTCATACGGTAGAGTCCAGGAACTGGAAGTCCCGAAGACGGTTCCCGTTGAATGACAAGGAACGCACTTAATGGCGGAGGATTGAAGATCCTAAATAAAGGATAGTGTAATTTGTGGCACCATGGGGCGACATGCTTCGCAGTCGCGAGAACCATGAGTAGCCAGTAAGAGGAGGAGCACAACCGCGCAATGAAGCGTGAAGGATAGAGTAACAAGCCAAGACAAAAGAGTCTACGGACTGTAATCTCTGATAATACCAACAACGGCATACAAACCGACTAAGGAATTAGTCGAGGTTGGATTAACACCAAACCTACACGCCAAGAGGCTGTAATAACCGAACAACAAAGTTCAGATGACGATGAAAGTATTATAGAACATACACCTATAGGACTACAACGTGGTTCCTAAGGATAAGCCAAGTTCTCGTTAACCACAGTGAAGGTGTAAGACACCCGAATTGACGACAACCATGTCAAGTATACTGAGAAGCGACTCAGGAGATTGATCACCAAGATCAAAAGATCAAAGGAAGATCTAATAAAACCACCAATATGGATGGAAACGATACCGTAACCGGTATACGTTAACCGAAAAACAACCTACCCGCGCACTTGCCAGGGCAAGTGCAGCAACTACAAGACGGTTAGAAGACTTTTAACAACCCGCAAGTACTTGCTAAAGTACCGCTATGACGAATGGAGCAAATATAGGATCGCCAATCCTAAGTATTTAAATAACGAAACCTTGGAAAGGCCTGACGGTCTGACCATTGTACTAAGAACATACTAGTCAGCGAGGAGCTGGACTTGGACAAGACCTCAGACATGGCAATGCCATGAAGAATTTCTTTTCACACCGAACTGTTATTTCCAAACTCAAATTTTTCTTTCAAAACCACAAATCTTTCTTTTAAACCTTGGATATTTAAAACCAAACCGACAGAATTTCGGTGAGTATCATAGAATGATACAAGAAGAGTTGACAATAGAATACTTCACTTACGTGTGACGAGCACTACGAGTGTACCTAATTACGGGATGTGGGACAACCGCACTCCGAAGGAGCTTGCGGGCCCGACAAATAGTCAGGTAAGTGGTAACGTGCCAAAATGGTACCCCACGTATGTATACATGTAGTGTACGAAACATGGGAAGTAGTCAACTTCGTTCTACGGACCATAAGTAAATTCAAACCAGAACAGTTGGATACCTCAAACGAGCAAAAAGGGAACTCAGATACGCTTACAAGCTAAGGAGTCAGACACTCACTCCAGGAGAACCATTAAGAGTTGAAAGTGCAAGAAGCACTAACAACCGGATAAAGACATTGGGTATGTCTCGAAGATATCGAAGTAAAGCATGATAAGAATACCCAGTCTAAACACTGTAAGGCAAATGCCTAACATTGACACATCAGTGTACAATGAACGGGATAGAATTCCCAGAACAACTACCACAAACATACAAGGTGATCACATATGGTACCGAAATTACCATTCACCACAAAAGGGAATACCAAACCCGTTATAACATAAGGAAAAGCACCTGTGATCTACCCTAAGAACGGGAGGCAGTATAACCCTTAACGGATAACCCAGATCCAGAACCGCAAGGCGGGATATCAAACTGAACATACTCATAAATGTCAGTCAAATGCTACCGTATAATCAGTACTACCCAGGAGCAATCCATAAAGGGTATCAAGTCAACACAGTTGAGCGAGATGTCGTGGTAAGAACACCACAATCGGAACAAACATCCGGTTAGAACACCGAAGGGATCCCACTTGACAAGGGATACCCCAAATTAATAAATGGTATCGATCTATACCAAGATACGAAAGGGTCTCCAATAAACGGAAGCGTGATGCGACGATCTTATCATGGAGCCCAGTATCACCTCCAAACCCGGCAATGGATTATGGAGAAGTAATCACTTGGGAACGACGTATGATGAGCAGAGCTCTAGGCAATATGGCTAGTAGGCCATGAAACTATTACCACACACAACCCAACGGTTGCAAACCCATTGTGAACCATATGGAAAGTGGTCAAGGAGGACACCGATAAAAGAGTAACAACCAATGAATGAGGATGCCCCTCATAAATGTGAGACCGTAAGAGCGGTAAACACATGGATCCCAAGAAGGGGATACCATCAGTAACTGTCTGAAAATATATCCCTATCAGAACTACTAACGTAGCGAAGCTTGAGCATACAGATACTGTCAAGCAATGTAAAATAAGCATCAACAGCAATTGTTGGCAACCAAGGAGTAATTGGTCCAGAAGGAACACAATCATGGTATAAATAGTGGAAATGCATGAGCTGAAGCTAGCAACAGCGGATGCCATGTAAACCAATGTCGTGGAATCAGTAAGAACATGGTGCGCAGCGGGCGACCAATGTATGTTAATGATCACCCAATGCTATGGAGTTATTAACACGAGATGGTGGACAGACCGGCCAACAAGCCAGGAGTCCACACCAAATGTTGAAACACCTCACAGAGGAAGTAATTTTCATTCCTATTGCGATCACATAAGAGACTTACTGTCAAGATTTTATGCCTCTGCACTCTATAGGACTGAGTGTTTTGGTATTGCACTTGTGCAGTTAATGATCGAGTGGGATAGCTAGGAATATGAGAAAATGTAAATCGTGGTAAATCCTGCATTTCACCAATGTACAGGGCATAAGCCAGTTAAGCAAAAGCTTAGAAACAAACCATGCGGCCTAAGGCCAAAGAAGCACGCAGTGTGTGAAACACACCTACAATCACAAAATGTGAATTCCATTGGAATAAAGGTGAAAGGAGACTTAAGAAAGTCACAAGGACCGACGCATAGAAAATGCAGGGTCACACAAGTAAAGAACACTTGTACTGAACCAGAGAAACTGGCATAATTCAGAATCAACTGATAACAGAGGAAGCACTACAACTAGGTAGTGGCTCAACCTCAACCGACAATAAGTCGGAGGAGCCAAGTGAATGATCACTATAATACACAACAGTATGTATGCCATATTTTGGATAGAAAAATCCGAACCTCAGTGTACTCGCATGCGGTAAAGGAAATACCATGCTTAATGGGATAAACCGTATTCCCACAATAAGAGGGATAAAAAGGTGATGTGTAGCACGCTAAGGATAACGAGAGGGCGAATAACCAAAGTTACCAGGGTCACGCAGCAGAAGCTAGTGGGCCCAGAATTCTAAGTGAAATACACCTAGTGAATAAAAGGTTAATCATCAATGCCCCAAAGCTATTTAGGCTAGAACCGAATCCGGTTAAGAGTGGAATAACTCCGATGAAAATTCTTGATGTAGGGACTAACAGGTAATACGGTTAAGACCCATTGATCAAGGAACATTGTATAATAAACCGCATGGAAACTGAACCACTCCATGACGGCTGAATGCCTTCGACCAATGTCCAATGTTGACACATGGTAGATTACGTGGGCGTAATCCCTTTTAAGGGGGGTAGAGCGAAAACTGCGAAATGTACGTTTTACGTGATAGGTGCGTAAACTACGATGTGCATAGCGCAATGAAATTTGTTTTAATGATTGATACTTATGTTACATAAACATTTGTATTCACTCATTGTGTAATTGTGGTAATTTGGGAAGTAAGTATAGGAAAAGGAGTAGAGAAACTCCAGGGGAATGAGAACCCCGATTGGTAATAGTATGAAGAATGAGTATGTATGGGAGACTTGAGGAGTACAAATCGGTAAGGAACCAATGTATGTAATGAGTATAAATCGGTATAAAACTGATGTATTTTTTGTGTATAAATTGGAGTATAGTAAATTAATGGGGTATTATACCCATGAATTTCTTAAGTATAGTAGTTGGAGAAGATGTAGTAATAATTCATGTGAGGATTATTAAGAAGGTAAGTGAATCATACGAATTGGAAAATGTATGTGTGTGATTATGAGTAGCAAGATTAAAAAGATAGAAAACAAAATAATGTTTGACTATTTGTCTGTTTGGAATGGAGGTGAGAGGTGGAACTTGATTTGCTAGCGATCAAGGGAAGCCGAACACAAATTGGGGTGGAAGGATAATTCAACACCAATGCTGATCACATTGGGGTTGAAGGACTCTGGAAGCTCCCCTTAAGTGGTCACAAAAATAACACTAGTAATAGGTATAATCATCATAGATGGTATTTGGGAGATGTATGCAAGTTTTCAAAATGAATTTCCAAAACTAATTTGGTACAATGTTTCTTCAAACTTGAGAATGAGGATCGGTTTTGAAACCTCTCCCACGGGCGCTAGTGGATCTTCCATGCCTAGGCACGGGTATCCGGTCGAAACCATAGGAGGAGAAGCTAGTTTGAGTCGTGGGAGTGTTGATGTTTTGAAACCACTACACCGGTTGTGCGGTGACAGTGTGTGTTTTGTATTTTTCCAAGGGCACTGGGGCAGCGTAGTCCCGAGTAAGTATGAGTAAAGTATGAGTAAGTAAGTATGAGTAAGTGCCTGAGGATCTCTATATGTGCAAATGAATTTGATCTGAACCAAAGGACCGTAGAGCCAGAAAGTGTAAGTGCTCAAGTCATGACGGCCGTGAACCAGAAAGCGTAAGTGTTTAAACGTGACCGGTACCTGAGGGATCACTCGACTTGGGGGTTGTACCTAATTGTCTGCGGATGGACCCCCTTGGAGAGAAGTAAAACGGATATTTTTGATTGCTATGCATGCAGTGACATGCTGTTTGGATGCGTAGTATGCATCATGTCAGACTTTGGAGTTGACAGGTTATATGTAGAGGTTATAACCTTAGCATAGAGTATTTATACAAGTAACATATTAGACTCACCAACTTTGAGGGCAAAGTTCTTTAAGGGGGTAGATTGAAATACCCCGACTTAAATATGGTGATTAGATTATTTTAATATGGTATTTAAGGGCCTAATAGTGCCTAAGTAATTTTGGTAAAGAAATAAATCCAAAAGAAATGAGAAAAGCTTAGAAAGCGGAAAACCTAAAATAACGTTAAATAACCATAGGAGGTACGAGCCCTCGGTTAGAGTATTATAAGGATTCCTAAGGCTTATTATTGCCTAATTAGTATATGAGAATGATTTTCGAAAAAAACGGATCCGAATAATGTATTAAAACGCTAATAGAGCTTTAGCGCACACTTTTCGAGGAAGCCCGAAAACGTGATTTTAAGTGGTCAAACGAACCCGTAAAAAATTATAGTTCATTAAATAACTATAATTAAGCATTAATGGAAGCTTAATAACCAATAAAATTAATTAAATGAGAAAATTCCGGAAAACAGGTTCCGGTTAGCGAATAGTACAAAAACCGGAACTTCCGGGGTGTAAACTGTAATAAACCCAAACTAATGTGTCCCATTTACAAATAAAAAATTAAGAATCTGAATGAGAGTGGTATGGGTCTCGATTTGTCCCCCCTCTCTCACTTATATTAATGGTCTATTACACTACAAGACAAACAAATAAGTAATAAAGTAACAAAAAGTAAAAAGTAGTCCTCTCTCTCTCTTCTTATTTCCTTAATTCCCTCATCTCTCTCCAATTCCTTTCCCTCTCTCACGGTGGAGTCCCCCTCTCTGCAGAACCCTCTTCTTCTTCTCCCCCTTGCAGCCGAGTTTTGAGAGCTCAAGAATGCTCTCATGGCTTCTCACCTTTCTTCCTCAAGCTCTAGCTCCATTTGAGCTCCAAATGTAAAATAAAATACATACTTGAACTCCCCTATTCAAGCTCTACATTTCTATCTTTTCAAAATCCGAAAATGAGCAACTTCATCTCCATGGGTTTTGCCCATTTGAAGAGGAAATGGTACCAAATCGAAGCTTGGAGTCTCCTCTTCCTCCTAAGGTAAAAAGTTTCAAGAAAAATCCATTTTTCTTCACTCTCTATAGTGGCCGATTTTGCCCCCTCTTGTAATGCCTTGTTTTCTTCTTTGTTTGAGCTTGGTTCAACTCTCCAATGGTGGAGGAACTCTCCTTTGTATTCAAGGCGTAAAAACCTCTCTTGAAACTCCAAGGTAAAACCCTAACTAATGGCATTTAAGCCTTTCATTGAATTAAAGTTATCAAATGGGTTAAGGAGTTTAATTGTATCTATTTTGTGTCTTGAATGTTGGCTTGGGGTTTGGTAACCCCATGGCTCAACTTGACCGAGAATGAAGAAGAGGAGAGGTGGAGAACTTAAAAGAAGAATTGTGATCTCAAGGTAAGGAAAACCTATCTTAATGCACTATCTATATGTATTAGGATAATGGGATGGGTAAATGAATCAATGAACCCAAAACATGTGAAGAAATTTGCTTGTTGATATTGGATGAAGTTGTGAAGTTGAACTGCAAAGTAAAGGCCAAAGTGCCATGTATTTATGTTAATGCATTGTATTGGGCTTGGAGAATTGTGTATATGCTTTGGAGGAAATTTTGTATGAACCTTGTGTGCTGGACCCTTGTTGGGTGTGGCTAGCTTTAGGTTGAATTTGATGAGAGAATGTGTATTTGAGGAAGTAAGGAAAGTAGGTGAACTATGACAAAATTTTAGTAGGAATTGTGTATTAAGATTGACTTGGTGAATGGGAGAACCAAGGCATGTATTGGGGATAGTAGAGATGGTTAATGACCATGTAATGGTGGTAGTAGTATGTGAATAAAAGAGCATAAAATCTGTAGCAAGAGGTATTGGATTTCATTGGAGGGATTAGGAAGAATTAGAGTACAAGACTTAGTAAAATGTATGTTGGACTTGGGTATAGGTATTGTGCTTGCTTGGAAATGTATTTGGGAAGTTAGAAGTGGTATTGGTAGAAGAAATATTGAATGGTAGAAGTTGATTTAAAAATCTGTAGCATAAGTAAAACAAAAACGGTTACATGTGTTGGAGAAGAAGTGAGGAAAAATTGTGTGAGTTGATTGATGGATTTAGTAATGGATTTGGTGGATGAAGTAAGGTATTTTAGGAAGCCTAAGTGGCACTAAATCATGTTAGGATGTATGTAGGAAGATTGGGGAAGAAATGGGTGAGAAAGGAAATGAAAAACAAGGTCTGTAGCAATGATCTGCTACCGACCGACCCAGAGGCTGGATCGGTCGGGGCTTAAACCACGAGAAATAAACAATCTGGGATGGACCGACCCAGGGGCCGTGAGTCGGTCGTGGGTCGGTCGGGTAATAATTGTTGAACGTCGAAGTTTCTGACTTCGACTGACCTAGAGGTTGGGTCGGTCGGTGGGTCGGTCGGAGCTTCGACGACGGAACTTAAAGCTTCTGGTATGGACCGACCCAGAGGTGTATGGGTCGGTCGGAACAATTCTGGGTCGGTCAGGACAATTTCAGAGGATGGAAACTTACTGGAATGGACCGACCCAAGGGCTTGGGTCGGTCGGTGGGTCGGTCGGCCCTAACTTATAAAAAAAATAGTAACATAGTAATCATATGTATGTATATATATGTAGGTATGTACATATATAAAGGACCTTAGTAATATACCATTAATGTGACACCAATGGTGAGAAAGTAAGTATGTGAGTAGGAGAACAAGTATGAAAAGTAATTAAGTAGGTTGAGAGTATGAGAACATTAAGTATACTGGGATAACAGGGTAAGTACGGGAGTAGTAATTATTTGTGTATCGTAAGAGTATAGTATTAATAATAATGTTGGAACGTTATCAGTGGAACAAGTGTGAACCAAGGAACGAGGGAACACATGATAGAGCTAACTCCGGTGAAAGGTATGATTTTCTCATGCCCCGTATGCTAACCGAGTTACGTTGATTTGTATGCTGTATGCCGACTAATCAAGACTAAAACATGAAAACGGTTTATTGCCTTTCATTATATGTCTTGCTGTATGTTGTGTGAGCTAACCCTTCTTGATTGATTGTGTGGCTTCATTTAGTGCGTAGATCGACTCATAGATGAGTCTTGTTGGGTAATGGCTCGTAGTAAGAGTCATGTTGTGAACTAATGGAATCGTAGCAACGCACTAAACTAACGAATCAATAAACGATAACGCAAACCAATGAGCTCACTAGAATGTGAGAGAGTGTACGGGAGTAATGATAAGTGTCCAAATGAGCATGATTTATAGGTGTATTTCATATATAATATTAGCACTTTTCTTGCTCATTTCTCCACTTCGGTTAGTTTTCCTCTAGTTTATGTTTTATTATTATCTCACAATTTATTGTTCAAACATGAGGAAAACCAAGCTGGGAGTAAAGTAGATAAAGAGACGAACGCATAGACGCAAACGGCTCAGAAACGGACTTATAACGAAGAATGTAGAGCCAGTTGAAGATTGTTATATATATGTATAATATATAAATACGCACGGACAACCGCGGAGGCGGACGTGAGAGAGGCTACCGCCTCTGAAGAAGGCGGACGTGAGAGAGGCTACCGCCTCTTAGGAGGCGGACGTGCTCGCGGTCATCATAGAGGCTACCGCCTCTTAAGGAGGCGGACGTGACACACACAACCGCCTCTGAAACAGGCGGACATATAAGAGGAGACCGCCTCAAACAGGCGGACGAGGCATAGAGTACCGCCTCTAAACAGGCGGACAAGAGACAGAAGACCGCCTCGCGGTCAGGACAGAGGGAACCGCCAAATAACAGGCGGACAACATACAGAGGACCGCCTCCTTTACAGGCGGACAAGACACATGGAACCACTGGTTAATTGGCGGAAAGCACAGAGAGGACCGCATGTTATCTGGCGTCGTGTATAAATGTTCCGGAGCTTATCGTCTTCGCCGTCTTCTGCAACTCGCCCGCCGCAACTCGTCCACTGTCTGCCTGCATTAATGAGCCTCTTATCCACTCTCTCCTCACGCGTGAGCTCTGTCCCCTGCGCAATCAAAGAGCAACAGTAAACAAAATCGTACGGAGCTTCTCCTCTGCTCTATATAAACCGACGCCCCTTCTGCAAAGAAAATCAACTCCCTTCCTCCGAATCCAAATTGTTATGTTATTTATTGTTATTATTAGTATTAGACCACCGTTACAGACACACCACCACCATCGATCCACTTCATTCTCTTATCTTCCCACTTCTCCAGTTTATTTTTATTCTACAATTCCCCACGAAGCAGAGGCAGTATAAAAGAACAGAAGAAAAGGGAGCTGGAACAGAGCGAATCGCAGTCCAGTCTCCGCCAGCAGTCTCCAAATTAATGGCTATTTCTGTTCCCTTTTTATTACTGTTAATGTCTGAGTGATTTTACTCGTATCCTAGGATGGGGTTTGTTCCTAAATAATTCAGACTTATTATTAATACCAAGTTTGCTTATAAATATTTGTTTTGTCTCTCTAAATTATTAAATGCTTAATACTGATCATTTTTATGCATTTAAGGTTTCTCTTATTTCAATGATTTTGTAAATCTGAGAATAGACCACAAAGAGAGATAAACGTTAGATATATACTCCTTGATTAGCAGATAAATCCATCGCTGTTATTAAAAGAATTCTCACTTAAAGCTAATTAATGATTTTAGACTTTTCTGATTGTAAAACGTCTAATGAATTAATTAAGAGTTGTCCTTATCTATGATTTAGGAAGGTCACAAGATAAATTCTTAACAGACAAATAAGAGCGAATTAGGATTATAATTATTGTCTGTACTTAAATAATATTTTCACCTGTTTCACTTATTAAACTTGTTTTAATTCCTTTCAGCAAATATTGTTAAATGCTTATTCTGACAAAATACTGCATTTATTTGGTAGCTATCAATATATGATTTTGAGATAGTTAAAGTACCACAAAGGAATTAATCTGGTATTTACACTCCGGATTGAGCAGGAAAATACTAAGGCTATTAATGGAGTTCGTAACTGACAATTATTAACTCTAATAGACAATAAATATTTGAGACAGGTTTAAAATTGTTTAGTAATTTAGGAAATTCCCCCTATCCTAGGATACCTTTTTCCATCCATTTACTTATTTTACTTTATTTTACTGTATTTATTATTTCTGTACTATACTGAAATCAAGCTTGCCTCGGCTAAACCCCAATTTATTTTATGCACTTTAATTTATCTTTCTGTACATTTACTAAACTGGATAATTAATTAGACAGTTGCGAAGTCTCTGTGGATACGACCTTGTTGTACTACAAAGATTGGGTTCACTGCCCATAGTTAGCAAGATAGTTTAACTACTATTTTGCCCACAAGTAATACCTTCCGATAACGGCAGGAGAACCGAAATGAATAATCCACAAATAATAAGTAGTGAAAGTATATAAGTAACCTCTATTAGAGGAATTAATCTTGGTGCAAGACATGAACCATGAGAGTAGTAAAGAATGATGAGGGATCTCCAACCCCTTAGCAACTAGTCGACCCATAATGAGAGGACCCGACTGATATAAGTAATGTCCCGAACATGAGAGTATTCGATACATTGGGGAAACCCTTAAATTTGAGGATACTAGACAGTGGAGTTTCCCTAAGCTAGTGGAGGTTATCGAGAGAGATACTTCTAGGCTAATCCATGAGATTGTAATATACTCTGAGAAGAGTGTTGGGAATTTGAGTAGTCCGGTAAAAACGGACAATTGAGTATTTGAGGAGCTAAGCGTATAGCCCTCGTATTGTAGGTCCGGTGGCGAGTCTTGTGTATGACTCTGCCCAGAGGCCAAAGTAATGATTATTGAGTATTGCGTATGTATGAGTAAAGTAATGAGTACTGAGTAAGAAGTGAGTATGAGTATGTAATGAGTATTGAGTATGTATGAGTAAGTATTGGGTATTGAGTACGTATGAGTAAGTATGAAAGTATTGAGCAGTGAGTATGCACAAGTGTAGTAACGAGTATGGAGTAAGGAATGTGTGCTAGTAAGGTAATGAGCATTGAGTGACGAGTGTGCAAGAGTAAGGAGCGAGCGTGAGTAGAGTAGTGAATATCGAACACAGTACGAACAGAGTAGTGAGTAACGCAATGAAGAAGTAATGAGTAAGTACTTAACAAGAATGATTGACCATCGAATTGTATTCCCTAGTAAGTATTGAACCCTGTATGTAGGTACTGTTGATTGTATTGTTGTAGCATGAGTATGTATGTATGCATGTAAAATGAACTCCATGTATATCCGACCAAAAGTAGTCGGCGTACCGCGTTTAGCACGCGGTATATGCAAATTTCATATGTAGCATAAGCTGACCCCCTAGGGGGAACGTTTTTAGTGTGCAGGTACTCGAAGCTGACCACCATTCGAGAGAGTAGGACAGGGACTGCTATGTAAGCATGGGTAGTTGTATAAAAGGGATTGTACTGGTAATGTACTGTGAAATTGGGAGTCCAAACTGTATCGGTAAATTAAGGATTGTAGTATACTCGGTATAGTATTGTATTGAAGTTGTATTTGAATTATGGTTTAGTATTCAAGGGGAAGTATTGTATTGTGTAGAGCACTCGGTATGTTCATATTCATCAGACCGATAGTATGTAGGATTGTAACTCGCCTTGTTAGTCACGTGGGTGACTAACGGCATTGTACACCCGCCGTTGAGTAGTAATATCTGCTGCGAAGGTAAGTATTGTACGGTAATGACGATATTAGCGATAGGGGTGTTACACCAAGGGTGATCCCAAGGTTAGCCGGCTCTAGTATACTTATTTTAAATTCTATTTTCAGTTCCTTTCTTTACCCATTGCTTCCTTAATCTTTCCTAAAGCATTACTATCATGTTTAACACCAATTTTTATTCTCTAAACTCCCCTAGACCATCTACTCAACTCATTACTCATTTCCATGTTAACTTACATAATTTTCTCACTTTCACTTTGCTAAACACTTATGCTACAGATTTTGTTTCTCCTATGCTACAGATTTTTGTCGTAACTTCTACCATCCAATACTCCTTCAACCAATACCACTTCTAGCATTCACAATGCATTGTCTTCCACCCAAGTTCTTCCCATTACTTAGCTCTCTCTCAAATCTATTTTCAAAATGTTAAACTACTCATAACAACCACCAAAACACACCTAGTTATTACCTAGGTTATTCCCTCTTCTTTCACATTTAGGTCTTCTAATTTCTAAACCAATTTTGACAGAGTTTCCCCTATAATGTTCACTTTGCCCACACACCATTTCTGCTCACAACTCGTTTCTACTTCTCATCAATATCCCACACACTACAACACATTAAATTTTCCTGCACAAGCTCAACAACAATCCCTTGCACAATCATTTAAGTACTTGGTTCTAAGGCCTCTACACATCAACACAACTCATACTAAAAAATTCTTCCATCATTTGTTTTACCTTAGTTATAGTTATTCAATACTTGAGCATTAACATTCTGTTTTTCTTCTACATACAAGCTAGCTCAAGGGTTAACTTATTTACCTTGAGTTTGCTAGCTTCTTTTCTTTCCTTCTCTTCCTCTTCTTTCCTTCCTTGTTCTTCCTTTCACAACAGGTTACGTGGGAGGTTTAGAACTCAAATGCTATAGCCCATACCAAAGAATGCTAATGAGCATTAATGAAATTCCTAACTTCTAAAATCATCCCTAAAACACAAAAGGAGTTTAGAGCTCTAAAGGGCATTACCTTGGAACTCTTAGGTGGAGTTTTTGAGCCTTAAAAACAGCAAGCTACAACACCTTCTTGGAGGTGCTAATCGGCTGAAGCAAGACACAACAAGGGGGTTCAAAATCTGGAAAATTTCCAAGAAGAAGGAGAGGGCTAGAAAGGAGGAAATTTGAGTTCCTTTTTAACTTAAAATGATAAGGAGATGAAGGTGCTTCCAATGGTGCTTTTCAAGCTCCAAAAAGAGGTACACCCATGGAGATGAAAGTGGTGTCTTCTGATTTTTGAAAAGAGAGGAATATTACCCAAAGAGATAAGAGTTTAGTGGTGTGATTTTCTTTGCATTTGGAGTTGGTTTTGGCCAAGAAAAATGAAGAGCAAGAGGTGGGTTGTGTGAGCTCTACAAAATCGCCATTAACAAGCTTGAGGAGGAAGAGACTTCTGAATGGGGAAGGGGAAAAACGAGGGAGAGAGAGAGAGAGAGAGAGAGAGAGAGAGAGAGAGCAAGAGTGGAGGAGAGAGACTCATTTTTTTACATTTGTACTTGGTTACTTTATTTCTTTGTCATGTAGTGTATTAGGAAAGAAATAAAGGGAATGAGAGAGGGGGAGGGGACCGGCCACACTCACACACAAGGGGGGAATTCTGATTTTCATTTTCAAATGGGACATGCTAGTTTAGCTTATTTACACTTATCACCCCACAACTTCTAGTTTTTACATTACTCACTAACCGGAACCCGTTTTCCGGAATTTTCTCGTTTAATTAATTTTAATGGTTCTAGACCTTCACTAATGCTTAAATATAGACATTTGATTGACTAAAATTAATATGGGTTTATTTAACCCGCTTGAAGTCGCGTTTTCCCGGTTTCCTCAAAAACACGCTTTAAGGTTCGTTTGTGCTCTTAATCCGTTTTCAGGATCCGTTTTCTTCAGGAATTACTCCCTGATGTTTATTTAGGCATAATTAAGCTTCTAAAATACTCATTAGCCTAATTAATCACTATTTTTAATTTCAGGGTATTTCAATCTACCCCCATTAAGAAACTTTGCCCTCAAAGTTGCTCAAGATTTACGGTTTACTATTTCTACTCGATTGGAAAACTAATTGCCACAATGTACTTTACTACCACCTTACAAGGTGTTCACAATTTATACACTGCAAGCACACACAATTCAAGCATAATACACAATTTCAATGCATACATTCCACAATACGTAATTCACAATTACCATTCACACCATTCCACAATACAATTCACACTACTAGTTGTGTCATATACCGTACAACACAATTTCATTACTCATTGTACAAATATACTGAATACTACTAGCACTACATTGTGCCAAACGAAATACAATTAGCACTACATGTGCCAACAAAGTGTACTACAATGCATATATACTATGCAATGCTATCCCGAAGCAATGAAAAACAAAATGGCTCTACCACCCTTAAAAGGGGTACGCCTTGTACCCTACGTACTCTACGGATACTAGACAGCTAGTCTAAAAATAAATCTGGGTACTTCGCCTTCATGGCGTCTTCTAATTCCCAAGTCACTTCCTCAACATTGTGGTTAGACCACAAGACCTTCACCATTCGTACATATTTATGGCGAGTGTCCCTAGTCTTTGTATCAAGGATTCGCAATGGAGTCTCGACATATCTCATCGTCGGCTCTAGGGATAAGTGTTTGGGTTCTAATACGTAAGAAGGATCGGCTATGTATTTCTTGAGTTGTGATACATGAAAGACATCATGAACACACCCCAATTCTTCAGGTAATGCTAGCCTATAAGCCATAACTCCAATCCTCTCAGTAATCGTGTACGGGCCTACAAACCCCTGCGGTGAGAACATACCCCTGCGGTGAGTGGAGTTATTTTTTTAAGGGGGGGAGAACATACCCCTGCGGCGACATGAGAAGTACATATGTTAAAAATTAAGTGAATGTTTTGATCTCCCAAAGGAACGGGGACCAGAAGGTGTCCATCGCGACCGGGTTCTGCGGGATCACAGTGTATATAAAAGATATTTTTGATTGTTATACATGCTATGACATGTTGTGTGGTATGTGTAATAAATATTATCTTGACCTTGAGTTCCAAAAGTGTATGTTATCAAGACCTATGAGTCTAAATGTTGTTGTGTTACATAGACCTACGTGTCTAAAGGCTGTTATGTTATCAAGACCTATGTGTCTAAATGTTGTTATGTTACCCAAGACCAGAGAGTCTAAGGGTTGTTATGTATGTGCAAATATTGTTAAGATACCCGGACCATTGAGTCCGAGGTTATCATGTGAGTATGTTATGTTATGTATGATGTGTATATGTACCCGGACCGTTAAGTCCGAGGTTGATGTAAAGAATGTTGGTTATGGAAGTTTATTTCCAAGTGATTCCTGCGTTCTAAACCAAAAGATGTGTGGGAAGTGTAAACTTCGAGGACGAAGTTCTTTTAAAGGGGGTAGATTGAAATACCCCAAACCTTGATATGTGGTTTAAATATTAAACTATGGTATGTAAAGGCTAAAAAGTGCCTTAGAAACATTAGTGAACAATTTAAACCATAGTAAAATGCAGTAAAGCACTAAGACACATCTTGAGCAAAAACATGCTCTAAGCTTGGAGTGAACTTGGTTAGGACCCAAAGAGCCTACCAAGACTTAATAATATTCAATTATGATTTAATAAGGCTAATTAAGTCCTTAGGAAACTTTGGTAGACAGTTAAACCAAACAAAACACAAGAAAATACCTTAAAGTCAATAAGAGCAAAAATGTGCTCTAAGCTTGGGATAAATTTGTATAAGACCTAATGGTCATACCTATACCTTATAAATATGTTAATGAACGTATTAAATCAATTACCAAAGAAAACCAAGCTTGAAAACAAGTTAAAACACAAAATGTGCTTTAAGGAGTCTTAAAGCACATTTTTGGAAAATTGTTTTGTAAATGAGTTTTGAATGGCTAAATGTCCATCATTACTCTTTAATTAGAATGTGTACTATATATTATCACATTTGGAAGTCTATATCAATGGGAAATCAAAAATTTCACATCTATGTGCCTTGTTTTAGTGAATAGTAACTTTAATAAGCTAGTTTGTAATATATGTTGTTATAAGCATGGTTGTAAAAAACGGTACGGTACGCCCGTTATACGGCGTATCGCCCGTTTTTGCAATTAAACGTATTGATACGGCCGTATGAAATCCGTTTCATCGAACATCCCGTCTTGTGGTGGCGTACGGCCGTATAATCATCAGTATTTCCGTATTTATCGTATTTTTAAAGAATACGGTATAAATTATTAAAGACAACGATTTGACTGGAGCAAAAAGAAGACTAATTTTTTCTATTAAATCCCTAAATGAATATAATGTTGACATTATATAAGGTTTTACTTTAGAAAAAAATAATGTTATTAAGGACACACCACCATTAACTATAGATTGAATATTTGTGAGAGAAAAATTATAATTATACCAATAACTTTTCAATCCTACTATTTTTTGTTTTTTCTACTTAGTATTAGTGCGACATTTTCTTAAAATTCACTTATGTAACTTATCTTACATCACTCAATAAAACTTATACAAACTTTTATAGTTTAAGAATGCGATAAATTTATAATATATAAATATGCAATTTGAAGGTATTAATAACAAAATACTAATATTATGTACAAAGTGGAACATATTTCATGCTTATAATTATTTATTATACATTTTTATTATTTAAATATTACTGTTTCATCCGTACCGATTCCCCGTTGTATCCGTGTTGATACTTCCGTATCACGTACTCTCAATAGTCCGTATTGATTTCCCGTACCGTTTTTCACAACCTTGGTTATAAGTAATTAAATTGGTCAACAAAGACTATTATACCCCTAGGTAGAGATGGGGGCCGGTTTTTATCATGGTGAGTCACCAACATGTAAAAGAAATCAATTAAGGAAAGGAAGGAAAAGTGAATAAAAGAAGAAAGTTACTTTATAACATAAATATCTTAACAAAGTGTACTCTCTCACCTCATTCTCTTCTTCCTTCTCATTTCACACGGTCTTCATCCTCTCCTCTCTTCTTCAAAAATGATGGGCTATAGTAACCTCTCTTCTCCATCTTCATTTCCTTGCCAAATCTAACTCCATGCTCCAAATCAAATTCTAAGACCATATTTGTCTTAGTTAGACCAAGCTCTACACTTCTATCTTTTCAAATCTTCAAGAACTCAATTTTGGTGCCATGGAGATTCACCATTGAAGGAGCTTGAGCTTATATTTCTACATATTATTGATCTCCTATGCTTCAAGGTAAGGAAAATCAAAGAAAATCCATGTTTCCTCCATGTTTTTATGTTGACCGAAAATCACCACTAATGGTGTATTTACCTTGCTTTGTTCTAGCTACATTCCAATCATTTAAGGGCTTGGTGGAGTCCTCTCTTGATACTTATTCAAGTTCTCTTCCAATTCCAAGGTAAAACAATTACCTTAATGTGTTAAGACAATATATGTGTCTAGGGTTTACAATGAGATGAAGCATAATGCTTGAATACTCATTCTATTATTTGTAAATTGTTTAGAAGTTGACAAACAACCAAACATCCTTACCGGTTTTACAAGGAAACAAGAAAGAAGTTTGTGAGGAAAAAGAGGTAAACAAACTATCTTAATGTAGTTTAAATGCGTTAGGAAAATGAGCTTGATTTGCTTAATAAAATACCTAAAGAGCCAATGGTGAATGTCCTAGTAAAATGTTCTTAAGGAAACTATTAAAGGGCATATGTGTTATTGGATGTAATTGCATGTCAAAGGCAATATGTTATGTGGGAAATTCAGTGTTTAAGGTTTATGCAATTTAAGGGCCTAAGAGCCATGTTATTTAAGGGCCTAAGTGCCAAGCAATTTAAGTTTATGCACTATATTGTGATGTAGTGTAGTTTAAGGATTTAGATGTGTGTAAAGAACATTTTTTGTGAAGATGAGTGTCTTGGATGGTTAAAGAAGGAAAATCAATATGTTTGTGTGTAAGGAGTGCGCATTAAGTGATTAAGTGTTTTTGGTTGTAAAAGGGTGAAAACCTAAGTGTTTGAGTGTAAGAATACTCTTGATGGATTTTAGGTGTTCTTGAATGCCTAATGGTGAAAGCTATGTGCTTGGGTATAGCAATGTGCTAGAAGAACCCATGTCAAAATTTAGATGATGTATAAGAAGTTCTAAGTGTTTAAAAAGAGTTTTGGTGAGTTTGGAAGTGTTGAGAATGATTAAATGTTTTACTAGGGAAAAAGGCATGTATTAAGGTGTTTAGAGTGCTACAAGGATTTAGACATTGTCTTGGAAGTTCTAGAAATCAAATGAGTGTTTTGGGACACACCAAAGTTATTTTGGAGTTGTTCTAGGACTTAGGCAAACTTTGGGAAAACTAGGAGAAGGAATAAACTTGTAAAAGGACTACAAGGATGACATAAGGAATTTTGTTGTAAGAAAAGATGCTTAAGAGTGGATGTTCAAATGGAGAAGAAATATTATGGTATAATGGTTACAATAGGCATGAAACACCACTGAGAAACCTAAGGAGGAAATACTATAAGTGTTAGAGATTTTGGTGGAAATTGGTTAAGTGTTTAAAGGCTTGGAAAGTGAGTGTTTTGGCTTGTCCGAACATCCGTCCGGACATGGACGTTCGGACAGGCCCTGTTGCGTAGAAACTCTCAGAGTCTCGAACTGTGTCCGAACTTCGGAAGTCCGGACACAGTTCGGACACATGAGATTTTACTTTGAAAATTCCCTCGTCCCATGTCCGAGCTTCCGAAGTCCGGACACATGTTCGGACATGCGTCTGTTTCCAGTTTTAAGTCACGGCTTGTGTCCAAACTTGGGAAGTCCGGACACAAGTTCGGACATGCCACTGTTTTGGCCAAAAATGTTGTTTAAGGTTAGGAAAAGTTATCTAAAAATGGGGATTATTAGGTAATGATGTTATAAGATTGTTAAGGACATGTTAAGTGAGTTATAATGACAATTTAGTGTGGGAAGAGTTGTAATAAAATGTAAAAGTAAAACGAGTTAAAAATGTGAAGTTATTTAACTAAGTTAACGGGGATAAGTTATGAGCGTTAGACTTTAAACAATCATGTTACCGCGATGTTAATAAAAGTACATGTAATATTACCAGTTGTTCGAGAATTGCTCGAGGCACATAAGTGGACATGATAGAGTGGACTCCGGTGACAGGTATGGTTTTCTTGCAACCTGTGTCCTACCGGATTACACCGGCTTGTATGCCAATGTGATTTTCTGTTTGTTTGCCACGTTGTAAGATTAAACATGTAATGAGTTTACAGTAATTCTTTTATGTGGCGTGTTCAACTCCGATACCATTTAACCTTGAAGTGTTAACCTTAGTTAACTGAGTCTAGGATCACATGAGAGTTTGGTATTCGGATTAAACGACCCGAACCATGGGACGTTCTAACCACGGCTATGCGTGTGTTAATTGTGTGATATGTGTGTGTGAATGTAGGGACCTCCCTTGTATGTTTAACCCAGTTGTAATACTGTATGGTGTGTAGATGTGAAAGACTCCATAGTGGGGTTCTAACTAATATCTAAAAGTAAGTATGTACTAACAGTGGTGAGGAATCCGGTTAGGCCGGTTGCGCGTTGTTTGGGAGTGGGTATCCTTTTTAGCCTTACCCTTCTCTCTGTTATGGTTGTTTCCCTCACGGGTTATGATCTCCCATTAGCTTATTCCAAAGCTTAGTTATTCTGACTTATGATCGGTTTAGGGGGAACATGTGTTTGTGTGGTGTGTTCGGGCCCTAAAACCCGAACCATCTTAACTTAAGTTACTCGTCCGACTATTAGGACGGTAATGAGTGTTGTATAACGAGCTTATCATGAGGGTGACATCATTCTCTAGGCTCACCAGTGAATTAACAATGTTTGGGTCGGTTCCTAAGAGAACCGCTCCCGTTATGTTATGTGTTGTTGAGGTAATGCAAATTCTATTGCGATGTTATTATGTGCACGTTGAAACGTGAAAAGTGTTGTCATGTGTTGTTATGTGATGTATGTGATATGATGTAAAATGGGGAGTATGTAGATCATGGTTATGAATCCCAGTTTGGGATAAGAGGCGTTTAAGGATAACCCGAAAAACGGGTAAGTGTCGTCTACTAAGGAAGTAGCTCCATTAGAGGAGAAACACTCTAGGGGTAATGATCACAATGAGTGACCTATCAAGTATGGATATGTTATCCGTTTGTTGAGCCCAATGAGGCGGAATGTTTCGTGTTGTGTGTTTTAAGTTACATGCATGATTTAAATATAATCAACCGCATGCTAAGACGACAATTAGTTGTGTGTGGCCCGGTAGCATGTGGGCTGCGGGATTACCATACCAGCAAAGGTGCTGAGCCCCTTGGGGGCCACCCTTTCTCTTCTTCTCCTGTTTCAGGTACAAAGAGCTGGAAGCCGTTCGAGAGTAGGACGGGGTAGTCGTCGTACATGGGTAATCATTTAAGTTGTGTATATACAGTAGGTGTAGTAAGACCAAAATTGTTATCGGCATCAGTTTGTAAATACTCGGTACAGTTGGAAGGCTTATGTATGTTGATTGTTGTTAGTGAAAAGGTATAGTAATGTACAGTTGCTCGGGAATATAGTCCATCAGACCGGTACAATGTATATGTAATAGCCTTGTTAGCCACGTGGGTGGTTAACGGCGTGTAACACCAACGAGTTAAGTTATGTGATGAAGTATATTTTCCGCTGCAGATTGTTGTTATGTGTTTTGTTGTTGGATGGGGTGTTACATTCATTCTCTTCTTATTCTATCGGTTTCTCTTCTTCTCTCTATTCCAAAACCGAGAGTGCTGCTCCTCCATGGTTCTCCATCTTCAATCACTTACCAAATACACAATATTGCTCCAAATCAAAAACTAAACACATATTATTCTTAGTTGGCTCAAGCTCTAGCTTTCTATCTTTACAAACTTGGAAAAGCTTCATTTTGGAGCCATGGGAAATCTCCATTGAAGGGGGAAAAATAAGCTTGGAGGGTGCATTAGCTTCTCCATTCTCTTAAGGTAAAGAAAATGTAAGAAAAATCACGTTTCCATCACTTCCTCACCATGGCCGAAAATTTGCCTCTTAAAATACCTTGTTTTTATGCCTTGTTCTAGCTTGTTTTATTCACCAAGGACTAGTGGAGGTCCTCTTTCATTCAATGCCAAGTATAACTTGAGACTTCAAGGTAAAACATTCATTTTTATACCTTAGAACACATTTTTAACCTAGGTTTTCATTCCTTAAGGTTAGTGTATTGTTTAGCACTCATGTGAGTCAATGTATGTTGATTAGAACATTGGGAAGGGAAATTTAAATGGTGGCCGAGATTCATTCAAGAAGAAAGTCTAAGGAGGAAGTTAAGATAAGCTTGGGAAGACAAGGTAAAATGCTTACCTAATGGTGGTTTAAGTTTTAAGGGATGGTAATTAGATAAGTACCAATGTAGCTTTAAGCTACATTAGGTAATGGGTTATATAACCTAGGAAAAGGAATTTAAACAAGCTTGTGAACTTGTGACTAAGGAGCCCATAGGAATGAGTTAGTAATATAAGTTTAAGATGGATTTTAAGAGCATTATAACTACTATGATATTGATGGGTGTATTTGCAGGTTGGAAGCTTTTATATGTGGGAAATTCAGTGTTTAAGTTTAAGTTATTTAAGGGCCTAAGAGCCATGTCATTTAAGAGCCTTAGTGCTATGCAATTTAAGATTATTGCAATATATTGAGTTTGTTGTGAATGAGTTGGTTTGGGTGATAAAATATGATGAGAAAGAACTTGACGTGTGTGAGATGGTTGAATGAGGAAAACAATGCATTTGGGCATGATAATGTGCTAGAGAAGCTATGGCGAAATTTGAGTAGAAAACAAAGTGTTTAAGTGGTAGTGGTGAGTTAAGATGCCCTAGAATTCACTTGGGATCATTAAAATGAATTTGAGTGGAAATGAGTTAACTAAGGAGTTCTTGGGGATGAAAAAGACCTAGAGTTGTCTAGGAAGAATTAGAGGATTGGTGGGTGTATTGAACACACCAAAGTCATGGTAAGAGGAATGGTAAGACTTGTGCAAAATTTGGAGGGGAAGGTGTATAATGCTTTAAGGTGATTTAGGTATGAACTAGGGAATATATCAATGAAAGTGTTGGGAAGCTTGTGTAAGTAGTGATGACGCTAGTAGTGGAACAATAAGGTTTTAGTTTAGATGGTAATGAGTGGACTTAGGTGATGGGAGTGAAAATTGAAGGAGAATGTTGTCGATTGTCGAGGAAATCGACTAGGAATGTATAAGAGAGTAAGATCACGAGAATGGTGAGTAAATTGAGTAAAAGGGATGTAGGTGTCTAAGGATGGTGTAGGAAGGTCAAGGTAAAGAAGAACAAGGTTAAGGTGCTAAGAGGAAGGGAAGAAATGTTTAGGTATGTCCAAGAGTTTAGGAATGATGAGTAATAAATGGAAAAGAGAGGAATTGGTGCATGGATATGCAAGATGACTTGAGGAAGTTTTGGTAAATGAGCTGAAGATGGAAAAGATGATGTCTATGAAGTGCTCAAACTGTTAAGGAGGGAACACTTGGGTTAGTTGAAGTTTTGGTAAGGTTACAAGTTGGAAATGTAAGGAAATAAGTCCTAAGTGTTAGGAGTTTTAAAAGGATTGAGTGAGTGTTTAAGAAGATCTTTGGAAATTGTTTTGGAGAGTTTGGTGGAAGTTCTAAGGTGAGTTTAAGTGCCTAAGTGGTATTAGGACACATGGGGGAACTTGTGGAGAAGTTTGGAGTCAAATGGGAATTTAGAAACAAGGTTCTGGAGCCGACCGACCTTAGGGACCGGACCTGCAAGGTCGGTCGAGCTCAGTTTACACTACCGGAAAGAGTTTCTAGAATCGACCGAACTTGGGGACCGGACTTACAAGTTCGGTCGGGCTTGTATTTTGTGTACGAATTGAGTCTCTGGAATCGACCGAACTTGGGACCGACCTTGGCAAGGTCGGTCGGGCTTAAATTTTCCACGGGAAAAACTCTCGGGAATGGACCGACCTTGGGGACCGGACTTGCAAGGTCGGTCGGGGTAAAATTTTCAAACGGTAATAAGTTCTGGAATGGACCGACCTTGGGTAAGGTCGGTTGGTAAGGTCGGTCGACCCTTAAGTTGTAAAAAAAAAAAAGAAACCCTAAGAAAGTTTAGAGGTATTAGTGGTACCCCATTAAGAGGGTAATGATGAATAGAGGTATAAAGACCTAAGGGATTAAGATAAGTATAAACTTAAAAGTTTAAGGTTAGGTTGTAAGAATAAGTTGTAAAACTTAAGAGGTGTTAGGTGGGGAATCATTATGGGTTAAGTAAGTTAAATAAGTTGAACTAAGTTAAGTGATTAACAACCAAAAAGTGAATGAATGTTTTAGGGCTTGAGTTTTTGGACTCCGGAAGAGAGTAAGCAACCGAACGACCAACGGTGAACGGTACAGTTCTTTTTGTGACCTGCTTGCTAACAAGGTGTCCCTCGGCTTGTGTGCTATTTGTTTTTGTGTGCTCACTAAACAAGATAAAGCATGCAACCGGAACATTATGTTTATTGTATTGTTGTGTGATGTTTGAAAACTAACACAACTTACCGTGAGAACTTACTAACCAACGTTTAGTAA
Organism: Limonium bicolor; assembly: GCA_023374045.1. NCBI lineage: Eukaryota > Viridiplantae > Streptophyta > Magnoliopsida > Caryophyllales > Plumbaginaceae > Limonium > Limonium bicolor. Next base: position 279,998,333 of record CM041780.1, read on the forward strand.
GGAATTGAGTGAGACTAAGGAACGCTCCCTAATATTAGTTTGTTAATAACCGAAAGAGGTTAAACAAACAAACGTTGCATTGAGACTACTACTAACTTTAACTTTGGGGGGAGTGAGGAATCCGGAATGGTACCGGCACATGTGTATTGGGGGAGGTCGGTATCCTTATCAGATACCGACTACCAAATATGACTTGTCTTCAGACTCGTCGCCTAGAGTCGACATATAGACTCGACCTCCTCGGACTACTTGTTTTAGGAGGGAGGCATACTAAGATGGCGTGGGGGGATCTAGCCTACATCCCCAACAATTTAAGAATGTTGTTTATTGCCGGTAAGTGACCTGCTGCTGGCTAGGGTTAACCAAGCCCTACGAAAATAAACAACGAACTAAGGGCTAACCAGTTCTAATGAGAGAACGGTTGGAAAATATAAGATAAGGTTGAGATAAGCTACTTCCATTCCTTTTTAAAGGATGGTTTGTATTATAAGACTGATATAAGCTACTTCCATTCCTTTTTATAGGATGGTTGTTTTCTAAGACTAAGATTGAGGTAAGATAAGGATGGACTAAGATTAAGAGGAAACGTAACTTAAGGAGTGAAATAATTGACTCCCTAGTTAAGGGAACGCATTTAAGTCGTTCATTGTGTTTGAACTTTGATTGTTCATAATTGGTTTGTTGTTTATTGCACCTTCTATTATGTTGTGCATCTAATCAACCTCCATGCTATCGACAATTAGACATCGTAGCCACGTTAGCTTGGGGGCCATGAGAGGATCGTACCAGCATTCGTGCTGACCCCCTTTGGGGGCTGTTTTTACTACACAGGTGAACGTCAGGAGGCGGCCGTCGCAAGAGTAAGATGGGGTACAAGCGTTACGGGTTAAGTGTGGCCTACGAGTTGTGCATGTACACTCGTATGCCAATTTGAGTTAGAAAGATGTATAGGATGTGAGGGGATTGTGAAATACCCCTAAATTAATTTAAATTAATTTAGGGGATTTCTTTTATTAAACCATAAATAATACTATTAATATTAAATTATGGTATGGAATTATGAATATTAAATTATTATATGGAATTGTGAAATTTATTTAGGGGTTTTCTCCTATTTAACCCTAATTATTATACATTATTATATAGTATTATGAATTTAATAATAAGATTTATAAGTCAATAAATCTTGGGAAAATTTCTAAACACTCCAAATATATTATAAAGATTTTAGGAAGTGTTGGAACATTGTTTTGAAACATAAAAGTCAATATAAAATTCTAGAAACCTTAAAGCTTATTAAGCCTTGCTAGAGTTGACCTTTTTGAGAATGGTCAAACCAGGCCATGAAACCTATACCAATAAATAGGTTATGAAAAACCATGAAGATCGATAAAAAGAACGTTAAAAACGGACCATCCTAGCCAAAGTTATGATAAATTGAAGTTTAGAGCCAAAATTTTGAAGGATGCTGACGTGTCCAGGACACGTGTCGCGCCCAGTCAGCACCCAAGACACTTAATCGTTTGATTTTCCCAGCGGTTTTGGCATGTCGAGGGTCGATCTTTAGACACCTATATCTTTTTCCCTACTCCACCATTTGGTATGCCGTCTGTTTCATTCTCTTCTCCTTAATTATCTTTCCAACCATTACTCACACATCATCTAACTCCTTCTACAATGACCGGAAAAGTGATCCAAAGTTGGCTCCTCGCGATTGCGTAACCCAGAATTCCAGTTTTTCCTGAAATCGGGTAAACTTCGTCTCGTCATAACTTCTTCGTTTCTCATCCAAATTTCGCGTTCTTTAGCTTGTTTTGAAGATCTCAAATCCCTATACAACTTTCATGTTAATGACCAAGGCTGATTCGCAACCAATATTGAGAGCGAGTCGTCTAAAGTTACCTACTCGATCACGTCGGTTTTTGCCCAGAATATTTCCAGAAACGACATGGTAAACTCCGATCTTTGTGGATCTATAACTTTCTCCCTAGTTATTGTTTTCCATGATTCTTCCACCAATGTTTAGAGTTACATGTCTTCTTTAAAATGACGTAGGTTTTATGGATTGAATCCATCTCAGTTATCCCGAGTTGACGCGAAGTTGCCTACCTGAACAACACATAAAATACTAGTTTTCCAGAAAAACGAGTTCGAATTGCCTTGCCGGGCATCTCCGGTACGATTCCGACCAAATTATACCTATAATGCTACTCTGTTTTGCATTCCCGTTCATAACCCTCTATCAATTTACCCAATTACGCAACAAATTGAGAGAATTGACAAATCGAATTCGAAACGGAAAGAAAACCTAACTTCGAAACAGAAATCGAAACCCGATGAATACTGCATTATAATTGGGGAAATTGGTATCATTAGAACCGAAATTTGATTTCGAAACCATAGAAACAAGAATCACTCGATTTCGTTCTGTAGATTGTGAGATAATTACGATTTAGTACTCGACTAGGTAGAGGAGGTTGCTGATGAACTTGGCTTTCAGCAGCCGTCCGATCGTAGCTATAGGAAACGGACGGCTGAGATTAGATCGTTTCAAATTAAGAGTATAAGTTTTTATTATGATTTCAGAAATAAATCTTAACTTGTTGAATTAATTTAAATACCTTCCCGAATGTATTTTGACTTGAAATTTTAACCATAGATTCCTTATTTTATCTAGTTTATTTTGATGTAAATTAATATGGTTTTGGAGTTTTTAAACGTAAGTTATGATTTTTGCAAGTTACGGGTTTTCTGGAATTATTTGGCTAAATTAAAAAGATATTTTTATGAAATAAAATTTTTATAATGTGTCTAAAATGTTATAGTTACTGTATATTAAATTTGGGGATTTTTGGGCAATGGTAAAAGGTTTTAAAAATTGTGTTTATGAGATTTTCATAAGAATAACTTATAATATATGGTTTTTAATGTAACCAAAAATTAAAGTATAGTTGTTTAATGAACTTTATAGGTTGGGGAAAATATAATAAGACTAAACTAACATTTAATACAGAATGTTAATAAATATTTTTGGGTATAAACTTTTAAGTGAAGTAAATACATATATATATATATATATATACGTATATACAAAAGAAATGAAATGGTAACTTAGATTAAATCAAGGAACTAATTAATCTACATTTATATTAATTATATAATATGGTAGTTAATATACTTAATTGAAACTAAGGAAAATACTTTATTTTATAAACCATATATTGGATGTAGCTATGTGTAAAAGTTAATATAAATAATTAAATACAATAAAACTGCACAAGGAATGTCTTGAATAAATCCTATATATATACAAAGAAAACTACATAAATAAAAGAAATAAAGTACCTTATAGAGAATAGAATATGAAGGAATTTATAAGTTAAACTAAACCTATACATTACTATTAAAACAGTATTTTATGTGGTGGTATTAAATTATGATTATGAAATTTAGTCAAAAGAGTTACCTTTGGATTTCTAGGATTTATATAAACCATATTAGAATGCATGTATAATATTATTTGTCAATGACCAAGATGTAAATCTATAATTTGGATTAAGTAATTAATAAGTTGAGACTTAGGAAATATTGTAAATAGATTACATAAAATGTTACACAAATAGATCTTATTATATAATTAATAATAAAATAAATGAAATACTTTCACATTTAAATGTTCTTATTATATAAACAGTAACAAAATAAATGAGATACTTTTACATCTAAATGTGAAGTGGATTAGTAAGTCTAGATTTAATCATTTCATAACATTTATAGAATTGAGCGATAACTTAATATTTTAAGATTAAATCATTAAAAGGATTATGATATAAAACTACATTAAACTACGATTTGGAAATTTATCTAAACAATAATCCTTAAGTTTCTTGGCATTAGATAAGCCATATGAAATACATTTATAACATTAATTACCAATACTTAGGATGTGAGTCTACAATTAAGTGAGGTATCTAGTGGTTAGAATTTATAGAAAGGTTTATAAATAGGAATTTGATACTTAAAACCTTTGAACCTTTTATTAGATAAAACTAAGTTACATAAGAGATTATATTGATCTACTTTACGACGTTAAAAATATTAATGTGTCATTTGAGTATAAGGTATGGGGATTTTTCAGAACATATTATCTTATTAAGTAATTGACAATTTCACTTGTGAATGAGAGTTTAATTCTTAGATAAATTCTACCTTATGTTAAGATATAATGTTCATCCTAAAACATAATAAAGGAGATTAATTTATTAAGTTATTCCTTTGAAACCTTAGGTTTTGTAAACAATATGAAAAATGTATTTTAAGACGTAAGTTTATTAAAATTTAGTATAAAAGGATTATACATAGTCTATAGCGGGAATGTGTGTAAAAATAAAACATTTGAGAAATTAAATGTAAGCAAGGATAAATAAAAGGTTATCTTAAAATGTCTTATTATATAGTTAAGGATAAAGTAAATAATATACCTTGGAAATACTAAATGTAAGAGTTCGATAAATCTAAGTTAACTATAATATAGTTATTCAAGGTGAGAAGCAATTTAACATCTTATGATAAGATTATTAGATGGTTGTAATAAAAGTCATCCTAAACTAAACATATGATAAATGAGTGTAGTAACTCAATTAGGTTATCATAAAATGCATCTATAACACCATGTTTCCAATATACAGGATGTAGATCTTAATTAAGTTGAGGGGAAAACTTAATCATAATGGATTATTTGGTAATACTGATAAAATACATAATCATTACATTGTGAAATAATAGTATAATATTCTAAGATAAACCTATCATAGGTCATAACCCGATATTATTCTAAATTAGGAATAAAAGTATTAAGCTTAAAAATTATTATTGAGATTCTAAGATTAGATGAATAATATAATACGCACTTATGATATAAGGGTCTCAAGAGTCTTGAATTGAGAATTAGGGTTAAGTATGAATAAAGTGGATAAGAGTGTAACAATTAACAAGTGTTAATAACATACATTCCCTAGTCTTACAACCTTGGGTTATACAACATTCTAATATAAGCCAAAGGTTATACATAACATTTAAGTGAGGGCTTAAAAGACAATTGAGACTTAGAAATAAGAGTGAGGAATTTATTTAAGTTTAACTTAGGTTACAAGTTATTGATGTTAGACTACCTTTAATATTCCTCAGAGTATTGTTGATTATTTGCACAAGTCGACTAGAACTGCTACAGCGATTACCAGGTACGATTTCTCGTACTCAGCTTGATGTGTTATGGACTTGATGGAATGTTTTGTACGACTTCTCGTACTCAGATGCTTTAGGTGACGAATTTTATGGAACGTTTTGAGAAACGCTAAATGAGCATGAATGTATCTTGAAAGGAAATTGTTTGTGTGACTGACTCAGCCTGTTGTGACTAACTGAGCCTTGGATGTACAACTCACATGATCATTGGTTCCTTTAATCTGGTTATCTCATTAGATATTGACTGTTAAGGGTTTACGCCTCTGCACTCTGTAGGACTGAGTGTTTTGGTATTGCACTTGTACAGTTAATAGTCTAGTGGGAATGTGGGAAATGACAATCTTGGTATTGGATATGGATTATTTCTATTAAGTGGTGCACTCACTTTTCACCGATGACCGAGAACGGGTCGGTGGCAGCGGAGGTCTGCTATACCTCGCCCTTTGTGGCAACTGACAGCGGAGGTCTGTTTACCTCGCCCTTTGTGGCAACTGACAGCGGAGGTCTGTTTACCTCGCCCTTGTGGCAACTGACTGGCGGTGGGGGCCATCTCTCCCAATTGGTTTTATTCCACTCTTGAGTTAAGGTTCTTGGGTCTTTCTAATCCTAATTGGAACTGAATCTAACTTAAGCAATGGATGTTCACTAACTTCTGGCGTGGTTTCTTTTATGTTGGCTCACTCTACCTTCACGTTATTTATCTTTATCCTTGACTTGTTATCTTTGACTTGGTGTTTTGGTGTGCCTTGTTCTTCTGATTTGTTTTGAGCATTTGACTTCAAGTTATTGTTATTTTAAGAGTTATGTTTTTCTTTTAAAACTGTTGTTTTGGAGAGTTGTACCAGTTCCATTCCAGGGAACTGACTCACCCCTCCTGGGGTGGGCTGCTTGGTTTCATCTTGTAGGTACGAATTGCTATACAGGTAGCCACGAAGAGTATGAGTGTATGGGATGGGAATTAGGAACTTTGGAGAGCTATTGTATTTTGTTATTATTCTTTTATGTTATGTTTTCTCGAGTTCAGACCGTAGCATTTGTAATGTCATAAGTTGTAATTGGTGAGGTTTGGTGCCGGGTGTTTGGAACCCGATGATCTGTAATCGCCTTAGTATTTTATTTCCGCTGCATTTATGATAAGTAGGGGCGTTACAGATTGCAAGAAGGATATGTATTTGGTTAAGGTTGGTATGTACTAATGTTCGGTATATTCTGTCAATCAGACCGTGGCAAGGTCCTGGAGTGTATTGAATTCCGCTGTGACATTTATATATATGTTGTTAAGTAGCGAAACCACATTTGGATTGAGATGGGGTGTTACAAAAGTGGTATCAGAGCGTAGTTACGCTCTGAAGACAAGAATTACCGAACTTAGGAGAATACAGAGGTTGAGTTTGAGTTATGGGTTAAGGGTTGAGTGATAGAGTGAGAGGTGCGTTAGTTATGACTTCCCGGTATTTACCGGATATCCATAGTACCTAGACCCACCCTCCACATCCCTAACCCTGAATATGTGGAACAAACACCAGAGAGAAGAAAGCCTTCTCTTACTCGGGAAAAACCCGATCTGACAGTTAGTTAACAGTAAGCAATACGAGAAACATCTTGTTGAACAACAGTTTATGAGAACTTGAATGATTTAATTGGAGCGTAAAAGTGAAACAGGCGCTGCCAACGGAATTTTACCAGTAAGAGAACGGAATTACCGGCAACATGGGTCAACATGCTACGCAGTCGAAATAACCCGCCATACCAATGGTAAGAAAAGCACTACTAGTGCAATGGATAAGAAAAGAATAAGCGACATGAGTATCGGACAGTGGTCCAAATGAGCATAACAGTGGGATAATACCAAGAATGAGAGTTAAAGATTACTGGAAGGACTAGCTAGAAACGGGAACTCCAAACCCCATACAATGAGGAAGGTTATAAAACCTGGCCGACATAGCGCAGACGATGGTAAAAACTCATACAAATTGTACACCGAGTTAGGAATACAACGTGGTGTCTAAAGGAGAATCATTACTTAGTAACCCCGACATAATATATGGAAACGGGAGCAAGGATTAAAACATAAGTAAGTAAGGAGGGGTTCCCTCAGAAAGAGGAACGCCCTAATAAGTGACAGTACTGTCAAACAACAAGGAAACTGCCAAATAGCCAGTTATCCAAAATAAGAGAATATCGAAGGAGTCCCGAGGACTACCAATTGGAAATTAGAAGGAAGTATCACTACAAATGTACCTTGTACCAATAGCTCATCTTGCATGGCGCACTTGCCATAGCAAGTGCTACCACGGTTAGGCTACACGGAAAGCCATCATGGCGAGATAACAGAACGCTACAGTGGTAGTACACACTAATACCGGATTGTAAATCTATAAGAACGGGAGAATGAGACCTTGGAAGGGCCCGACGGCCTGACCATGACGAGATGAGTGGATACACCAGTCAGCAGGGAGCTGAACTTGGACAGAATACTAAACGGTATAAATATCAGCAACGGTACAACCTACCGCAGTAACAACTGACAGTACGGGTAAGAACACCAATCCCAAACCTCGAAGAGAGGAACCTAGAAGATCGATCAGTGATCCGAGCAAAACACTATGTAAGGAATAATATTGTTATACCCAATATTTCAACCCCCCGGAAGAGAGTCTCTACTAATAGGCTAGTAGCGAGGGTTCCCAATTCGATCGGCACATTTCAGAGTACTTGGGACAGCTTAGTCATCTCCAGGGGCATTTTCATAATTTTTCAAGGCTCCAAAGCCCCCTATAGGCTTTCTCTCTCCTCCAAATAAGGGTCAAATCAATTCAAAATGCTTTGAAATTTTAACCCATGATAGAGGATGACATCTGAAGCATAACGGCGTTGGAATTTTAATTTTTCGAATTTCCAATAATTTTCTAGCAATTTCTGATTGAATCTGACGAGAAATTGAATTTAAAAATATTCCAATGTCCAAAAAATTCGATTCCACTTTAGAAAATTCGGAAATATCATCCTTTACCCATGTGTAAAATTTCATAATCAAATTCCTTTTGGAGGTCCTTAAGCTAAAACGTCGGTAAATCTCGGTTTTTATCGGATTTTTTCTATCTTTAAGGAAGCCTATATAAGGAACCTTATCCCATGATCAAAGAAGAGCCTCAAGAACCCTAGACCCTCAAAGAAGGCAGCCGTCTCATTCTCTTCACGTTTTTGCACATCCAAGCACCAAAATCACATCAAAAATCCCCCGAAATCACCATCTAAACACATTTTTAAACTCCCAACACATCAACAATCATCAAACATCAACCAAACCACCTCCAAAACGTGAAGAACACCTTCAACAATCAACAACCAGAGGCTCGGGTCGAACTCAATCCGGAACCGGCACCATCGGAGCCTCCGAAGAATCCCGACGTGAAGAATCCTCCTAAATTCGAAGGTAAAGCAGGTTGCAATTCTACTTTTCTAACTCTCCACGACCTTATTAACTCTCTGTCAAATTTTGGGTTCAAACTAAACTTTTTACGCTTCTGTATTGCTAATTACTTTTGTTTCTGCCTTGTTAATTGTTCGTCAAGTTTCGTACATAATTCGACTTCAAACTGCAATCTTTCAATTACTAACGAATTGTATACCTTTCAGGTTACACGTGCATAAATTTTGAGCCGAAAACACCTTCGGGAACCACCATAAAACCCCTGTCCGTGGGTGGTCCGGGATCTCGGACCTATGGTCCGGGACCACGGACGGGTTGTCCGTGGCCACGGACACCCACGGACGGCGGCGGGATTTTAAAATTTTAAAAATTTAGGTTTTGTTAAACTATGTCCGTGGCCCCGGACTTTTCAAATTTTTGTTTTCTATTTAATTCGACTTTTATTTTCACATAGATTAACTAGGGTCCGTGGTTACGGACATTAGGTCCGTGGCTACGGACGGAAACAAAATTTGACCTAATTCTACCTCCGAAACCCTAGTTTAGGTAATTTCAACTTTCACTTTTATTTTCAGTCAAAAAATGCTAAAAAACAAAAAAAACAGAAGCTCGCGCACTTAGGTTAAGACGACTTGTAATAAGCCGTAATTAAACTAAGTAGAGGAAAAACGACTTCTAGGGGTAATGAAAGTAATTGAACCCTAATTAAGTCGAATATCAAGCCCCCGAACCCGAACTCTACCTTTCCTAATTTACTCTAGGTAAAAATTAGGTGGCGACTCACAATAGGTTCCAGTGAGCTAGCATAGGATTTAATAATTATTGTTATATGACATAGTTATTAACCTTAGGTTATAAGTGGACCTAAAACCCGACTAGATCCCAATCAACTTCATCAACATAGGATAGGGTTTAAAATCGAGGCTCACAGACTGGCGACACTGCTGGGGATAAATTCTTAATTTTAACTTGTTTAATTTTGAGAAAGAGGGCTTAACTCGAAAAATTGTTTATTTATGGCTTTATTACTTTGTTTGTTTACTTTCGTGCGCACTTTAAATTTTTGCACCCTTGCATCATATGAGAGCGAGGGTCCACACAAACCAGTTTCACCCCGGGACCCATCTAGGGTCCCCTGTCAGGGACTCACACCTTTTAGGTGATGTGAATAAGCGGGGGAAAAGAGGAGGATGTCATCTAACCACACCCCCTTAATACCTGGGCCTTAGCCCCAAGCGTTTTCCTGGCAGTGCCCTTACCTAGCCCTTTGTTTGGTCAGTCAAAGACCCGACCGTAGACGCACACCTTCAGGTGATGTGAAAAGAGTGGGGAAGCCCAAAAAGAATAGCGTGCAAGCCCTATTCCTTTGTGGTGACCTGGGCCCACGCCCCAAGCACCTCTCCGGATCGATCCATACCCGGTTTGATTTAAACGTCTAGTGAGGACATGTTGAATTTGTGTGGGCCTTGTTTGCTTGTATGATCGGCCCATTACCCAGCCTAGAGATTGATAGGAACTTCTCCTATATCAACCTAGCCCAAAACGAATTGGCAGCTCTATTTGTTTGCGGCCCAGAAGCCCTGTTTGGTTTAACATGTGAGTCGTTCGGGCTTCGGCCCAAAAGCCTAGACTTAGGTGATTTCTCTTCTGGCCCATTTTGAATTATCCAATTAGTTCTAGGCCCATAAAAAGGAAATCCATCTGAACTTGAAATAACTCACAAGTGCTGAAAACAAAATCTTTTTCGGCTTAGCAACCATCTTCTCTGGCCCGAAGAAAGTTAGGCCCATTTGTGATTTAGGGACCATTCCAGCTCATGTGCTTTACTTCAGGCCCAAACACATTCCGGCCCAAGGGCTCATTCTAGTCTAGGTAGACTTCTTATCATGACCCTAACCCAAAACCTTAGATCTAGGTGTCATCTGTTAGGCCAAACCAAAATCACTCGGCCCAAATTCCAGTTCACATATAGAGCAATCATTCTGGCCCAAGTACCACACTCATAACTCATTCCATTTGAGCCCATAGACCAATTCATAGTTTTGGCCCATGAGCTTCGCTCTCAATCAGAATTTCGGCCCATAAAACATTTGAATCCAAGATAGTTTGCATAATTCATTCCAGTTTCCGGCTTCAAGGCCCAACAAGAGCATCAAACGAATCTAGACTTCAAGGCTTATCCCTCGGCCCAGTGGCCCATTCACGGTCCATGTGATTTCTTTCAGCTTGTTTGCTCAATTTCTGGATTCAGGCCTACATGTCCGTTCTAGTCTAGGAATCACTCTAATCTATGCACTTCACTCTCAGTTTGGCGAAGACTCACCCAGTTACTTCCTACATAACCCATGGGCATTTTACAGGGCCCACTCGAAGCTTGGAAGGAAGACAATCATGGTCAATGGCGCCCCGACGGTCAACAGCTCCAGTCTTCAACACGTTGGCATCAGACTGTTCAACATCACTATTTCAGAAGTTTTCTCGATCATTCTTCTAACTTTTATGGTAGTTAGCTTCCTTTATCATTTTAGATTACAACTTTTGATGTTATCTTTCCATTCGTGAATAAGAGCATAGTTCGATTTTCGTAATTTTTTGTGCATTCATTCAACAAAACAAAAACACAAAAATTTGTTTTCTTTTTAAGGGATCACAGAGTAATCATTTCCTGACTATGGAATAAAATGACTTGTCTTTTGTTTCTAAAAGGGTGAACATGTCCGTCCTCACACCATAGACTATCCCATAATATCCACGAAGCATTCCAAAATCTGCATCTATTTAAGTGTTGTCATAAACCCCAGGTCAATACTGGGGGCAATCTGAGTTCAGGATCGTCATCTTTAATCTTTTGTTTAAATATGCGAACGAGTTTCCGAGTGAAAATCTCGCGAGAGTGTCATGAGTGGAAAAACCATGAGTGAATGAGCGTGTCATTTTTACACGACTCCGGTGAGACCACATTCAAAGGTGAGGTAAACGGCATAACTCCGACCGAAGGAGATAATTTGTAAATTTACTCTTAGATCTGCGAAAAGTAACAAAGAATGGATACACAACTATCAGGAATGACGAAGCACCTAGGTACAGCACCACATAGCCAAAAGCTTGCAAACCCTACCATTAAACCCTAGGCACCCCCGCTGAGCCTTTCATATATCCCTTTTCGATATTATGAGCTCCACAAAATAACCTAGCCAATGATGAATGTTCGACCCGATGACCAAAGGAGGTGAGGAGCCCGACTCTTAGATAACATTCTCATTAATCCAAAGAAGCAACGCCGCTATCAGCATGACAAAGCGATCCGCAAATGGTCCCAAAGCGACACAGGATCTAAAGAGCTCACATCAAAATAGCTCTCGAAGCCCAAAGCCGGGAAACACAAGAACCCCGAAGGCAAAGTTAAGAAAGGATAAAACAAAAAGGCAATCCCGAAGTGCCTCGAAGAAATCCAAATGACAAAAAGAGAAATGGTGTAAAGGACAACTTCAAAAGTCCAAGTCCAGAAGCTCGAAAACAATGTCAGCACAAGGCGGCTAGACGACTTCAAGACAAGGAAGATGAATCCGAGAGAAGACGCAAGTTGCAGCTTTGGTCACCCACTTAAGCTCCACATACCTCAAATATCCCTCCATGGTCCCGTTGTCCTTCATCACACCCCATGGCCACGTTATAAACTTTAAAGACTTCCGACTTGATAGTTGTGTGTCTAATCACGTGAAAGTAACAGATCAAATGCGTAAATCCATCAAATATCGAATTCAATGGTCTAGAAGTTGTGACCGTGAGCAGAAAACAAGTACAAGCATCAAACACGCTGAGTGTAGATTAGGAAGCACCACATCGAAACATAAGCCGTGACCCTGTGAGGACGAGACTCGTTCTCGCGCTTAATCAAAGAAAATACTGGGGGCAATCGATCGTTTCGATCGATTGCCATGAACTCTAGCTCAGCTTGTCCTAAGGAAAAATACTGGGGGCAATTGTTGGTTCCAACAATTGCTATGACAACACCAATTGGAACCCAAAGCTTAAACATCACCACCACATCAAACACCTCAGGCCCACATAAGCCCTTACCTTCACTTCATACACCACACAGGCCCAAATAAGCCCTTACCTCCACACCTCCACTACACAGGCCCACATAAGCCCTTACCTTCACATCATACACCATACCCCACCGGCGGCATGCTCATCTCGTAGGAGATAAATTACAAGTCCGAAGTCTATAGTTAGGAAATGATGATTTCACTTTCCTTTTCACTAAACGGAATTTTCTTCAAACACTGCCACGTTTGGGACCTCTTTCAACAATTTCTCGTCTTGAACAACTTTCCTTTAAACACTTCGGTTTCATAAACCTCATCATGGCCACATTTGGCATACTTTCTAGCAATGTCTTGCTTTGGACAATTTTTGACCCTAAACATTGCCATGTTTGGCACATTTTTCAATGATTTCTCGATTTGGACAAGTTTCCTACATACACTTTGATTGTATTTTGACATGCACATCATCATTGCCATATGTGGCACTTTCATAATCAACTTTCATCATGATCATTTGCATAAAGTTTACCTTGCATCCGTCCGTACGAAACTCCTCATAGACCAGAGATACAGATTCTCACCCCGAAGATACAGATTCTTCAGAGATACAGATTCTCGCCCCGAAGATACAGATTCTCACCTGATCAGAGATACAGATTCTCAGCCGAAGATACAGATTCTTCAGAGATACAGATTCTCACCCGATCAGAGATACAGATTCTCAGCCGAAGATACAGATTCTTCAGGGATACAGATTCTCAGCCGAAGATACAGATTCTTCAGGGATACAGATTCTCAGCCGAAGATACAGATTCTTCAGGGATACAGATTCTCAGCCGAAGATACAGATTCTTCAGGGATACAGATTCTCAGCCGAAGGTACAGACTCTTCAGAGATACAGATTCTCAGCCAAAGATTCAGATTCACTAGAGCAGCAGAACTCACCCGAATAGAAGAACTCGACCCAACACCAATTTGCAATCACTGATAGGTAGTCAACGCCTCAGAATAGCTTGACATCATCTCATTCATTATAGGTAGTCAACGCCTTAGAATAGCTTGACATCATCTCATTCATTATAGGTAGTCAACGCCTTAGAATAGCTTGACGTCATATCATCCTTATAGGTAGTCGGCGCCTTAGAATAGTCTGACATTACTTCATTATTACCTTTAGGTGGTCGACGCCTTAGAACCGCTCGACACCCTTCCACTTTACTCATAGGTAGTCAGCGCCTTAGAATAGCTCGACGCAACTTGTCGGATTGCACGTGTGGTCTTTTAAGATCCAAAATTTTGGGGTATCACTCAAGCATAAACTAGCCTTTTCATTTCCATTACAAAGTCTAGTTGACGGGGGGCAATCTGTTATACCCAAAATTTCAACCCCCCCGGAAGAGAGTCTCTACTAATAGGCTAGTAGCGAGGGTTCCCAATTCGATCGGCACATTTCAGAGTACTAGGGACAGCTTAGTCATCTCCAGGGGCATTTTCGTAATTTTTCAAGGCTCCTAAGCCCCCTATAGGCTTTCTCTCTCCTCCAAATAAGGGTCAAATCAATTCAAAATGCTTTGAAATTTTAACCCATGATAGAGGATGACATCTGAAGCATAATGGCATTGGAATTTTGATTTTTCGAATTTCCAATAATTTTCTAGCAATTTCTGATTGAATCTGACGAGAAATTGAATTTAAAAATATTCCAATGTCCAAAAAATTCGATTCCACTTTAGAAAATTCGGAAATATCATCCTTTACCCATGTGTAAAATTTCATAATCAAATTCCTTTTGGAGGTCCTTAAGCTAAAACGTCGGTAAATCTCGGTTTTTACCGGATTTTTTCTATCTTTAAGGAAGCCTATATAAGGAACCTTATCCCATGATCAAAGAAGAACCTCAAGAACCCTAGACCCTCAAAGAAGGCAGCCGTCTCATTCTCATCACGTTTTTGCACATCCAAGCACCAAAATCACATCAAAAATCCCCCGAAATCACCATCTAAACACATTTTTAAACTCCCAACACATCAACAATCATCAAACATCAACCAAACCACCTCCAAAACGTGAAGAACACCTTCAACAATCAACAACCAGAGGCTCGGGTCGAACTCAATCCGGAACCGGCACCATCGGAGCCTCCGAAGAATCCCGACGTGAAGAATCCTCCTAAATTCGAAGGTAAAACAGGTTGCAATTCTACTTTTCTAACTCTCCACGACCTTATTAACTCTCTGTCAAATTTTGGGTTCAAACTAAACTTTTTACGCTTCTGTATTGCTAATTACTTTTGTTTCTGCCTTGTTACTTGTTCGTCAAGTTTCGTACATAATTCGACTTCAAACTGCAATCTTTCAATTACTAACGAATTGTATACCTTTCAGGCTACACGTGCATAAATTTTGAGCTGAAAACACCTTCGGGAACCACCATAAAACCCCTGTCCGTGGGTGGTCCGGGATCTCGGACCTATGGTCCGGGACCACGGACGGGTTGTCCGTGGCCACGGACACCCACGGACGGCGGCGGGATTTTAAAATTTTAAAATTTTAGGTTTTGTTAAACTATGTCTGTGGCCCCGGACTTTTCAAATTTTTGTTTTCTATTTAATTCGACTTTTATTTTCACATAGATTAACTAGGGTCCGTGGTTACGGACATTAGGTCCGTGGCTACGGACGGAAACAAAATTTGACCTAATTCTGCCTCCGAAACCCTAGTTTAGGTAATTTCAACTTTCACTTTAATTTTCAGTAAAAAAATGCTAAAAAACAAAAAAAACAGAAGCTCGCGCACTTAGGTTAAGACGACTTGTAATAAGCCGTAATTAAACTAAGTAGAGGAAAAATGACTTCTAGGGGTAATGAAAGTAATTGAACCCTAATTAAGTCGAATATCAAGCCCCCGAACCCGAACTCTACCTTTCCTAATTTACTCTAGGTAAAAATTAGGTGGCGACTCACAATAGGTTCCAGTGAGCTAGCATAGGATTTAATAATTATTGTTATATGACATAGTTATTAACCTTAGGTTATAAATGGACCTAAAACCCGACTAGATCCCAATCAACTTCATCAACATAGGATAGGGTTTAAAATCGAGGCTCACAAATATACAAAGAATGTATTACGGAACACAATGGAGACTGTTGACACAACGACTTTCAACAAGAATGGGATAAGACTCCCAGATTGATCACTAAGAATACCGGTAATAAGCATTCTTCAATGAAGATGTTGGAAAACCCAGGAAACAGGGATAAAAGAAGGGAACGTAAGCTATAACCTACTAAGGATTAAAGACGTACAACTCTGGAAAAGGAAAGCTCAGAGGACTACCCCCACAGAGCGGGCATAGACAAGCCGAACAAACTGATGAATGACAGTTAATACTGTTTGTCTAACTCATTAACACCCAAGTATGATTGATCATCAACGGGTGGCATAGTCAACGGAAGTTGAACGATGCGTTGAGATGGAAGTATAAGATGACAGGATGATATCCAACTTGGACACCATAAGGCAAACGCCTAATACGAACCTAACCTTGATTGCTAAAAGACATAAGTCTAGTAAAATGACAATATATTCGAGGACACTAAGTAACCTCAGATCACCTGAATAAACATCCATAGCAGGAAGCAGGATGCAGCAACTTACCATGAAACCCGATACTACATTTAATATGTAACCTAACGGTGGATAGTGTTCAAAGAAACAAAAACCTATGAGGATGCTAACCACATCAGAGCCAGAGGTGCAGAAAGTTGTAAGAGAGCTTATTTAAGCCATGAAGGAACTACAATTCGTAGATATGAACGGTTACCAAACCTATAACTTAGATTGTGGGAAATATTGCCAGGAAAAGGCACCAATGAGAATAATGAGATAGTACATTGGCAGCGGCGGAGAACGAACCATGCCTTTTAGGGTGGGGATACCTCTCCTTGTTGTGAGGCCAAGAGTGGGAATAAACCCCTCAAAAAGGGCTTTCACTTATTAGAGAAATAGTACACTTTTGTTAGAGAATGGAAACTGTAAACCTTGAGATTACCTTTAAACATACCAGATACACTTGAGTAATAAGAAGGCTGTAGAGATAGACCTCATATCCAACACCCAGGATTTAAAAATCAGTAATCGTCAGAGATAAACATAGTGAGTGCGCAAAATGGCACGTCAAGTGACCAACGCTCAGAAGAGCTTGTGAGTAAATGGATGACTTTTTCAGTAACCGGTTAGATTACATGGTAAATAACATCATAAAGGATGAAAGAATGTGAGAAAAATTAGCCTACTTATGAACCTGAGATTGAGTAGAACACCTGCAAATTAAGAGATAACCATTTTACAACACGGTACGGCAACCGCCAAACACCAAAATTAGAGAACTCCCAGTGTGTTTACACTAAGAAGGGATTGAATATAAGATAAGATGTTAGAATAAGTGAGTAAGTAGTTGCGCCATCAATGGGCAACATGGTAAGGGCCAACTACCACGGTAGTAGTGGTCGTAAGTACAATATTTATATAAGGGGATTAAGTCATGGTGCGCAGTAAGCGACCATTATGTATGAGCCGTCAAATATTGACACTGAAGCAATTAGATTCATGAGCTAATTTCAATATAAGTAAGGAAATAAGATGGTAGACAAACTGTGCATTGATGCCAGTAGTCTGGACCTGGTTAGGTAAGATTTCACAGGAAGCACACTACCCATTCCTTAAGGAACTGGAAGTGCATTCTTAGTAGAGCAATTAGGAGAAACAAAATAAGAGGCTCGATGAGAAGAGACCTCAGTCGCTAAGAGACCGAATCAGTATGGGATACAGAAACAACTAGAGCATACAATACCCAAGAACACAGTAAATAAATTTTCCTTGATTAAGTTCAAGAAGAACAATAAATGTTATCATGGAACGATGAAGAGGAGATCGACAACAGAATACTTCATAATTAGCAATAGCTAAACGTGTGACGAACACTATGAGTTTACTAAAACGAGACGTGGGACGACAGCACCCCGCAGGGGCTTGCAGACCTAACACGCTCATTTATGAGTTAGTTGGGTAAGTAGTAATGTACCAGTAAGGTACCCCATGCATGTAGATGAGTGGTGTAATGAACACGGGAAGTAGTCGACTCCGTACCACGGACAACAACGCAAGATCAGGCAAGAGCAGCTACTACCGCAAACAGCCGAAGAGAAGAATTCAAATGAACCAACAACACAAAGGAATCAGAGAACAAATAATTAAGGACTATGAAGTGCGAAGAGCATGGATTGTTAAGTACAGACATTGGACATGTCTTAAGATGTAAGAGATTAAACTATAAAGCGCATTAAGCACTAAACAGTAGTTTCAGATTAAGAATCATCCTCAGACCAAAGGTCAGATGGAAAGAACAATTTAGACACTTGAGAAAACACTAAGAATACAAACACTAGATCTCCAGGAAGACTGGATAGACGAGCAACAGCTCATCAAGGCTGTGTATATATAAAGATAACACGTGTCCACAGAGAGACAAATATTCCTAAACTGTAAGGAGATAGATGACATGGAAGCTAGAATGCTTGGTGAGAATTAGACATCTTGAACTTATGTTCAAGGATGATATAATGTTGATTACGTGGGCGTAATCCATTTTAAGGGGGGGTAGAGCGAAAACCGCTTAGCGTATGTTTGTGTACTGAGTACATAAACTACGGTGTGCATAGCACAAAAGAATTTGAGAACATGTTTTACATAAACATTTTGAGATGAATCATGGTTCTTGCACACAGAAGATGTGAATACCATACATATTAAGTACCTATCTTGTTAACTCCGGTGTGAGTACAAGTTAAGAGAATTAAGGAAGAGGATTAAGGAGACTTAAGAAATAAGGAATATATGAGGTATGAGTCGATATGAGACTATGTGTGAGATAAGAATAAGATAACACTATGGGATACTGTTCGATATGAATATGAGGAAGAAGATAGTAATGCTATGAGATATTAGATGGTGAGAATTGGTATGAGACGGTTATAGAACTTAGTAGGAATTTAAGTCTTGAGGTAATTACTAAGAGATGAATCGGGAATGTTTGATGGACTGAGTCCACACCTTGGAGATGTATTGATTATGATTAGAAAAAAAAGATAGAAAATTGGACATGAGTGAATTATTTGGATGTTTGAAAATGACGTGGGAGGTGGAACTTGATTTTCTAGGGATCAAGGGAAACCGAACACAAATTGGGGTGGAAGGATAGTTCTACACTGATGCTGATCACATCAGGGTTGGATGATTCCTGAAACTCCCTACCAGTGGTCACAATTAAATCACCCTAAGGATGGAGGCGTTAGTATAAAACGAAATTGGAGTTGATTGTATTTTTAATTAGAGGAATTATTCCTCACATGACCTCGTAAAATGGATTACCTTTTTACTGAGTCTCGCCCATGAAGTCGAGGACGCACAAGCCTTTATCTTTGGACCTGTGACATGGGGAGAGTAGAGTGTTTTGTATTCTGGCCCATGGTGACGAGGACGAATGAGCCATTGTCTACAGACCGGTGACATGGGAGAATACGTTGGAAATTATGTGAATGTTTTAATCATCAAAAGGAACAAAGGGGATTTTGAGTGTTGTACACGCTTAAGCGTGTTGTGTGATATTTAAGAGTAAGCATATGGTGGATCTAATGATTCAATGAGTTTAAGTATACATAAGTATGATCTATCTGATCTATGGAATGAGGTAAGACATGTATTCTAATAAGATAAGATGCATGGGAACTTTGGGGACAAAGTTCTTTTAAGGGGGGTAGATTGAAATACCCCAAACCTAATTATGTTAAGTAAACATCAATATATGATGTAGTAAGGCTAAAATATGCCTTAGAAAGACTGGTAGACAATTTAAACCAAGGACAACACAAGAAAATGCCTTAAGGGCAATTTGGGCAAAAACATGCTCTAAGCTTGTAGTGACTTTGATTAGCACCCAAATACCACTATAAGACTTTAGTAATATGCTAATGGACATTTTCAATCAATTATAAAAGAAAACCAAGCTCAAAAACAAGCTTAAATATAAAATGTGCTTTAAGACTCCTTAAAGCACCTTTTTGAGAAATTGTCTTAGAAATGGGTTTTGAGTGGCTAAATGCCTATGATTACATCTTAATAAACATGTGTGCTAATTAGCATCACATTAGGAAGTCTAAATAAATGTGAAACCAAAAATTTCATAAATATGTGCACTAATTTGTGAATAGTGCCAAATAGTGACTAGTTTAAGTTTTAGTCAACATAAGTCAATAAGTTGGTCAACAAAGACCATGACTAGCCTTATTTAATAAAGGGGACGGTTTTCTAAGGCTGGTAAGTCACCACAACATGTTAGCTAAGTTGGAAAATGAAAGGGAAATAAAGTAAGGTAACTATTCACCTTTTTAGAAAAATATCTAATTTAGCTTACTTCCCTCCTCTTCTTTCTTCATTCTCTTCTTCTTCCATCGGTTTCTCTTCTTCTCTCTATTCCAAAACCAAGAGTGCTGCTCCTCCATGGTTCTCCATCTTCAATCACTTACCAAATACACAATATTGCTCCAAATCAAAAACTAAACACATATTATTCTTAGTTGGCTCAAGCTCTAGCTTTCTATCTTTACAAAATTGTAAAAGCTTCATTTTGGAGCCATGGGAAATCTCCATTGAAGGGGGAAAAATAAGCTTGGAGGGTGCATTAGCTTCTCCATTCTCTTAAGGTAAAGAAAATGTAAGAAAAATCATGTTTCCATCACTTCCTCACCATGGCCGAAAATTTGCCTCTTAAAATACCTTGTTTTTATGCCTTGTTCTAGCTTGTTTTATTCACCAAGGACTAGTGGAGGTCCTCTTTCATTCAATGCCAAGTCTACCTTGAGACTTCAAGGTAAAACATTCATTTTTATACCTTAGAACACATTTTTAACCTAGGTTTTCTTTCCTTAAGGTTAGTGTATTGTTTAGCACTCATGTGAGTCAATGTATGTTGATTAGAACATTGGCAAGGGAAATTTAAATGGTGGCCGAGATTCATTCAAGAAGAAGGTCTAAGGAGGAAGTTAAGATAAGCTTGGGAAGACAAGGTAAAATGCTTACCTAATGGTGGTTTAAGTTTTAAGGGATGGTAATTAGATAAGTACCAATGTAGCTTTAAGCTACATTAGGTAATGGGTTATATAACCTAGGAAAAGGAATTTAAATAAGCTTGTGAACTTGTGACTAAGGAGCCAATAGGAATGAGTTAGTAATATAAGTTTAAGATGGATTTTAAGAGCATTATAACTACTATGAGATTGATTGGTGTATTTGCAGGTTGGAAGCTTTTATATGTGGGAAATTCAGTGATTAAGTTTAAGTTATTTAAGGGCCTAAGAGCCATGTCATTTAAGAGCCTTAGTGCTATGCAATTTAAGATTATTGCAATATATTGAGTTTGTTGTGAATGAGTTGGTTTGGGTGATAAAATATGATGAGAAAGAACTTGATGTGTGTGAGATGGTTGAATGAGGAAAACAATGCATTTGGGCATGATAATGTGCTAGAGAAGCTATGGCGAAATTTGAGTAGAAAACAAAGTGTTTAAGTGGTAGTGGTGAGTTAAGATTCCCTAGGATTCACTTGGGATCATTAAAAGGAATTTGAGTGGAAATGAGTTAACTAAGGAGTTCTTGAGGATGAGAATGACCTAGAGTTGTCTAGGAAGAATTAGAGGATTGGTGGGTGTATTGAACACACCAAAGTCATGGTAAGAGGAATGGTAAGACTTGTGCAAAATTTAGAGGGGAAGGTGTATAATGCTTTAAGGTGATTTAGGTATGAACTAGGGAATATATCAATGAAAGTGTTGGGAAGCTTATGTAAGTAGTGATGACGCTAGTAGTGGAACAATAAGGTTTTAGTTTATATGGTAATGAGTGGACTTAGGTGATGGGAGTGAAAATTGAAGGAGAATGTTGTCGATTGTCGAGGAAATCGACTAGGAATGTATAAGAGAGTAAGATCACGAGAATGGTGAGTAAATTGAGTAAAAGGGATGTAGGTGTCTAAGGAGGGTGTAGGAAGGTCAAGGTAAAGAAGAACAAGGTTAAGGTGCTAAGAGGAAGGGAAGAAATGTTTAGGTATGTCCAAGAGTTTAGGAATGATGAGTAATAAATGGAAAAGAGAGGAATTGGTGCATGGATATGCAAGATGACTTGAGGAAGTTTTGGTAAATGAGCTGAAGATGGAAAAGATGATGTCTATGAAGTGCTCAAACTGTTAAGGAGGGAACACTTGGGTTAGTTGAAGTTTTGGTAAGGTTACAAGTTGGAAATGTAAGGAAATAAGTCCTAAGTGTTAGGAGTTTTAAAAGGATTGAGTGAGTGTTTAAGAAGATCTTTGGAAATTGTTTTGGAGAGTTTGGTGGAAGTTCTAAGGTGAGTTTAAGTGCCTAAGTGGTATTAGGACACATGGGGGAACTTGTGGAGAAGTTTGGAGTCAAATGGGAATTTAGAAACAAGGTTCTGGAGCCGACCGACCTTAGGGACCGGACCTGCAAGGTCGGTCGAGCTCAGTTTACACTACTAGAAAGAGTTTCTGGAATCGACCGAACTTGGGGACTGGACTTACAAGTTCGGTCGGGCTTGTATTTTGTGTATGAATTGAGTCTCTGGAATCGACCGACCTTGGCAAGGTCGGTCGGGCTTAAATTTTCCACGGGAAAAACTCTCGGGAATAGACCGACCTTGGGGACCGGACTTGCAAGGTCGGTCGGGGTAAAATTTTCAAAAGGTAATAAGTTCTGGAATGGACCGACCTTGGGTAAGGCCGGTCGGTAAGGTCGGTCGACCCTTAAGTTGTAAAAAAAAAAGAAACCCTAAGAAAGTTTAGAGGTATTAGTGGTACCCCATTAAGAGGGCAATGATGAATAGAGGTATAAAGACCTAAGGGATTAAGATAAGTATAAACTTAAAAGTTTAAGGTTAGGTTGTAAGAATAAGTTGTAAAACTTAAGAGGTGTTAGGTGGGGAATCATTATGGGTTAAGTAAGTTAAATAAGTTGAACTAAGTTAAGTGATTAACAACCTAAAACTGAATGAATGTTTTAGGGCTTGAGTATTTGGACTCCGGAAGAGTGTAAGCAACCGAACGACCAACGGTGAACGGTACAGTTCTTCTTGTGACCTGCTTGCTAACAAGGTGTCCCTCGGCTTGTGTGCTATTTGTTTTTGTGTGCTCACTAAACAAGATAAATCATGCAACCGGAACATTATGTTTATTGTATTGTTGTGTGATGTTTGAAAACTAACACAACTTACCGTGAGAACTTACTAACCAACGTTTAGTAAGGAATTGAGTGAGACTAAGGAACGCTCCCTAAAATTAGTTTGTTAATAACCGAAAGAGGTTAAACAAACAAACGTCGCATTGAGACTACTACTAACTTTAACTTTGGGGGGAGTGAGGAATCTGGAATGGTACCGGCACATGTGTATTGGGGGAGGTCGGTATCCTTATCAGATACCGACTACCAAATATGACTTGTCTTCAGACTCGTCGCCTAGAGTCGACATATAGACTCGACCTCCTCGGACTACTTGTTTTAGGAGGGAGGCATACTAAGATGGCGTGGGGGGATCTAGCCTACATCCCCAACAATTTAAGAATGTTGTTTATTGCCGGTAAGTGACCTGCTGCTGGCTAGGGTTAACCAAGCCCTACGAAAATAAACAACGAACTAAGGGCTAACCAGTTCTAATGAGAGAACGGTTGGCAAATATAAGATAAGGTTGAGATAAGCTACTTCCATTCCTTTTTAAAGGATGGTTTGTATTATAAGTCTGAGATAAGCTACTTCCATTCCTTTTTAAAGGATGGTTGTTTTCTAAGACTAAGATAAGACTAAGATTGAGGTAAGATAAGGATGGACTAAGATTAAGAGGAAACGTAACTTAAGGAGTGAAATAATTGACTCCCTAATTAAGGGAATGCATTTAAGTCGTTCATTGTGTTTGAACTTTGATTGTTCATAATTGGTTTGTTGTTTATTGCACCTTCTATTATGTTGTGCATCTAATCAACCTCCATGCTATCGACAATTAGTCGTCGTAGCCATGTTAGCTTGGGGGCCATGAGAGGATCGTACCAGCATTCGTGCTGACCCCCTTTGGGGGCTGTTTTTACTACACAGGTGAACGTCAGGAGGCGGCCGTCGCAAGAGTAAGATGGGGTACAAGCGTTACGGGTTAAGTGTGGCCTATGAGTTGTGCATGTACACTCGTATGGCAATTTGAGTTAGAAAGATGTATAGGATGTGAGGGGATTGCAAGAAGGATATGTATTTGGTTAAGGTTGGTATGTACTAATGTTCGGTATATTCTGTCAATCAGACCGTGGCAAGGTCCTGGAGTGTATTGAATTCCACTGTGACATTTATATATATGTTGCTAAGTTGTGAAACTCATTTGGATTGAGATGGGGTGTTACAAAAGTGGTATCAGAGCGTAGTTACGCTCTGAAGACAAGAATTACCGAACTTAGGAGAATACAGAGGTTGAGTTTGAGTTATGGGTTGAGTGATAGAGTGAGAGGTGCGTTAGTTATGACTTCCCGGTATTTACCGGATATCCATAGTACCTAGACCCACCCTCCACATCCCTAACCCTGAATATGTGGAACAAACGCCAGAGAGAAGAAAGCCTTCTCTTACTCGGGAAAAACCCGATCTGGCAGTTAGTTAACAGTAAGCAATATGAGAAACATCTTGTTGAACAACAGTTTATGAGAACTTGAATGATTTAATTGGAGCGCAAAAGTGAAACAGGCACTGCCAACGGAATTTTACCTGTAAGAGAACGGAATTACCGGCAACATGGGTCGACATGCTACGCAGTCGAAATAACCCGCCATACCAATGGTAAGAAAAGCACTACTAGTGCAATGGATAAGAAAAGAATAAGCGACATAAGTACCGGACAGTGGTCCGAATGAGCATAACAGTGAGATAATACCAAGCATGAGAGTTAAAGATTACTGGAAGGACTAGCTAGAAACGGGAACTCCAAACCCCATACAATGAGGAAGGTTATAAAACCTGGCCGACATAGCACAGACGATGGTAAAAACTCATACAAATTGTACACCGAGTTAGGACTACAACGTGGTGTCTAAAGGAGAATCATTAATTAGTAACCCCGACATAATATGTGGAAACGGGAGCGAGGATTAAAACATAAGTAAGTAAGGAGGGGTTCCCTCAGAAAGAGGAACGCCCTAATAAGTGACAGTACTGTCAAACAACAAGGAAACTGCGAGATAGCCAGTTATCCAAAATAAGAGAATATTGAAGGAGTCCCGAGGACTACCAATTACATGGAAATTAGAAGGAACTATCACTACAAATGTACCTTGTACCAATAGCTCATCTTGCATGGCGCACTTGCCATAGCAAGTGCTACCACGGTTAGGCTACACGGAAAGCCATCATGGCGAGATAACAGAACGCTACAGTGGTAGTACACACTAATACCGGATTGTAAATCTATAAGAACGGTAGAATGAGACCTTGGAAGGGCCCGACGGCCTGACCATGATGAGATGAGTGGATACACCAGTCAGCAGGGAGCTGAACTTGGACAGAATACTAAACGGTATAAATATCAGCAACGGTACAACCTACCGCAGTAACAACTGACAGTACGGGTAAGAACACCAATCCCGAACCTCGAAGAGAGGAACCTAGGAGATCGCTCAGTGATCTGAGCAAAACACAATGTAAGGAATAATATACAAAGAATGTATTACAGAATACAATGGAGACTGTTGACACAACGACTTTCAACAAGAATGAGATAAGACTCCCAGATTGATCACTAAGAATACCAGTAATAAGCATTCTTCAATGAAGATGTTGGAAAACCCAGGACAGGGATAAAGGAAATGAACGTAAGCTATAACCTACTAAGGATTAAAGACGTACAACTCTGGAAAAGGAAAGCTCAGAGGACTACCCCCACAGAGCGGGCATAGACAAGCCGAACAAACTGATGAATGACAGTTAATACTGTTTGTCTAACTCATTAACACCCAAGTATGATTGATCATCAACGGGTGGTGTAGTCAACGGAAGTTGAACGAAGCGTTGAGATGGAAGTATAAGATGACAGGATGATATCCAACTTGGACACCATAAGGCAAACGCCTAATACGAACCTAACCTTGATTGCTAAAAGACATAAGTCTAGTAAAATGACATTATATTCGAGGACACTAAGTAACCTCAGATCACCTGAATAAACTTCCATAGCAGGAAGCAGGATGCTGCAACTTACCATGAAACCCGATACTACATTTAATATGTAACCTAACGGTGGATAGTGTTCAAAGAAACAAAAACCTATGAGGATGCTAACCACATCAGAGCCAGAGGTGCAGTAAGTTGTAAGAGAGCTTATTTATGCCATGAAGGAACTACAATTCGTAGATATGAACGGTTACCAAACCTATAACTTAGATTGTGGGAAATATTGCCAGGAAAAGGCACCAATGAGAATAATGAGATAGTACATTGGCAGGGGCGGAGAACGAACCATGCCTTTTAGGGTGGGGATACCTCTCCTTGTTGTGAGGCCAAGAGTGGGAATAAACCCCTCAAAAAGGGCTTTCACTTATTAGAGAAATAGTACACTTTTGTTAGAGAATGGAAACTGTAAACCTTGAGATTACCTTTAAACATACCAGATACACTTGAGTAATAAGGAAGGCTGCAGAGATAGACCTCATATCCAACACCCAGGATTTAAGAATCAGTAATCGTCAGAGATAAACATAGTGAGTGCGCAAAATGGCACGTCAAGTGACCAACGCTCAGAAGAGCTTGTGAGTAAATGGATGACGTCTTCAGTAACCGGTTAGATTACATGGTAAATAACATCATAAAGGATGAAAGAATGTGAGAAAAATTAGCCTACTTATGAACCTGAGATTGAGCAGAACACCTGCAAATTAAGAGATAACCATTTTACAACACGGTACGGCAACCGCCAAACACCAAAATTAGAGAACTCCCAGTGTGTTTACACCAAGAAGGGATTGAATATAAGATAAGATGTTAGAATAAGTGAGTAAGTAGTTGCGCCATCAATGGGCAACATGGTAAGGGCCAACTACCACGGTAGTAGTGGTCGTAAGTACAATATTTATATAAGGGGATTAAGTCATGGTGCGTAGTAAGCGACCATTATGTATGAGCCGTCAAATATTGACACTGAGGCAATTAGATTCATGAGCTAATTTCAATATAAGTAAGGAAATAAGATGGTAGACAAACTGTGCATTGATGCCAGTAGTCTGGACCTGGTTAGGTAAGATTTCACAGGAAGCACACTACCCATTCCTAAAGGAAATGGAAGTGCATTCTTAGTAGAGCAAATATGAGAAACAAAATAAGAGGCTCGATGAGAAGAGACCTCAGTCGCTAAGAGACCGAATCAGTACGGGATACAGAAACAACTAGAGCATACAATACCCAAGAACACAGTAAATAAATTTTCCTTGATTAAGTTCAAGAAGAACAATAAATGTTATCATGGAACGATGAAGAGGAGATCGACAACAGAATACTTCATAATTAGCAATAGCTAAACGTGTGACGAACACTATGAGTTTACTAAAACGAGACGTGGGACGACTGCACCCCGCAGGGGCTTGCAGACCTAACACGCTCATTTATGAGTTAGTTGGGTAAGTAGTAATGTACCAGTAAGGTACCCCATGCATGTAGACGAGTGGTGTAATGAACACAGGAAGTAGTCGACTCCGTACCACGGACAACAACGCAAGATCAGGCAAGAGCAGCTACTACCGCAAACAGCCGAAGAGAAGAATTCAGTTGAACCAACAACACAAAGGAATCAGAGAACAAATAATTAAGGACTATGAAGTGCGAAGAGCATGGATTGTTAAGTACAGACATTGGACATGTCTTAAGATGTAAGATATTAAACTATAAAGCGCAATAAGCACTAAACAGTAGTTTCAGATTAAGAATCATCCTCAGACCAAAGGTCAGATGGAAAGAACAATTTAGACACTTGAGAAAACACTAAGAATACAAACACTAGATCTCCAGGAAGACTGGATAGACGAGCTACAGCTCATCAAGGCTGTGTATATATAAAAATAGCACGTGTCCATAGAGAGACCAATATTCCTAAACTGTAAGGAGGCAGAACGATATACAATACTACGAACGAATAGAAAGGTAGTTAAGCCTATGACTATCAGAGTCGCACAGCGGAAGCTAGCAGATCAGTACCTTTGAGGTTAGACCAAATTAAATTAAGAATATGGTATAAGTACCGTTAAGAATCCTCGATGCAGAGACTAAGTCATTAGCATAGTTATGACCCTCTGATCGAATCGTAAGTGAGATAGATGACATGGAAGCTAGAATGCTTGGTGAGAATTAGACATCTTGAACTTATGTTCAAGGATGATATAATGTTGATTACGTGGGCGTAATCCATTTTAAGGGGGGGGGGGGGTAGAGCGAAAACCGCTTAGCGTATGTTTGTGTACTAAGTACATAAACTACGGTGTGCATAGCACAAAAGAATTTGAGAACATGTTTTACATAAACATTTTGAGATAAATCATGGTTATGGCACACAGAAGATGTGAATACCATATATATTAAGTACCTATCTTGTTAACTCCGGTGTGAGTACAAGTTAAGAGAATTAAGGAAGAGGATTAAGGAGACTTAAGAAATAAGGAATATATGAGGTATGAGTCGATATGAGACTATGTGTGAGATAAGAATAAGATAACACTATAGGATATTGTTCGATATGAATATGAGGAAGAAGATAGTAATGCTATGAGATATTAGATGGTGAGAATTGGTATGAGACGGTTATAGAACTTAGTAGGAATTTAAGTCTTGAGGTTATTACTAAGAGATGAATCGGGAATGTTTGATGGACTGAGTCCACACCTTGGAGATGTATTGATTATGATTAGAAAAAAAAATGATAGAAAATTGGACATGAGTGAATTATTTGGATGTTTGAAAATGACGTGGGAGGTGGAACTTGATTTTCTAGGGATCAAGGGAAACCGAACACAAATTGGGGTGGAAGGATAGTTCTACACTGATGCTGATCACATCAGGGTTGGATGATTCCTGAAACTCCCTACCAGTGGTCACAATTAAATCACCCTAAGATGGAGGCGTTAGTATAAAACGAAATTGGAGTTGATTGTATTTTTAATTAGAGGAATTATTCCTCACATGACCTCGTAAAAAGGATTACCTTTTTACTGAGTCTCGCCCATGAAGTCGAGGACGCACGAGCCTTTATCTTCGGACCGGTGACATGGGGAGAGTAGAGTGTTTTTTATTCTGGCCCATGGTGACGAGGATGAACGAGCCATTGTCTACGGACCGGTGACATGGGAGAATACGTTGGAAATTATGTGAATGTTTTAATCATCAAAAGGAACAAAGGGGATTTTGAGTGTTGTACACGCTTAAGCGTGTTGTGTGATATTTAAGAGTAAGAATATGGTGGATCTAATGATTCAATGAGTTTAAGTATACATAAGTATGATCTATCTGATCTATGGAATGAGGTAAGACATGTATTCTGATAAGATAAGATGCATGGGAAATTTGGGGACAAAGTTCTTTTAAGGGGGGTGGATTGAAATACCCCAAACCTAAGTATGTTAAGTAAACATCAATATATGATGTAGTAAGGCTAAAATATGCCTTAGAAAGATTGGTAGACAATTTAAACCAAGGACACACAAGAAAATGCCTTAAGGGCAATTTGGGCAAAAACACGCTCTAAGCTTGTAGTGACTTTGATTAGCCCCCAAATACCACTATAAGACTTTAGTAATATGCTAATGGACATTTTAAATCAATTAGCAAAGAAAACCAAGCTCAAAAACAAGCTTAAATACAAAATGTGCTTTAAGACTCCTTAAAGCACCTTTTTGAGAAATTGTCTTAGAAATGGGTTTTGAGTGGCTAAATGCCTATGATTACATCTTAATCAACATGTGTGCTAATTAGCATCACATTAGGAAGTCTAAATCAATGCGAAACCAAAAATTTCACAAATATGTGCACTAATTTGTGAATAGTGCCAAATAGTGACTAGTTTAAGTTTTAGTCAACATAAGTCAATAAGTTGGTCAACAAAGACCATGACTAGCCTTATTTAATAAAGGGGACAGTTTTCTAAGGGTGGTGAGTCACCACAACATGTTAGCTAAGTTGGAAAAGAAAGGGAAATAAAGTAAGGTAACTATTCACCTTTTTAGAAAAATATCTAATTTAGCTTACTTCCCTCCTCTTCTTTCTTCATTCTCTTCTTCTTCCATCGGTTTCGCTTCTTCTCTCTATTCCAAAACTGAGAGTGCTGCTCCTCCATGGTTCTCCATCTTCAATCACTTACCAATTACACAATATTGCTCCAAATCAAAAACTAAACACATTTTATTCTTAGTTGGCTCAAGCTCTAGCTTTCTATCTTTACAAAATTGTAAAAGCTTCATTTTGGAGCCATGGGAAATCTCCATTGAAGGGGGAAAAATAAGCTTGGAGGGTGCATTAGCTTCTCCATTCTCTTAAGGTAAAGAAAATGTAAGAAAAATCATGTTTCCATCACTTCCTCACCATGGCCGAAAATTTGCCTCTTAAAATACCTTGTTTTTATGCCTTGTTCTAGCTTGTTTTATTCACCAAGGACTAGTGGAGGTCCTCTTTCATTCAATGCCAAGTCTACCTTGAGACTTCAAGGTAAAACATTCATTTTTATACCTTAGAACACATTTTTAACCTAGGTTTTCTTTCCTTAAGGTTAGTGTATTGTTTAGCACTCATGTGAGTCAATGTATGTTGATTAGAACATTGGCAAGGGAAATTTAAATGGTGGCCGAGATTCATTCAAGAAGAAGGTCTAAGGAGGAAGTTAAGATAAGCTTGGGAAGACAAGGTAAAATGCTTACCTAATGGTGGTTTAAGTTTTAAGGGATGGTAATTAGATAAGTACCAATGTAGCTTTAAGCTACATTAGGTAATGGGTTATATAACCTAGGAAAAGGAATTTAAATAAGCTTGTGAACTTGTGACTAAGGAGCCAATAGGAATGAGTTAGTAATATAAGTTTAAGATGGATTTTAAGAGCATTATAACTACTATGAGATTGATGGGTGTATTTGCAGGTTGGAAGCTTTTATATGTGGGAAATTCAGTGTTTAAGTTTAAGTTATTTAAGGGCCTAAGAGCCATGTCATTTAAGAGCCTTAGTGCTATGCAATTTAAGATTATTGCAATATATTGAGTTTATTGTGAATGAGTTGGTTTGGGTGATAAAATATGATGAGAAAGAACTTGATGTGTGTGAGATGGTTGAATGAGGAAAACAATGCATTTGGGCATGATAATGTGCTAGAGAAGCTATGGCGAAATTTGAGTAGAAAACAAAGTGTTTAAGTGGTAGTGGTGAGTTAAGATTCCCTAGGATTCACTTGGGATCATTAAAAGGAATTTGAGTGGAAATGAGTTAACTAAGGAGTTCTTGAGGATGAGAATGACCTAGAGTTGTGTAGGAAGAATTAGAGGATTGGTGGGTGTATTGAACATACCAAAGTCATGGTAAGAGGAATGGTAAGACTTGTGCAAAATTTGGAGGGGAAGGTGTATAATGCTTTAAGGTGATTTAGGTATGAACTAGGGAATATATCAATGAAAGTGTTGGGAAGCTTATGTAAGTAGTGATGACGCTAGTAGTGGAACAATAAGGTTTTAGTTTA
Source organism: Limonium bicolor (assembly GCA_023374045.1). NCBI lineage: Eukaryota > Viridiplantae > Streptophyta > Magnoliopsida > Caryophyllales > Plumbaginaceae > Limonium > Limonium bicolor. The sequence goes on from CM041780.1 coordinate 280,029,910, forward strand.
GATGGTAATGAGTGGACTTAGGTGATGGGAGTGAAAATTGAAGGAGAATGTTGTCGATTGTCGAGGAAATCGACTAGGAATGTATAAGAGAATAAGATGACGAGAATGGTGAGTAAATTGAGTAAAAGGGATTGATAAGTGTCCAAATGAGCATGATTTATAGGTGTATTTCATATATTATATTAGCACTTTTCTTGCTCATTTCTCCACTTCGGTTAATTTTCCTCTAGTTTATGTTTTATTGTTTATCTCACTAATTTATTGGTTTAACATGAGGAAAACCAAGCTGGGACTAAAGTAGACCAAGAGACAAACACATAGACGCAAACGGCTCAGAAAACGGGTTCCAAACGAAGAAACTAGAGCCGGTAGAAGAGAGAGTCACGCGAGAGACACATGCCTCAAAACAGGCGGACAAGACTCATACTCACTACCGCCTATAAACAGGCGGAACAGGGAGAGGCTACCGCCTCATTTTGGGCGGTCACCACACATGCGACCGCGAGGCGGACTCAACAGAGGGTACCGCCTACAAAGAGGCGGACGACACACATAAGACCGCGAGGCGGTCAAGACAGAGGCAACCGCCTCTTAATGGGCGGTCAAGGAGGCGGTTCTGATTAATTCTCGACGCGAGCTTATTCTTCGCGCGTCTTCGTCTGCAACTCGCGCCGACTGCAACTCGTCCACTGTCTGCGCCTACCTTAATTCACGCCTCTGTCTGTCCCCTTCAATCAGTGAGCAATCAATGAGCTCAATCTTCCACCGCCTCAATCATTTGCTCGCTCACGCGTCTGTCTATCTTCTCTGCTTTCTTCTTTCTTTGTCTATATAAACCCACGAGCTTCACTCAATAAATCATCACACACGAATTCACCAATCGATCCACGACCACTTCACCACCATCTCATTTCTCTTCTCCCGCCTTCTCCATTTTATTTATTTTACAGTCCACCAAATTCACCTCTAGCCCTACGTACACAAAATAGCAGAGTGAGACGGAGTGATTACGGATGATTTCTATTACTCTCGTCTCTATCTATCTATTTAATATGTTAGGCTAGTTTACGTTTACTCTGGGAATAGTTATTATATATCTGTACTAATTATGCAATATTTCTACTGGTTTATTTATATACAGTTTGTTGCGCTTAAAGGTTATCATGCACCTTTTTAATAGATCTCGCGAATTTATTAAATTGCTTTCCTAAGTCTATTTTGATCAGACCGGTGATAAATAGACAGGTTAATTAAGGCGTATAACTGGAGGAAACTTGTTATGATTTAATAAGTTAGTATTCAGTTGCAAATGTAATTCCTCAAATACTCCTCTGCCGTTCGCAGGCTTTTGCTTGAACCTTGATTAGAACCTTGCATTACAGGTGAACGAGTTCTTATGAGGCTATGACTTAGTCCTTAAGAAAATAACAGGAACCTTGCCAAATTATTAAACCAGTAGAAATAGCTTAATTATGCAGATTATAATAACCTGACCCAGAGTTCCACTTTATTTATCTGTCAACTTAGTTTATTTTATTCTTTCTTTTATTTATTTTACAAGTCAATTAATCCCCCCTCTTGTGACACGCTTAGGAACTATTATGTATATTAGTCCCACGGTTCGACATCCGGTTGCTTACATTTTCACTATACTACTGCGACCGGGATTTATTTGCAGCCCGACGTTTTTTTTGGGTTTTAATTTCTTTCTTTTATGTTAATTTTACCTGTTCTAACCACTCACAAATATAACGTCTGCAAAATGGCGCCGTTGCAGGGGACTAGTTTATTCTAGTCCCTAAGCCCCGGATTATTCACTTGTTATATTAGAATATTTTTGTTTATATTATTTTGTTTGTTGTTTACATTTTTCTTTTATATTTTGTTTATATTATTTTTATGTTTGTTTCTAATCCTTTATTTTCTAATCTGTTCAGTAGTTTGTTTAATACACAAATAACACGTCTGCAAAATGGCGCCGTTGCCGGGGATTTATACTGCTCCGAATGTGGGGGAGCTCATGATTTTGAGGATTGTCTCATAGTCCAAGAGCAACTCTGGTTAGAAGATCAACCAGACTACCTGGAGAGAATCGCTCAACTACTAGAGCAATCAATGAGCGAAACAGTTCAAGAGGTAGAACACCCCACTACAAACGAGCCATCCATAGAGACTCCTCCCTCTAAAATCAATTACCACTATTTTCCATCCTTCTCTATAATATACCCAGACAATGAGGATACTTTTATCCTCGAAAATGAAGAGAAGGAATTGCCATCACCTCCCGCCAATATATCCAAACAGAACGCCACTATCACCTTCAAAGAATTAATTTTCTCCGAAGATGATATCAAACAGCGTTCTTTCTACGAGCCTCACCTACAAGAGGAGGAAGTTTACATCCTCCAATTTGAGGAAGAAAAATCATCTCCGCCGGGTCTTCTGTTAGAACTACGTTCCCGGCAATACCTCCTCAAAAACCAGATTTTGTGGAGTTTTAATTTTCTTATTTTATATGCCGAGGTAACGTTTTGTTTTGATCCAGGATAACAAAGCGGGCGTCTAGCCAAAGACGTTAAAGAAGGGCAGCTTCCTGGGAGGCAACCGGGTGTACTTTTATTTTATTTCACTTTTATGCTCTTTTTAATTTCAGGTTCTCTTTAAATTTTATTTTTGCTAACTTTAACCCCGTTTTTAGTATGGTTGCTTCTAGTGTCTTATGCAGGTGCACCTCCATGGACACCGCAACCAAGCTACGCTACTTGAGGCTGAAGCTCAAGTGTGGGGGAACTCCTTTAACAACTAGCAAAATAAAATCAGGGGAGTACCAGTTTCTTTAATTATTTTTTATTTAAATAAATTTTGCAGAGGAGCGTTTGTGCTTAAATGTTTATTTGTGATCTTTGCGTTATCTCTATTTTATCTACTAACCGAAAAGGTCTTCTGCAACTTCCCTTGTTTTTCTAGTGAAACAATGAGGACATTGTTCAATTTAAGTGTGGGGGAGTGTGCCCTTTTCGGTGACATTTTGTGCTTAAATGTTTAATCTCTCTCCTTATCATGCGTTTGTCCAATTCAAATATTATGGACCCTGTATATATGGGTTGTTCTCTTTAAGAATAAATATTGTTATGAATTGTGGGATAAATGGTACAAATTTTAAAATTTTGATTACTTTTGAGGAGCATTTTATATGCGGTGTGACCAAATGATCTGCAAATGGTTGGATTTAATTTGCTCAAGGTTTCTTTCTGTCTTCTCTCTTAGGGATTACTAAGGGGTACTTCTGTTAAAAAAAAAAGAAAAAAAAGAAAGAAAAAATAAATAAGGTACTCATGAGACACCATTGGTAACCGACAAAAGAGAGTTGAGTGTTCTTAAATACAAAGGCGTGATGCCTATATTTTTCTCATCTCTTATGCAAAAGTGAAACAAATGCATAAATCTATTTTTCCTTTTGTTTTCTCCTCAATGCCCGTTCTTGAGAGAAGTTGGCCATGGTAAAAGTTCTCGAGTCACCTAAAAGAAACATTGGAGTACCTGGATCATACCCCGAAACTCTATATTTTGTTTTCACCCTGAGCACACCTATGCCACCAGCAGTTAATTTTTCACACTCCTCAATAAGTTAAAAGATCATGTTTATCCTACCCTTCATAATAATATTTGTTAGTATGAGCATTCCCTACTTGGGTACGTGATTTTGCTTGAGGACAAGCAAAAAGATAAGTGTGGGGGTGTGATAAGTGTCCAAATGAGCATGATTTATAGGTGTATTTCATATATTATATTAGCACTTTTCTTGCTCATTTCTCCACTTCGGTTAATTTTCCTCTAGTTTATGTTTTATTGTTATCTCACTAATTTATTGGTTTAACATGAGGAAAACCAAGCTGGGACTAAAGTAGACCAAGAGACAAACACATAGACGCAAACGGCTCAGAAAACGGGTTCCAAACGAAGAAACTAGAGCCGGTAGAAGAGAGAGTCACGCGAGAGACACATGCCTCAAAACAGGCGGACAAGACTCATACTCACTACCGCCTAAACAGGCGGAACAGGGAGAGGCTACCGCCTCATTTGGGCGGTCACCCACATGCGACCGCGAGGCGGACTCAACAGAGGGTACCGCCTACAAAGAGGCGGACGACACACATAAGACCGCGAGGCGGTCAAGACAGAGGCAACCGCCTCTTAATGGGGGCGGTCAAGGAGGCGGTTCTGATTAATTCTCGACGCGAGCTTATCTTCTTCGCCCGTCTTCGTCTGCAACTCGCGCCGACTGCAACTCGTCCACTGTCTGCGCCTACCTTAATTCACGCCTCTGTCTGTCCCTTCAATCAGTGAGCAATCAATGAGCTCAATCTTCCACCGCCTCAATCATTTGCTCCTCACGCGTCTGTCTATCTTCTCTGCTTTCTTCTTTCTTTGTCTATATAAACCACGAGCTTCACTCAATAAATCATCACACACGAATTCACCAATCGATCCACGACCACTTCACCACCATCTCATTTCTCTTCTCCCGCCTTCTCCATTTTATTTATTTTACAGTCCACCAAATTCACCTTAGCCCTACGTACACAAAATAGCAGAGTGAGACGGAGTGATTACGGATGATTTCTATTACTCTCGTCTCTATCTATCTATTTAATATGTTAGGCTAGTTTACGTTTACTCTGGGAAAGTTATTATATATCTGTACTAATTATGCAATATTTCTACTGGTTTATTTATATACAGTTTGTTGCGCTTAAAGGTTATCATGCACCTTTTTAATAGATCTCGCGAATTTATTAATTGCTTTCCTAAGTCTATTTTGATCAGACCGGTGATAAATAGACAGGTTAATTAAGGCGTATAACTGGAGGAAACTTGTTATGATTTAATAAGTTAGTATTCAGTGCAAATGTAATTCCTCAAATACTCCTCTGCCGTTCGCAGCTTTTGCTTGAACCTTGATTAGAACCTTGCATTACAGGTGAACGAGTTCTTATGAGGCTATGACTTAGTCCTTAAGAAAATAACAGGAACCTTGCCAAATTATTAAACCAGTAGAAATAGCTTAATTATGCAGATTATAATAACCTGACCAGAGTTCCACTTTATTTATTGTCAACTTAGTTTATTTTATTCTTTCTTTTTATTATTTTACAAGTCAATTAATCCCCCCTCTTGTGACACGCTTAGGAACTATTATATGTATATTAGTCCCACGGTTCGACATCCGGTTGCTTACATTTTCACTATACTACTGCGACCGGGATTTATTTGCAGCCCGACGTTTATTTTTGGGTTTTAATTTCTTTCTTTTATGTTAATTTTACCTGTTCTAACCACTCACAAATATAACGTCTGCAGGGATGTAGGTGTCTAAGGAGGGTGTAGGAAGGTCAAGGTAAAGAAGAACAAGGTTAAGGTGCTAAGAGGAGGGAAGAAATGTTAGGTATGTCCAAGAGTTAGGAATGATGAGTAATAAATGGAAAAAGAGAGGAATTGGTGCATGGATATGCAAGATGACTTGAGGAAGTTTTGGTAAATGAGATGAAGATGGAAAAAATGATGTCTATGAAGTGCTCAAACTGTTAAGGAGGGAACACTTGGGTTAGTTGAAGTTTTGGTAAGGTTACAAGTTGGAAATGTAAGGAAATAAGTCCTAAGTGTTAGGAGTTTTAAAAGGATTGAGTGAGTGTTTAAGAAGATCTTTGGAAATTGTTTTGGAGAGTTTGGTGGAAGTTCTAAGGTGAGTTTAAGTGCCTAAGTGGTATAAAGACACATGGGGGAACTTGTGGAGAAGTTTGGAGTCAAATGGGAATTAGAAACAAGGTTCTGCAGCCGACCGACCTTAGGGACCGGACCTGCAAGGTCGGTCGAGCTCAGTTTACACTACCGGAAAGAGTTTCTGGAATCGACCGAACTTGGGGACCGGACTTACAAGTTCGGTCGGGCTTGTATTTTGTGTACGAATTGAGTCTCTGGAATCGACCGAACCTGGGACCGACCTTGGCAAGGTCGGTCGGGCTTAAATTTTCCACGGGAAAAACTCTCGGGAATGGACCGGCCTTGGGGACCGGACTTGCAAGGTCGGTCGGGGTAAAATTTTCAAACGTAATAAGTTCTGGAATGGACTGACCTTGGGTAAGGTCGTCGACCCTTAAGTTGTAAAATAAAAAAAACGAAACCCTAAGAAAGTTTAGAGGTATTAGTGGTACCCCATTAAGAGGGCAATGATGATGATAGAGGTATAAAGACCTTGCGAGCCTCGATTTTAAACCCTATCCTGTGTGGATTAAGTTGATTAGGATCTAATCGGGTTTTAGGTCCACTTATTACCTAAGATTAATAACTATGTCATATAACAAAATTATTAAAACCTAGGCTAGCTCACTGGAACCTATTATGAGTCGCCACCTAATTTTAACCTAGATCAAATTAGGAAAGGAGAGTTCGGGTTCGGGGGCTTGATATTCGACTTAATTAGGGTTCAAATTACTTTCATTACCCTTCCTAGGTCGTTTTTCCTCTACTTGGTTTATTTACGGCTTTCTACAAAGTTGTTTTTAACCTAGGTGCGTGCTTCTGTTTTTTTATTTTTTAACGTTTTTGGCAGAAAATTAAAGTGGAAATTAAAATTACCGAAACTAGGGTTTCGGAGGCAGAATTAGGTCAAATTTTTTCCATCCGTAGCCACGGACCTAATGTCCGAGACCACGGACCCCAGTTAACTATATGAAAATAAAAGTCGAATTAAACAGAAAACAGAAAATTGTGGAAGTCCGGGGCCACGGACAGGCTGTCCGTGGGCCCGGACATTATTAGAAAACCTAAATTTTTAAAATTTAAAAATCCGCCGCCGTCCGTGGGCGTCCGGGCTTACAGACAAGGGGTCCGGGACCCCGGACATGACGTCCGTGGGTGCGGACCGCCCTCGGACGGCGACGTTAAGGCTGTTCCCGAAGGTTTTTGGCTCAAATTTTATGGGTGTGTAGCTGAAAGATGTACAAAACGTTAGTGATTGAAAGTTTTCAATTTGAGTTCGAATTAAGCACGAAACTTAGTAAACAAGTATTGGACAGAAGCTTAAACAAACAGCAACAGAAGCGTACGAAGGTTAGTTTGAACCCAAAATTTGACAGAGAGCTAATAAGGTCGTGGGGAATTAGAAAGTAGAGTTGTAACCTGTTTTACCTTCGAATTCAAGATGATTCTTCACACCGGGATTCGTTGAGTGCTTCGTTGATGGCAGACCCGAAAGGATTTCGAACCAAGATTCTGGTTGTTGGTTGTTCTTGCTGTTCTTCACGTTTTGGTGGTGTTTTTGTGGGGTTTTGATGACTACTGGTGCTTTGGGGATTGGAAAACGTGTGTAGATGGTGATTTCGGGGGATTTTCGGTATGATTTGGGTGGCCGGGTGTGGAAAACGTGAGAGAGAGGAGGCTGTGTTTTCAGACTCTCTAGGGTTCTTGAGCATATGAGGTTCCTCCTTTATCCAAAAACCTCCCCTTATATAGACTTTCTTAAAGATAAAGAAAATCCAGTAAAAGTAAGATTTTCTGGTATTTTAATTAAAAGACTTCCCAAAGGAATTTTGCTGTGAAATTTTAACCACATGTCAAGGATGGATATTATGAATTTTCTGAGGTGGAAACGAATTTTTTAAATGTTGGAAGTTTTTAAATTGAATTTCTTGTCAGATCCAGTCAGAAATGCTAGAAAATTATTGGAAACTCGAAAATCAAAATTCCAACGCCATTATGCTTAGAATGTCATCCTCTATCATGGGTTAAAATATCAAAGCGTTTCAAGTTGATTTGGGCATCCTTTGGAGGAGAGAGAAAGCTTATAGGAGGTCTCAAGAGCCTTTAAGATTACCAAAATGCCCTGAAAATGACGAAGCTGTTCCCCATGCCATGGAGCCCGCCGATGAGCCGGAATCCCTCACTACTTGATTAAAATGCCTCTCACAACACCAGCACCCCGTAGACCCTAACCTAGGGGGTCAAAATTTTAGGTATAACAGATTGCCCCCCAACTAGACTTTGTAGTGGATGTGAAAAGTCTGGTTGATGCTTGAGTGATGCCCCAAAATTTTGGGCTTCACGAAATTCTCCATGTTGTGCGAAACCGCGTTGATTGCGTGCAGCTATTCGGAGGCGCTGACTACCTAAGCAACAAAAAACGCTGTCGAGCTATTCTAAGGTGCTGACTACCTATAAGTGAAAATGTGTCAAGCTATTCTAAGGCGCTGACTACCTAGGTGACGAAAACGAAATAATGTCAAGCGGTTCTAAGGCGTTGACTACCTATAATACATGAAATGATGCGATGCCAAGCGATTCTAAGGCGTTGACTACCTATAAGTAAAATGAAGTAATGTCAAGCAATTCTAAGGCGTTGACTACCTATAATGATGATATGATGTCAAACTATTCTAAGGTGTTGACTGCCTGTGACGAATGAGATGATGTCAAGCTATTCTAAGGCGTTGACTACCTATAAGTAAAGTGAAATGAAGTAATGTCAAGCGATTCTAAGGCGTTGACAACCTAAAATGTGGAAATGAGATAATGTCAAGTGTCTAAGGCGTTGACTACCTAAAATGTGGAAATGAGATAATGTCAAGCGATTCTAAGGCGTTGACTACCTAAAATGTGGAAATGAGATAATGTCAAGCGATTCTAAGGCGTTGACAACCTAAATGTGATAACTGGGCGGTATGCAAATGCAAGAATACTGAAATGTTGATGATGCTAATGATGCTGATGATGTTGATGATAATGCTAATGATGCTGATGATAATGCTGATGATGCTGATGATGCTGATGATAATGCTGATGATGCTGATGATGTCGGATGCTTCTGGGGACCACAAACCCGTGCCAATGCTCCTAGCTGGACCCAATGTGGACTTTTGCCATCGCCCCCCAAGCCGGTGTTGAGGGATAACTCTGGTAAAAACCTTGGGGACTTATTGCCTTCGCCCACCATTCGTTGATCCCGGAAAATAAGTTGACATCACAAAAGGAGGATTTTGTCATCCCTCGCCAACTTTTCTGTCGCCAGGTCTTGTGACGCGCCTGGATAATGCAACTAGGTCTTATGACAAGCCTATATGAATGTGATGAATGCAAGTGTTTGATAAGAGCGGGGTAAGCAAAGGGTAACGCTAGGTCTTACTACGCCAGCCTAAGGGAAATTTAACTAGGTCTTATGGCGAGCCTAAAAATGGTTCTAGGTCTTATGGCGGAGCCTAAAGGACGGATCTAGGTCTTATGACGAGCCTAAGGGAATGCAACTAGGTCTTATGGTGAGCCTAAAAAATGGTTCTAGGTCTTGATGGCGAGCCTAAAGGACGGGATCTAGGTCTTATGACGAGCCTAAAGGAATGCAACTAGGTCTTACGACGAGCCTAAAGGAAGGATCTAGGTTTATGGCGAGCCTAAAAATGGTTATAGGTCTTATGGTGAGCCTATAAAGGACGGATCTAGGTCTTATGACGAGCCTAAGGGATACAACTAGGTCTTATGGCGAGCCTAAAAATGGTTCTAGGTCTTATGGCGAGCCTAAAGGACGGATCTAGGTCTTATGACGAGCCTAAGGGAATGCAACTAGGTCTTATGGCGAGCCTAAAAATGGTTCTAGGTCTTATGGCGAGCCTAAAGGACGGATCTAGGTCTTATGACGAGCCTAAGGGAATGCAACTAGGTCTTACGGAGCCTAAAGGAAGGATCAGGTCTTATGGCGAGCCTAAAAATGGTTCTAGGTCTTATGGCGAGCCTAAAGGACGGATCTAGGTCTGACGAGCCTATGGATGGATCTAAGTGAAAGTGAGTCAAGTGTATGATGGGTCCAAAAGAATGTAAAAGGATTAGGGCTCAAGACGGGCCTGTGGGTGTTTGAATGTGGAGGTAGGGCTTCTTAGGACGGGCCTGAGGAAATTTGATGTGGAGGTAGGGCTTAGGACGGGCTTGAGGTGTTTGATGTGGATGTAAGGGCTTATGCCTGTGGTGGGATGGTGGTGCTCAAGCTTTAGGTTTCAATTGGTGTTGTCATGGCAGTTGTTGGAACCAACAATTGCCCCTAGTATTTTTCCTTAGGACAACCTGAGCTAGAGTTCATGGCAATTGATCGGGACGATCAATTGCCCCCAGTATTTTCTTTGATTAAACGTGCGAACAAGTCTCATCCTCACAGGGTCGAGGCTTATGCTTTGATGTGGTGCTTCCTAACCTACACTCGACGTGTTTGGTGTTTGCACTCGTTTCTCACTTACGATCATAACTTCTCAACCATTGAATTTGACATTTGTTAGATTTACGTGTTCAACCTGTTATTTTCACTCGATTGGATACACAACTACTAAGTCGGAAGTCTTTTGAGCTTATAGCGTGGTCATGGGGTGTGATGAATGACAATAGGATAATGGAGGAATGTTTAGGATATGTGGAGCTTTAAGGGTGACCAAAGCTGCAACTTGCACCGTCTCTCGGACTTGTCTTCTTTGCCTTGAAGTCATTTGGCTACTTCGTGATGACTTCGCTTGGGACTTGGAACTTTTGAATTGTTCCTTGCATCTTCTTCCTTTTTTTCCAATTTTGGATTTCTTGGAGGCTTTCCAAGCTTGCCTTCTTTGAATCTCCTTTCCTTCGGGGTTCTTGTGTTTCCCGGTTTTGAACTTCGAGAGCTGTTTTTAATGTTAGCTCGTTTGGATCCTGTGTCACTTTGGGACCATTTGCGGATCGCTTCGTCATGCTGGTAGCGGTTTTGCTTCTTTGGACTTGTGAAGTTGCTGTTCAAAAGTCGGGCTCCTTGCTTCCTTTGGTCACCGGGTTGGTTATTCATCATCGGTTGGCTTGTTTGTGGAGCTTGTAGTGTTGTGAAAAAGGTTATATATGAAAAGCTCAGCGGGGGGTGCCTAGGGTTTAATGTCAGGGTTCACAAGCTTTTGGCTGCGTGGTGCTGTTTCCTAGGTGCTTCGTCATCCCTAGTAGTTGTGTATCCGTTCTTTGTTACTTTTCATAGGTTTAAGCGTAAATTCACAAATTATCTCCTCCGGTCGGAGTCATGCCGTTTACCTCACCTTTGAATGTGACCTCTCTGGAGTCGCGTAGAAATGACACGCTCTTTCACTCTTGGTTCTACCGCTCAAGGTACTCTCGCGAAGTGCACACTCAGAGACTTGTTTGCACATTTAAACAAAAGAAATAAACATTATCATTCCTTAACTCAGATTGCCCCCAGTATTGTTGTGGGGTTTTCTTGACTAACCTTAGAATGCCCAAGTTATTTGTGGGGGATGATTGTGTGCGTGACAGCGAGTGGTGATGAGATATTCCTGTGAAGAGGTGATGGGTGATCTTGCAGCAACAAATTTTGGCTTTGTGTATTTGGTGAAATGTTAAGAAAGCGCATGGGATGTATATGATGAAGGTGGTGTTCGTATGAGGAAGTGATTGTCGAATGATTCAGCAATTTTTTTGGTTTAAGCTTTGGTGAAGTGGTAAGACACGTATGAGGGTTGTGATGAGGGTGGGTGGAATGATGAGATGACTTATCTTTGACCTTGTTTTGACAACAAAGATGCATACCTAACTTGTAATAGCGGACAATGATTTTCTACATGCAAGAGATTTCTCGAATAACACTAACAAAACATGCAGCAAATGTCAAGGCACAAAAACATCGAGAGAGAGCTCATGTCAGACAATACAGATAAAAGAAAAGACAGTACTCTGATCATGCAGTACATAGAGAAAACATGAAATCCTAAGACTACGGCTGCGAAGGAGGTGGACGTGGGAAGGCCGAGTACATATGAGTCATGAAATCATCCATACGGCCCTCCATACGTATCTGCCTGCGCTCCATGCGACCCTGAGTAATGTGGAGGGATCGGATATCCCTCTGCAAGCTCTCAAGCGTAGCCGGCTGCGGTGGTGGAGGCGGTAGGGTAGGGCATAGTAGGAGGAGAGTGGTATAGGGTACTCAGTGCCCATGTAGCTCGACCCCTCACCCTGGTAGGTGTATCCTCCTGACGGGTCCTCGTGATGTGGGACGTCCTCGGGCTCCGGTGCCTGCTGTCTCTGCCTGGGCCGGACCGGTCTCTGAGAAAAGACTCTGGCCTGCTGTGGGAAGGCCCAACCCTGATCGGCTGAGTAGCCAAGGGACCTCAGCATGTCCATGGTGTAGGTAGGATATAGAGGCTCCCAATCGTCATCCCCCATCGGGACCTGTGCACACTCGCATAGCCACTGAATGAAACTCGGGTAAACTAAGGCATGGCGACCGGCCCGGGCTGCTACCATCAGGTGGTCTCTCATCAAGACCGACAACGGGATCAAGCCCTCCTCTGAGTTAGGTGGACGCTGAATGTACCTCATGAGGAAGCAGTAGCGAGCGGAGACGTCATTACGCACTTTCGGTAGCACGTTACGGGACAAGACCTCCAATAACAACCTGTCAAGAGCAGTAGGTAAAGCGGAGGGGAGGATCACCTGCTTCCTTGGCTGATCCCTCGTGGAAGAATGAACACGCTCCGACAGAGTAGAGTGCTGCAGATAGAACTGGCGCGCCTCGCTCTCCAAGGCTGCAATCGTCTCTAATCCCCTGTGCTCTGGGTCACTAGGATGCAAGCCGTAAAAATGCACAAAATCATCTAGGCCCACAGTAATGGGCTGACCACGTACATAGGATACCACAGCCCTAGTATCTTCCTGGTCCAAGTTAGCATAGAACTCTATGACTAACTCCCTAACATAGCTCTTTGGGCAAGTAAGCACCCCCACCCAGTGAAGGTGCTGAAACAGGTGATCGAGGTCAAAAGTGGCGATCACGTCATCGCTGAAGAGACGCTCCTGCTGAATGGAAATATCCTGATTCTCATAAAACCAGCGCTCCTGCTGAGCTCCTCTGAAACGGGTATGATCATAGGTAGGGGATGTCTCTCTGCGGCGCCTGCGACGTGGCTGAGGGCCCGACGCCCCAGCTCCAGCTACCCCACGGAAACTCCTGCGACCCTCCATGGTATGCCTGTGGATTCAACGAGACAAAAGATATATAATTCTGCAGGAATTTTGACAGAGTTTCCCCTAGATTTTTCACGAATCCCGTGCTTCCAAATGCACTCCACACCACATAATCAGTCCTAGGATCTATCACTTATGCAAACTTTAAACATTCCATGAGCTAGAAACGCAGGGAACCTCATTTCACACTTAAAACGCACTAAACTAAAACGGGCGACCCTCGCAATTACAAGCAGTTTTAAATTTCCAAACAAACTTTTCACGTTTTAAAATGTCCTTGTAAAGCTAGTTGGCCATTTAAAACATAAAAAATCGAACTTCGAAAATTTGACCCGAGAACCACCATTGTCGTCTTCTTCCTAGCTCCAAATTTCGTTTTTCTTCGTTTCTTCACCAAAATGGACAAATGAGTAGCCAAAATGTAGAGAAAACTTACCCAAATACAATGGTGGAAGAGTATTTTGGATTGGGAGTCGGGAAAGTGCTGAAAACGGCCGAAAACCGTTCGCCCCGGACCTAGCTCGGACGCGACTTTCAGCCCTCGTAAGTGCTTGAAATGGAGAGATCTTGGTATGGAAATGCCCAGAATCGAAAGAGGGATGTTTTGTGAGCAAAATGGCAATGGGTGGAATGGAGTGATTTGGTCAAGAAATGAGGGAGATATGGAGGAGAGAAGTTAGGGTTTTGGAAATGGGGGTTGCTGGAATGGAAATGTTGAATTTGGGGAAAAATCCCGATTTGAATTGGGTGAACAAGGCCACTTATCGAAACGGCGTCGTCTGGTGGTCAAACGGACGCGTCCGAGTCAACGTCCGGGGCCACGGACGTCGAGTCCGGGGTCACGAACGCCCCCCCCCTTTTTTCCTTTTTTTTCTTATTCAAAAGTAAATGATTAAATTAAAAGAAAACCAAACAAAATAAGGTATTCTCTTTATTCATTTCGAAATTAATAGAAAAACAATTCATAGAGTTCTAAGAAAACAGAAAATGCCTAGGATTAATTGGTATCTAAAACGTAAGCTTCCTCTTGACAACTCTTGGCTCGACTGCCCCCTCCTTCTTTCGTTTGAATGCATCCATCTCCTCCTTTCGACCGTATAGCCATTTCCGATAACTTGCTGAGAGCTCCAAGTCTTCAGGTGCCAGGGACTTCACCACTTGAACCTCCCCTTCGAGTCGATCCATCATAATCGCATGAAGAGTCTCATGATCGTATGCCTTCCTTGGCGCTTCATATAACGAACCCTTGGGTCGGCTCTGGGCTCGCCCAATCTGACGGCTGGAACGCCACGGGTGGATGACATAAAGGTTCTCAAAACCGGGTAACGAAATCCCTCCGTAGTAACCTCCACACATTCGAACTCCTTCAATCTTCCAAGCTGAGACCGTCCATCGGACTTGATGCCCCTGCCGTATGGAGTTCAAAAGGGCCGGCCATCCATCAACCGGCTCCTCAGGGGCTTGCCTTCTAGGGAGATGCTGGATCGTGAACGTTTGGTTATACTCAGGAATCAGCTTGAGCCGCTCGAGAAGCCAGACTTGCAGAAGATAAATGCTTCCTTCAAAGAAGTAAGGGGTATCCTTTGACTTAGGCCATGAATCTAGACTCTGAATAATCTGTGCGACTATCAATGGTCCCAAGGCGAAACCAGCTCGAACCTGCAGAAGCAAAGGGAAAACCTTTCGGTGTATAGCCATGTATGGGGTTCTGAAAAGGTAGATTGCCAGCAATGCGAGATCGAGAAAGTTCCTCTTATGCTCTAAAGAAGTCTCAGAGGTAACGAAGTCTGAAAGAGTTTCCACCGGCAATCCCTCGGGCCCTACTATTCCTGGCAACTGGGTCGGACTTAGCCCGAGTAAATGGGAATGGACCTCGACCGGTGAGGGTGTCAAGTTCGGTACTACTGGGCTAGCTAGAGTATTGGCCCGTAGAAGTGCGTCAAATTCCTCAGGCAGTAAAGTCAGCTCATTATCCCCAAACTTGAAAAGATGTTGAACCGGGTCCCAATGGTTAATGGCCGCTCTCAGGAAATCTTCGTGCAATCGTGTCTGGGATAAATATGCCAGAGTGTGGAGGATAGACAACTTATTGACCTTCTTTGACCAGTTGAACACGTCTTTCATAGTTCTGTCACAGGACTTGTTGAATTCGAAGCAGTGGGCCATGGACTTTTTCCTGTTTTTTCCAAGAAAAGAAAACACATACGAGGTATCAATCAGCACCCAACCTTGCTTATGGGCCTCAAATAACCAGGACTTCGAACTGGGTTGGGCCAACTGTGGGGGTAATTCCCTATCCGTTCTAAGCCTGGTCATGGGCCAATCACAAGAGCAAACAAGGTTCCACACAAATTCAAAATGCCCTCACCCAACGACCTTGATTAATGGGTATGGATCAATCCGGAGAGGTGCTTGGGGCGCTGGCCCAGGTCACCACAAAGGAATAGGGCTTGCACGCTATTCTCTTTGGGCTTCCCCACTTTTTTCACATCACCTAAAGGCGTGCGTCTACGGTCGGGTCTTTGACTGACCAAACAATGGGCTAGGTAGGGGTACTTGCCAGGAAAATGCTTGGGGCTAAAGCCCAGGTATTAAGGGGGTGTGGTTAGACGACACCCTCCTCTTTTCCCCCACTTATTCACATCACCTAAAAGGTGTGAGTCCCTGGCAGGGGACCCTCAAACGGGTCCCGGGGTGAAGTTGGTTTGCGTGGACCCTCGCTCTCATATGATGCAAGGGTGCAAAAATTAAAGTGCGCACGAAAGTAAACAAACAGAGTAATAAAGCCATAAATAAACATTTTCAAGTTAAGCCCTCTTTCTTAAAATTAAACAAGTTAAAATTAAGAAGTTTGTCCCCAGCAGAGTCGCCAGTCTGTGAGCCTCGATTTTAAACCCTATCCTGTGTGGATTAAGTTGATTAGGATCTAATCGGGTTTTAGGTCCACTTATAACCTAAGATTAATAACTATGTCATATAACAAAATTATTAAAACCTAGGCTAGCTCACTGGAACCTATTATGAGTCGCCACCTAATTTTAACCTAGATCAAATTAGGAAAGGAGAGTTCGGGTTCGGGGGCCTGATATTCGACTTAATTAGGGTTCAAATTACTTTCATTACCCTTCCTAGGTCGTTTTTCCTCTACTTGGTTTATTTACGGCTTTCTACAAAGTTGTTTTTAACCTAGGTGCGTGCTTCTGTTTTTTTTATTTTTTAACGTTTTTTGGCAGAAAATTAAAGTGGAAATTAAAATTACCTAAACTAGGGTTTCGGTGGCAGAATTAGGTCAAATTTTGTTTCCGTCCGTAGCCACGGACCTAATGTCCGAGACCACGGACCCCAGTTAACCTATATGAAAATAAAAGTCGAATTAAACAGAAAACAGAAAATTGTGAAGTCCGGGGCCACGGACAGGCTGTCCGTGGGCCCGGACATTATTAGAAAACCTAAATTTTTAAAATTTAAAAATCCCGCCGCCGTCCGTGGGCGTCCGGGCTTACGGACAAGGAGTCCGGGACCCCGGACATGACGTCCGTGGGTGCGGACCGCCCTCGGACGGCGGCGTTAAGGCTGTTCCCGAAGGTGTTTTTGGCTCAAATTTTATGGGTGTGTAGCCTGAAAGATGTACAAAACGTTAGTGATTGAAAGTTTTCAATTTGAGTTCGAATTAAGCACGAAACTAGTAAACAAGTTATTGGACAGAAGCTTAAACAAACAGCAATACAGAAGCGTACGAAGGTTAGTTTGAACCCAAAATTTGAAGAGAGCTAATAAGGTCGTGGGGAATTAGAAAAGTAGAGTTGTAACCTGTTTTACCTTCGAATTCAAGATGATTCTTCACACCGGGATTCGTTGAGTGCTTCGTTGATGGCAGACCCGAAAGGATTTCGAACCAAGCTTCTGGTTGTTGGTTGTTCTTGCTGTTCTTCACGTTTTGGTGGTGTTTTTGTGGGGTTTTGATGACTACTGGTGCTTTGGGGATTGGAAAACGTGTTTAGATGGTGATTTCGGGGGATTTTCAGTATGATTTGGGTGGCCGGGTGTTGGAAAACGTGAGAGAGAGAGGAGGCTGTGTTTTCTGACTCTCTAGGGTTCTTGAGCATATGAGGTTCCTCCTTTATCCAAAAACCTATCCCCTTATATAGACTTTCTTAAAGATAAAGAAAATCCAGTAAAAGTAAGATTTTCTGGTATTTTAATTAAAAGACTTCCCAAAGGAATTTTGCTGTGAAATTTTAACCACATGTCAAGGATGGATATTATGAATTTTCTGAGGTGGAAACGAATTTTTTAAATGTTGGAATGTTTTTAAATTGAATTTCTTGTCAGATCCAGTCAGAAATTGCTAGAAAATTATTGGAAACTCGAAAAATCAAAATTCCAACGCCATTATGCTTAGAATGTCATCCTCTATCATGGGTTAAAATATCAAAGCGTTTCAAGCTGATTTGGGCATCCTTTGGAGGAGAGAGAAAGCTTATAGGAGGTCTCAAGAGCCTTTAAAGATTACCAAAACGCCCCTGAAAATGACGAAGCTGTTCCCCATGCCATGGAGCGCGCCGATCGAGCCGGAATCCCTCACTACTTGATTAAAATGCCTCTCACAACACCAGCACCCCGTAGACCCTAACCTAGGGGGTCAAAATTTTTGGTATAACAGACCTAAGGGATTAAGATAAGTATAACCTTAAAAGTTTAAGGTTAGGTTGTAAGAATAAGTTGTAAAACTTAAGAGGTGTTAGGTGGGGAATCATTATGGGTTAAGTAAGTTAAATAAGTTGAACTAAGTTAAGTGATTAACAACCTAAAACTGAATGAATGTTTTAGGGCTTGAGTATTTGGACTCCGGAAGAGAGTAAGCAACCGAACGACCAACGGTGAACGGTACAGTTCTTCTTGTGACCTGCTTGCTAACGAGGTGTCCCTCGGTTGTGTGCTATTTGTTTTTGTGTGCTCACTAAACAAGATAAATCATGCAACCGGAACATTATGTTTATTGTATTGTGTGTGATGTTTGAAAACTAACACAACTTACCGTGAGAACTTACTAACCAACGTTTAGTAAGGAATTGAGTGAGACTATGGAACGCTCCCTAAAATTAGTTTGTTAATAACCGAAAGAGGTTAAACAAACAAACGTCGCATTGAGACTACTACTAACTTTAACTTTGGGGGGAGTGAGGAATCCGGAATGGTACCGGCACATGTGTATTGGGGGAGGTCGGTATCCTTATCAGATACCGACTACCAAATATGACTTGTCTTCAGACTCGTCGCCTAGAGTCGACATATAGACTCGACCTCCTCGGACTACTTGTTTTAGGAGGGAGGCATACTAAGATGGTGTGGGGGGATCTAGCCTACATCCCCAACAATTTAAGAATGTTGTTTATTGCCGGTAAGTGACCTGCTGCTGGCTAGGGTTAACCAAGCCCTACGAAAATAAACAACGAACTAAGGGCTAACCAGTTCTAATGAGAGAACGGTTGGCAAATATAAGATAAGGTTGAGATAAGCTACTTCCATTCCTTTTTAAAGGATGATTTGTATTATAAGACTGAGATAAGCTACTTCCATTCCTTTTTAAAGGATGGTTGTTTTCTAAGACTAAGATAAGACTAAGATTGAGGTAAGATAAGGATGGACTAAGATTAAGAGGAAACGTAACTTAAGGAGTGAAATAATTGACTCCCTAATTAAGGGAATGCATTTAAGTCGTTCATTGTGTTTGAACTTTGATTGTTCATAATTGGTTTGTTGTTTATTGCACCTTCTATTATGTTGTGCATCTAATCAACCTACATGCTATCGACAATTAGTCGTCGTAGCCACGTTAGCTTGGGGGCCATGAGAGGATCGTACCAGCATTCGTGCTGACCCCCTTTGGGGGCTGTTTTTACTACACAGGTGAACGTCAGGAGGCGGCCGTCGCAAGAGTAAGATGGGGTACAAGCGTTACGGGTTAAGTGTGGCCTACGAGTGTGCATGTACACTCGTATGGCAATTTGAGTTAGAAAGATGTATAGGATGTGAGGGGATTGCAAGAAGGATATGTATTTGGTTAAGGTTGGTATGTACTAATGTTCGGTATATTCTGTCAATCAGACCGTGGCAAGGTCCTGGAGTGTATTGAATTCCGCTGTGACATTTATATATATGTTGTTAAGTTGTGAAACTCATTTGGATTGAGATGGGGTGTTACAAAAGTGGTATCAGAGCGTAGTTACGCTCTGAAGACAAGAATTACCGAACTTAGGAGAATACAGAGGTTGAGTTTGAGTTATGGGTTATGGGTTGAGTGATAGAGTGAGAGGTGCGTTAGTTATGACTTCCCGGTATTTACCGGATATCCATAGTACCTAGACCCACCCTCCACATCCCTAACCCTGAATATGTGGAACAAACGCCAGAGAGAAGAAAGCCTTCTCTTACTCGGGAAAAACCCGATCTGGCAGTTAGTTAACAGTAAGCAATATGAGAAACATCTTGTTGACAAACAGTTTATGAGAACTTGAATGATTTAATTGGAGCGCAAAAGTGAAACAGGCACTGCCAACAGAATTTTACCAGTAAGAGAACGGAATTACCGGCAACATGGGTCGACATGCTACGCAGTCGAAATAACCCGCCATACCAATGGTAAGAAAAGCACTACTAGTGCAATGGATAAGAAAAGAATAAACGACATGAGTACCGGACAGTGGTCCGAATGAGCATAACAGTGGGATAATACCAAGCATGAGAGTTAAAGATTACTGGAAGGACTAGCTAGAAACGGGAACTCCAAACCCCATACAATAAGGAAGGTTATAAAACCTGGCCGACATAGCGCAGACGACGGTAAAAACTCATACAAATTGTACACCGAGTTAGGACTACAACGTGGTGTCTAAAGGAGAATCATTACTTAGTAACCCCGACATAATATGTGGAAACGAGAGCGAGGATTAAAACATAAGTAAGTAAGGAGGGGTTCCCTCAGAAAGAGGAACGCCCTAATAAGTGACAGTACTGTCAAACAACAAGGAAACTGCCAGATAGCCAGTTATCCAAAATAAGAGAATATCGAAGGAGTCCCGAGGACTACCAATTACATGGAAATTAGAAGGAAGTATCACTACAAATGTACCTTGTACCAATAGCTCATCTTGCATGGCGCACTTGCCATAGCAAGTGCTACCACGGTTAGGCTACACGGAAAGCCATCATGGCGAGATAACAGAACGCTACAGTGGTAGTACACACTAATACCGGATTGTAAATCTATAAGAACGGTAGAATGAGACCTTGGAAGGGCCCGACGGCCTGACCATGATGAGATGAGTGGATACACCAGTCAGCAGGGAGCTGAACTTGGACAGAATACTAAACGGTATAAATATCAGCAACGGTACAACCTACCGCAGTAACAACTGACAGTACGGGTAAGAACTCCAATCCCGAACCTCGAAGAGAGGAACCTAGGAGATCGCTCAGTGATCTGAGCAAAACACTATGTAAGGAATAATATACAAAGAATGTATTACAGAATACAATGGAGACTGTTGACACAACGACTTTCAACAAGAATGAGATAAGACTCCCAGATTGATCACTAAGAATACCAATAAGCATTCTTCAATGAAGATGTTGGAAAACCCAGGACAGGGATAAAGGAAATGAACATAAGCTATAACCTACTAAGGATTAAAGACGTACAACTCTGGAAAAGGAAAGCTCAGAGGACTACCCCCACAGAGCGGGCATAGACAAGCCGAACAAACTGATGAATGACAGTTAATACTGTTTGTCTAACTCATTAACACCCAAGTATGATTGATCATCAACGGGTGGTGTAGTCAACGGAAGTTGAACGAAGCGTTGAGATGGAAGTATAAGATGACAGGATGATATCCAACTTGGACACCATAAGGCAAACGCCTAATACGAACCTAACCTTGATTGCTAAAAGACATAAGTCTAGTAAAATGACATTATATTCGAGGACACTAAGTAACCTCAGATCACCTGAATAAACTTCCATAGCAGGAAGCAGGATGCTGCAACTTACCATGAAACCCGATACTACATTTAATATGTAACCTAACGGTGGATAGTGTTCAAAGAAACAAAAACCTATGAGGATGCTAACCACATCAGAGCCAGAGGTGCAGTAAGTTGTAAGGAGCTTATTTATGCCATGAAGGAACTACAATTCGTAGATATGAACGGTTACCAAACCTATAACTTAGATTGTGGGAAATATTGCCAGGAAAAGGCACCAATGAGAATAATGAGATAGTACATTGGCAGGGGCGGAGAACGAACCATGCCTTTTAGGGTGGGGATACCTCTCCTTGTTGTGAGGCCAAGAGTGGGAATAAACCCCTCAAAAAGGGCTTTCACTTATTAGAGAAATAGTACACTTTTGTTAGAGAATGGAAACTGTAAACCTTGAGATTACCTTTAAACATACCAGATACACTTGGATAAGGAAGGCTGCAGAGATAGACCTCATATCCAACACCCAGGATTTAAGAATCAGTAATCGTCAGAGATAAACATAGTGAGTGCGCAAAATGGCACGTCAAGTGACCAACGCTCAGAAGAGCTTGTGAGTAAATGGATGACGTCTTCAGTAACCGGTTAGATTACATGGTAAATAACATCATAAAGGATGAAAGAATGTGAGAAAAATTAGCCTACTTATGAACCTGAGATTGAGCAGAACACCTGCAAATTAAGAGATAACCATTTTACAACACGGTACGGCAACCGCCAAACACCAAAATTAGAGAACTCCCAGTGTGTTTACACCAAGAAGGGATTGAATATAAGATAAGATGTTAGAATAAGTGAGTAAGTAGTTGCGCCATCAATGGGCAACATGGTAAGGGCCAACTACCACGGTAGTAGTGGTCGTAAGTACAATATTTATATAAGGGGATTAAGTCATGGTGCGTAGTAAGCGACCATTATGTATGAGCCGTCAAATATTGACACTGAGGCAATTAGATTCATGAGCTAATTTCAATATAAGTAAGGAAATAAGATGGTAGACAAACTGTGCATTGATGCCAGTAGTCTGGACCTGGTTAGGTAAGATTTCACAGGAAGCACACTACCCATTCCTAAAGGAAATGGAAGTGCATTCTTAGTAGAGCAAATATGAGAAACAAAATAAGAGGCTCGATGAGAAGAGACCTCAGTCGCTAAGAGACCGAATCAGTACGGGATACAGAAACAACTAGAGCATACAATACCCAAGAACACAGTAAATAAATTTTCCTTGATTAAGTTCAAGAAGAACAATAAATGTTATCATGGAACGATGAAGAGGAGATCGACAACAGAATACTTCATAATTAGCAATAGCTAAACGTGTGACGAACACTATGAGTTTACTAAAACGAGACGTGGGACGACTGCACCCGCAGGGGCTTGCAGACCTAACACGCTCATTTATGAGTTAGTTGGGTAAGTAGTAATGTACCAGTAAGGTACCCCATGCATGTAGACGAGTGGTGTAATGAACACAGGAAGTAGTCGATCCGTACCACGGACAACAACGCAAGATCAGGCAAGAGCAGCTACTACCGCAAACAGCCGAAGAGAAGAATTCAGTTGAACCAACAACACAAAGGAATCAGAGAACAAATAATTAAGGACTATGAAGTGCGAAGAGCATGGATTGTTAAGTACAGACATTGGACATGTCTTAAGATGTAAGATATTAAACTATAAAGCGCAATAAGCACTAAACAGTAGTTTCAGATTAAGAATCATCCTCAGACCAAAGGTCAGATGGAAAGAACAATTTAGACACTTGAGAAAACACTAAGAATACAAACACTAGATCTCCAGGAAGACTGGATAGACGAGCTACAGCTCATCAAGGCTGTGTATATAAAAATAGCACGTGTCCATAGAGAGACCAATATTCCTAAACTGTAAGGAGGCAGAACGATATACAATACGAACGATTAGAAAGGTAGTTAAGCCTATGACTATCAGAGTCGCACAGCGGAAGCTAGCAGATCAGTACCTTTGAGGTTAGACCAAATTAAATTAAGAATATGGTATAAGTACCGTTAAGAATCCTCGATGCAGAGACTAAGTCATTAGCATAGTTATGACCCTCTGATCGAATCGTAAGTGAGATAGATGACATGGAAGCTAGAATGCTTGGTGAGAATTAGACATCTTGAACTTATGTTCAAGGATGATATAATGTTGATTACGTGGGCGTAATCCATTTTAAGGGGGGGGGGGGGGTAGAGCGAAAACCGCTTAGCGTATGTTTGTGTACTAAGTACATAAACTACGGTGTGCATAGCACAAAAGAATTTGAGAACATGTTTTACATAAACATTTTGAGATAAATCATGGTTATGGCACACAGAAGATGTGAATACCATATATATTAAGTACCTATCTTGTTAACTCCGGTGTGAGTACAAGTTAAGAGAATTAAGGAAGAGGATTAAGGAGACTTAAGAAATAAGGAATATATGAGGTATGAGTCGATATGAGACTATGTGTGAGATAAGAATAAGATAACACTATAGGATATTGTTCGATATGAATATGAGGAAGAAGATAGTAATGCTATGAGATATTAGATGGTGAGAATTGGTATGAGACGGTTATAGAACTTAGTAGGAATTTAAGTCTTGAGGTTATTACTAAGAGATGAATCGGGAATGTTTGATGGACTGAGTCCACACCTTGGAGATGTATTGATTATGATTAGAAAAAAAAATGATAGAAAATTGGACATGAGTGAATTATTTGGATGTTTGAAAATGACGTGGGAGGTGGAACTTGATTTTCTAGGGATCAAGGGAAACCGAACACAAATTGGGGTGGAAGGATAGTTCTACACTGATGCTGATCACATCAGGGTTGGATGATTCCTGAAACTCCCTACCAGTGGTCACAATTAAATCACCCTAAGAATGGAGGCGTTAGTATAAAACGAAATTGGAGTTGATTGTATTTTTAATTAGAGGAATTATTCCTCACATGACCTCGTAAAAAGGATTACCTTTTTACTGAGTCTCGCCCATGAAGTCGAGGACGCACGAGCCTTTATCTTCGGACCGGTGACATGGGGAGAGTAGAGTGTTTTTTATTCTGGCCCATGGTGACGAGGATGAACGAGCCATTGTCTACGGACCGGTGACATGGGAGAATACGTTGGAAATTATGTGAATGTTTTAATCATCAAAAGGAACAAAGGGGATTTTGAGTGTTGTACACGCTTAAGCGTGTTGTGTGATATTTAAGAGTAAGAATATGGTGGATCTAATGATTCAATGAGTTTAAGTATACATAAGTATGATCTATCTGATCTATGGAATGAGGTAAGACATGTATTCTGATAAGATAAGATGCATGGGAAATTTGGGGACAAAGTTCTTTTAAGGGGGGTGGATTGAAATACCCCAAACCTAAGTATGTTAAGTAAACATCAATATATGATGTAGTAAGGCTAAAATATGCCTTAGAAAGATTGGTAGACAATTTAAACCAAGGACAACACAAGAAAATGCCTTAAGGGCAATTTGGGCAAAAACACGCTCTAAGCTTGTAGTGACTTTGATTAGCCCCCAAATACCACTATAAGACTTTAGTAATATGCTAATGGACATTTTAAATCAATTAGCAAAGAAAACCAAGCTCAAAAACAAGCTTAAATACAAAATGTGCTTTAAGACTCCTTAAAGCACCTTTTTGAGAAATTGTCTTAGAAATGGGTTTTGAGTGGCTAAATGCCTATGATTACATCTTAATCAACATGTGTGCTAATTAGCATCACATTAGGAAGTCTAAATCAATGCGAAACCAAAAATTTCACAATATGTGCACTAATTTGTGAATAGTGCCAAATAGTGACTGTTTAAGTTTTAGTCAACATAAGTCAATAAGTTGGTCAACAAAGACCATGACTAGCCTTATTTAATAAAGGGGACAGTTTTCTAAGGGTGGTGAGTCACCACAACATGTTAGCTAAGTTGGAAAAAGAAAGGGAAATAAAGTAAGGTAACTATTCACCTTTTTAGAAAAATATCTAATTTAGCTTACTTCCCTCCTCTTCTTTCTTCATTCTCTTCTTCTTCCATCGGTTTTGCTTCTTCTCTCTATTCCAAAACCGAGAGTGCTGCTCCTCCATGGTTCTCCATCTTCAATCACTTACCAATTACACAATATTGCTCCAAATCAAAAACTAAACACATTTTATTCTTAGTTGGCTCAAGCTCTAGCTTTCTATCTTTACAAAATTGTAAAAGCTTCATTTTAGAGCCATGGGAAATCTCCATTGAAGGGGGAAAAATAAGCTTGGAGGGTGCATTAGCTTCTCCATTCTCTTAAGGTAAAGAAAATGTAAGAAAAATCATGTTTCCATCACTTCCTCACCATGGCCGAAAATTTGCCTCTTAAAATACCTTGTTTTTATGCCTTGTTCTAGCTTGTTTTATTCACCAAGGACTAGTGGAGGTCCTCTTTCATTCAATGCCAAGTCTACCTTGAGACTTCAAGGTAAAACATTCATTTTTATACCTTAGAACACATTTTTAACCTAGGTTTTCTTTCCTTAAGGTTAGTGTATTGTTTAGCACTCATGTGAGTCAATGTATGTTGATTAGAACATTGGCAAGGGAAATTTAAATGGTGGCCGAGATTCATTCAAGAAGAAGGTCTAAGGAGGAAGTTAAGATAAGCTTGGGAAGACAAGGTAAAATGCTTACGAATGGTGGTTTAAGTTTTAAGGGATGGTAATTAGATAAGTACCAATGTAGCTTTAAGCTACATTAGGTAATGGGTTATATAACCTAGGAAGGAATTTAAATAAGCTTGTGAACTTGTGACTAAGGAGCCAATAGGAATGAGTTAGTAATATAAGTTTAAGATGGATTTTAAGAGCATTATAACTACTATGAGATTGATGGGTGTATTTGCAGGTTGGAAGCTTTTATATGTGGGAAATTCAGTGTTTAAGTTTAAGTTATTTAAGGGCCTAAGAGCCATGTCATTTAAGAGCCTTAGTGCTATGCAATTTAAGATTATTGCAATATATTGAGTTTATTGTGAATGAGTTGGTTTGGGTGATAAAATATGATGAGAAAGAACTTGATGTGTGAGATGGTTGAATGAGGAAAACAATGCATTTGGGCATGATAATGTGCTAGAGAAGCTATGGCGAAATTTGAGTAGAAAACAAAGTGTTTAAGTGGTAGTGGTGAGTTAAGATTCCCTAGGATTCACTTGGGATCATTAAAAGGAATTTGAGTGGAAATGAGTTAACTAAGGAGTTCTTGAGGATGAGAATGACCTAGAGTTGTGTAGGAAGAATTAGAGGATTGGTGGGTGTATTGAACATACCAAAGTCATGGTAAGAGGAATGGTAAGACTTGTGCAAAATTTGGAGGGGAAGGTGTATAATGCTTTAAGGTGATTTAGGTATGAACTAGGGAATATATCAATGAAAGTGTTGGGAAGCTTATGTAAGTAGTGATGACGCTAGTAGTGGAACAATAAGGTTTTAGTTTAGATGGTAATGAGTGGACTTAGGTGATGGGAGTGAAAATTGAAGGAGAATGTTGTCGATTGTCGAGGAAATCGACTAGGAATGTATAAGAGAATAAGATGACGAGAATGGTGAGTAAATTGAGTAAAAGGGATGTAGGTGTCTAAGGAGGGTGTAGGAAGGTCAAGGTAAAGAAGAACAAGGTTAAGGTGCTAAGAGGAAGGGAAGAAATGTTTAGGTATGTCCAAGAGTTTAGGAATGATGAGTAATAAATGGAAAAGAGAGGAATTGGTGCATGGATATGCAAGATGACTTGAGGAAGTTTTGGTAAATGAGCTGAAGATGGAAAAATGATGTCTATGAAGTGCTCAAACTGTTAAGGAGGGAACACTTGGGTTAGTTGAAGTTTTGGTAAGGTTACAAGTTGGAAATGTAAGGAAATAAGTCCTAAGTGTTAGGAGTTTTAAAAGGATTGAGTGAGTGTTTAAGAAGATCTTTGGAAATTGTTTTGGAGAGTTTGGTGGAAGTTCTAAGGTGAGTTTAAGTGCCTAAGTGGTATAAAGACACATGGGGGAACTTGTGGAGAAGTTTGGAGTCAAATGGGAATTTAGAAACAAGGTTCTGCAGCCGACCGACCTTAGGGACCGGACCTGCAAGGTCGGTCGAGCTCAGTTTACACTACCGGAAAGAGTTTCTGGAATCGACCGAACTTGGGGACCGGACTTACAAGTTCGGTCGGGCTTGTATTTTGTGTACGAATTGAGTCTCTGGAATCGACCGAACCTGGGACCGACCTTGGCAAGGTCGGTCGGGCTTAAATTTTCCACGGGAAAAACTCTCGGGAATGGACCGGCCTTGGGGACCGGACTTGCAAGGTCGGTCGGGGTAAAATTTTCAAACGGTAATAAGTTCTGGAATGGACTGACCTTGGGTAAGGTCGGTCGGTAAGGTCGGTCGACCCTTAAGTTGTAAAAAAAAAAACGAAACCCTAAGAAAGTTTAGAGGTATTAGTGGTACCCCATTAAGAGGGCAATGATGAATAGAGGTATAAAGACCTTGCGAGCCTCGATTTTAAACCCTATCCTGTGTGGATTAAGTTGATTAGGATCTAATCGGGTTTTAGGTCCACTTATAACCTAAGATTAATAACTATGTCATATAACAAAATTATTAAAACCTAGGCTAGCTCACTGGAACCTATTATGAGTCGCCACCTAATTTTAACCTAGATCAAATTAGGAAAGGAGAGTTCGGGTTCGGGGGCTTGATATTCGACTTAATTAGGGTTCAAATTACTTTCATTACCCTTCCTAGGTCGTTTTTCCTCTACTTGGTTTATTTACGGCTTTCTACAAAGTTGTTTTTAACCTAGGTGCGTGCTTCTGTTTTTTTATTTTTTAACGTTTTTTGGCAGAAAATTAAAGTGGAAATTAAAATTACCTAAACTAGGGTTTCGGAGGCAGAATTAGGTCAAATTTTGTTTCCATCCGTAGCCACGGACCTAATGTCCGAGACCACGGACCCCAGTTAACCTATATGAAAATAAAAGTCGAATTAAACAGAAAACAGAAAATTGTGAAGTCCGGGGCCACGGACAGGCTGTCCGTGGGCCCGGACATTATTAGAAAACCTAAATTTTTAAAATTTAAAAATCCCGCCGCCGTCCGGGCGTCCGGGCTTACAGACAAGGGGTCCGGGACCCCGGACATGACGTCCGTGGGTGCGGACCGCCCTCGGACGGCGACGTTAAGGCTGTTCCCGAAGGTGTTTTTGGCTCAAATTTTATGGGTGTGTAGCCTGAAAGATGTACAAAACGTTAGTGATTGAAAGTTTTCAATTTGAGTTCGAATTAAGCACGAAACTTAGTAAACAAGTTATTGGACAGAAGCTTAAACAAACAGCAATACAGAAGCGTACGAAGGTTAGTTTGAACCCAAAATTTGACAGAGAGCTAATAAGGTCGTGGGGAATTAGAAAAGTAGAGTTGTAACCTGTTTTACCTTCGAATTCAAGATGATTCTTCACACCGGGATTCGTTGAGTGCTTCGTTGATGGCAGACCCGAAAGGATTTCGAACCAAGATTCTGGTTGTTGGTTGTTCTTGCTGTTCTTCACGTTTTGGTGGTGTTTTTGTGGGGTTTTGATGACTACTGGTGCTTTGGGGATTGGAAAACGTGTTTAGATGGTGATTTCGGGGGATTTTCGGTATGATTTGGGTGGCCGGGTGTTGGAAAACGTGAGAGAGAGAGGAGGCTGTGTTTTCAGACTCTCTAGGGTTCTTGAGCATATGAGGTTCCTCCTTTATCCAAAAACCTATCCCCTTATATAGACTTTCTTAAAGATAAAGAAAATCCAGTAAAAGTAAGATTTTCTGGTATTTTAATTAAAAGACTTCCCAAAGGAATTTTGCTGTGAAATTTTAACCACATGTCAAGGATGGATATTATGAATTTTCTGAGGTGGAAACGAATTTTTTAAATGTTGGAATGTTTTTAAATTGAATTTCTTGTCAGATCCAGTCAGAAATTGCTAGAAAATTATTGGAAACTCGAAAAATCAAAATTCCAACGCCATTATGCTTAGAATGTCATCCTCTATCATGGGTTAAAATATCAAAGCGTTTCAAGTTGATTTGGGCATCCTTTGGAGGAGAGAGAAAGCTTATAGGAGGTCTCAAGAGCCTTTAAAGATTACCAAAATGCCCCTGAAAATGACGAAGCTGTTCCCCATGCCATGGAGCCCGCCGATCGAGCCGGAATCCCTCACTACTTGATTAAAATGCCTCTCACAACACCAGCACCCCGTAGACCCTAACCTAGGGGGTCAAAATTTTAGGTATAACAGATTGCCCCCCGTCAACTAGACTTTGTAGTGGATGTGAAAAGTCTGGTTGATGCTTGAGTGATGCCCCAAAATTTTGGGCTTCACGAAATTCTCCATGTTGTGCGAAACCGCGTTGATTGCGTGCAGCTATTCGGAGGCGCTGACTACCTAAGCAACAAAACGCTGTCGAGCTATTCTAAGGTGCTGACTACCTATAAGTGAAAATGTGTCAAGCTATTCTAAGGCGCTGACTACCTAGGTGACGAAAACGAAATAATGTCAAGCGGTTCTAAGGCGTTGACTACTATAATACATGAAATGATGCGATGCCAAGCGATTCTAAGGCGTTGACTACCTATAAGTAAAATGAAGTAATGTCAAGCAATTCTAAGGCGTTGACTACCTATAATGATGATATGATGTCAAACTATTCTAAGGTGTTGACTGCCTGTGACGAATGAGATGATGTCAAGCTATTCTAAGGCGTTGACTACCTATAAGTAAAGTGAAATGAAGTAATGTCAAGCGATTCTAAGGCGTTGACAACCTAAAATGTGGAAATGAGATAATGTCAAGTGATTCTAAGGCGTTGACTACCTAAAATGTGGAAATGAGATAATGTCAAGCGATTCTAAGGCGTTGACTACCTAAAATGTGGAAATGAGATAATGTCAAGCGATTCTAAGGCGTTGACAACCTAAAATGTGATAACTGGGCGGTATGCAAATGCAAGAATACTGAAATGTTGATGATGCTAATGATGCTGATGATGTTGATGATAATGCTAATGATGCTGATGATAATGCTGATGATGCTGATGATGCTGATGATGCTGATGATAATGCTGATGATGCTGATGATGCTCGGATGCTTCTGGGGACCAAAACCCGTGCCAATGCTCCTAGCTGGACCCAATGTGGACTTATTGCCATCGCCCCCCAAGCCGGTGTGCAGGGATAACTCCTGGTAAAAACCTTGGGGACTTATTGCCTTCGCCCACCATTCGTTGATCCCGAAAATAAGTTGACATCGCAAAAGGAGGATTTATTGTCATCACCTCGCCAACTTTTCTGTCGCCAGGTCTTGTGACGCGCCTGGATAATGCAACTAGGTCTTATGACAAGCCTATATGAATGTGATGAATGCAATGTGTTTGATAAGAGCGGGTAAGCTAAAGGGTAACGCTAGGTCTTACTACGAGCCTAAGGGAAATTTAACTAGGTCTTATGGCGAGCCTAAAAATGGTTCTAGGTCTTATGGCGAGCCTAAAGGACGGATCTAGGTCTTATGACGAGCCTAAGGGAATGCAACTAGGTCTTATGGTGAGCCTAAAAATGGTTCTAGGTCTTATGGCGAGCCTAAAGGACGGATCTAGGTCTTATGACGAGCCTAAAGGAATGCAACTAGGTCTTACGACGAGCCTAAAGGAAGGATCTAGGTCTTATGGCGAGCCTAAAAATGGTTCTAGGTCTTATGGTGAGCCTAAAGGACGGATCTAGGTCTTATGACGAGCCTAAGGGAATACAACTAGGTCTTATGGCGAGCCTAAAAATGGTTCTAGGTCTTATGGCGAGCCTAAAGGACGGATCTAGGTCTTATGACGAGCCTAAGGGAATGCAACTAGGTCTTATGGCGAGCCTAAAAATGGTTCTAGGTCTTATGGCGAGCCTAAAGGACGGATCTAGGTCTTATGACGAGCCTAAGGGAATGCAACTAGGTCTTACGAGCCTAAAGGAAGGATCTAGGTCTTATGGCGAGCCTAAAAATGGTTCTAGGTCTTATGGCGAGCCTAAAGGATGGATCTAGGTCTTATGACGAGCCTATGGATGGATCTAAGTGAAAGTGAGTCAAGTGTATGATGGGTCCAAAAGAATGTAAAAGGATTAGGGCTCAAGACGGGCCTGTGGGTGTTTGAATGTGGAGGTAGGGCTTAGGACGGGCCTGAGGAAATTTGATGTGGAGGTAGGGCTTAGGACGGGCCTGAGGAAATTTGATGTGGAGGTAGGGCTTAGGACGGGTGAGGTGTTTGATGTGGATGTAAGGGCTTATGCCTGTGTGGGATGGTGGTGCTCAAGCTTTAGGTTTCAATTGGTGTTGTCATGGCAATTGTTGGAACCAACAATTGCCCCAGTATTTTTCCTTAGGACAACCTGAGCTAGAGTTCATGGCAATTGATCGGACGATCAATTGCCCCCAGTATTTTCTTTGATTAAACGTGCGAACAAGTCTCATCCTCACAGGGTCGAGGCTTATGCTTTGATGTGGTGCTTCCTAACCTACACTCGACGTGTTTGGTGTTTGCACTCGTTTCTCACTTACGATCACAACTTCTCAACCATTGAATTTGACATTTGTTAGATTTACGTGTTCAACCTGTTATTTTCACTCGATTGGATACACAACTACTAAGTCGGAAGTCTTTTGAGCTTATAACGTGGTCATGGGGTGTGATGAATGACAATAGGATAATGGAGGAATGTTTAGGATATGTGGAGCTTTAAGGGTGACCAAAGCTGCAACTTGCACCGTCTCTCGGACTTGTCTTCTTTGCCTTGAAGTCATTTGGCTACTTCGTGATGACTTCGCTTGGGACTTGGAACTTTTGAATTGTTCCTTGCATCTTTCTTTTTTCCAATTTTGGATTTCTTGAGGCTTTCCAAGTTTGCCTTCTTTGAATCTCCTTTCCTTCGGGGTTCTTGTGTTTCCCGGTTTTGAACTTTGAGAGCTGTTTTGTATGTTAGCTCGTTTGGATCCTGTGTCACTTTGGGACCATTTGCGGATCGCTTCGTCATGCTGGTAGCGGTTTTGCTTCTTTGGACTTGTGAAGTTGCTGTTCAAAAGTCGGGCTCCTTGCTTCCTTTGGTCACCGGGTTGGTTATTCATCATCGGTTGGCTTGTTTGTGGAGCTTGTAGTGTTGTGAAAAAGGTTATATATGAAAAGCTCAGCGGGGGGTGCCTAGGGTTTAATGTCAGGGTTCACAAGCTTTTGGCTGTGTGGTGCTGTTTCCTAGGTGCTTCGTCATCCCTAATAGTTGTGTATCCGTTCTTTGTTACTTTTCATAGGTTTAAGCGTAAATTTACAAATTATCTCCTCCGGTCGGAGTCATGCCGTTTACCTCACCTTTGAATGTGACCTCTCTGGAGTCGTGTAGAAATGACACGCTCTTTCACTCTTGGTTCTACCGCTCAAGGTACTCTCGCGAAGTGCACACTCAGAGACTTGTTTGCACATTTAAAAAAGAAATAAACATTATCATTCCTTAACTCAGATTGCCCCCAGTATTGTTGTGGGGTTTTCTTGACTAACCTTAGAATGCCCAAGTTATTTGTGGGGGATGATTGTGTGCGTGACGGCGAGTGGTGATGAGATATTCCTGTGAAGAGGTGATGGGTGATCTTGCAGCAACAAATTTTGGCTTTGTGTATTTGGTGAAATGTTAAGAAAGCGCATGGGATGTATATGATGAAGGTGGTGTTCGTATGAGGAAGTGATTGTCGAATGATTCAGCAATTTTTTTGGTTTAAGCTTTGGTGAAGTGGTAAGACACGTATGAGGGTTGTGATGAGGGTGGGTGGAATGATGAGATGACTTATCTTTGACCTTGTTTTGACAACAAAGATGCATACCTAACTTGTAATAGCGGACAATGATTTTCTACATGCAAGAGATTTCTCGAATAACACTAAAAAAAACATGCAGCAAATGTCAAGGCAAAAAACATCGAGAGAGAGCTCATGTCAGACAATACAGATAAAAGAAAAGACAGTACTCTGATCATGCAGTACATAGAGAAAACATGAAATCCTAAGACTACGGCTGCGAAGGAGGTGGACGTGGGAAGGCCGAGTACATATGAGTCATGAAATCATCCATACGGCCCTCCATACGTATCTGCCTGCGCTCCATGCGACCCTGAGTAATGTGGAGGGATCGGATATCCCTCTGCAAGCTCTCAAGCGTAGCCGGCTGCGGTGGTGGAGGCGGTAGGGCATAGTAGGAGGAGAGTGGTATAGGGTACTCAGTGCCCATGTAGCTCGACCCCTCACCCTGGTAGGTGTATCCTCCTGACGGGTCCTCGTGATGTGGGACGTCCTCGGGCTCCGGTGCCTGCTGTCTCTGCCTGGGCCGGACCGGTCTCTGAGAAAAGACTCTGGCCTGCTGTGGGAAGGCCCAACCCTGATCGGCTGAGTAGCCAAGGGACCTCAGCATGTCCATGGTGTAGGTAGGATATAGAGGCTCCCAATCGTCATCCCCCATCGGGACCTGTGCACACTCGCATAGCCACTGAATGAAACTCGGGTAAACTAAGGCATGGCGACCGGCCCGGGCTGCTACCATCAGGTGGTCTCTCATCAAGACCGACAACGGGATCAAGCCCTCCTCTGAGTCAGGTGGATGCATGTACCTCATGAGGAAGCAGTAGCGAGCGGAGACGTCATTACGCGCTTTCGGTAGCACGTTACGGGACAAGACCTCCAATAACACCTGTCAAGAGCAGTAGGTAAAGCGGAGGGGAGGATCACCTGCTTCCTTGGCTGATCCCTCGTGGAAGAACGAACACGCTCCGACAGAGTAGAGTGCTGCAGATAGAACTGGCGCGCCTCGCTCTCCAAGGCTGCAATCGTCTCTAATCCCCTGTGCTCTGGGTCACTAGGATGCAAGCCGTAAAAATGCACAAAATCATCTAGGCCCACAGTAATGGGCTGACCACGTACATAGGATACCACAGCCCAGTATCATCCTGGTCCAAGTTAGCATAGAACTCTATGACTAACTCCCTAACATAGCTCTTTGGGCAAGTAAGCACCCCCACCCAGTGAAGGTGCTGAAACAGGTGATCGAGGTCAAAAGTGGCGATCACGTCATCGCTGAAGAGACGCTCCTGCTGAATGGAAATATCCTGATTCTCATAAAACCAGCGCTCCTGCTGAGCTCCTCTGAAACGGGTATGATCATAGGTAGGGGATGTCTCTCTGCGGCGCCTGCGACGTGGCTGAGGGCCCGACGCCCCAGCCCAGCTACCCCACGGGAACTCCTACGACCCTCCATGGTATGCCTGTGGATTCAACGAGACAAAAGACATATAATTCTGCAGGAATTTTGACAGAGTTTCCCCTAGATTTTTCACGAATCCCGTGCTTCCAAATGCACTCCACACCACATAATCAGTCCTAGGATCTATCACTTATGCAAACTTTAAACATTCCATGAGCTAGAAACGCAGGGAACCTCATTTCGCACTTAAAACGCACTAAACTAAAACGGGCGACCCTCGCAATTACAAGCAGTTTTAATTTCCAAACGAACTTTTCACGTTTTAAAATGTCCTTGTAAAGCTAGTTGGCCATTTAAAACATAAAAAATCAAACTTCGAAAATTTGACCCGAGAACCACCATTGTCGTCTTCTTCCTAGCTCCAAATTTCGTTTTTCTTCGTTTCTTCACCAAAATGGACAAATGAGTAGCCAAAATGTAGAGAAAACTTACCCAAATACAATGGTGGAAGAGTATTTTGGATTGGGAGTCGGGAAAGTGCTGAAAACGGCCGAAAACCGTTCGCCCCGGACCTAGCTCGGACGCGACTTTCAGCCCTCGTAAGTGCTCGAAATGGAGAGATCTTGGTATGGAAATGCCCAGAATTGAAAGAGGGATGTTTTGTGAGCAAAATGGCGGTGGAATGGAGTGATTTGGTCAAGAAATGAGTGAGATATGGAGGAGAGAAGTTAGGGTTTTGGAAATGGGGGTTGCTGGAATGGAAATGTTGAATTTGGGGAAAAATCCCGATTTGAATGGGTGAACAAGGCCACTTATCGAAACGGCGTCGTCTGGTGGTCAAACGGACGCGTCCGAGTCAACGTCCGGGGCCACGGACGCGCGTCCGGGGTCACGGACGCCCCCCCCCTTTTTTCCTTTTTTTTCTTATTCAAAAGTAAATGATTAAATTAAAAGAAAACCAAACAAAATAAGGTATTCTCTTTATTCATTTCGAAATTAAAGAAAAAACAATTCATAGAGTTCTAAGAAAACAGAAAATGCCTAGGATTAAGTATCTAAAACGTAAGCTTCCTCTTGACAACTCTTGGGGCTGCCCCCTCCTTCTTTCGTTTGAATGCATCATCTCCTCCTTTCGACCGTATAGCCATTTCCGATAACTTGCTGAGAGCTCCAAGTCTTCAGGTGCCAGGGACTTCACCACTTGAACCTCCCCTTCGAGTCGATCCATCATAATCGCATGAAGAGCCTCATGATCGTATGCTTTCCTTGGCGCATATAACGAACCCTTGGGTCGGCTCTGGGCTCGCCCAATCTGACGGCTGGAACGCCACGGGTGGATGACATAAAGGTTCTCAAAACCGGGTAACGAAATCCCTCCGTAGTAACCTCCACACATTCGAACTCCTTCAATCTTCCAAGCTGAGACCGTCCATCGGACTTGATGCCCCTGCCGTATGGAGTTCAAAAGGGCCGGCCATCCATCAACCGGCTCCTCGGGGGCTCGCCTTCTAGGGAGATGCTGGATCGTGAACGTTTGGTTATACTCAGGAATCAGCTTGAGCCGCTCGAGAAGCCAGACTTGCAGAAGATAAATGCTTCCTTCGAAGAAGTAAGGGGTATCCTTTGACTTAGGCCATGAATCTAGACTCTGAATAATCTGTGCGACTATCAATGGTCCCAAGGCGAAACCAGCTCGAACCTGCAGAAGCAAAGGGAAAACCTTTCGGTGTATAGCCATGTATGGGGTTCTGAAAAGGTAGATTGCCAGCAATGCGAGATCGAGAAAGTTCCTCTTATGCTCTAAAGAAGTCTCAGAGGTAACGAAGTCTGAAAGAGTTTCCACCGGCAATCCCTCGGGCCCTACTATTCCTAGCAACTGGGTCGGACTTAGCCCGAGTAAATGGGAATGGGCCTCGACCGGTGAGGGTGTCAAGTTCGGTACTACTGGGCTAGCTAGGGTATTGGCCCCTAGAAGTGCGTCAAATTCCTCAGGCAGTAAAGTCAGCTCATTATCCCCAAACTTGAAAAGATGAACCGGGTCCCAATGGTTAATGGCCGCTCTCAGGAAATCTTCGTGCAATCGTGTCTGGGATAAATATGCCAGAGTGTGGAGGATAGACAACTTATTGACCTTCTTTGACCAGTTGAACACGTCTTTCATAGTTCTGTCACAGGACTTGTTGAATTCGAAGCAGTGGGCCATGGACTTTTTCCTGTTTTTTCCAAGAAAAGAAAACACATACAGGGTATCAATCAGCACCCAACCTTGCTTATGGGCCTCAAACAACCGGGACTTCGAACTGGGTTGGGCCAACTGTGGGGGTAATTCCCTATCCGTTCTAAGCCTGGTCATGGGCCAATCACAAGAGCAAACAAGGTTCCACACAAATTCAAAATGCCCTCACCCAACGACCTTGATTAATGGGTATGGATCAATCCGGAGAGGTGCTTGGGGCGCTGGCCCAGGTCACCACAAAGGAATAGGGCTTGCACGCTATTCTCTTTGGGCTTCCCCACTTTTTTCACATCACCTAAAGGTGTGCGTCTACGGTCGGGTCTTTGACTGACCAAACAATGGGCTAGGTAAGGGTACTGCCAGGAAAATGCTTGGGGCTAAGGCCCAGGTATTAAGGGGTGTGGTTAGACGACACCCTCCTCTTTTCCCCCATTTATTCACATCACCTAAAAGGTGTGAGTCCCTGACAGGGGACCCTCAAACGGGTCCCGGGGTGAAATGGTTTGCGTGGACCCTCGCTCTCATATGATGCAAGGGTGCAAAATTAAAGTGCGCACGAAAGTAAACAAACAAGTAATAAAGCCATAAATAAACATTTTCAAGTTAAGCCCTCTTTCTTAAAATTAAACAAGTTAAAATTAAGAAGTTTGTCCCCAGCAGAGTCGCCAGTCTGTGAGCCTCGATTTTAAACCCTATCCTGTGTGGATTAAGTTGATTAGGATCTAATCGGGTTTTAGGTCCACTTATAACCTAAGATTAATAACTATGTCATATAACAAAATTATTAAAACCTAGGCTAGCTCACTGGAACCTATTATGAGTCGCCACCTAATTTTAACCTAGATCAAATTAGGAAAGGAGAGTTCGGGTTCGGGGGCTTGATATTCGACTTAATTAGGGTTCAATTACTTTCATTACCCTTCCTAGGTCGTTTTTCCTCTACTTGGTTTATTTACGGCTTTCTACAAGTGTTTTAACCTAGGTGCGTGCTTCTGTTTTTTTTTTTAACGTTTTTTGCAGAAAATTAAAGTGGAAATTAAAATTACCTAAACTAGGGTTTCGGAGGCAGAATTAGGTCAAATTTTGTTTCCGTCCGTAGCCACGGACCTAATGTCCGAGACCACGGACCCCAGTTAACCTATATGAAAATAAAAGTCGAATTAAACAGAAAACAGAAAATTGTGAAGTCCGGGGCCACGGACAGGCTGTCCGTGGGCCCGGACATTATTAGAAAACCTAAATTTTTAAAATTTAAAAATCCCGCCGCCGTCCGTGGGCGTCCGGGCTTACGGACAAGGAGTCCGGGACCCCGGACATGACGTCCGTGGGTGCGGACCGCCCTCGGACGGCGGCGTTAAGGCTGTTCCCGAAGGTGTTTTTGGCTCAAATTTTATGGGTGTGTAGCCTGAAAGATGTACAAACGTTAGTGATTGAAAGTTTTCAATTTGAGTTCGAATTAAGCACGAAACTTAGTAAACAAGTTATTGGACAGAAGCTTAAACAAACAGCAATACAGAAGCGTACGAAGGTTAGTTTGAGCCCAAAATTTGACAGAGAGTTAATAAGGTCGTGGGGAATTAGAAAAGTAGAGTTGTAACCTGTTTTACCTTCGAATTCAAGGTGATTCTTCACACCGGGATTCGTTGAGTGCTTCGTTGATGGCAGACCCGAAAGGATTTCGAACCAAGCTTCTGGTTGTTGGTTGTTCTTGCTGTTCTTCACGTTTTGGTGGTGTTTTTGTGGGGTTTTGATGACTATTGGTGCTTTGGGGATTGGAAAACGTGTTTAGATGGTGATTTCGGGGGATTTTCGGTATGTTGGGTGGCCGGGTGTTGGAAAACGTGAGAGAGAGAGAGGAGGCTGTGTTTTCTGACTCTCTAGGGTTCTTGAGCATATGAGGTTCCTCTTATCCAAAAACCTATCCCCTTATATAGACTTTCTTAAAGATAAAGAAAATCTAGTAAAAGTAAGATTTTCGGTATTTTAATTAAAAGACTTCCCAAAGGAATTTTGCTGTGAAATTTTAACCACATGTCAAGGATGGATATTATGAATTTCTGAGGTGGAAACGAATTTTTTAAATGTGGAATTTTAATGATTTTAAATTGTCAATTATATTCAGTCAGAAATTGCTAGAAAATTATTGGAAACTCGAAAAATCAAAAATTCCAACGCCATTATGCTTAGAATGTCATCCTCTATCATGGGTTAAAATATCAAAGCGTTTCAAGCTGATTTGGGCATCCTTTGGAGGAGAGAGAAAGCTTATAGGAGGTCTCAAGAGCCTTTAAAGATTACCAAAACGCCCCTGAAAATGACGAAGCTGTTCCCCATGCCATGGAGCGCGCCGATCGAGCCGGAATCCCTCACTACTTGATTAAAATGCCTCTCACAACACCAGCACCCCGTAGACCCTAACCTAGGGGGTCAAAATTTTTGGTATAACAGACCTAAGGGATTAAGATAAGTATAACCTTAAAAGTTTAAGGTTAGGTTGTAAGAATAAGTTGTAAAACTTAAGAGGTGTTAGGTGGGGAATCATTATGGGTTAAGTAAGTTAAATAAGTTGAACTAAGTTAAGTGATTAACAACCTAAAACTGAATGAATGTTTTAGGGCTTGAGTATTTGGACTCCGGAAGAGAGTAAGCAACCGAACGACCAACGGTGAACGGTACAGTTCTTCTTGTGACCTGCTTGCTAACGAGGTGTCCCTCGGCTTGTGTGCTATTTGTTTTTGTGTGCTCACTAAACAAGATAAATCATGCAACCGGAACATTATGTTTATTGTATTGTTGTGTGATGTTTGAAAACTAACACAACTTACCGTGAGAACTTACTAACCAACGTTTAGTAAGGAATTGAGTGAGACTATGGAACGCTCCCTAAAATTAGTTTGTTAATAACCGAAAGAGGTTAAACAAACAAACGTCGCATTGAGACTACTACTAACTTTAACTTTGGGGGGAGTGAGGAATCGGAATGGTACCGGCACATGTGTATTGGGGGAGGTCGGTATCCTTATCAGATACCGACTACCAAATATGACTTGTCTTCAGACTCGTCGCCTAGAGTCGACATATAGACTCGACCTCCTCGGACTACTTGTTTTAGGAGGGAGGCATACTAAGATGGTGTGGGGGGATCTAGCCTACATCCCCAACAATTTAAGAATGTTGTTTATTGCCGGTAAGTGACCTGCTGCTGGCTAGGGTTAACCAAGCCCTACGAAAATAAACAACGAACTAAGGGCTAACCAGTTCTAATGAGAGAACGGTTGGCAAATATAAGATAAGGTTGAGATAAGCTACTTCCATTCCTTTTTAAAGGATGATTTGTATTATAAGACTGAGATAAGCTACTTCCATTCCTTTTTAAAGGATGGTTGTTTTCTAAGACTAAGATAAGACTAAGATTGAGGTAAGATAAGGATGGACTAAGATTAAGAGGAAACGTAACTTAAGGAGTGAAATAATTGACTCCCTAATTAAGGGAATGCATTTAAGTCGTTCATTGTGTTTGAACTTTGATTGTTCATAATTGGTTTGTTGTTTATTGCACCTTCTATTATGTTGTGCATCTAATCAACCTACATGCTATCGACAATTAGT
Organism: Limonium bicolor; assembly: GCA_023374045.1. NCBI lineage: Eukaryota > Viridiplantae > Streptophyta > Magnoliopsida > Caryophyllales > Plumbaginaceae > Limonium > Limonium bicolor. Next base: position 280,070,113 of record CM041780.1, read on the forward strand.
CGTCGTAGCCACGTTAGCTTGGGGGCCATGAGAGGATCGTACCAGCATTCGTGCTGACCCCCTTTGGGGGCTGTTTTTACTACACAGGTGAACGTCAGGAGGCGGCCGTCGCAAGAGTAAGATGGGGTACAAGCGTTACGGGTTAAGTGTGGCCTACGAGTTGTGCATGTACACTCGTATGGCAATTTGAGTTAGAAAGATGTATAGGATGTGAGGGGATTGCAAGAAGGATATGTATTTGGTTAAGGTTGGTATGTACTAATGTTCGGTATATTCTGTCAATCAGACCGTGGCAAGGTCCTGGAGTGTATTGAATTCCGCTGTGACATTTATATATATGTTGTTAAGTTGTGAAACTCATTTGGATTGAGATGGGGTGTTACAAAAGTGGTATCAGAGCGTAGTTACGCTCTGAAGACAAGAATTACCGAACTTAGGAGAATACAGAGGTTGAGTTTGAGTTATGGGTTATGGGTTGAGTGATAGAGTGAGAGGTGCGTTAGTTATGACTTCCCGGTATTTACCGGATATCCATAGTACCTAGACCCACCCTCCACATCCCTAACCCTGAATATGTGGAACAAACGCCAGAGAGAAGAAAGCCTTCTCTTACTCGGGAAAAACCCGATCTGGCAGTTAGTTAACAGTAAGCAATATGAGAAACATCTTGTTGACAAACAGTTTATGAGAACTTGAATGATTTAATTGGAGCGCAAAAGTGAAACAGGCACTGCCAACAGAATTTTACCAGTAAGAGAACGGAATTACCGGCAACATGGGTCGACATGCTACGCAGTCGAAATAACCCGCCATACCAATGGTAAGAAAAGCACTACTAGTGCAATGGATAAGAAAAGAATAAACGACATGAGTACCGGACAGTGGTCCGAATGAGCATAACAGTGGGATAATACCAAGCATGAGAGTTAAAGATTAATGGAAGGACTAGCTAGAAACGGGAACTCCAAACCCCATACAATAAGGAAGGTTATAAAACCTGGCCGACATAGCGCAGACGACGGTAAAAACTCATACAAATTGTACACCGAGTTAGGACTACAACGTGGTGTCTAAAGGAGAATCATTACTTAGTAACCCCGACATAATATGTGGAAACGGAGCGAGGATTAAAACATAAGTAAGTAAGGAGGGGTTCCCTCAGAAAGAGGAACGCCCTAATAAGTGACAGTACTGTCAAACAACAAGGAAACTGCCAGATAGCCAGTTATCCAAAATAAGAGAATATCGAAGGAGTCCCGAGGACTACCAATTACATGGAAATTAGAAGGACTATCACTACAAATGTACCTTGTACCAATAGCTCATCTTGCATGGCGCACTTGCCATAGCAAGTGCTACCACGGTTAGGCTACACGGAAAGCCATCATGGCGAGATAACAGAACGCTACAGTGGTAGTACACACTAATACCGGATTGTAAATCTATAAGAACGGTAGAATGAGACCTTGGAAGGGCCCGACGGCCTGACCATGATGAGATGAGTGGATACACCAGTCAGCAGGGAGCTGAACTTGGACAGAATACTAAACGGTATAAATATCAGCAACGGTACAACCTACCGCAGTAACAACTGACAGTACGGGTAAGAACACCAATCCCGAACCTCGAAGAGAGGAACCTAGGAGATCGCTCAGTGATCTGAGCAAAACACAATGTAAGGAATAATATACAAAGAATGTATTACAGAATACAATGGAGACTGTTGACACAACGACTTTCAACAAGAATGAGATAAGACTCCCAGATTGATCACTAAGAATACCAGTAATAAGCATTCTTCAATGAAGATGTTGGAAAACCCAGGACAGGGATAAAGGAAATGAACGTAAGCTATAACCTACTAAGGATTAAAGACGTACAACTCTGGAAAAGGAAAGCTCAGAGGACTACCCCCACAGAGCGGGCATAGACAAGCCGAACAAACTGATGAATGACAGTTAATACTGTTTGTCTAACTCATTAACACCCAAGTATGATTGATCATCAACGGGTGGTGTAGTCAACGGAAGTTGAACGAAGCGTTGAGATGGAAGTATAAGATGACAGGATGATATCCAACTTGGACACCATAAGGCAAACGCCTAATACGAACCTAACCTTGATTGCTAAAAGACATAAGTCTAGTAAAATGACATTATATTCGAGGACACTAAGTAACCTCAGATCACCTGAATAAACTTCCATAGCAGGAAGCAGGATGCTGCAACTTACCATGAAACCCGATACTACATTTAATATGTAACCTAACGGTGGATAGTGTTCAAAGAAACAAAAACCTATGAGGATGCTAACCACATCAGAGCCAGAGGTGCAGTAAGTTGTAAGAGAGCTTATTTATGCCATGAAGGAACTACAATTCGTAGATATGAACGGTTACCAAACCTATAACTTAGATTGTGGGAAATATTGCCAGGAAAAGGCACCAATGAGAATAATGAGATAGTACATTGGCAGGGGCGGAGAACGAACCATGCCTTTTAGGGTGGGGATACCTCTCCTTGTTGTGAGGCCAAGAGTGGGAATAAACCCCTCAAAAAGGGCTTTCACTTATTAGAGAAATAGTACACTTTTGTTAGAGAATGGAAACTGTAAACCTTGAGATTACCTTTAAACATACCAGATACACTTGAGTAATAAGGAAGGCTGCAGAGATAGACCTCATATCCAACACCTAGGATTTAAGAATCAGTAATCGTCAGAGATAAACATAGTGAGTGCGCAAAATGGCACGTCAAGTGACCAACGCTCAGAAGAGCTTGTGAGTAAATGGATGACTTCTTCAGTAACCGGTTAGATTACATGGTAAATAACATCATAAAGGATGAAAGAATGTGAGAAAAATTAGCCTACTTATGAACCTGAGATTGAGCAGAACACCTGCAAATTAAGAGATAACCATTTTACAACACGGTACGGCAACCGCCAAACACCAAAATTAGAGAACTCCCAGTGTGTTTACACCAAGAAGGGATTGAATATAAGATAAGATGTTAGAATAAGTGAGTAAGTAGTTGCGCCATCAATGGGCAACATGGTAAGGGCCAACTACCACGGTAGTAGTGGTCGTAAGTACAATATTTATATAAGGGGATTAAGTCATGGTGCGCAGTAAGCGACCATTATGTATGAGCCGTCAAATATTGACACTGAGCAATTAGATTCATGAGCTAATTTCAATATAAGTAAGGAAATAAGATGGTAGACAAACTGTGCATTGATGCCAGTAGTCTGGACCTGGTTAGGTAAGATTTCACAGGAAGCACACTACCCATTCCTAAGGAACTGGAAGTGCATTCTTAGTAGAGCAAATATGAGAAACAAAATAAGAGGCTCGATGAGAAGAGACCTCAATCACTAAGAGACCGAATCAGTAGGGGATACAGAAACAACTAGAGCATGCACTACCCAAGAACACAGTAAATAAATTTTCCTTGATTAAGTTCAAGAAGAACAATAAATGTTATCATAGAACGATGAAGAGGAGATCGACAACAGAATACTTCATAATTAGCAATAGCTAAACGTGTGACGAACACTATGAGTTTACTAAAACGAGACGTGGGACGACTGCACCCCGTAGGGGCTTGCAGACCTAACACGCTCATTTATGAGTTAGTTAGGTAAGTAGTAATGTACCAGTAAGGTACCCCATGCATGTAGACGAGTGGTGTAATGAACACGGGAAGTAGTCGACTCCGTACCACGGACAACAACGCAAGATCAGGCAAGAGCAGCTACTACCGCAAAAACCGAAGAGAAGAATTCAGTTAAACCAACAACACAAATTAATCAGAGACAATAATTAAGGACTATGAAGTGCGAAGAGCATGGATTGTTAAGACATTGGACATGTCTTAAGATGTAAGATATTAACTATAAAGCGCAATAAGCACTAAACAGTAGTTTCAGATTAAGAATCATCCTCAGACCAAAGGTCAGATGGAAAGAACAATTTAGACTTGAGAAAACACTAAGAATACAAACACTAGATCTCCAGGAAGACTGGATAGACGAGCTACAGCTCATCAAGGCTGTGTATATATAAAAATAGCACGTGTCCATAGAGAGACCAATATTCCTAAACTGTAAGGAGGCAGAACGATATACAATACTACGAACGATTAAAAGGTAGTTAAGCCTATGACTATCAGAGTCGCACAGCGGAAGCTAGCAGATCAGTACCTTTGAGGTTAGACCAAATTAAATTAAGAATATGGTATAAGTACCGTTAAGAATCCTCGATGCAGAGACTAAGTCATTAGCATAGTTATGACCCTCTGATCGAATCGTAAGTGAGATAGATGACATGGAAGCTAGAATGCTTGGTGAGAATTAGACATCTTGAACTTATGTTCAAGGATGATATAATGTTGATTACGTGGGCGTAATCCATTTTAAGGGGGGGGGGGGGGGGGTAGAGCGAAAACCGCTTAGCGTATGTTTGTGTACTAAGTACATAAACTACGGTGTGCATAGCACAAAAGAATTTGAGAACATGTTTTACATAAACATTTGAGATAAATCATGGTTATGGACACAGAAGATGTGAATACCATATATATTAAGTACCTATCTTGTTAACTCCGGTGTGAGTACAAGTTAAGAGAATTAAGGAAGAGGATTAAGGAGACTTAAGAAATAAGGAATTATGAGGTATGAGTCGATATGAGACTATGTGTGAGATAAGAATAAGATAACACTATAGGATATTGTTCGATATGAATATGAGGAAGAAGATAGTAATGCTATGAGATATTAGATGGTGAGAATTGGTATGAGACGGTTATAGAACTTAGTAGGAATTTAAGTCTTGAGGTTATTACTAAGAGATGAATCGGGAATGTTTGATGGACTGAGTCCACACCTTGGAGATGTATTGATTATGATTAGAAAAAAAATGATAGAAAATTGGACATGAGTGAATTATTTGGATGTTTGAAAATGACGTGGGAGGTGGAACTTGATTTTCTAGGGATCAAGGGAAACCGAACACAAATTGGGGTGGAAGGATAGTTCTACACTGATGCTGATCACATCAGGGTTGGATGATTCCTGAAACTCCCTACCAGTGGTCACAATTAAATCACCCTAAGAATGGAGGCGTTAGTATAAAACGAAATTGGAGTTGATTGTATTTTTAATTAGAGGAATTATTCCTCACATGACCTCGTAAAAAGGATTACCTTTTTACTGAGTCTCGCCCATGAAGTCGAGGACGCACGAGCCTTTATCTTCGGACCGGTGACATGGGGAAGTAGAGTGTTTTTTATTCTGGCCCATGGTGACGAGGATGAACGAGCCATTGTCTACGGACCGGTGACATGGGAGAATACGTTGGAAATTATGTGAATGTTTTAATCATCAAAAGGAACAAAGGGGATTTTGAGTGTTGTACACGCTTAAGCGTGTTGTGTGATATTTAAGAGTAAGAATATGGTGGATCTAATGATTCAATGAGTTTAAGTATACATAAGTATGATCTATCTGATCTATGGAATGAGGTAAGACATGTATTCTGATAAGATAAGATGCATGGGAAATTTGGGGACAAAGTTCTTTTAAGGGGGGTGGATTGAAATACCCCAAACCTAAGTATGTTAAGTAAACATCAATATATGATGTAGTAAGGCTAAAATATGCCTTAGAAAGATTGGTAGACAATTTAAACCAAGGACAACACAAGAAAATGCCTTAAGGGCAATTTGGGCAAAAACACGCTCTAAGCTTGTAGTGACTTTGATTAGCACCCAAATACCACTATAAGACTTTAGTAATATGCTAATGGACATTTTAAATCAATTAGCAAAGAAAACCAAGCTCAAAAACAAGCTTAAATACAAAATGTGCTTTAAGACTCCTTAAAGCACCTTTTTGAGAAATTGTCTTAGAAATGGGTTTTGAGTGCTAATTAGCATCACATTAGGAAGTCTAAATCAATGCGAAACCAAAAATTTCACAAATATGTGCACTAATTTGTGAATAGTGCCAAATAGTGACTTGTTTAAGTTTTAGTCAACATAAGTCAATAAGTTGGTCAACAAAGACCATGACTAGCCTTATTTAATAAAGGGGACAGTTTTCTAAGGGTGATGAGTCACCACAACATGTTAGCTAAGTTGGAAAAAGAAAGGGAAATAAAGTAAGGTAACTATTCACCTTTTTAGAAAAATATCTAATTTAGCTTACTTCCCTCCTCTTCTTTCTTCATTCTCTTCTTCTTCCATCGGTTTTGCTTCTTCTCTCTATTCCAAAACCGAGAGTGCTGCTCCTCCATGGTTCTCCATCTTCAATCACTTACCAATTACACAATATTGCTCCAAATCAAAAACTAAACACATTTTATTCTTAGTTGGCTCAAGCTCTAGCTTTCTATCTTTACAAAATTGTAAAAGCTTCATTTTGGAGCCATGGGAAATCTCCATTGAAGGGGGAAAATAAGCTTGGAGGGTGCATTAGCTTCTCCATTCTCTTAAGGTAAAGAAAATGTAAGAAAAATCATGTTTCCATCACTTCCTCACCATGGCCGAAAATTTGCCTCTTAAAATACCTTGTTTTTATGCCTTGTTCTAGCTTGTTTTATTCACCAAGGACTAGTGGAGGTCCTCTTTCATTCAATGCCAAGTCTACCTTGAGACTTCAAGGTAAAACATTCATTTTTATACCTTAGAACACATTTTTAACCTAGGTTTTCTTTCCTTAAGGTTAGTGTATTGTTTAGCACTCATGTGAGTCAATGTATGTTGATTAGAACATTGGCAAGGGAAATTTAAATGGTGGCCGAGATTCATTCAAGAAGAAGGTCTAAGGAGGAAGTTAAGATAAGCTTGGGAAGACAAGGTAAAATGCTTACCTAATGGTGGTTTAAGTTTTAAGGGATGGTAATTAGATAAGTACCAATGTAGCTTTAAGCTACATTAGGTAATGGGTTATATAACCTAGGAAAAGGAATTTAAATAAGCTTGTGAACTTGTGACTAAGGAGCCAATAGGAATGAGTTAGTAATATAAGTTTAAGATGGATTTTAAGAGCATTATAACTACTATGAGATTGATGGGTGTATTTGCAGGTTGGAAGCTTTTATATGTGGGAAATTCAGTGTTTAAGTTTAAGTTATTTAAGGGCCTAAGAGCCATGTCATTTAAGAGCCTTAGTGCTATGCAATTTAAGATTATTGCAATATATTGAGTTTTTGTGAATGAGTTGGTTTGGGTGATAAAATATGAGAAAGAACTTGATGTGTGTGAGATGGTTGAATGAGGAAAACAATGCATTTGGGCATGATAATGTGCTAGAGAAGCTATGGCGAAATTTGAGTAGAAAACAAAGTGTTTAAGTGGTAGTGGTGAGTTAAGATTCCCTAGGATTCACTTGGGATCATTAAAAGGAATTTGAGTGGAAATGAGTTAACTAAGGAGTTCTTGAGGATGAGAATGACCTAGAGTTGTGTAGGAAGAATTAGAGGATTGGTGGGTGTATTGAACATACCAAAGTCATGGTAAGAGGAATGGTAAGACTTGTGCAAAATTTGGAGGGGAAGGTGTATAATGCTTTAAGGTGATTTAGGTATGAACTAGGGAATATATCAATGAAAGTGTTGGGAAGCTTATGTAAGTAGTGATGACGCTAGTAGTGGAACAATAAGGTTTTAGTTTAGATGGTAATGAGTGGACTTAGGTGATGGGAGTGAAAATTGAAGGAGAATGTTGTCGATTGTCGAGGAAATCGACTAGGAATGTATAAGAGAATAAGATGACGAGAATGGTGAGTAAATTGAGTAAAAGGGATGTAGGTGTCTAAGGAGGGTGTAGGAAGGTCAAGGTAAAGAAGAACAAGGTTAAGGTGCTAAGAGGAAGGGAAGAAATGTTTAGGTATGTCCAAGAGTTTAGGAATGATGAGTAATAAATGGAAAAGAGAGGAATTGGTGCATGGATATGCAAGATGACTTGAGGAAGTTTTGGTAAATGAGCTGAAGATGGAAAAAATGATGTCTATGAAGTGCTCAAACTGTTAAGGAGGGAACACTTGGGTTAGTTGAAGTTTTGGTAAGGTTACAAGTTGGAAATGTAAGGAAATAAGTCCTAAGTGTTAGGAGTTTTAAAAGGATTGAGTGAGTGTTTAAGAAGATCTTTGGAAATTGTTTTGGAGAGTTTGGTGGAAGTTCTAAGGTGAGTTTAAGTGCCTAAGTGGTATAAAGACACATGGGGGAACTTGTGGAGAAGTTTGGAGTCAAATGGGAATTTAGAAACAAGGTTCTGCAGCCGACCGACCTTAGGGACCGGACCTGCAAGGTCGGTCGAGCTCAGTTTACACTACCGGAAAGAGTTTCTGGAATCGACCGAACTTGGGGACCGGACTTACAAGTTCGGTCGGGCTTGTATTTTGTGTACGAATTGAGTCTCTGGAATCGACCGAACCTGGGACCGACCTTGGCAAGGTCGGTCGGGCTTAAATTTTCCACGGGAAAAACTCTCGGGAATGGACCGGCCTTGGGGACCGGACTTGCAAGGTCGGTCGGGGTAAAATTTTCAAACGGTAATAAGTTCTGGAATGGACTGACCTTGGGTAAGGTCGGTCGGTAAGGTCGGTCGACCCTTAAGTTGTAAAAAAAAAAACGAAACCCTAAGAAAGTTTAGAGGTATTAGTGGTACCCCATTAAGAGGGCAATGATGAATAGAGGTATAAAGACCTTGCGAGCCTCGATTTTAAACCCTATCCTGTGTGGATTAAGTTGATTAGGATCTAATCGGGTTTTAGGTCCACTTATAACCTAAGATTAATAACTATGTCATATAACAAAATTATTAAAACCTAGGCTAGCTCACTGGAACCTATTATGAGTCGCCACCTAATTTTAACCTAGATCAAATTAGGAAAGGAGAGTTCGGGTTCGGGGGCTTGATATTCGACTTAATTAGGGTTCAAATTACTTTCATTACCCTTCCTAGGTCGTTTTTCCTCTACTTGGTTTATTTACGGCTTTCTACAAAGTTGTTTTTAACCTAGGTGCGTGCTTCTGTTTTTTTTATTTTTTAACGTTTTTTGGCAGAAAATTAAAGTGGAAATTAAAATTACCGAAACTAGGGTTTCGGAGGCAGAATTAGGTCAAATTTTGTTTCCATCCGTAGCCACGGACCTAATGTCCGAGACCACGGACCCCAGTTAACCTATATGAAAATAAAAGTCGAATTAAACAGAAAACAGAAAATTGTGAAGTCCGGGGCCACGGACAGGCTGTCCGTGGGCCCGGACATTATTAGAAAACCTAAATTTTTAAAATTTAAAAATCCCGCCGCCGTCCGTGGGCGTCCGGGCTTACAGACAAGGGGTTCGGGACCCCGGACATGACGTCCGTGGGTGCGGACCGCCCTCGGACGGCGACGTTAAGGCTGTTCCCGAAGGTGTTTTTGGCTCAAATTTTATGGGTGTGTAGCCTGAAAGATGTACAAAACGTTAGTGATTGAAAGTTTTCAATTTGAGTTCGAATTAAGCACGAAACTTAGTAAACAAGTTATTGGACAGAAGCTTAAACAAACAGCAATACAGAAGCGTACGAAGGTTAGTTTGAACCCAAAATTTGACAGAGAGCTAATAAGGTCGTGGGGAATTAGAAAAGTAGAGTTGTAACCTGTTTTACCTTCGAATTCAAGATGATTCTTCACACCGGGATTCGTTGAGTGCTTCGTTGATGGCAGACCCGAAAGGATTTCGAACCAAGATTCTGGTTGTTGGTTGTTCTTGCTGTTCTTCACGTTTTGGTGGTGTTTTTGTGGGGTTTTGATGACTACTGGTGCTTTGGGGATTGGAAAACGTGTTTAGATGGTGATTTCGGGGGATTTTCGGTATGATTTGGGTGGCCGGGTGTTGGAAAACGTGAGAGAGAGAGGAGGCTGTGTTTTCAGACTCTCTAGGGTTCTTGAGCATATGAGGTTCCTCCTTTATCCAAAAACCTATCCCCTTATATAGACTTTCTTAAAGATAAAGAAAATCCAGTAAAAGTAAGATTTTCTGGTATTTTAATTAAAAGACTTCCCAAAGGAATTTTGCTGTGAAATTTTAACCACATGTCAAGGATGGATATTATGAATTTTCTGAGGTGGAAACGAATTTTTTAAATGTTGGAATGTTTTTAAATTGAATTTCTTGTCAGATCCAGTCAGAAATTGCTAGAAAATTATTGGAAACTCGAAAAATCAAAATTCCAACGCCATTATGCTTAGAATGTCATCCTCTATCATGGGTTAAAATATCAAAGCGTTTCAAGTTGATTTGGGCATCCTTTGGAGGAGAGAGAAAGCTTATAGGAGGTCTCAAGAGCCTTTAAAGATTACCAAAATGCCCCTGAAAATGACGAAGCTGTTCCCCATGCCATGGAGCCCGCCGATCGAGCCGGAATCCCTCACTACTTGATTAAAATGCCTCTCACAACACCAGCACCCCGTAGACCCTAACCTAGGGGGTCAAAATTTTAGGTATAACAGATTGCCCCCCGTCAACTAGACTTTGTAGTGGATGTGAAAAGTCTGGTTGATGCTTGAGTGATGCCCCAAAATTTTGGGCTTCACGAAATTCTCCATGTTGTGCGAAACCGCGTTGATTGCGTGCAGCTATTCGGAGGCGCTGACTACCTAAGCAACAAAAACGCTGTCGAGCTATTCTAAGGTGCTGACTACCTATAAGTGAAAATGTGTCAAGCTATTCTAAGGCGCTGACTACCTAGGTGACGAAAACGAAATAATGTCAAGCGGTTCTAAGGCGTTGACTACCTATAATACATGAAATGATGCGATGCCAAGCGATTCTAAGGCGTTGACTACCTATAAGTAAAATGAAGTAATGTCAAGCAATTCTAAGGCGTTGACTACCTATAATGATGATATGATGTCAAACTATTCTAAGGTGTTGACTGCCTGTGACGAATGAGATGATGTCAAGCTATTCTAAGGCGTTGACTACCTATAAGTAAAGTGAAATGAAGTAATGTCAAGCGATTCTAAGGCGTTGACAACCTAAAATGTGGAAATGAGATAATGTCAAGTGATTCTAAGGCGTTGACTACCTAAAATGTGGAAATGAGATAATGTCAAGCGATTCTAAGGCGTTGACTACCTAAAATGTGGAAATGAGATAATGTCAAGCGATTCTAAGGCGTTGACAACCTAAAATGTGATAACTGGGCGGTATGCAAATGCAAGAATACTGAAATGTTGATGATGCTAATGATGCTGATGATGTTGATGATAATGCTAATGATGCTGATGATAATGCTGATGATGCTGATGATGCTGATGATGCTGATGATAATGCTGATGATGCTGATGATGCTCGGATGCTTCTGGGGACCAAAACCCGTGCCAATGCTCCTAGCTGGACCCAATGTGGACTTATTGCCATCGCCCCCCAAGCCGGTGTGCAGGGATAACTCCTGGTAAAAACCTTGGGGACTTATTGCCTTCGCCCACCATTCGTTGATCCCGAAAATAAGTTGACATCGCAAAAGGAGGATTTATTGTCATCACCTCGCCAACTTTTCTGTCGCCAGGTCTTGTGACGCGCCTGGATAATGCAACTAGGTCTTATGACAAGCCTATATGAATGTGATGAATGCAATGTGTTTGATAAGAGCGGGTAAGCTAAAGGGTAACGCTAGGTCTTACTACGAGCCTAAGGGAAATTTAACTAGGTCTTATGGCGAGCCTAAAAATGGTTCTAGGTCTTATGGCGAGCCTAAAGGACGGATCTAGGTCTTATGACGAGCCTAAGGGAATGCAACTAGGTCTTATGGTGAGCCTAAAAATGGTTCTAGGTCTTATGGCGAGCCTAAAGGACGGATCTAGGTCTTATGACGAGCCTAAAGGAATGCAACTAGGTCTTACGACGAGCCTAAAGGAAGGATCTAGGTCTTATGGCGAGCCTAAAAATGGTTCTAGGTCTTATGGTGAGCCTAAAGGACGGATCTAGGTCTTATGACGAGCCTAAGGGAATACAACTAGGTCTTATGGCGAGCCTAAAAATGGTTCTAGGTCTTATGGCGAGCCTAAAGGACGGATCTAGGTCTTATGACGAGCCTAAGGGAATGCAACTAGGTCTTATGGCGAGCCTAAAAATGGTTCTAGGTCTTATGGCGAGCCTAAAGGACGGATCTAGGTCTTATGACGAGCCTAAGGGAATGCAACTAGGTCTTACGACGAGCCTAAAGGAAGGATCTAGGTCTTATGGCGAGCCTAAAAATGGTTCTAGGTCTTATGGCGAGCCTAAAGGATGGATCTAGGTCTTATGACGAGCCTATGGATGGATCTAAGTGAAAGTGAGTCAAGTGTATGATGGGTCCAAAAGAATGTAAAAGGATTAGGGCTCAAGACGGGCCTGTGGGTGTTTGAATGTGGAGGTAGGGCTTAGGACGGGCCTGAGGAAATTTGATGTGGAGGTAGGGCTTAGGACGGGCCTGAGGAAATTTGATGTGGAGGTAGGGCTTAGGACGGGCTTGAGGTGTTTGATGTGGATGTAAGGGCTTATGCCTGTGGTGGGATGGTGGTGCTCAAGCTTTAGGTTTCAATTGGTGTTGTCATGGCAGTTGTTGGAACCAACAATTGCCCCTAGTATTTTTCCTTAGGACAACCTGAGCTAGAGTTCATGGCAATTGATCGGGACGATCAATTGCCCCCAGTATTTTCTTTGATTAAACGTGCGAACAAGTCTCATCCTCACAGGGTCGAGGCTTATGCTTTGATGTGGTGCTTCCTAACCTACACTCGACGTGTTTGGTGTTTGCACTCGTTTCTCACTTACGATCACAACTTCTCAACCATTGAATTTGACATTTGTTAGATTTACGTGTTCAACCTGTTATTTCACTCGATTGGATACACAACTACTAAGTCGGAAGTCTTTTGAGCTTATAACGTGGTCATGGGGTGTGATGAATGACAATAGGATAATGGAGGAATGTTTAGGATATGTGGAGCTTTAAGGGTGACCAAAGCTGCAACTTGCACCGTCTCTCGGACTTGTCTTCTTTGCCTTGAAGTCATTTGGCTACTTCGTGATGACTTCGCTTGGGACTTGGAACTTTTGAATTGTTCCTTGCATCTTTCTTCTTTTTTCCATTTTGGATTTCTTGAGGCTTTCAAGTTGCCTTCTTTGAATCTCCTTTCCTTCGGGGTTCTTGTGTTTCCCGGTTTTGAACTTCGAGAGCTGTTTTTATGTTAGCTCGTTTGGATCCTGTGTCACTTTGGGACCATTTGCGGATCGCTTCGTCATGCTGGTAGCGGTTTTGCTTCTTTGGACTTGTGAAGTTGTGTTCAAGTCGGGCTCCTTGCTTCCTTTGGTCACCGGGTTGGTTATTCATCATCGGTTGGCTTGTTTGTGGAGCTTGTAGTGTTGTGAAAAAGGTTATATATGAAAAGCTCAGCGGGGGTGCCTAGGGTTTAATGTCAGGGTTCACAAGCTTTTGGCTGTGTGGTGCTGTTTCCTAGGTGCTTCGTCATCCCTAATAGTTGTGTATCCGTTCTTTGTTACTTTTCATAGGTTTAAGCGTAAATTTACAAATTATCTCCTCCGGTCGGAGTCATGCCGTTTACCTCACCTTTGAATGTGACCTCTCTGGAGTCGCGTAGAAATGACACGCTCTTTCACTCTTGGTTCTACCGCTCAAGGTACTCTCGCGAAGTGCACACTCAGAGACTTGTTTGCACATTTAAACAAAAGAAATAAACATTATCATTCCTTAACTCAGATTGCCCCCAGTATTGTTGTGGGGTTTTCTTGACTAACCTTAGAATGCCCAAGTTATTTATGGGGGATGATTGTGTGCGTGACGGCGAGTGGTGATGAGATATTCCTGTGAAGAGGTGATGGGTGATCTTGCAGCAACAAATTTTGGCTTTGTGTATTTGGTGAAATGTTAAGAAAGCGCATGGGATGTATATGATGAAGGTGGTGTTCGTATGAGGAAGTGATTGTCGAATGATTCAGCAATTTTTTTGGTTTAAGCTTTGGTGAAGTGGTAAGACACGTATGAGGGTTGTGATGAGGGTGGGTGGAATGATGAGATGACTTATCTTTGACCTTGTTTTGACAACAAAGATGCATACCTAACTTGTAATAGCGGACAATGATTTTCTACATGCAAGAGATTTCTCGAATAACACTAACAAAACATGCAGCAAATGTCAAGGCACAAAAACATCGAGAGAGAGCTCATGTCAGACAATACAGATAAAAGAAAAGACAGTACTCTGATCATGCAGTACATAGAGAAAACATGAAATCCTAAGACTACGGCTGCGAAGGAGGTGGACGTGGGAAGGCCGAGTACATATGAGTCATGAAATCATCCATACGGCCCTCCATACGTATCTGCCTGCGCTCCATGCGACCCTGAGTAATGTGGAGGGATCGGATATCCCTCTGCAAGCTCTCAAGCGTAGCCGGCTGCGGTGGTGGAGGCGGTAGGGCATAGTAGGAGGAGAGTGGTATAGGGTACTCGGTGCCCATGTAGCTCGACCCCTCACCCTGGTAGGTGTATCCTCCTGACGGGTCCTCGTGATGTGGGACGTCCTCGGGCTCCGGTGCCTGCTGTCTCTGCCTGGGCCGGACTGGTCTCTGAGAAAAGACTCTGGCCTGCTGTGGGAAGGCCCAACCCTGATCGGCTGAGTAGCCAAGGGACCTCAGCATGTCCATGGTGTAGGTAGGATATAGAGGCTCCCAATCGTCATCCCCCATCGGGACCTGTGCACACTCGCATAGCCACTGAATGAAACTCGGGTAAACTAAGGCATGGCGACCGGCCCGGGCTGCTACCATCAGGTGGTCTCTCATCAAGACCGACAACGGGATCAAGCCCTCCTCTGAGTCAGGTGGATGCTGAATGTACCTCATGAGGAAGCAGTAGCGAGCGGAGACGTCATTACGCGCTTTCGGTAGCACGTTACGGGACAAGACCTCCAATAACACCCTGTCAAGAGCAGTAGGTAAAGCGGAGGGGAGGATCACCTGCTTCCTTGGCTGATCCCTCGTGGAAGAACGAACACGCTCCGACAGAGTAGAGTGCTGCAGATAGAACTGGCGCGCCTCGCTCTCCAAGGCTGCAATCGTCTCTAATCCCCTGTGCTCTGGGTCACTAGGATGCAAGCCGTAAAAATGCACAAAATCATCTAGGCCCACAGTAATGGGCTGACCACGTACATAGGATACCACAGCCCCAGTATCATCCTGGTCCAAGTTAGCATAGAACTCTATGACTAACTCCCTAACATAGCTCTTTGGGCAAGTAAGCACCCCCACCCAGTGAAGGTGCTGAAACAGGTGATCGAGGTCAAAAGTGGCGATCACGTCATCGCTGAAGAGACGCTCCTGCTGAATGGAAATATCCTGATTCTCATAAAACCAGCGCTCCTGCTGAGCTCCTCTGAAACGGGTATGATCATAGGTAGGGGATGTCTCTCTGCGGCGCCTGCGACGTGGCTGAGGGCCCGACGCCCCAGCCCAGCTACCCCACGGGAACTCCTACGACCCTCCATGGTATGCCTGTGGATTCAACGAGACAAAAGACATATAATTCTGCAGGAATTTTGACAGAGTTTCCCCTAGATTTTTCACGAATCCCGTGCTTCCAAATGCACTCCACACCACATAATCAGTCCTAGGATCTATCACTTATGCAAACTTTAAACATTCCATGAGCTAGAAACGCAGGGAACCTCATTTCACACTTAAAACGCACTAAACTAAAACGGGCGACCCTCGCAATTACAAGCAGTTTTAAATTTCCAAACAAACTTTTCACGTTTTAAAATGTCCTTGTAAAGCTAGTTGGCCATTTAAAACATAAAAAATCGAACTTCGAAAATTTGACCCGAGAACCACCATTGTCGTCTTCTTCCTAGCTCCAAATTTCGTTTTTCTTCGTTTCTTCACCAAAATGGACAAATGAGTAGCCAAAATGTAGAGAAAACTTACCCAAATACAATGGTGGAAGAGTATTTTGGATTGGGAGTCGGGAAAGTGCTGAAAACGGCCGAAAACCGTTCGCCCGGACCTAGCTCGGACGCGACTTTCAGCCCTCGTAAGTGCTTGAAATGGAGAGATCTTGGTATGGAAATGCCCAGAATCGAAAGAGGGATGTTTTGTGAGCAAAATGGCGGTGGAATGGAGTGATTTGGTCAAGAAATGAGGGAGATATGGAGGAGAGAAGTTAGGGTTTTGGAAATGGGGGTTGCTGGAATGGAAATGTTGAATTGGGGAAAAATCCCGATTTGAATTGGGTGAACAAGGCCACTTATCGAAACAGCGTCGTCTGGTGGTCAAACGGACGCGTCCGAGTCAACGTCCGGGCCACGGACGTCGCGTCCGGGGTCACGAACGCCCCCCCCCCTTTTTTCCTTTTTTTTCTTATTCAAAAGTAAATGATTAAATTAAAAGAAAACCAAACAAAATAAGGTATTCTCTTTATTCATTTCGAAATTAATAGAAAAACAATTCATAGAGTTCTAAGAAAACAGAAAATGCCTAGGATTAGGTATCTAAAACGTAAGCTTCCTCTTGACAACTCTTGGCTCGGCTGCCCCCTCCTTCTTTCGTTTGAATGCATCCATCTCCTCCTTTCGACCGTATAGCCATTTCCGATAACTTGCTGAGAGCTCCAAGTCTTCAGGTGCCAGGGACTTCACCACTTGAACCTCCCCTTCGAGTCGATCCATCATAATCGCATGAAGAGTCTCATGATCGTATGCCTTCCTTGGCGCTTCATATAACGAACCCTTGGGTCGGCTCTGGGCTCGCCCAATCTGACGGCTGGAACGCCACGGGTGGATGACATAAAGGTTCTCAAAACCGGGTAACGAAATCCCTCCGTAGTAACCTCCACACATTCGAACTCCTTCAATCTTCCAAGCTGAGACCGTCCATCGGACTTGATGCCCCTGCCGTATGGAGTTCAAAAGGGCCGGCCATCCATCAACCGGCTCCTCAGGGGCTTGCCTTCTAGGGAGATGCTGGATCGTGAACGTTTGGTTATACTCAGGAATCAGCTTGAGCCGCTCGAGAAGCCAGACTTGCAGAAGATAAATGCTTCCTTCAAAGAAGTAAGGGGTATCCTTTGACTTAGGCCTGAATCTAGACTCTGAATAATCTGTGCGACTATCAATGGTCCCAAGGCGAAACCAGCTCGAACCTGCAGAAGCAAAGGGAAAACCTTTCGGTGTATAGCCATGTATGGGGTTCTGAAAGGTAATTCCAGCCTGCGAGATCGAGAAAGTTCCTCTTATGCTCTAAAGAAGTCTCAGAGGTAACGAAGTCTGAAAGAGTTTCCACCGGCAATCCCTCGGGCCCTACTATTCCTGGCAACTGGGTCGGACTTAGCCCGAGTAAATGGGAATGGACCTCGACCGGTGAGGGTGTCAAGTTCGGTACTACTGGGCTAGCTAGGGTATTGGCCCGTAGAAGTGCGTCAAATTCCTCAGCAGTAAAGTCAGCTCATTATCCCCAAACTTGAAAAGATGTTGAACCGGGTCCCAATGGTTAATGGCCGCTCTCAGGAAATCTTCGTGCAATCGTGTCTGGGATAAATATGCCAGAGTGTGGAGGATAGACAACTTATTGACCTTCTTTGACCAGTTGAACACGTCTTTCATAGTTCTGTCACAGGACTTGTTGAATTCGAAGCAGTGGGCCATGGACTTTTTCCTGTTTTTTCCAAGAAAAGAAAACACATACGAGGTATCAATCAGCACCCAACCTTGCTTATGGGCCTCAAATAACCAGGACTTCGAACTGGGTTGGGCCAACTGTGGGGGTAATTCCCTATCCGTTCTAAGCCTGGTCATGGGCCAATCACAAGAGCAAACAAGGTTCCACACAAATTCAAAATGCCCTCACCCAACGACCTTGATTAATGGGTATGGATCAATCCGGAGAGGTGCTTGGGGCGCTGGCCCAGGTCACCACAAAGGAATAGGGCTTGCACGCTATTCTCTTTGGGCTTCCCCACTTTTTTCACATCACCTAAAGGCGTGCGTCTACGGTCGGGTCTTTGACTGACCAAACAATGGGCTAGGTAGGGGTACTTGCCAGGAAAATGCTTGGGGCTAAAGCCCAGGTATTAAGGGGGTGTGGTTAGACGACACCCTCCTCTTTTCCCCCACTTATTCACATCACCTAAAAGGTGTGAGTCCCTGGCAGGGGACCCTCAAACGGGTCCCGGGGTGAAGTTGGTTTGCGTGGACCCTCGCTCTCATATGATGCAAGGGTGCAAAAATTAAAGTGCGCACGAAAGTAAACAAAGAGTAAATAAAGCCATAAATAAACATTTTCAAGTTAAGCCCTCTTTCTTAAAATTAAACAAGTTAAAATTAAGAAGTTTGTCCCCAGCAGAGTCGCCAGTCTGTGAGCCTCGATTTTAAACCCTATCCTGTGTGGATTAAGTTGATTAGGATCTAATCGGGTTTTAGGTCCACTTATAACCTAAGATTAATAACTATGTCATATAACAAAATTATTAAAACCTAGGCTAGCTCACTGGAACCTATTATGAGTCGCCACCTAATTTTAACCTAGATCAAATTAGGAAAGGAGAGTTCGGGTTCGGGGGCCTGATATTCGACTTAATTAGGGTTCAAATTACTTTCATTACCCTTCCTAGGTCGTTTTTCCTCTACTTGGTTTATTTACGGCTTTCTACAAAGTTGTTTTTAACCTAGGTGCGTGCTTCTGTTTTTTTTATTTTTTAACGTTTTTTGGCAGAAAATTAAAGTGGAAATTAAAATTACCTAAACTAGGGTTTCGGTGGCAGAATTAGGTCAAATTTTGTTTCCGTCCGTAGCCACGGACCTAATGTCCGAGACCACGGACCCCAGTTAACCTATATGAAAATAAAAGTCGAATTAAACAGAAAACAGAAAATTGTGAAGTCCGGGGCCACGGACAGGCTGTCCGTGGGCCCGGACATTATTAGAAAACCTAAATTTTTAAAATTTAAAAATCCCGCCGCCGTCCGTGGGCGTCCGGGCTTACGGACAAGGAGTCCGGGACCCCGGACATGACGTCCGTGGGTGCGGACCGCCCTCGGACGGCGGCGTTAAGGCTGTTCCCGAAGGTGTTTTTGGCTCAAATTTTATGGGTGTGTAGCCTGAAAGATGTACAAAACGTTAGTGATTGAAAGTTTTCAATTTGAGTTCGAATTAAGCACGAAACTTAGTAAACAAGTTATTGGACAGAAGCTTAAACAAACAGCAATACAGAAGCGTACGAAGGTTAGTTTGAACCCAAAATTTGACAGAGAGCTAATAAGGTCGTGGGGAATTAGAAAAGTAGAGTTGTAACCTGTTTTACCTTCGAATTCAAGATGATTCTTCACACCGGGATTCGTTGAGTGCTTCGTTGATGGCAGACCCGAAAGGATTTCGAACCAAGCTTCTGGTTGTTGGTTGTTCTTGCTGTTCTTCACGTTTTGGTGGTGTTTTTTGGGGTTTTGATGACTACTGGTGCTTTGGGGATTGGAAAACGTGTTTAGATGGTGATTTCGGGGGATTTTCAGTATGATTTGGGTGGCCGGGTGTTGGAAAACGTGAGAGAGAGAGGAGGCTGTGTTTTCTGACTCTCTAGGGTTCTTGAGCATATGAGGTTCCTCCTTTATCCAAAAACCTATCCCCTTATATAGACTTTCTTAAAGATAAAGAAAATCCAGTAAAAGTAAGATTTTCTGGTATTTTAATTAAAAGACTTCCCAAAGGAATTTTGCTGTGAAATTTTAACCACATGTCAAGGATGGATATTATGAATTTTCTGAGGTGGAAACGAATTTTTTAAATGTTGGAATGTTTTTAAATTGAATTTCTTGTCAGATCCAGTCAGAAATTGCTAGAAAATTATTGGAAACTCGAAAAATCAAAATTCCAACGCCATTATGCTTAGAATGTCATCCTCTATCATGGGTTAAAATATCAAAGCGTTTCAAGCTGATTTGGGCATCCTTTGGAGGAGAGAGAAAGCTTATAGGAGGTCTCAAGAGCCTTTAAAGATTACCAAAACGCCCCTGAAAATGACGAAGCTGTTCCCCATGCCATGGAGCGCGCCGATCGAGCCGGAATCCCTCACTACTTGATTAAAATGCCTCTCACAACACCAGCACCCCGTAGACCCTAACCTAGGGGTCAAAATTTTTGGTATAACAGACCTAAGGGATTAAGATAAGTATAACCTTAAAAGTTTAAGGTTAGGTTGTAAGAATAAGTTGTAAAACTTAAGAGGTGTTAGGTGGGGAATCATTATGGGTTAAGTAAGTTAAATAAGTTGAACTAAGTTAAGTGATTAACAACCTAAAACTGAATGAATGTTTTAGGGCTTGAGTATTTGGACTCCGGAAGAGAGTAAGCAACCGAACGACCAACGGTGAACGGTACAGTTCTTCTTGTGACCTGCTTGCTAACGAGGTGTCCCTCGGCTTGTGTGCTATTTGTTTTTGTGTGCTCACTAAACAAGATAAATCATGCAACCGGAACATTATGTTTATTGTATTGTTGTGTGATGTTTGAAAACTAACACAACTTACCGTGAGAACTTACTAACCAACGTTTAGTAAGGAATTGAGTGAGACTATGGAACGCTCCCTAAAATTAGTTTGTTAATAACCGAAAGAGGTTAAACAAACAAACGTCGCATTGAGACTACTACTAACTTTAACTTTGGGGGGAGTGAGGAATCCGGAATGGTACCGGCACATGTGTATTGGGGGAGGTCGGTATCCTTATCAGATACCGACTACCAAATATGACTTGTCTTCAGACTCGTCGCCTAGAGTCGACATATAGACTCGACCTCCTCGGACTACTTGTTTTAGGAGGGAGGCATACTAAGATGGTGTGGGGGGATCTAGCCTACATCCCCAACAATTTAAGAATGTTGTTTATTGCCGGTAAGTGACCTGCTGCTGGCTAGGGTTAACCAAGCCCTACGAAAATAAACAACGAACTAAGGGCTAACCAGTTCTAATGAGAGAACGGTTGGCAAATATAAGATAAGGTTGAGATAAGCTACTTCCATTCCTTTTTAAAGGATGATTTGTATTATAAGACTGAGATAAGCTACTTCCATTCCTTTTTAAAGGATGGTTGTTTTCTAAGACTAAGATAAGACTAAGATTGAGGTAAGATAAGGATGGACTAAGATTAAGAGGAAACGTAACTTAAGGAGTGAAATAATTGACTCCCTAATTAAGGGAATGCATTTAAGTCGTTCATTGTGTTTGAACTTTGATTGTTCATAATTGGTTTGTTGTTTATTGCACCTTCTATTATGTTGTGCATCTAATCAACCTACATGCTATCGACAATTAGTCGTCGTAGCCACGTTAGCTTGGGGGCCATGAGAGGATCGTACCAGCATTCGTGCTGACCCCCTTTGGGGGCTGTTTTTACTACACAGGTGAACGTCAGGAGGCGGCCGTCGCAAGAGTAAGATGGGGTACAAGCGTTACGGGTTAAGTGTGGCCTACGAGTTGTGCATGTACACTCGTATGGCAATTTGAGTTAGAAAGATGTATAGGATGTGAGGGGATTGCAAGAAGGATATGTATTTGGTTAAGGTTGGTATGTACTAATGTTCGGTATATTCTGTCAATCAGACCGTGGCAAGGTCCTGGAGTGTATTGAATTCCGCTGTGACATTTATATATATGTTGTTAAGTTGTGAAACTCATTTGGATTGAGATGGGGTGTTACAAAAGTGGTATCAGAGCGTAGTTACGCTCTGAAGACAAGAATTACCGAACTTAGGAGAATACAGAGGTTGAGTTTGAGTTGGGTTATGGGTTGAGTGATAGAGTGAGAGGTGCGTTAGTTATGACTTCCCGGTATTTACCGGATATCCATAGTACCTAGACCCACCCTCCACATCCCTAACCCTGAATATGTGGAACAAACGCCAGAGAGAAGAAAGCCTTCTCTTACTCGGGAAAAACCCGATCTGGCAGTTAGTTAACAGTAAGCAATATGAGAAACATCTTGTTGACAAACAGTTTATGAGAACTTGAATGATTTAATTGGAGCGCAAAAGTGAAACAGGCACTGCCAACAGAATTTTACCAGTAAGAGAACGGAATTACCGGCAACATGGGTCGACATGCTACGCAGTCGAAATAACCCGCCATACCAATGGTAAGAAAAGCACTACTAGTGCAATGGATAAGAAAAGAATAAACGACATGAGTACCGGACAGTGGTCCGAATGAGCATAACAGTGGGATAATACCAAGCATGAGAGTTAAAGATTAATGGAAGGACTAGCTAGAAACGGGAACTCCAAACCCCATACAATAAGGAAGGTTATAAAACCTGGCCGACATAGCGCAGACGACGGTAAAAACTCATACAAATTGTACACCGAGTTAGGACTACAACGTGGTGTCTAAAGGAGAATCATTACTTAGTAACCCCGACATATATGTGGAAACGAGAGCGAGGAGAAAACATAAGTAAGTAAGGAGGGGTTCCCTCAGAAAGAGGAACGCCCTAATAAGTGACAGTACTGTCAAACAACAAGGAAACTGCCAGATAGCCAGTTATCCAAAAAGAGAATATCGAAGGAGTCCCGAGGACTACCAATTACATGGAAATTAGAAGGAACTATCACTACAAATGTACCTTGTACCAATAGCTCATCTTGCATGGCGCACTTGCCATAGCAAGTGCTACCACGGTTAGGCTACACGGAAAGCCATCATGGCGAGATAACAGAACGCTACAGTGGTAGTACACACTAATACCGGATTGTAAATCTATAACGGTAGAATGAGACCTTGGAAGGGCCCGACGGCCTGACCATGATGAGATGAGTGGATACACCAGTCAGCAGGGAGCTGAACTTGGACAATACTAAACGGTATAAATATCAGCAACGGTACAACCTACCGCAGTAACAACTGACAGTACGGGTAAGAACCAATCCCGAACCTCGAAGAGAGGAACCTAGGAGATCGCTCAGTGATCTGAGCAAAACACAATGTAAGGAATAATATACAAAGAATGTATTACAGAATACAATGGAGACTGTTGACACAACGACTTTCAACAAGAATGAGATAAGACTCCCAGATTGATCACTAAGAATACCAGTAATAAGCATTCTTCAATGAAGATGTTGGAAAACCCAGGACAGGGATAAAGGAAATGAACGTAAGCTATAACCTACTAAGGATTAAAGACGTACAACTCTGGAAAAGGAAAGCTCAGAGGACTACCCCCACAGAGCGGGCATAGACAAGCCGAACAAACTGATGAATGACAGTTAATACTGTTTGTCTAACTCATTAACACCCAAGTATGATTGATCATCAACGGGTTGTAGTCAACGGAAGTTGAACGAAGCGTTGAGATGGAAGTATAAGATGACAGGATGATATCCAACTTGGACACCATAAGGCAAACGCCTAATACGAACCTAACCTTGATTGCTAAAAGACATAAGTCTAGTAAAATGACATATATTCGAGGACACTAAGTAACCTCAGATCACCTGAATAAACTTCCATAGCAGGAAGCAGGATGCTGCAACTTACCATGAAACCCGATACTACATTTAATATGTAACCTAACGGTGGATAGTGTTCAAAAACAAAAACCTATGAGGATGCTAACCACATCAGAGCCAGAGGTGCAGTAAGTTGTAAGAGAGCTTATTTATGCCATGAAGGAACTACAATTCGTAGATATGAACGGTTACCAAACCTATAACTTAGATTGTGGGAAATATTGCCAGGAAAAGGCACCAATGAGAATAATGAGATAGTACATTGGCAGGGGCGGAGAACGAACCATGCCTTTTAGGGTGGGGATACCTCTCCTTGTTGTGAGGCCAAGAGTGGGAATAAACCCCTCAAAAAGGGCTTTCACTTATTAGAGAAATAGTACACTTTTGTTAGAGAATGGAAACTGTAAACCTTGAGATTACCTTTAAACATACCAGATACACTTGAGTAATAAGGAAGGCTGCAGAGATAGACCTCATATCCAACACCTAGGATTTAAGAATCAGTAATCGTCAGAGATAAACATAGTGAGTGCGCAAAATGGCACGTCAAGTGACCAACGCTCAGAAGAGCTTGTGAGTAAATGGATGACTTCTTCAGTAACCGGTTAGATTACATGGTAAATAACATCATAAAGGATGAAAGAATGTGAGAAAAATTAGCCTACTTATGAACCTGAGATTGAGCAGAACACCTGCAAATTAAGAGATAACCATTTTACAACACGGTACGGCAACCGCCAAACACCAAAATTAGAGAACTCCCAGTGTGTTTACACCAAGAAGGGATTGAATATAAGATAAGATGTTAGAATAAGTGAGTAAGTAGTTGCGCCATCAATGGACAACATGGTAAGGGCCAACTACCACGGTAGTAGTGGTCGTAAGTACAATATTTATATAAGGGGATTAAGTCATGGTGCGCAGTAAGCGACCATTATGTATGAGCCGTCAAATATTGACACTGAGCAATTAGATTCATGAGCTAATTTCAATATAAGTAAGGAAATAAGATGGTAGACAAACTGTGCATTGATGCCAGTAGTCTGGACCTGGTTAGGTAAGATTTCACAGGAAGCACACTACCCATTCCTTAAGGAACTGGAAGTGCATTCTTAGTAGAGCAAATATGAGAAACAAAATAAGAGGCTCGATGAGAAGAGACCTCAATCACTAAGAGACCGAATCAGTAGGGGATACAGAAACAACTAGAGCATGCACTACCCAAGAACACAGTAAATAAATTTTCCTTGATTAAGTTCAAGAAGAACAATAAATGTTATCATAGAACGATGAAGAGGAGATCGACAACAGAATACTTCATAATTAGCAATAGCTAAACGTGTGACGAACACTATGAGTTTACTAAAACGAGACGTGGGACGACTGCACCCCGTAGGGGCTTGCAGACCTAACACGCTCATTTATGAGTTAGTTAGGTAAGTAGTAATGTACCAGTAAGGTACCCCATGCATGTAGACGAGTGGTGTAATGAACACGGGAAGTAGTCGACTCCGTACCACGGACAACAACGCAAGATCAGGCAAGAGCAGCTACTACCGCAAACAACCGAAGAGAAGAATTCAGTTAAACCAACAACACAAAGGAATCAGAGAACAAATAATTAAGGACTATGAAGTCCGAAGAGCATGGATTGTTAAGTACAGGCATTGGACATGTCTTAAGATGTAAGAGATTAAACTATAAAGCGCAATAAGCACTAAACAGTAGTTTCAGATTAAGAATCATCCTCAGACCAAAGGTCAGATGGAAAGAACAATTTAGACACTTGAGAAAACACTAAGAATACAAACACTAGATCTCCAGGAAGACTGGATAGACGAGCTACAGCTCATCAAGGCTGTGTATATATAAAGATAACACGTGTCCACAGAGAGACCAATATTCCTAAACTATTTGGAGGCAGAACGATATTCTATACTACGAACGATTAGAAAGGCAGTTAAGCCTATGACTATCAGAGTCGCGTAGCGGAAGCTAGCAGATCAGTACCTTTGAGGTTAGACCAAATTAAATTAAGAATATGGTATAAGTACCGTTAAGAATCCTCGATGCAGAGACTAAGTCATTAGCATAGTTATGACCCTCTGATCGAATCGTAAGTGAGATAGATGACATGGAAGCTAGAATGCTTGGTGAGAATTAGACATCTTGAACTTATGTTCAAGGATGATATAATGTTGATTACGTGGGCGTAATCCATTTTAAGGGGGGGTAGAGCGAAAACCGCTTAGCGTATGTTTGTGTACTAAGTACATAAACTACGGTGTGCATAGCACAAAAGAATTTGAGAACATGTTTTACATAAACATTTTGAGATAAATCATGGTTATTGCACACAGAAGATGTGAATACCATACATATTAAGTACCTATCTTGTTAACTCCGGTGTGAGTACAAGTTAAGAGAATTAAGGAAGAGGATTAAGGAGACTTAAGAAATAAGGAATATATGAGGTATGAGTCGATATGAGACTATGTGTGAGATAAGAATAAGATAACACTATGGGATACTGTTCGATATGAATATGAGGAAGAAGATAGTAATGCTATGAGATATTAGATGGTGAGAATTGGTATGAGACGGTTATAGAACTTAGTAGGAATTTAAGTCTTGAGGTAATTACTAAGAGATGAATCGGGAATGTTTGATGGACTGAGTCCACACCTTGGAGATGTATTGATTATGATTAGAAAAAAAAAGATAGAAAATTGGACATGAGTGAATTATTTGGATGTTTGAAAATGACGTGGGAGGTGGAACTTGATTTTCTAGGGATCAAGGGAAACCGAACACAAATTGGGGTGGAAGGATAGTTCTACACTGATGCTGATCACATCAGGGTTGGATGATTCCTGAAACTCCCTACCAGTGGTCACAATTAAATCACCCTAAGGATGGAGGCGTTAGTATAAAACGAAATTGGAGTTGATTGTATTTTTAATTAGAGGAATTATTCCTCACATGACCTCCTAAAAAGGATTACCTTTGTACTGAGTCTCGCCCATGAAGTCGAGGACGCACGAGCCTTTATCTTCGGACCGGTGACATGGGGAGAGTAGAGTGTTTTGTATTCTGGCCCATGGTGACGAGGACGAACGAGCCATTGTCTACGGACCGGTGACATGGGATAATACGTTGGAAATTATGTGAATGTTTTAATCATCAAAAGACAAAGGGGATTTTGAGTGTTGTACACGCTTAAGCGTGTTGTGTGATATTTAAGAGTAAGCATATGGTGGATCTAATGATTCAATGAGTTTAAGTATACATAAGTATGATCTATCTGATCTATGGAATGAGGTAAGACATGTATTCTAATAAGATAAGATGCATGAGAACTTTGGGGACAAAGTTCTTTTAAGGGGGGTAGATTGAAATACCCCAAACCTAAGTATGTTAAGTAAACATCAATATATTATGTAGTAAGGCTAAAATATGCCTTAGAAAGATTGGTAGACAATTTAAACCAAGGACAACACAAGAAAATGCCTTAAGGGCAATTTGGGTGAAAACGTGCTCTAAGCTTGTTGTGACTTGATTAGCACCCAAATACCACTATAAGACTTTAGTAATATGCTAATGGACATTTTAAATCAATTAGCAAAGAAAACCAAGCTCAAAAACAAGCTTAAATACAAAATGTGCTTTAAGACTCCTTAAAGCACCTTTTTGAGAAATTGTCTTAGAAATGGGTTTTGAGTGGCTAAATGCCTATGATTACATCTTAATCAACATGTGTGCTAATTAGCATCACATTAGGAAGTCTAAATCAATGCGAAACCAAAAATTTCACAAATATGTGCACTAATTTGTGAATAGTGCCAAATAGTGACTAGTTTAAGTTTTAGTCAACATAAGTCAATAAGTTGGTCAACAAAGACCATGACTAGCCTTATTTAATAAAGGGGACGGTTTTCTAAGGGTGGTGAGTCACCACAACATGTTAGCTAAGTTGGAAAAAGAGAGGGAAATAAAGTAAGGTAACTATTCACCTTTTTAGAAAAATATCTCATTTAGCTTACTTCCCTCCTCTTCTTTCTTCATTCTCTTCTTCTTCCATCGGTTTCTCTTCTTCTCTCTATTCCAAAACCGAGAGTGCTGCTCCTCCATGGTTCTCCATCTTCAATCACTTACCTAATACACAATATTGCTCCAAATCAAAAACTAAACACATATTATTCTTAGTTGGCTCAAGCTCTAGCTTTCTATCTTTACAAAATTGCAAAAAGCTTCATTTTTGAGCCATGGGAAATCTCCATTGAAGGGGGAAAAATAAGCTTGGAGGGTGCATTAGCTTCTCCATTCTCTTAAGGTAAAGAAAATGTAAGAAAAATCATGTTTCCATCACTTCCTCACCATGGCCGAAAATTTGCCTCTTAAAATACCTTGTTTTTATGCCTTGTTCTAGCTTGTTTTATTCACCAAGGACTAGTGGAGGTCCTCTTTCATTCAATGCCAAGTCTACCTTGAGACTTCAAGGTAAAACATTCATTTTTATACGTTAGAACACATTTTAACCTAGGTTTTCATTCCTTAAGGTTAGTGTATTGTTTAGCACTCATGTGAGTCAATGTATGTTGATTAGAACATTGGCAAGGGAAATTTAAATGGTGGCCGAGATTCATTCAAGAAGAAGGTCTAAGGAGGAAGTTAAGATAAGCTTGGGAAGACAAGGTAAAATGCTTACCTAATGGTGGTTTAAGTTTTAAGGGATGGTAATTAGATAAGTACCAATGTAGCTTTAAGCTACATTAGGTAATGGGTTATATAACCTAGGAAAAGGAATTTAAACAAGCTTGTGAACTTGTGACTAAGGAGCCAATAGGAATGAGTTAGTAATATAAGTTTAAGATGGATTTTAAGAGCATTATAACTACTATGAGATTGATGGGTGTATTTGCATTTAAGAAGGTTTGTTACTAGATTTTGTATCGATTATTGAATTATTTTTAAGCTAAGTATTCCTTTAAGAGCCTTAGTGTTATGCAATTTAAGATTATTGCAATATATTGAGTTTGTTGTGAATGAGTTGGTTTGGGTGATAAAATATGATGAAAGAACTTGATGTGTGTGAGATGGTTGAATGAGGAAAACAATGCATTTGGGCATGATAATGTGCTAGAGAAGCTATGGCGAAATTTAAGTAAAAAACAAAGTGTTTAAGTGGTAGTGGTGAGTTAAGATGCCCTAGGATTCACTTGGGATCATTAAAAGGAATTTGAGTGGAAATGAGTTAACTAAGGAGTTCTTGAGGATGAGAATGACCTAGAGTTGTCTAGGAAGAATTAGAGGATTGGTGGGTGTATTGAACACACCAAAGTCATGGTAAGAGGAATGGTATGACTTGTGCAAAATTTGGAGGGGAAGGTGTATAATGCTTTAAGGTGATTTAGGTATGAACTAGCGAATATATCAATGAAAGTGTTGGGAAGCTTGTGTAAGTAGTGATGACGCTAGTAGTGGAACAATAAGGTTTTAGTTTAGATGGTAATGAGTGGACTTAGGTGATGGGAGTGAAAATTGAAGGAGAATGTTGTCGATTGTCGAGGAAATCAACTAGGAATGTATAAGAGAGTAAGATCACGAGAATGGTGAGTATATTGAGTAAAAGGGATGTAGGTGTCTAAGGAGGGTGTAGGAAGGTCAAGGTAAAGAAGAACAAGGTTAAGGTGCTAAGAGGATGGGAAGAAATGTTTAGGTATGTCCAAGAGTTTAGGAATGATGAGTAATAAATGGAAAAGAGAGGAATTGGTGCATGGATATGCAAGATGACTTGAGGAAGTTTTGGTAAATGAGCTGAAGATGGAAAAGATGATGTCTATGAAGTGCTCAAACTGTTAAGGAGGGAACACTTGGGTTAGTTGAAGTTTTGGTAAGGTTACAAGTTTGAAATGTAAGGAAATAAGTCCTAAGTGTTAGGAGTTTTAAAAGGATTGAGTGAGTGTTTAAGAAGATCTTTGGAAATTGTTTTGGAGAGTTTGGTGGAAGTTCTAAGGTGAGTTTAAGTGCCTAAGGGGTATTAGGACACATGGGGGAACTTGTGGAGAAGTTTGGAGTCAACTGGGAATTTAGAAACAAGGTTCTGGAGCCGACCGACCTTAGGGACCGGACCTGCAAGGTCGGTCGAGCTCAGTTTACACTACCAAAAAGAGTTTCTGGAATCGACCGAACTTGGGGACCGGACTTACAAGTTCGGTCGGGCTTGTATTTTGTGTACGAATTGAGTCTCTGGAATCGACCGAACTTGGGACCGACCTTGGCAAGGTCGGTCGGGCTTAAATTTTCCACGGGAAAAACTCTCGGGAATGGACCGACCTTGGGGACCGGACTTGCAAGGTCGGTCGGGGTAAAATTTTCAAACGGTAATAAGTTCTGGAATGGACCGACCTTGGGTAAGGTCGGTCGGTAAGGTCGGTCGACCCTTAAGTTGTAAAAAAAAAAGAAACCCTAAGAAAGTTTAGAGGTATTAGTGGTACCCCATTAAGAGGGCAATGATGAATAGAGGTATAAAGACCTAAGGGATTAAGATAAGTATAAACTTAAAAGTTTAAGGTTAGGTTGTAAGAATAAGTTGTAAAACTTAAGAGGTGTTAGGTGGGGAATCATTATGGGTTAAGTAAGTTAAATAAGTTGAACTAAGTTAAGTGATTAACAACCTAAAACTGAATGAATGTTTTAGGGCTTGAGTATTTGGACTCCGGAAGAGAGTAAGCAACCGAATGACCAACGGTGAACGGTACAGTTCTTCTTGTGACCTGCTTGCTAACGAGGTGTCCCTCGGCTTGTGTGCTATTTGTTTTTGTGTGCTCACTAAACAAGATAAATCATGCAACCGGAACATTATGTTTATTGTATTGTTGTGTGATGTTTGAAAACTAACACAACTTACCGTGAGAACTTACTAACCAACGTTTAGTAAGGAATTGAGTGAGACTAAGGAACGCTCCCTAATATTAGTTTGTTAATAACCGAAAGAGGTTAAACAAACAAACGTCGCATTGAGACTACTACTAACTTTAACTTTAGGGGGAGTGAGGAATCCAGAATGGTACCGACACATGTGTATTGGGGGAGGTCGGTATCCTTATCAGATACCGACTACCAAATATGACTTGTCTTCAGACTCGTCGCCTAGAGTCGACATATAGACTCGACCTCCTCGGACTACTTGTTTTAGGAGGGAGGCATACTAAGATGGCGTGGGGGGATCTAGCCTACATCCCCAACAATTTAAGAATGTTGTTTATTGCCGGTAAGTGACCTGCTGCTGGCTAGGGTTAACCAAGCCCTACGAAAATAAACAACGAACTAAGGGCTAACCAGTTCTAATGAGAGAACGGTTGGCAAATATAAGATAAGGTTGAGATAAGCTACTTCCATTCCTTTTTAAAGGATGGTTTGTATTATAAGACTGAGATAAGCTACTTCCATTCCTTTTTAAAGGATGGTTGTTTTCTAAGACTAAGATTGAGGTAAGATAAGGATGGACTAAGATTAAGAGGAAACGTAACTTAAGGAGTGAAATAATTGACTCCCTAATTAAGGGAACACATTTAAGTCGTTCATTGTGTTTGAACTTTGATTGTTCATAATTGGTTTGTTGTTTATTGCACCTTCTATTATGTTGTGCATCTAGTCAACCTCCATGCTATCGACAATTAGTCTTCGTAGCCACGTTATCTTGGGGGCCATGAGAGGATCGTACCAGCATTCGTGCTGACCCCCTTTGGGGGCTGTTTT
The DNA here is from genome assembly GCA_023374045.1 of Limonium bicolor. Lineage (NCBI taxonomy): Eukaryota > Viridiplantae > Streptophyta > Magnoliopsida > Caryophyllales > Plumbaginaceae > Limonium > Limonium bicolor. The sequence goes on from CM041780.1 coordinate 280,101,415, forward strand.
TACTACACAGGTGAACGTCAGGAGGCGGCCGTCGCAAGAGTAAGATGGGGTACAAGCGTTACGGGTTAAGTGTGGCCTACGAGTTGTGCATGTACACTCGTATGGCAATTTGAGTTAGAAAGATGTATAGAATGTGAGGGGATTGCAAGAAGGATATGTATTTGGTTATGGTTGGTATGTACTAATGTTCGGTATATTCTGTCAATCAGACTGTGGCAAGGTCCTGGAGTGTATTGAATTCTGCTGTGACATTTATATATATGTTGTTAAGTTGCGAAACCACATTTGGATTGAGATGGGGTGTTACACCATTAATGGACTTAAGAGGTTCAAAGGAAGAAGATGAAAGGAGAAGAGAGAAGACTTACCAACCGGTTGCAAGGAATGAAAGAAATGAGGTTGCAACCGTATAACTTAGGCTAGAATGGAAAAGAATTTGATTTGTTTAATTTGGACCCATAATTGGCATGTTAGGTAATGACTTTGTTTATTGTTTATCTTATGCTTTTTAGGCTCCATAAACCCTCCAAACAAGGCTGCTTTCGGCCATGTTACAAGACAAGGCAAGGTGGAAGAAATTATGGAAGCTAAAGGACAAGGTAAGTTAGGTAAGGTTTTGATTTTTCAATGTTAAACTTGTCTTCTTCTTCCCATGTAGGTGGACGTTTTTAGGGCTAATTGGAGCCTCCTAAATCGGCAGCCAAGAGCTTTAGACAAGCATGGGATGGTCTTTGTATTTAACAAATCCAAAAGTAGATCTAGATCTACTTTTTGCCTTAATTATTCTTACTTTTGTCAAGCTAACATGGCCTTGTTTTCCTGCAGGATTTAGACAGCATGGAGGTCAAATATGACTTATATTCTTCTGCCTTTAAGTATTATAGCACATGGGAAGGTGAGTCACCATGTTCTATGTCTTTTATAAGTTTTAAATGTAAATTTTATACTAGTTTTTAGGTAGAAGATCGGCCCCTATAAATCTCCTTGCTTGACACTGCATTTAGTTGATTTAGATGGTCAATTCATCCCCATTTAAGATTCATAATTCGTGGCATGTCAAAAAATACAAGGTAATTGCGTAAAACGCGTTTTAGTGACACCCGAAGGTGTATTATTGTGCTCTAAGGATATTTTGGAAAATAAGTTGTCTCTATGTGTTACAAGTGTTTATAAACATTGTTTATAGTCAATAATGATATATTAAGGTGTTACATTCAGTTATATGGGACTACATCAACTCATGTCATAATTTCCGGGCTATCGGGACACTCCTGGGGCAAAACGGAGCGTTAAGAATTTCCCCCAAGCACTTTATTGAATTTTGAGAAACTAGCTCGTGGGTTCTCTTTAGTATGATTATTAATGATGTTAGGAACTCTAAGAATGAATTTTATAGGAGTTCGTGCCGCCTCGGCACCTCTCCGGGCTTTTCGTGCTTTAAGGGGCGTGCGTGAGCACTTCCGAGCGTTTTGCGTTTTTGACTAAATATAGCCTAGGGACTATGTTTGTATAGTCATATAATGAGGGTATGACCATTTGGTTTGAGTTTAGAAGGTCATGCTTAATCGCATGTTTCTAAGGCGTTTTAGCGTTTATGGTGAAATGACTACTTTTACATAACGTTTTCATGCATGTATTTGCATGCGTACGTGAAATGGTTTATATTTAGATTATTTTTCATTAAATAATTGTTTTATAATGTTAATTAGATTTGGGGTATTTCGTAAACCCCAAATCAATATTGGAGGCAATGTGAGCTTAGGATCGTCGTCTTTAATCTTTCGTTTAAGCTTGTGAACTAGTCTCTGAGTGAAATTCGCAAGAGTGTCTTGAGTGGAAAAACCATGAGCGAACGAGCGTGTCATTTTTATACGACTCCGGTCAGACCACATTCAAAGGTGAGGTAAACGACATAACTCTGACCGAAGGAGATAATTTGTAAATTTACTCTTAGTCCTGCGAAAAGTAACAAAGAGCGGATACACAACTATCAGGAATGACGAAGCACCTAGGTACAGCACCACATAGCCAAAAGCTTGTGAACCCTGACATTAAACCCTAGGCACCCCCGATGAGCCTTTCATATATCCCTTTTCGATATTATGAACTCCAAAAAATAACCCAGCCAATGATGAATGTTCGACCCGGCGACCAAAGGAAGCGAGGAGTCAGACTCTCAGATAACATTCTCATCAGTCCAAAGAAGCAACGCCGCTATCAGCATGACAAAGTGATCCGCAAATGGTCCAAGAGTGACACAGGATCTAAAGAGCTCACATCAAAACAGCTCTCGAAGCCCAAAACCAGGAAACACAAGAACCCCGTAGGCATAGTCAAGAAAGGATAAAACAAAAAAGGCAAACCCGAAATGCCTCAAGGAAATCCGAATGACAAAATAGAGGAGAAATAGTGTAAAGGAAGACTTCAAAAGTCTAAGTCCAGAAGCTTGAAAACAACGTCAACACGAAGCAGTTAGACGATTTCAAGACAAGGAAGATGATTCCGAGAGAAGACATAAGGTGCAGCTTTGGTCCCCCTTTGGCTCCACAAACCTAAAATATCCCTCCATGGTCCCGTTGTCTTTCATCACACCCCATGGCCACGGTATAAGCTTTAAAGACTTCCGACTTGATAGTTGTGCGTCGAATCACGTGAAAGTAACAGATCAAATGCGTAAATCCATCAAATATCGAATTCAATGGTCTAGAAGTTATGACCATGAGCGAGAAATGAGTGCAAACACCAAACACGTCGAGTGTAGGTTAGGAAGCACCACATCAAAACATAAGCCTTGGCCCTGTGAGGACGAGACTCATTCGCACGTTTAATCAAAGAAAATACTGGGGGCAATCGATCGAAACGATCGATTGCCATGAACTCTAGCTCAGATTGTCCTAAAAAATACTAGGGGACATTGTTGGTTTTAACAATTGCTATGACAACACTAGTTGGAACCTAAAGCTTAAACACCACTAATACCATCACCACCACACAGGCCCACATAAGCCCTTACCTCCACATCATACCACACAGGCCCACATAAGCCTTCACTTCCACATAAAGTCCATGGCCCGTCATAAGCCCTGATCACCACTTAAAAGATCTCCACATCAAACACCACACCCCACCGACGGCATGTTCATCTCCTAGGAGGCAAATTACAAGTCTGAAATCTCTAGTCAGGAAATGATAATTTCACTTTCCTTTTCAGTGGACAGAATTTTCTTTAAACATTGCCACGTTTGGCATCTTTTTCAGCAATTTGTTCAGTTTCATAAAACTCATCATATTCTTTGCAATTTCTTGCTTTAGACAAATCTGCATGATCGCCATGTTTGGCATATTCCTAGCAATTTCTTGCTTTGGACAAATCTGCATCATCGCCATGTTTGGCATATTCCTGGTAATTTCTTACTTTGAACAAATCTGCATGATCGCCATGTTTGCCGTATTCCTAGCAATTTCTTGCTTTGGACAAATATGCATCATCGCCATGTTTGGCATATTCCTGGTAATTTCTTACTTTGAACAAATCTGCATCGTCGCCACGTTTGGCACATTTTCAGCAATTTCTTGCTTTGAGCAATTTTTAAGCCACATTTGGCACATTTTCTAGCAATTTCTTATTTTGAACAATTTCCAATTCTTATCATTACCATATTTGGCACATTCTCCAGCAATTTCTTGCTTTAGAAAATTTTCAATTCTCATCATTGCCATGTTTGGCACATTTTTCAACAGTTGTTTGCTTTAAACATGTATCTTACATGCACTGTGATTGCATTTTACAAACTTTTGCATACACCTCATCATCGCCACGTTTGCCCGTTTACAATTGGTTTTCACCACATGCATTTGCACGAGACCATTATCTTTCTGACTCATTTTTAGTTCGAGACCCAAAATCAGTGTGAGATCCATCATCTTCTTCAATGCGAGACCCATCATTTTCAAGACTTTAGTACGAGACCCGGCATCTTCATTCAGTGCGAGACCCAGAATCAGTGCGAGATCCAGCTTTTTCTTCATCCATTTAGTACGATACTTCAGTGCGAGACCCATCATTCTCATCAGTGTGAGACCCTGCATTTTCATCATCCAGTGCGAGACCAGTACGAGACCTAATATCATCTTTAGTGCGTGACAAGTACGAGATAGAGCATGATCTAAGTTGGTGGGGTAGAGGCAATAAGTCCCCATCTTCATGTCAACTTCTTGGGAGAAACAACTAGTGGGCAGTGGCAATAAGTCCCCTTGGTAATCTAGAAGTTATCCCAGCACCCCAGTTGGTGGGCAGAGGCAATAAGTCCCCATAGTAAACCAACCAGGAGCATTGGAACGGTTTCGGTCCCCAAAAGCATCCGAGCATCATCAGCATATCATATCATCTTCTTTTGCATGACATCTACATTTGCATTACAGGTTCCCGACACCTTAGAATGTTCGGCATACTTTATTTCACTTTAGATAGTCAACGCTTTAGAATAGCTTGACATCATTTCATCCATCATAGGTAGTCAATGCCTTAGAATAACATGACATCATTTCATCCATCATAGGTAGTCAACGTCTTAGAATAGCTTGGCATCATTTCATCCATCATAGGTAGTCAACGCCTTTTAATAGCTTGACATCATCTCATTATAGGTAGTTGGCGCCTTAGAATAGTCCAACATTACTTCATTTTTACCTTTAGGTGGCCGACGCCTTAGAATCGCTCGACATCCTTCCACTTTACTCATAGGTAGTCAGCGCCTTAGAATAGCTCGACACAACTTGTCAGATTTCAATTGCATGTCTTTTAAGATCCAAAAGTTTGGGGTATCACTCAAGCATCAATTAGCCTTTTCATTTCCATTACAAAGTCTAGTTGACGGGGGGCAATCTGTTATACCCAAAATTTTAACCCCCCGGAAGAGAGTCTCTACCAATAGGCTAGTAGCGAGGGTTCCCAGTTCGATCGACACATTTCAGAGTACTAGGGACAACTTAGACATCTCTAGGGGCACTTTCTTAATTTTTCAAGGCTCCTAAGCCCCCTACAGGCTATCTCTCTCCTCCAAATAAGGGTAAAATCGATTCAAAATGCTTTGAAATTTTAACTCATGATAGATGATGACATTTTGGGCATAATGGCGTTGAAATTTTCATTTTTTGAATTTCCAATAATTTTCTAGTAATTTCTAATTGAATCTGACGAGAAATTGAATTTAAAAATATTCCAATATCCAAAAAAATTCGATTCCACTTTAGAAAAATCAGAAATACCATCCTTTATCCATGTTTAAAATTTCATAGTCAAGTTCCTTTTGGAAGCCCTTAAGCTAAAACGTCGGTAAATCTCGGTTTTTACCGGATTTTTCTATCTTTAAGGAAGCCTATATAAGGAGCCTTATCCCTTGATCAAATGAAAACCTCAAGAACCCTAAGCAATCAGGAAACCCAGCCGTCACAACTCTCTCACGTTTTTCAACACTCGGGCATCGAAATCACTTCAAAAACCTTCCAAAATCATCATCTAAACACATTCTTCAACTCCCACAACATCAAAAATCATCAAACCTTCACCAAAATACCACCAAAGGGTGAAGAACATCAAGAACAACAAGGAGTCAGAAGCTCGGTTCGAAGTTCTTCTGGATCCACCATCAACGAGGCCTCCGAAGAATCTCGACGTGAAGAAACACCTTGAATCTGAAGGCAAAACAGGTTATAATTCAGGTTTTTTAACTCCCCTAGACTTCATTAATTCTCTGTTAAAATTAGGAAACAAACTGAAGCTTTTTGGCTCCTGAGTTAGTGTTTTTCTTTGCTTCTGCCCTTTAACTTGTTTGCTAAGTTTCATCATTATTCTGACTTCAAATTGAAATCTTTCGATTACTAACATATTGTATACCTTTCAGGCTACACGCCCATGAATTTTGAGCCGAAAACACCGTCGGAAAACACCAGAAAACCCCTGTCCGTGGGTGGTCCGGGACCACGGACACCCACGGACGGCGGCGAGATTTTTCAATTTTCAAAATTTAGGTTTTCTAAAATAATGTCCGGGCCCACGGACATCCTGTCCGTGGCCTCAGACTTTTCAAAATTGCGTTTTCTGTTTAATTCGACTTTTATGTTCACATAGGTTAACTAGGGTCCGTGGGTTCGGATATTAGGTCCATAGCCACCGACGGAAACAAAATTTGACCTAATTCTACCTCTGAAACCCTAGTTTAGGAATCTTTAATTTTACTTTAATTTTCCATCAAAAAATGCTAAAAAACACAAAAAAACAGAAGCTCGCACACTTAGGTTAAAACGACTCGTAATAAGCTGTAATTAAACTAAGTAGAGGAAAAACGACTTCGAGGGGTAATGAAAGTAATTGAACCCTAATTAAGTCGAATATCAATCCCCCGAACCTGAACTCTCCTTTCCTAATTTGATCTAGGTAAAAATTAGGTGGCGACTCATAATAGGTTCCAGTGAGCTAGCTTAGGTTTTAATAATTAATGTTATATGACATAGTTATTAATCTTAGGTTATAAGTGGACCTAAAACCCAACTAGATCCTAATCAACTTTAATCAACATATGATAGGGTTTAAAATCGAGGCTCACAGCTAAACTTTAGCTTGTACTTGCTCAAGATACTCTGGTCCAATTATGACCGCTTCGCTTGACTCATCCCAACACAACGGGGTACGACAGGGTCTTCCATACAAAGCTTGGAATGACGACATCTTAATCGAAGTGTGGTAGCTGTTGTTGTATGAAAACTCGACTAGATGAAGCTTATCAATCCAGATCCCCTGGAAGTCTAAGGCACATGCCCTAAGCATATCCTCAAGTGTCTGGGTGGTCCACTCTGTCTGATTGTCAGTCTGTGGATGGAAGGCGGTGCTAAGCTTCAACTCAGTACCCAGCGCTTTCCGTGTCGCTCTTCAGTATCTCGAAAGAAATCTGGTATCGTGGTTAGATACTAAAGTTTTCGGGACTCCGTGGTGTCGGATGATCTCTTTGTCGAATAGCTCGGTGAGCTTCACCACCTTCCAGGTGTCCTTCATCGGTATGAATCGGGCAACCTTGGTGAGACGATCGACTACTACCCAGATCATGTTGAGTCCTCCCTTGGAAGGTGGGAGTCCTACAACAAAATCCATGGAGATATCATGGAATTTCCACTTCGGATCTGGCATAGATTACACCATTCCTCCCGGTCTTCGGTGCTTGAATTTCACTTTCTAGCATGTGAGACACCTCAGAACATACTCAGTCACATCCGATTTCATTCTTGACCACTAGAAGTATCTCTTAATGTCTGTGTACATCTTAGAGGCTCCCGGATGGACGAATAGTGTAGAACAGTGTGACTCTTGCAGAATGCGATCTCTCAGCTCAGCATTGCTTCGGGGGATGCATAATCTGCCATTCAATCGGTTCAAACCATCTTCATGTAGTTTGAAGTCATACTTTCGGTTCTCGAAGGTACCCTCTGTGATTTTCTGTCTGATGTCTATGAAGTAAGGGTCACTCAACTGAGCATCTCGCACCTCGTCAACCAATCTAGAAGAAGCGAGTAGCGAATGGTGCGAGTGTGCTTAATGGCTCAGGGTGTCGGCTACAACGTTTCCCTTCCCTTCTTTGTACTAAAGGTTGTTGTCATAATCGGATAAGAATTCCACCCACCTTCTTTGTCTCAAATTCAGTTCTTTCTGTGTGAAGACGTACGGGAGGCTCTTATGATCGGAATAGATGGTGATGCTTACCCCGTATAGATAATGTCGCCATATCTTCAATGTGAAGACAATGGCTCCAAGTTTTAAATCATGAGTCGGGTAATTCTCCTCATGTTTCTTTAGCTGGCGGGAGGCATAAGCTACTACCTTGCCATACTGCATGAGTACGCATCCCATGCCTTTACCAGACGCATCACAATATACCTCGGATCCCTCTGTGCCCTCTGGAAGAGTGAGAATGAGCGCTGAGGTCAACGAGTCCTTCAAGCTCTAAAAGGATTTCTCGTAGTCATCGGTCCATATAAAGGGTTCATCCTTTTTCATCAATGTAGTCATGGGCTTTGTAACTTTAGAAAAGTCCTTCACAAATCTCCGGTAATAACTGGCTAGATCATGAAAGCTTTGGATGTCGGTAACAGTCTTAGGTCTAGGCCATGATCGTACTGCTTCAATTTTAGCTGGATCTACTGAGATACCCGCACTTGAAATGACATGACCAAGGAAGGATACCTGATCTAGCTAGAACTTGCATTTGGAGAACTTCGCATACAGCTGGTTCTCGCGTAGTGTCTCAAGTACTTTCCTCAGATGGTTTTCATGCTCTTCTGCTTACTCCGAATACACGAGAATGACGTCGATGAATACTACTACCGAAGTGTCTAAATGGTCACTGAATAGGCGGTTCATCAGATCCATGAATTTGGCTGGCGCGTTAGACAAACCGAATGGCATTACTGTGAATTCGTAGTGGCCATATCTCGTACGGAATGCTGTTTTCTCAATGTCTTGCTCTCGGATGGCTATCTGATGATACTCGAATCAGAGGCCAATCTTGGAAAAGACTGAAGCTCCCTTCAACTGATCGAATTGGTCGTCGATGCGTGGCAATGGATACTTGTTCTTTACAGTGACCACATTCAATTCGCGGTAGTCGATGTAGAGTCTGAGGCTACCGTCCTGCTTCTTCACGAAGATGACCGGTGCTCCCCAAGGTGATACGCTCGGGCGCATAAACCCTTTGTCGAGAAGAACACACAATTGTTCCTTAAGCTGTGTCATTTCTACCGGTGCCATACGGTATGGTGCCCTAGCAATGGGGCCAGTACCAGGTATAAGATCGATCTCGAACTCTACTGCTCTCGGGGGTGGCATACCGGGTATTTCTCTTGGGAACACGTTTGGAAATTCTGATACAACTGGCATGTCGGTGTTGAATTCTGAATCTCTCTCTAGATCTTGCATATAGCATAAGTACACATCGTGCCCGTTTCTGAGCTTCTAGTACATAGCCATAGCGGAGATGACTGTAGTCAAAGGCTCACTCGGCCTCTAGCGGTATGAAATAGTAACCTCAAACAGACTCTTGAGCAGTAGTCTATGCTCGGTGCAGAGGATTCGCCCCTTGTGCCGCTCCAACCAGCTTATCCCGACTATCATGTCGAATCCCAACCCATTGAATTTGATGAAGGAGATGGGAAACTCTTCGCCTTTGATTCGAATTGTAGCGGTTCAGTAATACTTGGTGCATCTTATTCATTCCTTCGATGGGAGAGTAACTAGGAAGCTTGGTAACTCATCTGCGTCTAGCCCCAACCTCTTCACAAATGATGGCAAAACGAAGGTGTGAGAGGTGCCGGAGTCGAATAGTACGGAGGCATCAATGCCGTTCACCGGGAAGGTTCCCGTTAGGATGGTGCCGCTCTTATCGGCTTGTGCTTTGGTGAGGATACTCAGGTTACCTTTGGTACCGAGTCCACAACCTAATCATTCATAAGCTTGGTAAGTAACGATGGTAGGACGCAAGTGGAATTTAATAACCAACACTGCTCTTTATTAATAAACCAACTGTCATACATACTGTGTCTCTAATACACGTTACTAATGCGTTACATACTATTACAGGGTTAATACTTTCTAAAGGTAAGGTTCAGGCGTCCTGGTTTCATGTGTGTGGCATTGATTACTGCCGGTGGTGCCGTATTCAAATTGATCTTTTTGATATCGTGATACAGCAGCCTTGACTTTCCACCCATGATTAGGACATCTCCTGATCTCAGTACCATTTTCTCTGTGAGGTCCACACGCTTCTGCTCTCTATACGAAAATACCGCGTCATCACCAATGGACCAAGACGCTACGGGCACTCCTTGTTCAAGAGATTTCGTTGTCTCGTCCTTATCTTGGTGTAAGCCAAGTCATCCTTCTTTTTCATAGAAGTTGACGATACAAAGGTCTGCTTCAAGTGCAGGGATTGGATCATCTTCACACTGTTGTGCAAGTTTTATAGCTTGTGTAACAAGCGTCTGAAATTTGGTGGGTATTGTTGGATGTGTTGCTCAATCTTCTGCTCGCGTCTTCTGGTATGTCTTGGTATAAGGGTTCCAGTCCTTTCCCAAGCACATCATCTTCAGCTTCATTGTTGCTCCACCGGGGAATCCGGGTGTATAAAATCCTCCTAGACCCACTCCTAGTTTGTCGCATCGTCGGATGATGGTAATTTACACTTCGGGTGTCAGGTATCCTTTTAATAAGATCACACTTGGGTGGATAACCTGACACTGCTCGTTGGTGAAGTGGTGAGTGGTGATGTCGGCTTCTTCATGGTTCGGGTTTGAAGGTATTGGGTAGCAGATATTAAATCTCCCTAAGGTGGTAAATTCCATCTAATGTGAGTTCTAGTCTCAACTAATTCGTTTCATGCTTAAATTCATACTTCAAGTGCTTACTTATTCATGCATCCACTCATACAGATATTTCAATACTTTAGACATGCTCTTCAAGGATTAAAGGTAATAGTTTGTACCTAGGCCAGACTTAGTACCTGTCCCGTCGCGATCAATAATGTGCAAGGCCGGCTACCTCTGTGGTGCGACCTTCTGAGCACCTCGGGACCCCTGTCCCTGTGAGGCCTACTGGGTCTGAGCATCATCAGACGCAACCTCCTTGCCTTCATGCTGCTTGGCCCTGGTAGTTGCCCTTGGGCTTCAAGTTCTCCGGGCATACATTCGCACGGTGCCCCGGTTTCTAGCAGTTGTAGCATCGGATCTCCCTTCCTTGGCAATAGGTGCCGAGATGATCCTTGTTGCAATTTCGGCATACATAGCTTCGGCCATCACTTTGGCTCTTACCACAGCCAGAACAGAACCTGTAGTTGCGAAGTTAGTGAGGTTTGGCATATTTACACTAATTCACATACACACTAATTCCCAAGTATACTAGTTCGGTTTTGGGTTCTTACCCTTATATGGCTGAGACCTCAGTGGCTTTGCGGCCACTTGTGTAGTGTAGGCGAGCTGCACCGACTCAGCTGCCTTACTCTTCTCAGCATGGGCACTGCTGTCTCCTGAGGTATTCCTCTAGTTTTGGTGGGAGTATTTCCCCTTCTTCTTTTTCCATGGCTTACTCTGATTTTGCTCATCGGAGTTGTTACCCTTGCTGCTCACCTTGCGCTTCAGCGCTTGCTCTTCATCTCTCAGCTGACAGGTGATCTAAACTCGAGACGTAGAGTGGTAACACTCCTGAAGTATCCTGGCATTAGGTTACGCAATTACGTAAGATGGTACTAATTCGTATTGACCATGGCATCTAAGGGTTTAAACGATGTTTACCTGAAGGGAGGTAAACATAGTGTACCCCATGCCTGAAATACCCTGGGTTTAAAAACAGTGATTAGTTAGGCTAACAGAATATTTAAGAGCTTAATTGGGCCTACATAAATACGTGGGAACGATTCCCAGAGAAAACAGATCCATAAAACGAGTTTAAAACACAAACGAGCTTTAAAATGCGTTTTTCGAGAAACTGGAAAAACGTGATTTTAAACGGGTTTAATAAACTCGTAATAATTATAGTTATTTAAATATCTATAATTGGACCATAGTCAGGGTCTAGAGCAGTTAAAATTAATTAAACGAGAAAATTCCAGAAAACGGGTTCCAGGAGTGAATAGTGTAAAAACCGGGAAGCTATGGGGTGTAAATGTAATAAGTAGAAAATTAAACCCTCCCTTGTAATATATATGGCCGGTTCCTTCATTTACAAGGGGGCACATTTTTTTTATCCCCTTCTCAGCCCTCTCCTTACTTCATAATACACTATATGACAAATTAATAAAGTAAACAAGTACAAAAAGTAAAAAGGGGATATTTACCCTCTCTCTCTTCTATTGTCTACTTCACTCACGGTTATTTCCCCCCTCTCAAGTTGGACTTTCTTCTTCCTCTGCACAAATGGTGATTTTAACTCCTCCATACAGCACCTCTCTTCTTGCTTGATTTTGAACACTCAAATCAACTCCAAATCACACAAAAATACTATCGTTATATTCCTCTCGTCTTGGGCAACGTTTTCCACCCTTCAAAAGCTGGAAACCTTCACCTTCATCTCCATGGCAATAGGCCCTTTTGGAGCTTGAAGAAGTGTTTTTGGGTCCCCTTCATCTCCTTAATACTCTTAGGTAATAAGAAACTCAAGATCTCCACTTTTACTAACTTTTCTAGCAAAATAAAAAATGCCCACGTGAGCTCTTGTCTCCATTTCCAGCCAGTTTTCCTTGCCTTTGTGGAGTGCTGGAATTTCATCAACGTGGTTGCCAAAACTCTCCATTTGGACTCTTGAAGGTAATCTCTAAGTTAAACCCTAAAACTAGCTCTTGAAAATTCTAGTTTTTGTGAGGGAAGTTTGAATTAATTAGCTTGTTATGTGTGCCATGGGAATATGATTGTAGCTAGCAATCTAGACCCTTTGTTTGGTGTGGGAACAAAAAGAGAAAGAGAGAACAAGAGAAGGAGGAAGAAGAGAAGAGAAAAACTGAAACTAACAAGGTAAATGAGTTTACCGTGTGTTAGTTTGTTATCTTGCAAAAACAGATTTTTAATGTTGAATAAAGACCTTGCTTTAGTGTAGTTATGATACTACAATTTGACTGATGAGTGGAGATGTTTTAATGTTGTTTAAGTGTGGGAAATAAGTCTTGAGATTTAACTGGTGCATAAGTGATAACAAGGTGGAATTAGTGTGCTGTTGTCATGGTATAATGCTTATATAACAGGGATGAAAAACTGGTTTTTTTTTAGCTGATTAGTGTGTGGAGAATGCTTAGGAAAGTAGGCAAACTCTGTCAAAATTTCTCTAGGAATGTAAGGGCTTGAGTTCATTAATGAGTGGAGTTGGAATGGTAGAAAAGAGGGTATTGAAAACTGTAACAAAAACTGGAAACTAGTAACTAGTTGTTTGAAAATTAAGTGAGGAACTTGAGTGAATTAATCAAGGGTTAGAGAGTGAACATGGTGTTGAGTTAGGAAGGTTTAAAGGTTAATTAGGTGCTAAAACATGAAGATTATAAGTGGGAAAGATTGGAAAATCAAAAGGTGAAAGAATGGAGTTAGAATATATTTAGAAATGTCAAAACTGTAAAAAGTGTAGTAGGGTCCGAGACTTAGGTCCAGGACCAAGTCCCGGACCACCCCCTGAATAAAGGCCAAGACTTACCTAATACACGGGTCTGGGACTTAGCTTATGGCTAAAGACCTGGACTACCCCTTCAAACTAAGCCTAGAGTACACTTTCTTTCTAGTCCGGGACTTAGCTCGTGGCTAAAGACCCGGACCACCCCCATTTTTCAGGCCGAGATCTGAACCAGTTTATTGGTCAGGGACATAGGTCCCTGCTAAAGTCCCGGACCATATGTAAAAATCACCCGAGAGTTCTGTAAATGACAGGTCCGGGACTTAGGCCCCGTGCAAAGTCCCGGACCAACCCAGAAACTTGAAAATAAGTTCATTAAATGGGTTTTAAGCTAAAGAATTGATTGGTAATGGTATTATAAGTTGAGTAGGACTTAATTAATGACATGTGAGGGTCATTAAGGGTTTAAACAAGGTTAAGAGAAAATGAGAAGTAAGAACTTGTAAGAGTTAAGCCTGAAATGTAATGACTAAGTAAGTATAGTTCGGGAAAACGTTAGTGAAGTAATGAGTCTAGTTAATTGTGGATAATTAACCTCCCGACCTAATGTATGTTATATGATTTGATTAGTCGGACTCCGAGAGAGAGAGAGAGTCGACAAGCAAAGAACGACGGTGAACGGTATGATTTTCTCATGCCCCGTATTCTAACCGTGTTACTCTTATTTGTGTGTTTTGTGTTTACTTGCAATTACCTAATCAAGATAAAATGCATGAATATGATTTACCGCATTTCCTTACGTCTCGTGCTTGTCCTTGCACTTGATGAACTATATCTTGTAAGACAAGTTTGTATAATTCATGAAATGTCTAAATGATGATAAATCTTGTGTTTGAGAAGTTCTCACTAATACCCTAACCTTCTGACTTACCTAACTTGAGAAATGGGTAACTGAGGTTGAGAGGAGACCGATATAGCTTCGGCCACGCGTGAGAATGAGGAAGAAAGAGAGTTTGCTTACCGAGTTCTGGCCTAACCTTCCCACCATGGTTCCGAACCGTATGGTCGCAGCCCGGGGAAGTAAGCCAAATCTAAAGCCCGGTGGTGAGATGTGGTGAGCATGCCTCATCTCTGCCCGGAGGTCACCTACTGAGTAATTATTTCAAGAGATAAATAATGGTTAAGTGTGGATCATGCCTTGTGCGAGACATATGATCATGAGCTAAGAGTAAGAACATCCGTCTAACCCGGATGAGAATTGGCTAACTTATAACAGGTTAGATCTTGAGGAGAGAACCTCAAGGCCTTTGAGACTGTGAATGGTTGCCTTATGTACTGTTTTCCATTGTGTGCATTATACCTTATGTGCGAGTATTATCTATGCATGTTTATTTAAGTTGTTCATGTTGGCATGCCTGCTTAAAAATAAATGAACTCCATGTATACGACCAAGTAGTCGGCGTACCCCCGTTAGCACGCGGGGTATGCGAATTTCATATGCAGCTTTGTTGAGCCCCTTGGGGCAATGTTTTTATTCTTCCAGGTACCCGAGACGGTTGATTAGTCGAGAAGGACCGGGTTTTCATACTTTTGGTAGTTAGTAGTAGATGATGGTGTACTGAGTTGTACACGGGCTTGTAGCCCTAAAGTAGTCGGTGTACTATGTGGTACACCCGTTGTATTTTGAAAGGAGGCAACATGGAAAAGATGAGTGGGGTGTTTAAACTCATATTCTTTTGTTAGACTTGGGCAATCATGATGTAATGTGTACTCTTAGTACTCGGTAATCAGTTGTTGTAAATTATGATGATGTAAGTATGGTATTTCTATTTATCAGACTGGGACTGCCGTGGAAGGTTGTTGGTATTGTATCACCCTCCGTAGTCGAGAGTATTTCCGCTGCGATTAGCTATGTTAATGTGACGTCTAGACCATGATTAGAGTATTAGCGGTTGGGGTGTTACAAAAATGGTATCAGAGCGAAGCCTCACTCTGATAGAAGGAAATACCGAGTGTAGTGATTACCAAGTTAGGATTTCAACCCGTTTAGCAACGGAGAAGTAGAAACCTAACCTTGAATGACCGTTAATGATAATGGAGACCCTTTAACTTCTACAATGACGATACAACTGCTTAAACTTATGACCATTTGGTCGCACCACCTGATGTAACCCGTTACTTGTTCAGATGTCAGGAAGAGGCCGTGGTAGGGGTCGACCCTGTGGGGAGTCTACTGGTGAGCCGGAAGCGCTGAAGATAGCTGAGATCGTCGTGGCCACGGTAGCGCAGATACTACCACAGGTTATTACGGCGGTACAGTAGACTCAGCAAAATCAGCAGACACAGGCTGAACCACTCCCGCCCCCGCCACCCTGAGAAACGAATTGGGTGAAGGCCGTAGCTGATCTTCGACCCGCATGCTTCAAGGGCAAAAGCGACCTGGCTAAGCTCGAGGCTTACATCTCCGAGATGGAGACGACCTTCGAGACCCTCGAGACTCCTGCTGGAGTGAGGGTGAGAATAACTGCCTATTATCTGAAGGGTGCTGCTATGGACTGGTGGAAGCTAGTCAAGGGCGAGTACATCGCTGACCCAGAAATCGATTGGAACGCCTTCACTGCCCTCCTTCAATCTAAGTATTATCCCGAACATGTAAAGACAAAGAAGCGGCTAGAACTGGATGCCTTGAAGATGACGGATAAGATGACCATCAACAAATACTATACCACCTTCACTTCTATCCTCTTCTACCCGACCTCGGGTATACCGGCCAGGTCTTGGTCGACCGCTTCTATGGCGGCCTGAGCCATCGCCTCTGGTATGGCACAGGGTACACACGGTTTACCTCTCTTCAGGTAAACATCGATTTGAAACCCTTATGCCGTAGTCTATATAAATAATGCCATATTACGCGAGAATACCATCTAATGTCCTAATATCAGGAGTGTTACCATGCCGCATCGAGAGTCGAGATCACCGTCCAGCTAAGGGACGAGGAGAACGCGTAGAAGCGCAAAATCAACAACAAGGGTGCTGGCTTTGGTGAGCAGACCCAAGGAAAAGGCTGGGGAAAGAAGAAGGGGAAGTACTCCCACCCGACCCAAACCCAAAAGTCTACCTCCGGAGAGAGCGGTGCCCATGCTGAGAAGGGCAAGGAAGCTGAGCCGTTGCAGCTCTCCTATTCCATGCCAGTAGCAGCAAAGCCACTAAGATCTCACCCACCTAAGGGTAAGACTCCCGTTAACCCACACGTGTATGCAATTAAACTTAGAATACCGAATCTTGCTAACTCTCAATGCTTTAGGTTCTGGATCTGGCTCATGCAAGGGCAACTCTAACGGTCGTGCCTTCAGTTGCAAGTATTGCAAGAACGACCACCCCGACACTGATTGCTAGGGAAGAGAGGTCAGATGCTTCAGCTACCGTAAGATGGGACACTGTGCTTACGAGTGCCCTGCCAAGAAAGGCAACAACCAGGAGTTCAAGCAGAGAGAGGGCAAAGAGATAGCAACTGGTGATACTCAGAACCAGTATGGCCAGCAGGGGCAGGAACCTAGAGGTGCTCAGAAAGGTGCGCCACAGAGGCAGTCCGCCCTGCATATCATAGACCACTTAGATGGAACTGGTCCGACGACCAGTTTAAGTACTTTCACATACCTTTAATCCTTGAGAGCATGTCTATAGTTTAGTTACTTGTATGAGTGAATGACACAGAATTGTAGTATAATTAGAGCATGAATTGACTAGCAAGGACTAGAACTCATAAAAATGGAACTCGCCACTTAGGAACCTTCAATATCTGCTATCACTAGTACAAAAAAGGTCTATTTCGGCGAACTTATTTTGGCGGTTGTACGAACAACCGCCGAAATAGGGGTCTGAAAATTTTGTGTCTAAAAAAAAGACACCTATTTCGGCGGTTATTAGCTAGGAACCGCCGAAATAGGGTAAAAAGATACCTATTTCGGCGGTTCCTAGCTAACAACCGCCGAAATAGGGTCACTGAAAATTCCGTGTCTAAAGAATGACACCTATTTCAGCGATTGTTAGCCAGGAACAGCCGAAATAGGTCAATTTCCCAGTTCTATTTTCGCATTCTCGGTTTTTTTTCGTCAAATTTTTGAATTCTGCCCCTCTAAATTCTTTTTCCAGCCTTTCACTTCTCCCTCTCTCTTCATTCTCTGTACGCACTGTAATTTTACAACCCTCTGTGCCTCCTCCTTCATTTTCTTCTTGTGTCTGCACCTCGAATTGCTGAATCTCACTCACCAGATTGAAGACAGGGTTGAAGCTGTTCATTCCAAAATCGGTAATATACTTGAACTTATATTTTTCTCTCAGGAAAACAAGGAACATACATGCTCACATATTTTCATTCTCTGTGCCTCTATTCATTCTCTTGCCTTTCACGGTAATTTTTGGAACCCCTAACTGGCGAGCAACAACATGCTCTACGTCTCACATCAATTTTGCAACCATAACTAGCGAACAAGGAATCGAACATGCTCTGCGCCTCTATTCATTCTCTGCGCCCTCACGGTAATTTTTGCAACCCTAACTGCGCCTCTATTCATGCTCTGCGCCTTATTCATTCTCTGCGCCTGCTATCTCTTGAATCACGGTAATTTACAAGGCGAACAAGGACCATACATGCTCGTGCCTCTATTCATTATCATCTTGTGCCAACGCCTCATTTGAATCACTGGAACTACTGCATCTCGTGAGCGAGAGGTTGAAGACGAGACAGTAGTATCGATTTTTTTTTAAAAAAATAGACCTATTTCGGCGGTTGTTAGCTAGGAACCGCCGAAATAGGTGTGTTTTTTTGTAAATAGACCTATTTCGGCGGTTGTTAGCTAGGAAGCGCCAAAATAGGTGTGTTTTTTTAAAATAGACCTATTTTGGCGGTTGTTAACTAGGAACCGCCGAAATAGGTGTGTTTTTTTTGTTCTAAAACGTGTCTATTTCGGCGGTTCTTAGCTAACAACCGCCGAAATAGGTAGTCTATTTCGGCGGTTGTTCAACCGCCGAGATAGGGTCGCATACCTATTTTGGTGCACCCCATTTCGGCAGTTCAGAACCGCCGAAATAGGCCCAAAACAACCGCTGAAATAGGCCATATTTGTACTAGTGTATCCTATACCGACAAAACTGAACCCGGAAGAGTCTGACATCACCACACACCACTACACCGTTGAGCAGTGTCAGGTTATCCGACCAAGTATGATTTTATTAAAAGGATACATGACACCCGAAGCACAAGTCGCCATCATTCGACAATGCAACGAACTAGAAGCAATAACAACACATAACATAACGGGAGCGGCTCTCTTAGGGACCGACCCAAACATTGATTATCAGAGCGAAGTATCGCTCTGATGACTGAATTACCGAGCTTAGGAAGTACCGAGTTAGGATTTTAGTACTTTGGGTTAAGGGTTGAGTGATAGCATGAGAGATACGCTAGTTAGGTATTACCAGTGTGTACTGGAAACCTACAATATCCAATCCGCCCTCCACAATCCCTATTATATAACTTGGGAAACAACGCCAGAGAGATGGAAGTCCTCTCTTACTCGGGAATACCCGATCTGGCTGTTATTAAATACCTCTAAAGGTATGGAGAACCTGTCATACGGTAGATCCCGAAAGGTGGGAATCCTGGAGACGGTTTCCACCTGAATAATGTTAACCGCATTAATAGCGAAGAATGAAGAATCTTGTGTATAGGAGAATAGAATTTCCGGCAACCTGGGTCGACATGCCGAGCAGTCGAGGATAACCAGCTTGCAACGCATCGACCGTGCAACAGGCAAAAAGTGGATTAGTGAAACCCGAGACGAGTGTCTACGGGACCACAGTTGATAAATAATACACCAACGGTATACCAACCGACAAGGGGACTACAACGTAGTGCCCAAACAAGAGACAAGTCTCAGTAACCACGACAAGTGCGTGGAACGGGCTACGAAGAGGATGCAGTACTAAGTAAGAAAATGGGGTCTCCCAGAATGGGAAACACCCTAGCTAATGATTATCATGTGAAGACAGTGAGGAGTTACCCAGAGGGTTATTGTCAAGACTGTAAGATCCAGTAAGGGCCAACAAGGCCACTAATGACAGTGCGGGTAAAAATAATACCACAACCGGTATGTGTTAAACCGATAGCCAGTTAGCATGGCGCACTTGCCATAGCAAGTGCTGCTATAACAGGGCTATTCAGGAAAGTTTTAACGAATACAAAGTACTTAGTAAAGTACCACGAAGTTAAGTGAGATCATCATAACTGTGGAAGGGCTTGATAGCCTAACCTCTGTAATTGGAAGTACACCAGTCAGCAAGAACCTAGATTTGGTTAAGGCAAGAAGGCATTGTAAAACCATGAGAATTTTTCTTTCAAACCCAGATTTATTCAAACTCTTTTCTTTTCAAAACCAAATTTTCTTTCAAACCCATACTCATTTTCTACCTTCTTTTAAAAACCAAACCAGAGGACCTACACCGGCCTGAGTGCCACACGGTAGGTAAGTTATACCCAGTTTACTTTTGAATAACCGAAAAGGAAACCGGTAAACCCAAGGGTAACAACCCGAGGGAATGGATTGAGTTCATGGTAATACAACAGTGGATAGACTTTCCCTTGATTAAGTTCGGGAAGCATAGAATGTATATGGTCATAGGACAATATAAGGGAGTTGACAACAGAATACTTCACCTAGGCGTGTGACGGACACTACGAGTGTACCAACTGTAATGTGGGACGACCGCACTCCGATAGGAGCTTGTGGGCTTGACAAACCTACTTATGGGTTAGTTGGGTAAGTAGCAATGTATCAGCATGGTACCCCACATATGTATACGAGTAGAGTCCGGAACACGGGAGGTAGTCGACTCCGTACTACGGTCAGTAGTATAAGTCAAACAAGAGCTAAGGATTACCATGAATGGTTGAAGTAAAGGAACTCATTTAAGTTAACGAGACTAAAGGAATTAGTGAATTCCTTTAAAGGAAATGTTTAAGAGTCAGGAGGTGCGAAGTGCACTAACTGTAATGTAAAGACATCGTATACGTCTTAAGGATCCTCAGGGATAAACATGATAGCTGGAACGATGTCCCAGCCTGTACATGGCAAGCAGATGCCTAATGTGGACACATTAATGTGCAATGAACGGGATGAAGCTCCCAGAATGAGTACCTACACTATCAGGAAATGTTGATCTTCACAGAAGAAGATAATAAACCAGTTAAGAACGCAAACGGCGTGGCTAACTGAGTATACCAATAAGTGCGAACCTGATGTAATGGCATAACTTAGCAACACCCAGGAGCAATCCTTGAAGGGTGTTCGCATCAACAATTGTTGCATGAAAGGACGTGACAGAAACACTAGGGTTGAAACTAACACCCAGTTTAGACATAAGTTGTCAGGAGACGGACTGACAAACCTAAGGGGCATCCCATGAAAGGAAACGGAATGTAACGACCTTGTCATGGAGCTCAATATAATATCCAAACCATGTAATGTTGTACAGAGAAGTACATGTGTGTGGACAGCCTACAATGAGCGCAGCTCAAGGCAAATAAGGCTTATAGGCCACAAATAAAATGTGTTATGTAAATTAGATTGATTGCAGAAGTTTATGTTATGTAAGTGAATAGAGTGGAGAACGAACCACTGCACTAAGAGTGGGGATACCTCTCGATGCTGTGAAACCGCTGGAGCGGTAGTTATGTGAACCAAGCTCAAGAAATATGTTAAGGATGGACAATATTATTATTAATTGAGAGCAGTTAGTTTAGTAGTATGTGTGTATAAAGTGAAGCACCGAGCTAAATAACGTCGGTTTGAGACTCGAGTGAGCAACGCTCAAGGAGCATTCGGTAGTCATCCAAATGAATGACGAACCATAATGTGAACGATATAAGTATAGGTGTGGAAGTTAATGTGACAGTAAATACCATGTAAGTTAGTGTTATGCAATGAGTAACAGCACGGTTCGCACCAAGCGACCGTTGCATAAGTATTGTTGAATAATAAGGTGGTAGATGAGACCAGTTATGAGTTAAACTCAGAGGAGATGCAAGGTAAGCGATGTTAAAACAGACTTGGCAATAAGCCAGTGGTAGGTACTATATGATGAGGAACTCAGTGTGAATTCCATGGCGAGTCGCATAAGGGATTTACTGTCAAGAGTTTACGCCTCTGCACTCTGTATGACTGAGTGTTTTGGTATTGCACTTGCGCAGTAAAGATCGAGTGGGATAGCTAGGAATTGGAAACATGTTAATTGTGCAGCAATAATGTTATAATGGCCGATGCATAGGAAATGCAAGGCCGCACCAATAAAAAGTACTTGTACAAAACCAAATGTGGAGATATGATTAACAGTAAGTGACTACAGTAGCACTAACTGCCAAATATCGGTATGGAATATACCCCAAATGTTGTAAATAGCTGAGAGAGCACTACACACTAGGTAGTAGCTCAATCTCAACCGACAGTAAGTCGGAAGGGAACAAGTCAATCATTGTGAAATACATAACTATTTACACAGTAAATTGTTATGGAAGTGGATAGAAAGTTTATAACTCACCAAATTCGCTAACGGTAAAAGATACCACGCATCGGTTGAGAAACCATTGTTACCAAGATGAAGGTGACAATTGGGGATGTACAATACAGTAAGAATAACAAAAAGGGGCAATTAAGCTCTACAGTTACTAGAGTTTCGCAGCAGAAACTAATGAGCCAGTGATTCAAGTGTTTAATGTACATGGTGAACATGAGTGAATGGCTAATTATTAACGCCTAGAAGCCTAACAGGCCAGAATCGAAACCAACTAAGAGTTTAAACAAACTCCAATGAGAATTCTTGGTTTAGGGACTAAACCGCCAATATGGTTAAGATCCTCTAATCAGAATCCATTGTATAATAGACTGCGTGGAAGTTGAAGTACTTCACGACGGCAGAACGTTTTAAACCAATGATTAAGTGATTGATTACGTGGGCGTAATCAAGGGGGGTAGAGCGCAAAACCACTTAGTGTGTATTACCGTACAAGTGTACGTAGTGTATGTGACTTATGTTGTGCATAGCACAAAATAATTTGTTTTGATGATTGGTGTGTGTGTATGTAAACATACGCATTCATTCATCGTTTAATTGTGGTAATTGCGCACAGAAGATGTGAATACCATTGTGATAAGTGTGTGTATTTGTTAACAATTGTGTGTGATACTACAAGTGTGGGATTAGAGAAATTCCCGGGGGAACAAATCCCGACAGTGTATAAATGTGAAATGGTGTGTTGTATTTTGATAAAATATATGTGTATATATATACTATATAGTGATTCATGAAAGGTTATGAAACCGACCTAGAACCTAGTGAGAATAAGATTCCCTAGGTAACAACATTAAAGTGTATGGAAATAATTGATAGACGAAGTTCTATCCCTTGAAGATGTTATGATCATGATTAGAATGATTAAAAAGATAGAAAATTGGAAATGAGTGATTTACTTGATGCTTGAAATTGAAGTGGGAGGTGAAACTTGATTATCATGAGATCGAGGGAAGCCGAACACAAATTGGGGTGGAAGGATAGTTCAAAACTGATGCTGATCACATCAGGGTTGGATGATTCTCGAAGCTCCCTGTAAGTGGTCACAATTAACCACGCTAAGAAAAGAAGTAAAGACCATAAGTTGGACTTGGAGTTGTGTGTGTTTTCAAAAAGGATTTCTAATTGGTATTTATAAAACGTCGATATATACTTTACATAATTAAAGTTTTCTTACTTAACCTCACAAGGAAAAAATTTCAAATTTAAGTGATTGTTTTGATCTCCCAAAGGCACGGGGACGGAAGGTGTCCATCGCGACCGGGTTCTGCGAGATCACAGTGTATATCAAAGATATTTTTTTGATTGTTCTACATGCTATGACATGTTGTGTGGTATGTGTAATAAATGTTATTTTGACTTTGATCTCCTAAAGTGTATGCTATTAAGACCTATGAGTCTAAATGTGTTGTGTTACATAGACCTATGTGTCTAAAGGCTGTTATGTTATCAAGACCTATGTGTCTAAATGTTGTTATGTTACCCAAGACCAGAGAGTCTAAGGGTTGTTATGTATGTGTAAATGTTGTTAAGATACCCGGACCATTGAGTCCGAGGTTATCTTGTGAATATGTTATGTTATGTATGGATGTGAATGTGTTACCCGGACCATTAAGTCCGAGGTTGAGATGTAAAGTGTGTTTGGTTATGGAAGTTTTATTTCTATAAGTAATCCCCGTATTCTAATCCAAGATGTGTGGGAAGTGTAAACTTCGAGGACGAAGTTCTTTTAAAGGTGGTAGATTGAAATACCCCAAACCTTGATATGTGGTTTAAATATTAAACTATGGTATGTAAAGGCTAAAAGTGCCTTAGAAACATCAGTGAACAATTTAAACCATAGTAAATGCAATAAAGCACTAAGATACAGTTTGAGCAAAAACATGCTCTAAGCTATGAGTGAACTTGGTTAGGACCCAAAGAGCCTACCAAGACTTAATAATATTCAATTATGATTTAATAAGGCTAATTAAGTCCTTAGGAAACTTTGGTAGACAGTTAAACCAAACAAAACACAAGAAAATACCTTAAAGTCAATAAGAGCAAAAATGTGCTCTAAGCTTGGGATAAATTTGTATAAGACCTAATGGTCATACCTATACCGTATAAATATGTTAATGAACATATTAAATCAATTACCAAAGAAAACCAAGCTTGAAAACAAGTTAAAACACAAAAAGTGTTTTAAGGAGTCTTGAAGCACGTTTTTGGAAAATTGTCTTGTAAATGAGTTTTGAATGGCTAAATGTCCATCATTACTCTTTAATTAACATGTGTACTATATAGTGTCACATTTGGAAGTCTATATCAATGGGAAATCAAAAATTTCACATCTATGTGCCTTGTTTTTATGAATAGTAACTTTTATAAGCTAGTTTGTAACATATGTTATTATAAGTAAGTTAATTGGTCAACAAAGACCAAAACACCCTTCTTATTAAATGGGGGCCGGTTTTCATGGTGTGAGTCACCACCCTTGCTAGCACTTATCAAATAAATACATAAAGGATAAAGCAAGTTACTATTTGCTTTTAACAAATAAATATCTTAAGCTAGCTACTTACCTTCTCATTCTCTTCTTCCTTCTCATTTCACACGGTCTTCATTCCCTATTCTCTTCTTCAAAACCGATGGGCTATAGTAGCCTCTCTTCTCCATCTTCATTTCCTTGCCAAATCCAACTCCATGCTCCAAATCAAATTCTAAGACCATATTTGTCTTAGTTAGACCAAGCTCTACACTTCTACCTTTTCAAATCTTCAAGAACTCAATTTTGGTGCCATGGAGATTCACCATTGAAGGAGCTTGAGCTAATATTTTCACACCTTGTTGTTCTCCTTTGCTTCAAGGTAAGGAAACTCAAAGAAAATCCATGTTTCCTCCATGTTTATATGATGTCCGAAAATTCACCTCACAATGGTGTCTTTACCTTGCTTGTTTTAGCTTCATTTGAACCTTCCAAGGGCTTGGTGGAGTCCTCTCTTGATATATATCCAAGCTCTCTTTCCATTCCAAGGTAAAATAATCATTTTAATACCTTAAGATAATATATGTAACTAGGGTTTACAATGAGATGAAGCTTAAAGCTTGTATACTCATTATATTATTTGTATAATGTCTAGAAGTTGACAAGCAACTAAAAACCTTGCCAATTTAGACAAGGAAACAAGAAAGAAGTTTGTGAGGAAAAGAGGTAAATATGCTATCTCAATGTAGTTTAAATGCCTTAGGAAAATGAGCTTGATATGCTTAATAAAATGCCTAAGGAGCCAATGGTAAATGAGCAAGTGAAATGCTCTCAAGGAGTTTATAAAGGGCATAAGTGTTGTTGTATGTAATTGCAGGTTAAAGGCAATATATATGTGGGAGATTCAGTGTTTAAGTTTAATGTATTTAAGGGCCTAAGAGCCATGTTATTTAAGGGCCTAAGTGCCAAGCAATTTAAGTTTATGCTCTATATTGTGATGTAGTGTAAAATTTGGTGAATGTTGTGTGTGAGAAGTTCTTGATGGATTTTAGGTGTTCTTGAATGAAATAAGGTAAAAACCTAAGTGTTTGGATGTGAGAATATACAAGAGAAGCTATGGCAAAATTTGGAAAATGTGTAAGAAGTTCTAAGTGTTTTAAATGAGTTTTGGTGAACTAGAAGTGTTGGAAATGCCTAAGCATTTTAAAGGAGGAGAAATAATGTCTTAAGATGTTCTAGGTAAACAAAAGGACTTAGACATCAACTAGGGTTTAGGTTGGTAAGAAATGATGCTTGGGAGATGATGTTAAAATGAGGAGAAAGCATTATGGGCATAGTGGTTATCATAGGCATGAAACACCACTTGGAAAACTAAGGAGGAAATAACATAAGTGTTAGGAATTTTGGGAAGAAATGAGTAAAGGTTTAAGGAATTAGAAAATGAGTTTTATGAGTGTTTAAGGATGTATTAAGGTGTGTTTGAAGTGCCCAAATGAGGTTAGGGTGTACTAGGATATATGAGGTGAAGTTTGGAGTTAAATGAGCAATGGAAAATAAGGGTCTGGGGCAGACCGAACTTGCGACCGAACTTGTAAGGTCGGTCGAGCCCAGTTTACCCTGCGAGAATTGGCTTCTGGAATGGACCGACCTTGGGGACCGGACTTGCAAGGTCGGTCGGGCTTGTATTTTGTGTACGGATTAAGTTTCTGGAATCGACCGAACATGGGACCGGACTTGGCAAGTTCGGTCGGGCCTGAATTTTCAAAGGGAAGAAACTCTCGGGAATGGACCGAACATGCGACCAAACATACAAGGTCGGTCGGAGTAGAAATTTTTGACGGTAATGTGTTCTGGAATGGACCGACCTTGTGTAAGGTCGGTCGGTAAGGTCGGTCGGACCAAAAACATTGTTTAAGGTTATAAAATGATATGTAATGATGGGGATTGATTAGTAATGATGTTATAAGGTTGTTTAAGACATGTTAGGTGAGTTATAATGACAATTTAGTGGGGGAAAAGATGTATTAAAATGTAAAAGTAAAACAAGTTAAAAAGTGAAGTTATGTAACTAAGTTAACGGGGAAAAGTTATAAGCATTAGACTTTAAACAATCATGATACCCCGATGTTAATAAAAGTACATGTAATGTTATCAGTTGTTCGAGAATTGCTCGAGGAACATAAGTGGACATGGTAAAGTGGACTCCGGTGACAGGTATGGTTTTCTTGCAACCTGTGTTCTACCGGATTACACCGGCTTGTATGCCAATGTGTTTTTCTGTATGTTTGCCACGTTGTAAGATAAAACATGTAATGAGTTTACAGTAATTCATTTATGTGGCGTGTTCAACTCCGATACCATTTAACCTCGGAAGTGTTAGCCTTAGTTAACTGAGTCTAGGATCACATGAGAGTTCGGTATTCGGATTAAACGACCCGAACCTTGGGACGTTCTAACCACGGCTATGCGTGTGTTAATTGTGTGATATGTGTATGTGAATGTAGGGATCTCCCTTGTGTGTTTAACCCAGTTGTAATACTGTATGGCGTGTAGTTATGATAGACTCCATAGTGGGGTTCTAACTAATATCTAAAGTAAGTATGTACTAACAGTGGTGAGGAATCCGGTTTGGCCGGTCGCGCGTTGTTTGGGAGTGGGTATCCTTCTTAGCCTTACCCTTCTCTCTGTTATGGTTGTTTCCCTCACGGGTTATGATCTCCCATTAGCTTATTCCAAAGCTTAGCTATTCTGACTTATGATCGGTTTAGGGGGAACATGTGTTTGTGTGGTGTGTTCGGGCCACCAAACCCGAACCATCTTAACTTAAGTTACTCGTCCGACTATTAGGACGGTAATGAGTGTTGTTGTTGTTGTATAACGAGCTTATCATGAGGGTGACATCATTCTCTAGGCTCACCAGTGAATTATCAATGTTTGGGGTATTTCATAATTAGTAAGAGGTGAACTGGGAATGATTGATGGACTAGTCCACATTTGGAGATGTGTTGATTATTACTAGAGTGGCTAAAAGATAGAAAATTGGAAATGAGTGAATTATTTGATGTTTGAGAATGACGTGGGAGGTGGAACTTGATTTTCTAGGGATCAAGGGAAACCAAACATAAATTGGGGTGGAAGGATAGTTTAACACTGATGTTGATCACATCTGAAATACCCCTAACCTTTAAATAATTAAATAACGATAAATAAGTATTATTTAGGGGATTATTAAACCCTAAGAAAAGTACATAAACACTTGGGCGTTAAAACGCACCTAAACTCCTTAAGGTCAAAAACGAGCATTAAAGCCCGACCTTAAGCTAACCAAGTTATATAAGCTATAAAACTCATATGAAGTTAATCAAGGATCATTTTATGACCTTTAAAACATAAGTTATCAGTTAGAACTGAGTAAAAATACAATATACCCGGGAGTTCCCTTAAGGGCTCCTTAAGGCCCGAAAGTCCCGGAAATACTTTATAAAATGAAATGGAGCATTACACCTCATTACAAATGCACCATAACACTTTACTAAACATATAAGACGAAGTCCTCATGATAAATTCGCAGTTAAACGCAAAGCGCTCGGAGGTTCCGATGAGGGCCCCATAAACCCCTGGGAATGCCCCGGAGAGGTACCGAAGTGGCACAAACTCCAATATAAAACATTCTTAGAGTTCCTATTACTAATATTCATCATTTCAAAGAGGATTCTCAAGCTACTTTCTCAAAAATAAACAAAGTGCTTGGACGAATTTCTTAACGCTCCTTTTTGCCCCGTGAGTGTCCCGGTAGCCCGAAATTGATTTGAGTTGATATAACCCCATATAACTCAATGTAACACCTGAATATATTAATATTGACTATAAAAAATGTTTATAAACATTTGTAACTCATAGCGACTACTTATATTCCAAAATATCCTTAAAGCACAAAAATGCACCTTTAGGTGTCACAAAAACGTGTTTTACGCATTTACCTTGAAGTTTTTGAGGAGCCACGAGTTGATAATATTAAAAGGGGATAAATTGACCATCTAAATCAATTAATTCCAGTACTAAACTCATAGTACATGTGGGGGCGATTTTATGATCAAAAAGGTACCTAAAATCAGCATTTTTACCTTAAAACTTTCATCTTTTACCTTATTATAAATGTACCAATTAAATGTTTTGACATATAACATGTTATAATAAGGTCTTATTACAATATAATGTGACAGGAATTAAATCAAAAATCAACCCCATCTAGTCTCCATTGTAGGCGCCATTTTTGGTCTATATTGGCTAGTTTTAGTTCAAAAATTTGTCTTATGGAATGATGACTCATCTTATCAAGTACCATGTGATATATGTCAAATAAATCAGTCAAGGGAGACCTTCATTACCGATTACCTACAAGGAAAAACAAAAAGAGTTTAGCTTATATAAAAACAATAGAATTAAAATACAAAAAGTAAGATACTAGATCTAGCTCTTTTGTACTAGGCTATAAACAAATGAAACACCCATGTTCTACCTCATGTGCTGCCGATTTGGATCAGAAAAAGGGGAGTATGATTGCTACTAAATTATTCAAATGGAACATGTACCTAACTAGCATAAATCTATGTCTAATATAAACAAATCAAAGTCCTTGTAGCAGCCCTTGATTACGGAATTCAAACAAGAATAATGGGGTTTAATTGCCTCATTAATTAGTCACCAAAATACAAACCTAACAAGCATGATCTCTTGTCTTCAATCATCAAAAAACCAAATGCCATATTGAGCTCCATTACCATATACAATAAGGAGAAAATGAGACAAGAGTAACATGTTAGTCATCTTAGAAAAATCAAAAGAAATACCTACCTATCTTGCTCTTTGTCTTCTTCTTTCAAGTTGTCAAACAAAGGCTTCCTACCCCTTATCAATCAGCCAAAAACTTTTCTAATTGAGAGACTTTTGTAGTCAAATTTTGAAGTCAAAAATCAAAAACAAAGACATAAGATAATGCCTTGAATCATACCAATTATTTCCAATTTGATTCCTTGCCTTTCTTGCCTTAAGACCTCACGTAGCCTTTCATTTCCCTTTGCCCTCATTCCCCGAATTGGTAAGCATTCTCTTGCTCTCTCTTTTCTTCTTCCTTTGCTAAGTTAATTCCTTAGAGCTCTAAAGCTCCATTAATGGTGTTCTAAGTTCTAACACCATTTTAATGTAATTTCCTAGTTAAATCTCCTAAGTCTTGAAGCAAGAAATCATCCTAGCAACTCTTACAATTTTCGCCAAGCTTAACTGTTCCAAGGAGGTTCCTAGATTCAACAACAAGATCAAGTTAAGGTATATTTTTATGTTGAAAATCCTAGTAAATTACCTTAAGCAATTTTCGAAAATTAAGAGCTTCTAAATCCATATTTGTAATGGTATGAAATATACCATGCGGAAGGTTAAAGTGTCTACCGAAGGCCTGCTAGCGGAAGGACTACTATCGGAGACCAATTGTCGGAAGGCCTGCTACCGAAAGGCCCCGATGCGGAAGGATCTACCAAGAGAGTCTACCGGAGGCCAATTGTCGGATGGCCTATACATGGAAGCCCTACTACCGGAGGACCCGCTATCGGAAGAGTTGCTATCTAAAGGATCGCTACCGATAGAGTAACTACCGGAGGGATTATTGTTAAAGTGACGGTCCGGATGAGTTAGTCCAATGCGGAAGTAGTATTTCAGTCCGGAGACCCGTAAAAGGACTGATAGCTATATTTATGTAATACTATCACATGTATAGGGGCAAAAAGGTAAACCTAGTGATAGAAAGTCTATAAATAGGAGTAGAGGGGCTCATTTATAAGGGACTCAAGTTAGAAAAGGGAGTGCTCACCCCAAATAGCTCTCTAGTATTGTAAACCAAAGAATGAATAATAGCTCTGTCTAGAAGTGGACGTAGGCCGTATTATTGGCCGAACCACTATACATCACGGTGTGGAAATCGAGTCGGGAGAGTAACCTCAATTACATCTTCATTGGCGCCGTCTGTGGGAATCGAACAACCAACAATGGTGACCACGATTAGCCACAGCAGGATATAATCGTTCGATAGGAAAACATAGAATGGAGGATTTTATGAATCTCCATGCGTATAATTTCACCAAGAAGCGACGACACGAAAAGTAGCAGCGATAATCAACATCACTTTTCTGCATCAATTACATCGCTCAGAAGCCACGGATACCGGTAATCACTAGGAAGGCCGAAGGCGTGGTTGGATCTGAACAAGGAGAGCATTGAAAACCTAAATGATTTCGGTCTGAACGGTCACCAACTGAGTTTTCAATCCATTTTTCATTCTCGATGAAAATTTAGTCATGTACGATGAACGACGAAGTAGCGCGTCCAAACGCCTTATTCGATCAAGTCATGAAGCCGAAGGGATCGGATACATCCAAGAACTCCATTTCTCGAAGCGTGATGAGAAAGCGATGCTCAGGAAAGTAAAAACGCAATTAATAGTCCAACAACTTTCGCGAGCATCCTCTCCTTTGATCTAATGCGGGAAAAATCTTTGTCGCACGATCAAGGGAAGCAGCTGAGGAATTTCAAGACAAGAGGTACGATTAACTATCATTTTCATCAGAAAAGAGGAAGTCGACGATCTTCAAGTGAAGATTAGTCAGTTCCGATTGCCGAAGGCCATGTTTTCGGAAGCGAACGAAGATTGACTTTAGCATTAGCTTCTCCCACAAGTCGATGATGATCGGAGCTATATCCCGGTCGGAAACAGTCGGAGAGCGACGCGGAGGCAGCTCAGAGAAACTTCCACCTGCAACAAGAATCATTTACGAAAAAAGACAAGTGAAGATTGCGTAGGAATTCAGCCAAAGGAACTCGATCCGACCAGTAGCAGGATCTATGATGTGCAATCGACATCACTCTCAACCACAAAGTCTCATTCCAAATTCATCTGAGTCCAACAATCAATTCCAGACGCATTCCAGGATTGAGAAAATTAGCAGAAGATTTCATCGTCAAAAGATTTCTAGATCTATATAATCCGGGACTACGCACCCTCATGAGGCCCAGGCACAATTGGAGATTCCTAGCAAATCGATGCCACCTTCATCCAGTACCGGAGAAATAAAGAAAAAGGGAAGCAGTCAAGCTACCGGTAGGATTTACCGTTTTCCACCTTCGGCGAAATCGAATCCACCTATGCATAATCAAAAGCCACCGGTGAATATCAAGCTACCGGCAATATCATGCTACCGGTGTGACCTTTGTTTTGAACGTAGCAAGGAAAGCAAAGCAAGGAAAAGGGAGAAGCTGTTAAGCCCGGCCAAAAAGTTTTGGGTGAGGTCCCGCGCATGATGAGTTCAAGCCTGGGCAGAAGAATTATGTGTAGAAATTATAAAATCAAGATGATTAGCTCCTGCTTTCCGCTCAAGATCATGGCAACTGATGGAGCAGGATAGGATAACTTCCGGTGAATCTGATAAAGTAATAAAAGGAAAGGGAAGGAGGAGTTCATTATCTTCCCGAAAGAAAAAAGGTGACCGCTGCTGCAAATAGGAAATATTGCTCTAATTCTGCTGCAAAATTTTCCCACCGATACGGGTATTTTCCACCCGGGATGACCTCAGAAAACTTTCTACCGGAATCAGAGGAGTAAACTCCCCAAACTCGGAACGATACTAATCTACCGGGAGTCAAATGCAAAAAATCATCTCTATTGGTCTTCACCAGTAAAAGACTTATTTCTTCATCGGTAGGTCTACACCGGTAACAGTTTGGTCCTTCTCCAGTAGCAATCTCTCATCTTCACCGATAGCCAATTCCCACCCCTGCCGACAACAAATGTGTTACGTCCACCGGTGTTAACTCTCCACCTCCACCGACAATAGTATGGTGTTTTACCGGTAATCATCGCCTAAAACCTTTTCCAGAGGATCTGGAAGCTGTACAGCAACGATCAAGTCACGGGCAGCAAAAAAAAAGGGGTTTCTTTGCAACAAATCATGATGAGCGCTGCCTGACAGAATGGAAATTTAGCTGATAGTCTAAGGAGGTAATTATCTCGGTGGGCATGTTACTCCAAGTGATGGAGGCAAAAGATCCCGAAAACCTCGTGAGTCATTACCACTACAATAGGCCCCATAAGGATAAGGTCAATCGATAGCACAAATCCTAAGTGACCGTCTACCGGAAGATTAAACTCGGGCGAATAACTGTTGAGTTCCGGGCGAATAATTTTTGAGAAAAGGACTATGTTCGGAACTTCAATAAAGGTAGCACTGAGAAAGGAGCACCTCTCTTCAATAGGGGGGACCGAAGGAAAATCATAAGTGGTGGTCAACATATTCAGTGGCAATTGCCTAAAATGGTGAAGAGTGAGAAGTGTTACAAACAACATGGAGAAAAGGAAAAGGTCCTTGGCTCGCGATATTCCAACTAGCCTGTTCTCTGAAATAGACGTATGCAGACCGAAGGAAGGCCAACAAGAGGAAAGATTAATACATTCCAGAAATCCTCAGAACGGAGATCAGCCTGGACCTACAAAAGCCTACCAAGATCCCACCGGTAAGACGGTGAACCTATTGAGAGACAGAAACCGGAGGGGTATCACCAAAGTATCGGGCTGGTACCTGATAGTAATTGGTTTTACCGGAAACACCATGGTAAGATAGGACAAGGCACGAGCCTCTATCGGAGCAAATTGAAAGTTCCTACCGGACCAGACACGAGCCGCGACATCCCTCAAACGGGCAATATTCCTCAAGGGCACATAAATTCAAAGAATAATAGTGGTAAAGCTTCCGGTAGATATTTGGATATTCCTCTCCGGTAGAAATTTGGATATCCTCTCCGGAAGAAATAGGTTGGTAGTAGTAAAGAAAGCACTTTGTACTACCGGAAGAAGCCCTTTGTACTACCAAGAAATTGCAGATCCAACAGCGAATAGAAAACAATGAATTACCGAAAGCTTCACACCGACATACTTTGGATTAATGCGTCCGTGAGGAAGTTATCAAAACTGGATAAAAACTCCTACCGGAATAGGACACAAGTTGCTGCCACCGAATGCATAATGTTTCTACCGGGAGGGAAATTGCTACATATAAGCAATAAGTATTCTTCCAATCTGGGAATTGCTGTGAAGAAACTGTCCAATAATACCTCTCGGACAGAACAAAGTCAAACCCCCACTGATTTTACCGGTGTTCGAGATTCACTAAAAGTTCATGTCTGGGACTGTAACCCTGAAGCCAATTAATTGAGGACGTTCCACCAAGTTATTCTTCCGCCGGTAACAATCCATCGGTAATATCATTCTAACCGGTAAAAAAGAGGTACCAACTTTTGATATTTCATTGTGAATATTCTTTTATCATTGGGAGTTTGCGAAAACTTTTTTCAGAGGATTGATCACCCTCTGGTTTTCAAAAATGAAATATTTTAAAAACAATTTCTGGTTATTTCTGATTTACTTAAAACCAAGGCCAGCGAGTCTTGAGAAAAGAAAAGAAAGACAAAAAATGTACCCGACGATCTCACCATTGGCCATGGTAGAGTGTTTTGTATCCGACGATCTACCATCAACGATGGTAGTGTAATTCATCCGACGATCTCGCTGTCTTACTGCCAGTAGAGTGTTAATCCGACGATCTCACCGGCTCGAAGTCGGTAGAGTGTTAAACAGACGATCTCACCATGTGTACAGTGGTAGAGTGTGAAAGCATAAAAGTGTAACTAAGGGGTTACCAAAAGAAATCTTGGCAAAAAACAAAAAGAGCAGTCTAAAATTCTTCATTATAAGAATCTCCAACTTTTGGGAAGCAATAGAATTTTTAGGAATTCCTTTTGTTCAGCTCAGACTTGTGCTATCCATGTACTTAGAAAGGCTGCTCTAAACAACCTATAGGCTGTATATTTGGGTTTTTTATCCCCGTGATTAATATGCTCTAACTAACAAAAAACTTTTGGGAAGTCCGGTCGCTCCGGGCAGCCCAAAAGACAAATATCTTGTAATCTGTTAAATTTAGGTATGCAGGTCCAAGGAATAAAGTGATTCAAGCGGGAATCTGATTATGAAGTAATATCCCATTATTATTATTATCTCGGACTTCTTGAGATTATTATGGTCTTCTGGAATTATTATGGTCTTCTGGAATTATTATGGTCTTCTGGGATTATTATGGCCCTTCGGAATTCCAGATCTTTGGATTTCTTATTATAGCACGTTCAAGGAGCGGAGACCTTTTTTCTGGAGTACAAGTGGGACTTCATCGCCCCCGGAACCTGTGGGACTTCTTTGTTACCGGAAGACAAGCTCTTACATAGGCTAAAGTTTTCAAGTTCATTTCCTTTTTAGGCAAAAGAAAAAGAACTTGTGGGACTAGGAGATATATACTAGAAAAGAAAAGAGTACAGAGTGTAAATTTCATCTTCTTTTTATAAGTTCCACTTTTTAGTGCTAAAAAGTAGAACTTGTGGGACTGATGTAATGGTATGAAATATACCATGCGGAAGGTTAAAGTGTCTACCGAAGGCCTGCTAGCGGAAGGACTACTATCGGAGACCAATTGTCGGAAGGCCTGCTACCGAAAGGCCCCGATGCGGAAGGATCTACCAAGAGAGTCTACAGGAGGCCAATTGTCGGATGGCCTATCGATGAAAGCCCTACTACCGGAGGACCCGCTATCGGAAGAGTTGCTATCTAAAGGATCGCTACCGATAGAGTAACTACCGGAGGGATTATAAGTGACGGTCCGGAAGAGTTAGTCCAATGCGGAAGCAGTATTTCAGTCCGGAGACCCGTAAAAGGACTGATAGCTATATTTATGTAATACTATCACATGTATAGGGGCAAAAGGGTAAACCTAGTGATAGAAAGTCTATAAATAGGAGTAGAGGGGCTCATTTGTAAGGGACTCAAGTTAGAAAAGGGAGAGCTCACCCCAAATAGCTCTCTAGTATTGTAAACCAAAGAATGAATAATAGCTCTGTCTAGAAGTGGACGTAGGCCATATTATTGGCTGAACCACTATACATCACGGTGTGGAAATCGAGTCGGGAGAGTAACCTCAATTACATCTTCAATATTCTCTTCATTATTTCATGAAGGAAACTTTGATCTACAATCATCCCAAGGTGTACCAAAATACCATGTTAAATTCCTAAGGTAAACCCTTGCAAAATTACTCCAAGTATTATTTATAAATTCTTGTTAGAAGTCTAACAAATGGATCTCCTACATATGTACAAGGAGGCCGAATTACCTTCGTCAAAATAGCATTTGAAGAGCTTGGAATTCAAGGAGAAATCAAGTACAAGAATTGTCTTGATTTAAGGAGTAAGTTTATATAATTAAGGTTATTAAGTTTAAGTTTGATTTAAGCTTCAAACTTTGGTATAAAAATTATGTATAACCTCTAAATAAATTAAGGCCAAAAATATTGGGTTATATTTCCAAGAAAATAATTTATAACATATAAGGTAAGATTATTACCTTAAGGTATAAAAATGTGTCACAAAAATTAAATATGATACATATACAATTAAACCGAATGGTCTAGGGATTAAAGGTTCTATTTTAAGTTATAATCATTCTAAGTCATTAGCATAATTTTAAGAAGTGTTATATGGCTTATTTACATTTATATATATTTATTATAAGGTTTAAATCAAGTTTTGAAAACTATATAGTAAGTTGAAATTAAAGCCGAGAGTATAATGAACTATTTGGTGATTTTCAAAATATATAAGTATACTAACTTATATTATAAATTTTGGGAACATTAAAAATAGCTACAAGTATTTAAATGGCTAGTTTAATAAGTTATGTGGCTAAAATGTGAAATTTGAAAAGTTGTGGTATTAAATGTGATTGTCGAGAACATAAGGGTTCATTTGGTATATTTATGGTATAATATAAGGTAGGAATTAATATTATGAATTTTGGTGAATTTAAATAAGTGTACAAGTGTTAAAATAACATTTTATAATGTTTTGGGGCTATTTTGTAATTATTTAGAGGTTTAGGAGTATAGCCGAATTACAAGTGAATTTATGGGTATATTAAAGTATTAATTATGAAATTAAGTCTTGGTCAAAGTGTTGACCAAAAACTTTGGGTTAAAATGATTTATGACATAAAATATTAAGTTTATAAAAGTTTTGGGGTGGTTATATAATTTATGAAAGTTCAATTACAAAAACCGAAATGGTTAAGGGGTGAATTTATAATTAATAGAATTATAAGGGTCTTTTCGGTATTTTAAGAAATTAAATATTAAAACTATATTTTATAAGTTAATATTTAACTTATATAAAGTTTTTGGGGTTAAAATGTAATTATAGAAAATATATGTTGATAACGAAATATAGATGTGGTTATATGGTAATTTTTGAAAGTTAATATGCTTAACCTACAATTACCAAAAGTTAATGTGAACATTAGGTAATTTATAAAAATTAGATACTCCATTTGTAATTACCGAAATATTAAGTGGTTAAATAGTAAATTATAAAGTTATATGGTCATTTGGTAATTTATAAAGGTTGTTGGGTATAAAATGTTAATACCGAATTAATAAGGATGGTTTTGTAATTTAATAAAGAAAGGAATTAAGACTATGTGATATGCTATAATATGGAATATAATATAAAGTTTATAAAATAAAGGTGGTTATAATAAAAATAACCAAATGGTATAATATAAAGAATAAGTGGAAATAATTTTGGGTATATGATTAAAGAAATAGAAATATGCTACAAGGTAGAAATTTATTATCACATGTGAATATCACATAAAATAACGAACTATTGAACTACCTAGAGTCACTGTTAAAATAACAGAGGAAAATTAATAACATACAAAGTTAGTATACAACGAGTATAAACTCTTCAGTGACAATACTGTAATATATAGTGGACTGTCATATTAATATTACCCGTTATTGCATGTATAAATAACAGCGTACGGGAAAGAATTACTAGAGCGTGAATTGTCAAGCTAGTTATTACTACGGTGAACGGTATGTTAATTATGTGGTCTGAATGTCCTAAGGATTTTCCTAAGGTCCAGACGTGTGTGCCTAATTGTGAAGGGCGATATCTGTGATTTTATGTATATTATTTTGTATACTGTATTGCTCAACACTGTTGTGCTTTATTTTACGCGAACGTCTTATGACTGGAAGTTTATACATCTAAACTGAAAAAGAAAAAGACTAACTGACCTTTACGTATTATTAAACCTAACTGATGGTCAACTGTTACAGTCTTAACTCAGGGATTGGATATTGTATCATTGACTAAAGGGCTAACTTATAAAGAGAGGAATCCAGACTGTTTCGACTTTCTGGTTGCGCATCATGATCACTACGAGAGACTTCAATGTGGAGTCACTCAAGGGAATCCATTGTCCACATTCGACGATGGCGGAGGGCACTGCCGTTGGTGCACAGGTTCGACCGGATCGGTCAATATATTATCCAGGGCCTTAAGGTCAGCTGTTAACGATTCCATTGGAACCCAGGGGACTACTGTCCATTAATAAGTTTTAAGGGTTGTCTTGACATGACGCCTGAGGTGGAAATTAATTGGAAAAGTTTAAGTGATTGGTTAAAGGACAAGGGCCAGGTGGCCAACTAACAAGTACAGTTTAATACGCGTATCTTGTTGAATACTGTTATGGATTGTTGGTGTTTGAATATTGGTTGTGGTTATTATTATGCACTGATGTTTGCATGTGGACTATTGTGTGATTGTTTGATATTATAGTTATTTCTATTATTATTGTGAACCGGTATATCTTGTAAAGAATCTAATATCAAGATGGCTAAAACGACTTAAAGAATCTAGGTGACTTAGGACTACATTTAGCATACCAGCATTTCGATTGCTGAGCCCTGCAATGGGCAAACATTTCAGGTTACTGAAGAAGACACAAGCCGGAGTGCGAGGAATAGGGTAGCTGCTATGTTTTAATAAACACTCTTAAGTTTTATTTGGTATTGTAATAAGGAGTTTGTTGTATTCAGTTAGCTGCTCATTTAGTTTGGATTTGGTCTGTAATAATTAGAGTGCTCAGTATCTGTTCATCACAGCATGAGGAGTTAAGGTTGTTGGATGGAGTAACGATGCCTTGTTACTCACAAGGGTGAGTAACGGCGTGTAACACCAAGGTTAGATAGTTTTTATTTTCCGCTACGACATTATTTATTTTGCCACGACCTGCGACGTTATTACAGGTTTAGGACTAGGGATGTTACAACATCGGGGTTGAATGATTCCTGAAACTCCCTACAAGTGGTCACAATTAATCACGTTAGAATAGAGGCAGTTAGCATAAAAGTGGACTTGGAGTTGATTGTATTTTCAATTAGATGAATTATTCCTCATTTGACCTCGTAAAAAGGATTTCCTTTTTACTGAGTCTCACCCATGAAGCTGAAATACCCCAAACCTAAGTATGCTAAGTAAACATCAATTTATGATGTAATAAGGCTAAAATATGCCTAAGGAACATTGGTAGACA
Source organism: Limonium bicolor (assembly GCA_023374045.1). Taxonomy (NCBI): domain Eukaryota; kingdom Viridiplantae; phylum Streptophyta; class Magnoliopsida; order Caryophyllales; family Plumbaginaceae; genus Limonium; species Limonium bicolor. The sequence continues at coordinate 280,140,154 of CM041780.1, forward strand.
ATTTAAACCAAGGAAAACACAACAAAACACCTTAAGGACAATTTAGGCAAAAATGTGCTCTAAGCTTGGAGTGACTTTGGTTAGCACCCAAATACCATTATAAGACTTTATTAACATGGTAATGGATATTTTAAATCAATTACCAAAGAAAACTAAGCTCAAAGACAAGCTTAAACACAAAATGTGCTTTAAGACTCCTTAAAGCACCTTTTTGAGAAATTGTCTTAGAAATGGGTTTTGAGTGGCTAAATGACCATGATTACACCTTAATCAACATGTGTACTAATAAGTATCACATTAGGAAGCCTAAATCAATGAGAAACCAAAAATTTCACAAATTTGTGCTCTAATTTGTGAATAGTGCCAAATAGTGCCAAGTTTAAGTTTTAGTCAACTTGAGTCAATAAGTTGGTTAACAAAGACCATGACTAGCCTTATTTAATAAAGGGGCCGGTTTTCTAAGGGTGGTGAGTCACCACAACATGCTAGCTAAGTTGGAAAAAGAGAGGGAAATAAAGTAAGGTAACTATTCACCTTTTAAGAAAAGTAACTCATTTAGCTTACCTCTCTCCTCTTCTTTCTTCATTTCTCTTCTTCCCATCGGTTTCTCCTGCCTCCTCTCTTCTCCATTCACGTGATAACCAGCTCCATTGTTGCCACACCTTGCTTTGCCCACCAAGTCTCCATTTTAGCTCCAAATAAAAAACTAAACACATATTATTCTTAGTTAGCTCAAGCTCTAGCTTTCTATCTTCTCAAAGTTTGAAAAGATTCATTTTGGAGCCATGGGAAATGGCCATTAGAGGAGGAAAGCCTAGCTTGAGGTGTTCATTGTCTTCTCCATTCATTCAAGGTAAGGAAAATGTAAGAAAAACCATGTTTCCACCACTTCTTCTACTTGGCCAAAAATTTACTACTCATGGGGCTTTGTTTTATGCCTTGTTCTAGCTTGTTTTATTCATCATGGACTAGTGGAGGTCCTCTTTCATTCAATGCCCAAGTCTACTTTGAGACTTCAAAGGTAATCATCCACTTTTATACCTTAGAACACATTTTTAACCTAGGTTTTCAGGTTGGTGTATTGTTTAGCACTCATGGGAGTCATTGAATATTGATTAGAACATTGGCAAAGGAAATCTAAGGTTGGCCGAGATTCATTCAAGAAGAAGGTCTAAGGAGGAAGTTAAGATAAGGTTGGAAAAACAAGGTAAAATGCTTACCTAATGGTGGTTTAAGGTTTAAGGGGTGGTATTTAGATAAGTACTAATGTAGCTTAAAGCTTACATTAAGTAATGGGTTATATAACCTAGGAAAAAGAATTTAAACAAGCTTATGAACTTGTGACTAAGGAGCCAATGGGAATGAGTTAGTAATATAAGTTTAAGAGGGATTTTAAGAGAATTATAACTACTATGAGATTGATTGGTGTATTTGCAGATTGAAAGCTTATATATATGGAAATTCAGTGTTTAAGTTTAAGTCATTTAAGGACCTAAGAGCCATGTCATTTAAGAGCCTTGGTGCTATGCAATTTAAGATTATTGCACTATATTGAGTTTGTTGTGAATAAGTTGATTTGGGTGAGAAAATAAGATGAGAAAGGACTTGATGTGTGTGAGTTGGTTGAATGAGGAAAACAATGCATTTGGGCATGATAAAATACTAGAGAAGCTATGGCGAAATTTGAATAGAAAACAAAGCGTTTAAGTGGTGGTGGTGAGTTAATGTGCCCTAGGGTTTACTAGGGAGCATGAAGAGGAATTGGAGTGGAAATGAGTTAACTAAGTAGGTCTTGAGGTTTAGGATGACCCAGAGTTGTCTAGGAGGAATTAGAGTTTAGATGGGTGTATTGAATACACCAAAGTCATGGAGAGAGGAATGGTAAGACTTGTGCAAATTTGGAGGAGAAGGTGTATAATGCTTTAAGATAATTTAGGTATGAACTAGGGAATATAACAATGAGAGTTTTGAGAAGCTTGTGTGAGTGTGATGGTGCTAGTAGTGGACTAATGAGGTTTAGTTTAGATGGTAATGAGTGGACTTAGGTGATGGAAGAGAAAGGTGTGGGAGAATGTTGTCAAATGTCAAGGAAAATGACTAGGAATGTAAAAGAGTGTATGATCATGAGAATGGTGAGTAAGTGAGTAAAAGGAGATGGAAATGTCCAAGGAGGGTGTAGGATAGTTAAGGTAAAGAAGAACAAGGTTAAGGTGCTAAGAGGATGGGGAGAAATGCATAGGTAAGTTCATGAGTTTAGGTTGATGAGTAGAAAAAAAAGGAAAAAAAGGAATTGTGCATGGACATGCAAGATAACCTTGGAAGGTTTAGCAAGCAAAGAGGGGATGCAATAATGCTTAGGGAGAGGTTATATTGATTGGGAAGGAAACACTTTGGATAGTTAGAGTTTTAGACAAAAATTACATGTTGGAAAGATAAGGAAATAAGTAACATGTGTTAGAAATTCTTGTAAGGATTGAGAAAATGGTTAAGGAGGTTTAAAAGGATGTTCTAAGGTGAGTTTAAGTGTCTATAAGGTATTAAGACATAATGGGACACTTGTGGAAGAGTTGGGCATTTTTGCAAGAAAGGAGATAAGTGTTTAAGGGTGTAGAAGATGAGTATTCTGGCCTGTCCGAACTTCCGTCCGAATTTGGAAGCTCGGACATGCCCTGTTGCGATTAGAATTTTTGAGTCTCGACCAGAGTCCGAACTACCGTCCGGACTTAGATGTTCGGACACTTGAAATTCTTCCTTTGATTTTTCCTCGGCCTATGTCCGAACTTAGGGAAGTTCGGACACATGTTCGGACACACCTCTGGTTGCACCCTTTTGATTCTCGACTTGCGTCCGAACTTGGTAAGCTCGGACACAAGTTCGGACGCGGTGCTGTTTTGACCAAAAACTTTGTTTAAGGTTAGGAAATGATATCTAATGGTGGGGATTGATATGTAATGATAATATAAGGTTGTTTAAGACATGTTTGGTGGGTAACAATGATAATTAAGTGGGTGAATAAGAATAAGTTATGAGGAGAAGTGATTCACTTAAGATTAAGTTTATAAGAACTTAAGTGGTGTTAGATGGGGATCATTAGAGACTAAGTGAGTTAAGTAAGTTAGCTTTATTGGAAAAGTAATTAACAACCTAAAATTGAATGAATGTTTTAGGGTTTGAGAATTTGGACTCCAGAGGAGAGTAAGCAACCGAACGACCAACGGTGGACGGTACAGTTCTTCTTGTGACCTGCTTGCTAATGAGGTGTCCCTCGGCTTGTGTGCTATTTGTTTTTGTGTGCTCACTAAACAAGATAAAGCATGCAACCGGAACATTATGTTTATTGTATTGTTGTGTGATGTTTGAAAACTAACACAACTTACCGTGAGAACTTACTAACCAACGCTTAGTAAGGATTTTAGTGAGACTAAGGAACGCTCCCTAATATTAGTTTGTTATAAACCGAAAGAGGTTAACCAACAAACATGGTCTTGAGACTACTACTAACTGGAACTTAAGGGGGGAGTGAGGAACCCGGGACTGACTCCGGTCATGCATGCTAAGGAAAGGGGGTCGGTATCTATAGCAGATCTGACTTCCGCTTAAGGACTAGTCTTCGGACTAGTAGCCTAGGGTCGGTTGGCCGGCTCAGCTACATTGGACATCCAGTCCAAGGTAGGTGGCTTTAAGATGGCGTGGGGGGATCTAGCCTACATCCCCAATAATTTAAGAATGTTGTTTATTGCGAGTAAGTGTCCTGCTGCTGGCTAGGGTTAACCAAGCCCTACGAAAATAAACAACAAACTAAGGGTTAACCTGTTCCCAATGAGAGAACGGTTGGCATATATAGATAAGGTTGAGATAAGTTGCAACCATTCCTATTAAAAGGATGGTTTGCATTATAAGACTGAGATAAGCTACTCCCATTCCTTTTTAAAGGTTGGTTGTTGCTAAGACTAAGATTGAGGTAAGATAAGGATAGACTAAGATTAAGAGGGAAAATAACTTAAGGAGTTAAATAATTAACTCTCTAATTATGGGAACGCATTTAAGTCGTTCATTATGTTTGAACTTTGATTGTTCATATTTGGATTGTTGTTTACTGCACTTTCTATTATGTTGTGCATCTAATCAACCTCCATGCTATCAACAATTAGTCGTCATAGCCACACTAGCTTGGGGGCCATGAGAGGATCGTACCAGCATTCGTGCTGACCCCTTTTGGGGGCTGTTTTTACTACACAGGTGAACGTCAGGAGGCGGCCGTCGCGAGAGTAGATGGGGTACAAGCGTTACGGGTTAAGTGTGGCCTACGAGTTGTGCATGTACACTTGTATGGCAATTTGAGTTAGTAAGATGTATAGGATGTGAGGGGATTGTAAGAAGGATATGTATTTGGTTAAGATTTGTATGCACTAATGTTCGGTATATTCTATCAATCAGACCGTGGCAAGGTCCTGGAGTGTATTGAATTTCGTTGTGACATTTATATATATGTTGTTAAGTTGCGAAACCACGATTGGATCGAGATGGGGTGTTACAATTATAAGACTTTATTAACATGCTAATGGATATGTTAAATCAATTACCAAAGAAAACTAAGCTCAAAGACAAGCTTAAACACAAAATGTGCTTTAAGACTCCTTAAAGCACTTTTTTGAGAAATTGTCTTAGAAATGGGTTTTGAGTGGCTAAATGCCCATGATTACACCTTAATCAACATGTGTACTAATTAGTATCACATTAGGAAGCCTAAATCAACGAGAAACCAAAAATTTCACAAATTTGTGCTCTAATTTGTGAATAGTGCCTAGTTTAAGTTTTAGTCAACTTGAGTCAATAAGTTGGTCAACAAATACCATGACTAGCCTTATTTAATAAAGGGGCCGGTTTTCTAAGGGTGGTGAGTCACCACAACATGCTAGCTAAGTTGGAAAAGAGAGGGAAATAAAGTAAGGTAACTATTCACCTTTTAAGAAAAGTAACTCATTTAGCTTACCTCTCTCCTCTTCTTTCTTCATTTCTCTTCTTCCCATCGGTTTCTCCTGCCTCCTCTCTTCTCCATTCACTTGAGAACCAGCTCCATTGTTGCCAGACCTTGCTTTGCCCACCAAGTCTCCATTTTAGCTCCAAATCAAAAACTAAACACATATTATTCTTAGTTAGCTCAAGCTCTAGCTTTCTATCTTTTCAAAGTTTGAAAAGCTTCATTTTGGAGCCATGGGAAATCACCATTTGAGGAGGAAATACTATCTTGAGGTGTTCATTGTCTTCTCCATTCATTCAAGGTAAGGAAAATGTAAGAAAAACCATGTTTCCACCACTTCTTCTACATGGCCGAAAATTACCACTCATGGGGCCTTGTATTTATGCCTTGTTCTAGCTTGTGTTTATTCACCAAGGACTAGTGGAGGTCCTCTTTCATTCAATGCCAAAGTCTACTTTGAGACTTCAAAGGTAATCATCCACTTTTATACCTTAAACACATTTTAACCTAGGTTTTCATTCCTTAAGGTTGGTATATTGTTTAGCACTCATGAGAGTCATTGAATATTGATTAGAACATTGGAAAGGAAATTTAATGGGTGGCCGAGATTCATTCAAGAAGAAGCCTAAGGAGAAAGTTAAGAGAAACTTGAGAAAACCAAGGTAAATTGCTTACCTAATGGTGGTTTAAGTTTTAAGGGATGAGTTTTAGGTGAGTACTAATGTAGCTTAAAGCTTACATTAAGTAATGAGTTATATAACCCAGGAAAAAGGGAATTTAAACAAGCTTGTGAACTTGTGACTAAGGAGCCAATGGGAATGAGTTAGTAAGATAAGATTAAGATGAATTTTAAGAGCATTATAACTACTATGAGATTGATGGGTGTATTCGCGGGTTGAAAGCTTTTATATGTTTTAAATTCAGTGTTTAAATTCATGTCATTTAAGGGCCTAAGAGCCATGTCCTTTAAGGGCCTAAGAGCCATGTTATTTAAGAGCCATAGTGCTATGCAATTTGAGATTATTGCATTATATTGAATTTGTTACGAATGAGTTGAATTGGGTGAGAAAATAAGATGAGAAAGAACTTGTTGTGTGTGAGATGGTTGAATGAGGAAAACAATGCATCTGGGCATGATAATATACTAGAGAAGCTATGGCGAAAATTGAGTAGAAAACAAAGTGTTTAAGTGGTGGTGGTGAGCTAATATGCCCTAGGATTCACTAGGGATCATTCTGAGGAATTTAAGTGGAAATGAGTTAACTAAGGTGTTCTTGAGGTTTATAATGACCTAGAATTTTCTATGAGGAAATTAGAGTTTAGATGGGTGTATTGAACACACCAAAGTCATGGTAAGAGGAATGGTGAGACTTGTGCATAAATTTGAAGGAGAAGGTGTATAATGCTTAAGATGATTTAGGTATGAACTGGGGAATATAACAATGAGAATTTTGGGAAGCTTGTATAAGTGAAGAGGATGCTAGTGGTGGAACAATAAGGTTTTAGTTAGATGGTAATGAGTGGACTTAGGTGATGAGAGTGAAGATTGAAGGAGAATGTTGTCGATTGTCGAGGAAATTAGCTAGGAATGTATAAGAGTGTAAGATCATGAGAATGGTGAGTAAATTGAGTAAAAGAGATGTAGATGTCTAAGGAGGGTGTAAGATGGTCAAGGTAAAGAAGTACAAGGTTAAGGTGCTAAGAAGATGGGAAGAAATGTATAGGTAAGTTCATGAGTTAAGGTTGATGAGTAACAAACAGAAAAGAGAGGAATTTGTGCATGGATATGCAAGATGACTTGAGGAAGTTTTGGTAAATGAATTGAAGCTGGAAAATGATGTTTATGAAGTGGTCAAACTTTTAAGGAGGGAACACTTGGGTTGGTTGAAGTTTGGGTAAGGTTACAAGTTGGAAATGTAAGGAATTATATGATAAGTGATAGGAATTTTTGTAAGAATTTAGTAAATGTCTAGGAAGATCTTTGGTGGTTGTTTTAATAAGTTTGGTGGATGTTTTAAGGAGGGTTTATGTGCCTAAATGATGTAGGACATATTGGAAAACTTGTGGAAGAGTTTGAAAACAATTAGACAATTTAGGAGAAAAATTTGTAGTGGACCGACCGAGGGGCCGACCCAGTTCTGGGTCGGTCGGACTGTAAATCAACTAGACGGAAATGTTTCTGTAATTGACCGACCCAGGGGTTGGGTCGGTCGGTGGGTCGGTCGGGCAAAGTTTAATGAAGAAAAATGTTTCTGGAACGGACCGACCCAGAAGGTCTTGAGTCGGCCGGGCTGCCCTTGGGTCGGTCGGGTGAGTTTTAGAAGACAGAAAGGTTACTGGAATGCACCGACCCAGGGGTTGGGTCGGTCAGTGGGTCGGTCGACCCTTAAGATTTAAAAAAAATGAAACCCTAAGAAATTTTAGTGGTATTAATGGTACCCCATTAAGAGGGCATTGATGATTAGAGGTATAAAGACCTAAGGGATTAAGTTAAGTATAAACTTAAAAGTTTAAGGTTAAGTTGTAAGAATAAGTTGTAAAACTTAAGAGATGTTAGGTGGGGAACCATTAAGGGTTAAGTAAGTTAAATAAGTTGAGTTAAGTTAAGAAATTAGCCACCCGATTCGATTAATGTTTTAGGGTGTGAGTAAGTGGAACTCCGGAGGAGAGTAAGCAACCGAACGACCAACGGTGAACGGTACAGTCTTCTTGTGACCTGCTTGCTAACGAGGTGTCCCTCGGATTGTGTGCTATTTGTTTTTATGTGCTCACTAAACAAGATAAAGCATGCAAACCGGAACATTAAGTTTATTGTATTGTTGTGTGATGTTTGAAAACTAACACAACTTTCCGTGAGAACTTACTAACTAAAGTTTAGTAAGGAATTGTGTGAGACTAAGGAACGCTCCCTAATATTAGTTTGTTAATAACCGAAAGAGGTTTAACCAACAAACTTTGTCTTGAGACTTCTACTAACTGGAACTTGGGGGGAGTGAGGAATCCGGGACTGACTCCGGTCATGCATGTTAAGGAAAGGGGGTCAGTATCTAAAGCAGATCCGACTAAGGACTTGTCTTCGGACTTGTTGCCTAGGGCCGGTTGCCGGCTCAGCTACATTGGACATCCAGTCCAAGGTAGGAGGCATTAAGATGGTGTGGTAGGATCACCTAAATCCTAAATTATAAGATAAGTTGTTTATTCAACCAATGGAGTTAATAGCTCATTGGCTAGGGTTGCTTTTGACCCGACAAAAATAAACATTGAGGTAAGATACAATCATTTCTATTTAAAGAGTGGTTTGTATTCTAAGATTAAGATAAGGGTTGAGATAAGTTGCAACCATTTCTATTTGAAGGATGGTTTGTATTCTAAGACTGAGATAAGCTACATCCATTTGTATTTAAAGAATGGTTTGTTTTCTAAGACTAAGATAAGGACTAAGATTGAGGTAAGATAAGGTTGGATTGAGAATAAGAGGAAACATAACCTAAGGAGTTAAATAATTGACTCACTAATTAAGGGAACGCATTTAAGTCGTTCTTTGTGATTGAACTTTGATTGTTCACATTTGGATTGTTGTTTATTGCACTTTCTATTATGTTGTGCATCTAATCAACCTCCATGCTATCGAAAATTAGTCGTCGTAGCCACGTTAGCTTGGGCGCCATGAGAGGATCGTACCAGCATTCTTGCTGACCCCCTTTGAGGGCTGTTTTTACTACACAGGTGAACGCCAGGAGGCGGCCATCACGAGAGTAAGATGGGGCACACGTGTTACGGGTTAAGTGTGGCCTACGAGTTGTGCATGTACACTCGTATGGCATTTTGAGTTAGTGAGATGTATAGGATGTGAGGGGATTGTAAGAAGGATAAGTATTTGGTTAAGACTTGTAAGTACTAATGTTCGGTATATTCTGTTAGTCATACCGTGGCAAGGTCCTGGAATGTAATTGAATCCGCTGCTACGTTTGTATTTATGGTGATAAGATTGCGATAACCACGATTGGATTGAGATGGGGTGTTACAAAAGTGGTATCAGAGCGTAGTTACGCTTTGTTGACAGGAATTACCGAACTTAGGAGAATACTAAGGTTGAGTTTGAGTTATGGGTTAAAGGTTGAGTGATAGAGCGAGAGGTGCGTTAGTTAGGACTTCTGGTGTTTACCGGATATCCATAGTACCTAAACCCGCCCTCCACATCCCTAACCCTGAATATGTGGAACAAACGCCAGAGAGAAGAAAGCCTTCTCTTACTCGGGAAAAACCCGATCTGGCAGTTAGTTAACAGTAAGCAATACGAGAAACAACTTGTTGTACAATAGTTTACAAAACTTGGAGGTTTTAAATGGAGCGCAACAGTGAAACAGGCGCTACCAATAGAATTCTATCAGTAAGAGAACGGAAATTACCGGCAACATGGGTCGACATGCTACGTAGTCGAGTTACCCCACCATACCAATAATAAGGAAAGCACTATGAGAGCAATGGAGAGGGAAAAGATAAGCGATATGAGTACCAGAATGTGGTCCGAATGAGCATAATAGTAGGATAATACAAAACTTGTTAATAAGATTACTGGAAGGTCTAGTTAGAAACGGGAACTCCATACCCCGTACCATGAGAAAGCTTATAAAACCTGGCCGACACAGCGCAGGCGACAATAAGAACGTGTACTACTGTATGCCGGAATAGGACTACGATGTAGTGCCTAAAGGAGAATCATTACTTAGTAACCACAACAAAATGTGTGGAAACGGGAGCGAGAGTTAAGACATGAGTAAATAACAAGGGGTTCCCTCGGAAAGAGGAACGCCCTGATAAGTGACAGCACTGTCAAAACGGCAAAGAAACTGCTAAATGGTCAGTTATCCAAACTATAGAACATCGAAGGAGTCCCGAGGACTACCAAAGATATAAAATGTTAGGAGGAAGTACCATTACTGATACGCACAGTACCGATAACCCATCTTGCATGGCGCACTTGCCATAGCAAGTGCTTCCACGGTTAAGCTACACGGAAAGCCATCATGGCGAGATAGTAGAACACTACAGTTGTAGTACATTTTAATACCGGACTGTAAATCTATAAGAACGGGAGAATGAGACCTTGGAAGGGCTTGACGGCCTAACCATGATGAGATGAGTGGATACACCGGTCAGCAGGGAGCTGAACTTGGACAGAATACTAAACGATATAAATATTAGCAACGGTACAACCTACTACAACAACAACCGACAGTGCGGTAAGAACATCAATCCCAAACCCTGAGAGGAAAACATAAGAGATCGCTCAGTAATGCGAGCAAAACACTACGTAAGTGATAACGTATAAGGAATGCATTACGGAATACAATGGAGACCGTCGACATAAAAACTTTCAACAGGAATGGGATAAGACTCCCAGATTGATCACTAAGAATACCAGAAATAAGCATTCTTCAATGAAGATGTTGGAAAACCCAGAAAACAAGGATAAAAGAGATGAACGTAAGCTATAACCTACTAAGGATTAAAGACGTACAACCCTGGAAAAGGAAAGCTCAGAGGACAATCCCCATAGAGCGGGCATAGTCGAGCCGAACAAACTGATGAATGACAGTTAATCCTGTTTGTCTAACTCATTAACACCCAAGTATGATTAATCATCAACTGGTGGTGTAGTCAACAAATGTTGAACGAAGCGTCGAGATGGAAGCATAAGATGATAGGATGATATCCAACTTAGACACCGTAAGGCAGATGCCTAAAGCGAACCGGTCCATAATTATTTAAAAACGCGCAAGTCTATGAAACGACAGTATTGTCAAGGACACCGAGTAACCTCAGATCACCTGAATAAACTTCCATAGCAGGAAGCAGGATGCAGCACCTTACCATGAAACCCGATACTACATTTAATATGTAACCTAACGGTGGATAGTGTTCAAAGAAACAAAAACCTATAAGGATGACCTACAGATGAGTAAGAGTACAAGTAGTGAACTGAGGCATTAAGCACTAAGAGCCTACGAGCCAAGGATGTTAACCACATCAGAGCCCGAGGCGTAGTAAGTTGTAAGAGAGCTTATTTAAGCCACGAAGAAACTACAATTCGTAGATGTGAACGGTTACCAAACCTATAACTTAGATTGTGTAAAATATTGCCAAGAAAAGGCACCAATGAGAATAATGAGATAGTACATTGGCAAGGGCAGAGAACGAACCATGCTTTTTTAGGGTGGGGATACCTCTCCTTGTTGTGAGGCCATGAGTGGAAATAAAACCCCTCAATAAGGGCTTTCACTTGTTAGAGATATAATACGCTTTTATTAGAGAATGAAAACTGTAAACCTTGAGATTACCTTAGAACATACCAGACACACTTGAGTAATAAGGAAGGCTGTAGAGACAGACCTCATATCCAACACCCAGGATTTAAGAACCAGTAATCGTCAGAGATAAACATGGTGAGTGCACAGAATGACACGTCAAGTGACCAACACTCAGAAGAGCTTGTGAGTAAACGGATGACTTCTTCAGTAACCGGTTAAATTACATGGTAAATAACATCATAAAGGATGAAAGAATGTGAGAAAAATTAGCCTACTTATGAACCTGAGATTGAAGCAGAACACCTTCGTATTAAGAGATAACCATTTTACAGCACGGTATGACAACTGCCAAACACCAAAATTAGAGAACTCCCAGTGTGTTTACACCAAGAAGGGATTGAATATAAAAAAGATATTCTCCAATGAACTTACAACTAATAATGATGAGTCGGTTAAAACACTTAACTATGGAGAAATGGTGGTTGATGCGGTGGTGTGATATATGTACGGAGAAATCCTGGTCTGCATCCGTTCCAGCAGGTTGCGCAGTGTGATCACCAGAGGGGAGTCCAGGCATGGAGCCCCTTGTTGATGAATCCGATGACCGTCTTAGATCGTTGGCATTGGGTACTAATGTAGGTACACGGCTTTGGGCCACAAGGACGTTTCTCACGAAACGTCGAGGAAGCCAAATGATCTCGAATCATTGGCAATAGGACTACTGTCCAATAATAACAAAAACTTGGTGAGGTGTTAATCCATCTAACGTGACACCCAAAGGATGATGAGAGAGTTGGTGGGAGCGGGGCTCCAGAGGATTGAATAACGAACTTGCGATTACGATTTCGATATGGCGACTATTGTGCATGGTAATTAATATGTTGTTTGTGGTGATTACTTGGTGAACTGTTACGTGTTTACTTTCCGCTTATACAGTCTTTTATATATACTTGTAAACTGGAACAGCATGAAAATTGAATAGCATGCTAATCAAGACGGCTAATTAACTCATGTGGCCTAAAGGCAATTAGGATCATATAGTTCAACATACTCAGCCTCGTGTTGAGCCTTTTGGCAACCACATTTTTGCAGGTATACTATGATTGACGCCGGAGTGAGGGATTGGGTAAGGCTTTAAATTTGACTAGACAATATGTGTAGGAGGAATCAGGGATTATGTCATTGTAATCGATACGTCAAGTGATGATCGATGTGTAATTGAATCTTGATAGCTGCTCACTAGTTCTAAGAGTTATGTGGCTTTATCATGAGTTGTGTTAACCTCGTCATCACTGCGGATGGATGGTTAAGTAGACGGATGGATGGTTGTGACACCCGCCTAGTTAGTGAGAGTGTTCCATTGTGAGTATTGTGATTAATGTATTTTTAATTACTGTTGCGAAGTGATTATGGTGAGAGTTAGGATTAATAGACTGGGGTGTTACAAAAAGTGGTATCAGAGTGGAGTACCACTCTGATGGCGAGTCTAGTAACGAGGATGTGTTGTTTAAGATGAGAACTAAGGGACCGTGAGCATAGGACTTATCATGGGGAAACATGGGAAACGTGGCGAGGATCCGTCACTAAGAAATTCCTAGAAATGCGAAATATACTTGAGTGCGGGCCTGTAAAGGCACTGTGAATGTAGAAAGGTTGTGAATACGCAAATCACAAACTCCTTATATATATGTTGGGGTAAAACCTAACGGTAAATTGTGCTAAGGGTTTAACCTAACGGCAAGTGTACCGGTCGATTATAGCAAGTTTAAATCTCGGAGTATTCCCTGAGTATCGAATCCAAGGAGGCAGCGGCTAGTTTAATTTCTACTTTCACACAAAACAAGAAGAACTATAAATAACAGGAAATTTGGGGTTTTTGTTTGTGATGGTGAATGTTTGTAAAAGAGTTCACTAACAATAAATAACAGGTAAACAATTTGTTTTTGGTTTTGTTTGATAAAGGAAATTCCGGTTTACTACTTCTCTCGAGATTGCAATTTCTTCCCCTAAGTGATTTCTGCAATATTCTTGAATAAAACCCTAGAATAAGGATAATTCGTATTCGGTCTCCCGCTCCACGAATTCTAATTAGCAAAGACCGAATCCTAACTCTCATTATGAATCCACTGTTTACTAATCGCTTTAAGCATAGTCTAGATTAATGGTCAGCTAGTGTTTTTAGAGGAATTACCATCTCTATACTAACCGGTTCTTTCCCTGTAGTCAATTGATAGCCGCAGTTCTCACTTATAAGCTAACAAACTGATAGACTCAATTAATTGATCAGATTAACAAGTCTAAGAATTCATAAGGGTAAAGAACTTTATTGTACTGCAGAAAATCACAAAGGTTCAGAAATAATTATTCTAGAGATACATAGTAAACCGAAATTAAAAGCGACTACTCAGCCATAGACAAAATAACAATGCTCAATATAAACAGCATAAGGATAGAGGGATTTAGCAGAAAAACTGGTTTTAGAAGCCATCGAGACGATTCTGCAAATTCCACTCTTGTCCGGCTGTCTAGGGTCGGACGCGATCCGGACGTCTCTTGTCCGGCTGTCTAGGGTCGGACGCAATCCGGACGCCTTCTCCAGGTGCTTGTCCGGATCCGGACGTCAACCGGACGCGGCTAAATGAAGCTCGTGAGCAGGGTTTTGTCTGTGGGTTGAGGGTGAAGGTTTTACGGAGAACGATTTATGAGTGGGGGATTGATTTATCGTAGAGGAGATTTGTGTAGAGAGGGAGAAGAGAGGAATGGAGAGACTCAGAGAGTCAGGTACGATTTCAAATGAAGGCTCAAGGACTCTTTAAATAGGCTGAGGAAATAGACAGACGTTGGTGGAAGTTTGGTATCCGCTGCATTAATTGAGTATGGCTTCTACTTAAAATAAGCTGAGGTATGATAATTGCGCCGCCCGTCTGATAATTGCGCCGAAAGCTCAATTATCAGTACGAGAGCGTTTTTATTTTTCATCGCTGTGTGATGTCCGGATTGTGTCCGGGTTGTGTCCTGGTCCGGACGTGACACAGAACCTCTAGATCTGAAACTCGAAACATGTCCGGATCGTGTCCGGATCCGGACGTGAGACAGCGGTTTTGGATATGAATCTCGGAATATGTCCGGATCCGGACATGGTACATAATTCTCGTTTGGGTCACGTCCGGCTGACTTGACCCGGACACAGATCCGGACGTGAGACGTCCGGTTCTGCGTCCGGCCAGGTTGACCCGGACACGACCAATTTTTGTGTCTCTTTCCCTGATTTGTTCCCCGTTTGTTGCGTTGTAATCCTTATGATGTAAAATCTTCATTTCCCTGGGTTTTTCCTATATTTAACATATAAAGTGCATCAGTTCATATCAAAACATCAATCTTAGGAAAAACACAGAATAAGTGGGAAACATTGCTTAAATTATAGCAGATTATAAGGTAATTAAACCTTTAAAAGCCTATATGTTTCACACTTATCAACTTCCTCACACTTAAGCTTTTGCTTGTCCTCAAGCAATTAAAGAATAAGAATATCTCTAAAACCGTCACATAATCTCAAGATTAAACAGATGCAGAGGGAAATCAAGCAAAGTGACGAATGAAAGAATAATCTTGCTCTTTAGAGGTAGGTTTTCACAAACAGTGAAAGAAGAACAATTTTGTAAAAGCATAGAGAAACTAGATTGTAGAAAACAAGTTAGTTTAGCTTGGGACTTTCCACCAATTTTCATTCCTCTAACCTTTGGATGACAAGGGGTGTGAAGTAATGCCTTATTCCGCAATACCTTTCAACACCACGCACTCATGATCAAAAAATAAACTGCAATCAATTTTTCGCCTGCATGAACATTCTTTTTCAAGAGATATAAAACAATTGAATTGTTGCGAATTGTAGAGTTATTCCATAACCCAGACTTTTCTCTCTATCCATGTAACGGTGTTGGGCCAACTATCCCAGATCCTGAGACCTTAGGTAGATAGGTGTTAAGGCACCCTTAAGACTTAATAACCGGATAGACGAGGCCTGCTATTGTTAGGAAATTTTTTTTTTTTTTTTGATCAGTGGAGTACCTTGCCTTATCCTTTTCATTCCAAACATTCACTTCATTTCCAAAATCCCAAGCTAAAATAATCTGGTTTCCACAACTAGCCAATCTACCATATTTTAGTAAAAAGGGAGTATTTTACATAAAATTATTTATACAAACCTCATTAAGCAAAAAGATTCCTCCGGTTTTCACTTGGTTTAATTTCACTCGGTGTGCACAGGTATTAGAGCAGCAAAAAGCAAGTGTGGCATTAAAGAACAACTAGCATGTTTTCAGGGAAAGGTCTTTCCTTCCTCACACTTAAGAGGAGCAATGTCCTCATTGTTCATAAAAAAAAAGTGAAAAGAGCTTTCAAAACATGCTATACTCATAATGGATGCATATGCATTAAATAACCCTCAACGCAAGAAAGGTGGAACATCAATAAGTAAAATTAGGAACTGAGACTCCCCTGGTATTATAGATTGAGGAAGATGTTCTTCCTCACACTTGAAGTTTGTCAGGGGTCGAGATATTCCTCATGAGTCACAGACAGTATGCGTGTCGTCCAGAGCAAAAGTTGCGAGTTTCTAATCGATAAACAAATGCAGTGAGAAACCTAAACAGCAAGAAAAGAGAAGCAAATAATGCACCAATACCCGAAACCGATCGAGCAAATAATAACAATAAACAGTAGAACATTACCCTAGAAAAAAATCGCAATTTTTTTTTTTTTTTTTGTGTGTGTCCGGATCAACTTGGCCGGACGCAGAACCGGACGTATCATGTCCGGATTTGCGTCCGGCTGGATTTAGCCGGACACGTTGAAAACTTTTTTTTTTTTTAAATTAGATTTGTGTGTTTTTTTTTTTTTTACATGTCCGGATCTACTTGGCCGGACACCGAACCGGACGTCACATGTCCGGATTTGCGTCCGGCTGGATTTAGCCGGACACGTTGAAAACTTTTTTTTTTTTTATTTTTTTTATATAATATATTATATTATTAAATTAAAAACCATTAATCTAAGACACCTCATTATTTTAAAAATAAAAACATTTCCAAAAATATTAAATAAAACAAACACAAGAAATGCAGAAATGAAATAGCAAGAGTGTTAAGGGACTCCCTGATCCGTGATGAACATTGCCATGATATTTCCTCACACTTGAGTTCAGTGTAGCATTAGAATGAAGTACCTGAAAGATTAAATCTGCCAAACCAGAAGAACTCAAGTGGAACCAGGCAGAGTTTATTTATTAAAATCGGGGAGTCGGGGCTCATGCTAAAAATTATAAAAACTCTCAATAGATTAAAAGTAAAGTATAGCAGGTAAAAGGAAAGTGTAAAAAGAAAATAGAGAGAAGTTTTATACTGGTGGGCTGCCTCCCACCAAGCTGCCCGTCTTTTCGGTCTTTGGCTAGACCTTGGTGCATCAGTTTGAAGAGTCAGGATCCCGGAGCCAAAGTGTTGAATGAACCATATCAACATCGCTCCCTTGGTACAACTTCAGCTGTGATCCATTAACCTTGAATGCTTCCCCTTTCTCTTGTTGACCACACCAATGACTCCATAAGGGGAAACATCTGTAACTGTGAATGGACCGGACCAGCGAGATTTCAGCTTCCCCGGAAATAGTTTCAGTCTTGAATTGAACATTAGCACTCGGTCACCAATTTGAAATTCTCGTTTCACAAGCAATTTATCATGCCATCTCTTAGTCCGTTCCTTGTAAATCTTGGCATTTTCATAGGCCTCTTCTCTGAATTCATCCAGTTCACACAACTGTAGTTTCCTTTCCTCACCGGCCTTCTGAAGATCACAATTCAGAACTTTAAGTGCCCAAAAAGATTTATGTTCCAGTTCCACCGGAAGATGACATGCTTTTCCAAATACCAACTTGTAAGGAGACATTCCCAAAGGTGTCTTATAAGCTGTCCGGTAGGCCCACAAGGCATCATCCAATTTCATAGACCAATCCTTACGGGATGAACTAACAGATTTCTGTAGAATCCACTTAATCTCCCTGTTAGTTACCTCAGCTTGCCCATTGGTCTGTGGATGATAGGGTAAGGATACCTTATGTCTCACTCCATACTTTTGCAGCAAGGCTTCAAACTGCTTGTTACAAAAGTGCGATCCTCCATCACTTATGATTGCCCGTGGTACCCCAAACCTAGTGAAAATGTTTTTCTTCAAAAACTTCAGCACAACCTTTGCATCATTAGTCGGTGCAGCCACTGCTTCAGCCCATTTGGTAACGTAATCTACAGCTACCAAGATATAGAGGTTCGAATGTGAAGAAGGAAATGGCCCCATGAAGTCAATCCCCCATAGATCGAATGGTTCAACCTCCAAGATGTAATTCAAAGGCATCTCAAGCTTACGTGAAAGGTTACCTTGGCGCTGACAGCTATCACATGTGGACACAAATGCATGGCAGTCTTTATGTAGCGTCTTCCAAAAGAAACCTGCCTCCAATACCTTAGCTGCTGTCTTGGCTGGCCCGAAGTGTCCTCCAGCTTCTCTTGAATGACAGTGGATAAGGATGTCACGAATCTCAGTCTCTGGAACACACCGACGAATAATTCCATCACCACAAACCTTGAATAAGAATGGGTCATCCCACCGGTATTGCTTAACAGTAGAAAAGAATTTCTTCCGCTGCTGATACGACATTTCTTGTGGCAAAATCTGCTTAGCAAGATAATTCGCAATATCGGCATACCAAGGGTCCTCCTTAAAACCAATTGCATATACTAGCTCATGAGGAAAATATTCATTAATTGGTATACCGTTATCAGGAACTTGCATCCGTGATAAATGATCAGCAACTCCGTTCTGTACTCCGGGCTTGTCTCTCACCTCAATGTCGAATTCCTGTAAGAGTAGGATCCATCTGATCAACCGGGGCTTAGCATCAGCTTTTGGAACAAATACCTCAAAGCAGAATGATCAGTATGTATGATGACTTTGCTCCCGATGATATATGGTCTGAACTTGTCACAAGCAAAGACAATGGCCAACAACTCCTTTTCTGTGGTGGCATAGTTTTTCTGAGCGTCATTGAGTGTCTTGCTGGCATAATAGACAACTCTCAGTACCTTCTCGTGCCTTTGACCGAGGACCGCTCCCACAGCAAAGTCGCTCGCATCACACATGATCTCGAAAGGTAAGGACCAATCAGGAGCAATAACTACAGGGGCAGTCACCAACTTTTCCTTTATTGTGTTGAATGCGTCAAGACAGACCTGCGTAAACTCAAACTTTGCATCTTTCATTAGTAAATCACACAAAGGTTTTGAGATTTTCGAAAAGTCCTTTATGAATCTTCTATAGAACCCTGCATGACCGAGGAAGCTTCTGACATCTTTTACTGAGGCTGGTGGTGTTAACTTTTCAATGACCTCAATTTTGGCTTTATCTACCTCAATACCTTTGCTTGATATCTTGTGACCCAACACAATGCCCTCTTGCACCATGAAGTGGCACTTCTCCCAGTTCAGTACTAGATGAGTCTCTCTGCACCTGGCTAGAATTTGATCTAAATTTTCCAAACATGAATCAAACGTTAGTCCAAACACAGAGAAATCATCCATAAATACCTCGATACATTTCTCAAGATAATCAGAGAATATAGCAGTCATGCATCGCTGGAAGGTAGCTGGCGCATTGCATAATCCAAAAGGCATGCGTCGGTAGGCATATGTTCCATAGGGACATGTAAACGTGGTTTTCTCCTGGTCCTCTACAGCAATAGGAATTTGAAAATATCCAGAGTATCCATCCAAGAAGCAATAATACTTATGCCCTGAAAGCCTTTCCAACATTTGGTCAATGAAAGGCAGAGGGAAATGGTCTTT
The DNA here is from genome assembly GCA_023374045.1 of Limonium bicolor. NCBI lineage: Eukaryota > Viridiplantae > Streptophyta > Magnoliopsida > Caryophyllales > Plumbaginaceae > Limonium > Limonium bicolor. Next base: position 280,159,334 of record CM041780.1, read on the forward strand.
CCTAGTTGCTGCATTCAATTTCCTGTAATCAATACACACCCTATGCCCTGTAATAGTCCTTTGAGGGACTAGTTCACCTTTTTCATTGGGGATGACAGTAAATCCCCCTTTCTTTGGTACAACCTGTGTAGGGCTCACCCATTCACTATCTGAAATAGCATAGATGATACCTGCATCCAAAAGTTTGATTACCTCATTCTTCACCACTTCTTTCATATTAGGATTCAAACGTCGTTGAGGTTGAACCATTGGCTTGCAGTTTTCCTCCAAGTGAATGCGGTGGGTACAGAAATTTCCTGATATCCCCTTGATATCAGCAACAGACCATCCAATTGCTTCCTTGTTCCTCTTGAGTACCTGCAAAAGTTGCTCCTCCTGCGAATGTGTTAATCTGCAGAGATAATAACAGGTAAACCAGAGGGCTCAACTAAAAAGGCATATTTTAAATGACTAGGGAGAGGTTTTAGCTCTAAGGTGGGTGGTGCTTTGATGGAAGGAATCAACTCCTTAGGCTCTCGCTCTAATCTCTCCTTCTCCATATGAGCACCCCTGCGAAATGGTCTACCAGCTGATAAATGGAATGCAACCTCAGCAATCTCTGGATCCTCATGAGCTCCATCAAAAGAATTAATTAAACATTTTTCTAACTCATCTAATTCAGCTGGACCAAAGATATATTCCTGCATCAAAGAGTCAATAGCATCTAGACTAAAACAGGCATGTACGTCAGAAGGATGTTTAGTAACCTTGGACATGTCAAAGACTAACTGCTCATCATGCATTCTTAAAATAATCTTACCACCCTCAACATCAATGAGGGTCCTAGCTGTTCGCATGAAAGGGCGTCCAAGAATTAAGGGTACTTCCTTGTCTTCCTCCATATCTAGAATTACAAAATCAGCAGGAAAAACAAAGGTACCAACAGAAACAACTAAATCTCTAACCACACCCTTTGGAAAGATAATAGATCTATCTGCTAATTGTAAAGTAATGCGAGTAGGGTTACACTCTCCTAATCCAAGTTTAAGATACATGGATAAAGGCATCAAATTTATGCTAGCTCCCAAATCACAGAGACCCTTACCACAATCGACATTACCTATTGAGCATGGAATGATTGGCAAGCCGGGATCATCGAGCTTTGGTGGGAGGTTCTTGCTAAGCACTGCAGAAACTTTTTCTGTCAATTGCACCGTCTCCTTCTCAACTAATGACCTTCTATTTGAAAGGATGTCCTTCAAGAACTTCGCATAGATGGGCATCTGCGTCAAAGCATCTGAAAAGGGAATATTAATTGTTAGTTTCTTAAAGATGCTAAGAAACTTACCAAACTGCTCGTCGAGGTCTCTCTTTTTCAGTCGATTTGGGAATGGCACTGGGAGCTCAGGGACCGCTCGTCGTGATGATCTAGAAGACTGGACAACTTCGCCGGTCAGCTCACCATCTTTCTGTGCACTATTATCAACTGGAGTATTTTCTGACTCTGGCCCTCTGATGATTTCTACCTCTTTACTGACAACTTTGTCTTTTTCAGCCGGAGTGCTTTCAGCCTCAGGGATCGAGGGATCAAGCTGCTTGCCACTCCTCAAAGTCACTGCTTTAGCATATTCGCGAGGATTCTTCTCTGGCTGGCTAGGTAGAGCCCCTGTAGGTCTATCAGAAAATTTTCATTTAGCTGGGCAATCTGAGTCTCAAGATGTTTGTTGAAGGCTTTCTGCTCCAAGATGAATGTCTTGTTCTCATGATTTATGCTCTCTTGCTGTTCGAGTTTCCTATTGGTTGACAGGATAAACTCCCGCATCATATCCTCCAAACTTGAACTCACACTAGCTGGCTGTTTCTGTGCCTGCTGGTTCTGCATTTGCTGATTTTGATGAGGTCTCTGAAAATGCTGAGTGTTCTGCTGTGGGGGCCTCTGACTGTAGTTATTTCCCTGGAACCTCTGCTGCTGATACCCTTGATTGTTTTGGTTGTTGTAGAAGTTCCCTTGCCTGTTTCCCAGATAGTTTACCTCTTCATTTTGCTGAGGATTACACTGACACATATTGGAACTTCTACCACAATACTCACACTGTGGAAAAGAGTCGGTCACAACAGCTGCACTTGACTGAGGTTTCATCATTGCACACATCTTCTCAAATTGTTTAGACATGCTATCCATCCTAGCAGCTAAAAGAGTATTCGAATCTACCTCATAGATCCCAGCGGTCTTTCTCGGGGGAACCTCAGTAGATGCCCTAGCACCTCCCCACTGATTAGCCGAGTTGGAGAGAGTTTCCAACAACTCCTGTATCCTTTTGATTGGAAGCTCCATAAGACTTCCTCCTGCACAAGTATCCACCAAAAGTCGGCTCTGGGGATCAAGATCTTTGTAGAAGGATTGTAACACGACCTCCTCTCCCAGACCGTGGTGTGGTACTCTTCGAACAATTCCCTTGAATCTCTCCCAAGCCTCTGAAAGAGTCTCCCCACTGTATTGCTTGAAGTTGGTGATCTCACCTCTCATGGTCAGCATGCGAGATGGTGGGAAGTATTTTGCCAGGAATGTGTTTGCTAGCTCGGTCCAGGAAGTGATACTGTTTGGAGGTAGGGAGTTCAACCACTCTGCAGCCCTGTCCCTGAGTGAAAAAGGAAATAAAGTTAGCCTGGCTACCTCTTGAGAAGCTGGTGTTGAACATGCTCCAACCAGTCGCAGGAAGGAGGTGAGGTGAACATTTGGATCTTCAGTGACTGTTCCACTGAACTGCGGCGCATTGAGGACCATCGTGACATAATGGGTCTTGAATTGCCATTCGACTCCTTCCGGCAGTGTAGGGATTACTATTGGTGATGTAAGTCCCTCCACGTTCGGACGAGTGTAGTCGTTCATCCTTCTCTCTCTGCTGATACCGTCCATAAGATTTTCTTCTTCGGAGTCAAAGGTATCCCCTGGTGAGTCCTTGAGAAACACCTCTAGTTCAACTGCAGGCTCCAGTACTAGTCCCTGGCGACTTCTTCTCGCAAGTCGCTCTATATCAGGTACAAGCTCAAATTCAGGAGTTCCTTCAGAACGAGTTTTAACCATAAACCAAAATCAGATAACTGACAGTAGTTGTAAAACACAATCGGGTAAAACCTAAATAAACTAGAACCACAGATAATAAGAAACAAATTTGCACAAAGCTAAGAAAATAAACAGAAGAAAAAAAACCAAACAAAATAAACTAAAAAGCAAAGACAAAATAAAATAAAATAAAATAAAAATTAAACTAAGCAACCGTGCCTCCCCGGCAACGGCGCCATAAACTTGTTGGGGTAAAACCTAACGGTAAATTGTGCTAAGGGTTTAACCTAACGGCAAGTGTACCGGTCGATTATAGCAAGTTTAAATCTCGGAGTATTCCCTGAGTATCGAATCCAAGGAGGCAGCGGCTAGTTTAATTTCTACTTTCACACAAAACAAGAAGAACTATAAATAACAGGAAATTTGGGGTTTTTGTTTGTGATGGTGAATGTTTGTAAAAGAGTTCACTAACAATAAATAACAGGTAAACAATTTGTTTTTGGTTTTGTTTGATAAAGGAAATTCCGGTTTACTACTTCTCTCTAGATTGCAATTTCTTCCCCTAAGTGATTTCTGCAATATTCTGAATAAAACCCTAGAATAAGGATAATTCGTATTCGGTCTCCCGCTCCACGAATTTCTAATTAGCAAAGACCGAATCCTAACTCTCATTATGAATCCACTGTTTACTAATCGCTTTAAGCATAGTCTAGATTAATGGTCAGCTAGTGTTTTTAGAGGAATTACCATCTCTATACTAACCGGTTCTTTCCCTGTAGTCAATTGATAGCCGCAGTTCTCACTTATAAGCTAACAAACTGATAGACTCAATTAATTGATCAGATTAACAAGTCTAAGAATTCATAAGGGTAAAGAACTTTATTGTACTGCAGAAAATCACAAAGGTTCAGAAATAATTATTCTAGAGATACATAGTAAACCGAAATTAAAAGCGACTACTCAGCCATAGACAAAATAACAATGCTCAATATAAACAGCATAAGGATAGAGGGATTTAGCAGAAAAACTGGTTTTAGAAGCCGTCGAGACGATTCTGCAAATTCCACTCTTGTCCGGCTGTCTAGGGTCGGACGCGATCCGGACGTCTCTTGTCCGGCTGTCTAGGGTCGGACGCAATCCGGACGCCTTCTCCAGGTGCTTGTCCGGATCCGGACGTCAACCGGACGCGGCTAAATGAAGCTCGTGAGCAGGGTTTTGTCTGTGGGTTGAGGGTGAAGGTTTTACGGAGAACGATTTATGAGTGGGGGATTGGTTTATCGCAGAGGAGATTTGTGTAGAGAGAGAGAAGAGAGGAATGGAGAGACTCAGAGAGTCAGGTACGATTTCAAATGAAGGCTCAAGGACTCTTTAAATAGGCTGAGGAAATAGACAGACGTTGGTGGAAGTTTGGTATCCGCTGCATTAATTGAGTATGGCTTCTACTTAAAATAAGCTGAGGTATGATAATTGCGCCACCCGTCTGATAATTGCGCCGAAAGCTCAATTATCAGTACGAGTGCGTTTTTATTTTTCATCGCTGTGTGACGTCCGGATTGTGTCCGGGTTGTGTCCTGGTCCGGACGTGACACAGAACCTCTAGATCTGAAACTCGAAACATGTCCGGATCGTGTCCGGATCCGGACGTGAGACAGCGGTTTTGGATCTGAATCTCGGAATATGTCCGGATCGCTGTCCGGATCCGGACATGGCACATAATTCTCGTTTGGGTCACGTCCGGCTGACTTGACCCGGACACAGATCCGGACGTGAGACGTCCGGTTCTGCGTCCGGCCAGGTTGACCCGGACACGACCAATTTTTGTGTCTCTTTCCCTGATTTGTTCCCCGTTTGTTGCGTTGTAATCCTTATGATGTAAAATCTTCATTTCCCTGGGTTTTTCCTATATTTAACATATAAAGTGCATCAGTTCATATCAAAACATCAATCTTAGGAAAAACACAGAATAAGTGGGAAACATTGCTTAAATTATAGCAGATTATAAGGTAATTAAACCTTTAAAAGCCTATATGTTTCACACTTATCAATATACATATCAATTACCCTTGAGGTACTATCTGAAAGATGAAAGATATACGTATAATTACACGGTTAAGTAAACCGCCATCGCTATGAAGACGAACAAAAGTGAAGATGAGGGATACGAAGTCACAAGAGGAATGTCGTTCACATTATACCAATCTTCTATGGTCATGACTACGACCAGTAAACTACTTGTAACAAGCATCCTTGAATGCCTATCCCCACCCTCCTCATCCCTGGGAACTAATGACAAATGAGGACCACATAGAGATGAAAAGTTCCTCCAAATCGGGAAGACCCGACCTGGCCGCTATAGAGTGTTATACCAATAACATGGAACCAGAACTTAAATGAAAGATACTAAGGACTAGATAAACCCGACAGCGGTAAACTATTTAAAGGGAACTACTTGAACTCAGTAACAATTTAATGGAACCCTACTAAGAGAGGGAATACCATACCAACGACAATAAAAGATCCAGCAAGATTAGCGAATATGCGAAGATATGAGCGTATATATACCGCAATAGACAAGCACGGTATAATAATCCAACTTGCATGGCGCACTTGCTACAACAAGTGCTACCATAACAAACTGATTTAGGAAGACGATGACGACCTACAACGGTAGACAACTGTGAGAGCATATGGACCAAGCCCTCTGGGGCTACGATAAGTAAATACCTACAGAGGAAAAAAGGTCACATAACTCTGACAATGCGAGATGGACGAATACACGAACAGAGGCGAAAGGAAGCCTAATGAAAACCCCCTCGGAAAGAGCAAAAACCTGAATTTTTGTACCCGGGCACTAAGCCTAATGCTCAGTGCAGGACAGATAATCCTACAAATTTTACATTGACTTCATAAGAAGAATAAACAGCACACTACACATACCCAAACTGGAAAGTAAACGATAGATAAAGCCTATTAAATTGACTTACCTTGGGTAAACCTTTTCACACCTTCAAAGCCATTTTACATGCCATTTAATCATTTTTTCAACACACACCCATTAAGCCTACGAACGAAAGACGAAAGTATACGGGTAGAGCTACACTAAGAGATTTGACCGAGAAAAACCCCACTCAAGAAAAGTCCTAACCATTAACAAGCGAACTCTCATCGTGAGAGAATTTGAAACGCCAAAGATGGAGATCGAAGAAGATGTAATGATTAGTTACACCCAATGCGCTTAAGAGAACAATGAATGCACAAATTAGGAACCCCAAGATACGACAGGGACATGGGACGGGTGCCTCAAATACTAACCCAATCCGCATTCATGGAGGAGCTGACAACTAGTATAGCTCGATAGATTGAGCCGGAAATGATGTCTAGAGAATACCATTTATCACATGTAAAGGATGACGCATATATCGTTGATAAACACGGGACAAACACCCAAATCAATCCCAAAGATCTCAGATAACATCACAATGTGAAAACTCTTGATTCCTAAATTATGATGGGGAGAGAACGAATATAACTAACAAGATGTTCTGAAGCCGGAAAAGGCCGAAATGTGAAAACTGCTGAAGCAAGCATACTACATGATAAGCGAATTCAACTAAATACCGCACTATAGAAGTTACTAAAAGCTACCTATATACATTTTGGAGATTGAAAACCTAGGGATTTCAGATACCGATGCAATTCAGCGGGGCTACGTATTGGGAAGACGTATCCATATATTCTCATCCACGTAACGAACAGATACTCAACTTATTATGAGGCACATGGCCTACTCCATTCAAATGAACATGTATGAGCATATGTCTATTTTGACGGCCCAAATATGTGAATAGGAGTAAAGGAATGTATAAATTCGAATGGAATTAAAACCCTAATATAATATAAATTCTAAGACAAGTAATGTAATATATGACTCGGTGTGAAACTGATGTGAGATCAAGTAAGAGAATTAGCTCCCCAATAAACTAATTGGTTATAACCAGTAGGACTTAGTCCCATGAATAGTGAGATGGGTCGACTGTGAATGTACGCAATAACCGCGAGCGGTTCGGTAGTAAAGAGATTAGCTTTAGATTGAGTATTCATTACATAATGAAAGTCTTGATAAGATAAAATTTGGAAATGGGAAAAAAATTGAGGTTGTTTGATATTTGTCGTGGGAGGTCAAACTTGACCCTGATCAGGTCAAGGGAAAACCAAACACAAATTGGAGTGAAAGGGATAATTCAACACCGATGCTGACCACGTCGGGGTTGGAAAGTTCCTGAAACTCCCTACAAGTTGTCACGAATAATTCTGAATTAAATAGGTGTCTATTTCTAGTCCTAACATAGAGTTAGACTTTAAAGGAAAAGGTATAAATGTGTGTATGATGTGTATCATATAAATTGATAGGAAGATTATCTATGGTATCCTATAAAGGACAAATGGTTAGAACGACTCTGCAATTAACAGAATATAGTCGATTATGAGAGAATGCTCGGGATAACTATAGCATGTGCATGTTAACCAATTGATTACACAAATTGAGTAATACACTCCTATAAATACAATTGAAGGTATCCTCAACCAATTTTCTAAACTATAACTACACCGCTATCTGTAAGGAAAGAGCAGTGCCCAAATCTTTATAATAAACCCCTGATGAGTGTGTGAAATGAGAACCTACTTATAAACTTGGTAGAGTTAGGAGAATAGGAATCTTATATCAACACTAAGGTAAGCTATCTCCAAGACCACTAGAGCAAATTTCTTTTTGAGGAGCACATACTTCTAACTGGGAGCCCCAACTGTAATCCTACCGTAGAATACCTAAAGAACAGGCGATTGAAATCGTGTCCGCATGATGAGTGACTAATGAACTGACAAAGCTAAGAAAACTTTCTACATATGTACAAGAATACACGACAAGACCATAACCCAGATCTTACACTAAATACATGAACCGAATACGGTGACAGTTAAACAAATACCGGTACCACGGATTGGCGATCCGTTGATCAACAAAAAGGAAGTTTGGTGATCTCTAGCACTAGCTAAAAATCCGAACACCTTCAACCGTAGATTATAGAAAGTGGACGTATAGAAGACCGAAAATACCATACCTTGACACGAGTTTTACCTAAACCGTTTGCAGCCGTAAACGCGAATCGTTATAGAATGTGTAACCAATTAACACCCAAAGTACTACCTTCAGGAAGGAGTACCACAACCAACACGCCACTAGAAGTACACAAGTCCAGGAGAGCGAAGTATCGCCTCTAACCACCCTTCCAATCCAAGCCACTAGTGCAACAGTACCGACGACAAGATATCTAATAACACGAATTAATCAACATCAGACGACACCAAGGATATCCATTAAAAAGGGAGATTGACAATAGAATACTTCACTAATTGTGTGACGGACACTACGAGTGTACAAAAATGAGACGTGGGACGACCGCACTCTGATAGGAACATGTGGGCCTGACAGACTCACTCATGAGTTAGTCAGGTAAGTAGTAATGTATCAGTAGGGTACCCCATGCATGTAGACAAGTAGTGTAAGGAACACGAGAAGTAGTCAACTCCGTGCCAAGGTCAATAATACAAACCTGGACCAATGCAGCCAATTACCTCGAATATGGACGAGAAGAGCCTCAGTTAAACCAACGGGGCTAGAGGAGTCAAGAACCTTGAATACAATATGACCAGCGTCGTAACTCCTCATTGGAGTGGTTAATGCAAGTGAAGACAAAGGAAACCTTTCAAAGGCGTGAACGCTAATGACATAGACATGGAAACCCATTAAAAGGGCGACTAATATGTGAAAACCTCATAAGGATGAAGAAAAATCTTGATGTCCAAAGGAACCTACCTAATGATGTGATCCTAAACACATGATTACAGAATAAAGGAAGGCAGAGCTAGTATACTAGCGAATGCCTTAAGCGAGAAACAAATGTTATGATTACTAATAACCGTCGAACAGACTAGAATATGGTGCACACAGAAGCGACCATCATGAGCAACCATTAGCAAGAATTACGTGGGTGAAAATAGTCGAGTAAACCTCGCTTAGAAGGAAGAGAAATGAAGGCTGAAGTAGTAGAACACTAATACATGTACAACAAATGGATTCCCCGGCAGAAAGCAGGATGAACCATATGAACATTGTTGCTAGCTGGACACACGAGAAGATAACATACATCAACATGAAGTAAGTAGCAAGGAAATACAACAAAAACATTACCCCAGAACAAAACCACCCGGGGACACGGATGACAAGCATTATCTCCGTAGACATAAAGGCTAGTACGTCTCAGTAATTACTGAGACAATTGCAAAGAGCACTAAGTATTAATGATAGCCAATGTCATATTGCACCTCAAACTGAAGATCAGTGAGAGAAGATTCGCGCATGTACGTTAGTAATCCAATCATAAAATATACGACAAAAATCTAATTGCGCACGCATACAATCAATTTTACAGCGCTGATTATGATACCTCCGTTCCAAATTAAGAAAAGACCGTGGATAACACTGTCATATTGAAAAAGGGGTCAGCAATAACTTGCTACTAATAAATAGTCTACAATATGTCGACAACAATGAGAAAGGGGCAAACTGAGCCCTATGATCATGGGGCTGCACCTCATTACGGAGCGAGCGGGCCCATTTGCATGACTTCGGGAGAGAGCATAAAGAAGTGTGTGCCTCACCTTTCATACGTTTTAGAGCCCGGGAAACTAGAACCATATCCGTCTCTTGGATATGAGGAGAATCCACTCCAAAGGAGGAAGACGCCACATGGGAGTTGGAAAACTATACGAGAGCCAAGTATACAGCGCTCCTTGTTGAGCGGTTGTTGTATACTTTTGGGTTACGGGGCGTAACCCTTTTTAACGGGGGTAGAGCCTCTTGGCATGCACTTGTGTGCACTAGGCTTTGATTGTTTTGTTATGTGGTTTTGTTGAAAGTATGCGAGACATACTTGGTATTTCTGTATGTACGGTGAAGATTGGTATATGTTATACATTGGATTTTATGATGTATATAGTATTATGTTTGGTAAAGAACGGAATGGAATTAATAGACACTTCGGGGGAGTGGTCTAGATGGTAGAATTGATAGAGCCCTTGACATATTAGCCATTTTGTTTACGGTGTGGATGTTGGTTGTTATTGTACATGTGTCTTATGCACTCGTGACGAATGTTGATTTTGTGTATGTGCTTTAAGCACTTGGGATATATTTGGTGATATGTATGTGCCTAGAGCACTTGAACTGCTATGTATGGATGTCCTCCGGGACTTGTGACTTATATATGTGTGGTTGGTTTGGATTGAAAACTAATGGTTGAATGGAATGGATTACACTTCCGGAAAGTGTTGGAACTTGAGAATTGATAGGACTGGATGGATTGGAATCTTGAGATTCGTTGGATAGCTAGATACATATTAGATTTAGACAACTTCGGGACGAAGTTCTTATAAGGGGGTAGACTGAAATACCCTGAATAATTACTACCTTAAATTAACGAAGATTAAGTTAAAATGTGAGTAATAGTTACCATAAACATTACGGTATTAAAAATATTGTTCCAAACGGATATTAGATTAAACTCCAAAAAATAAAATAAAATAATATCACATGTAGATGTTAGTACATATATTAAATAATACTAGTATACTTTAATAAAATTAAACAAATATTTTATATACCCTACTACAAACATATACTCACATAAATACCCCTAAAACAAAAATGTGACAAGTGACAAGTTGCAAATCAACATTGTCACTTACACACATACACATGTACAAACATAATATAACATTGGAAATGAAAATTTAAAATTTCCTTCCACTAGTAACCGCCTACCCACCTGCACAGCATAGAAAAAACATCATTAGCATAAGTTAAACAATTAATACAATACAGTACAAGAGATTCAAACAGCAACCCATCAACTCTTTTCTTTTCTTCCTTCTGCACCTCTCGACTGAAACAGCTAGCACCATCTAGCTCCCTTGTCCACGCCAGAAGCAACAACAGGATAGCAGGAAAGGGTAAGGCAATTCCTGCTCCTCCCTTATTTTCTTCCATCACTCTCGCTTAAATCCCAACTCCTCCCTTCCTCAGTTTTTTTTTACACGCCAGTAATTTCTTTTCCCCTGCTCCATCAAACCATAACAGGCAACAGTATTCCTACTCCTTTCTTTCTCGATTAAATGTTGCTTCATCAGATTTCCTCTTCTTTCCATGAAAACCACAACAGTATCATTTCTTGAACTGCATTTCGGTGGGCTGTTAACAGAGCCAACAACGACAAGGGCACAGTCTCTGTATCCACGCTCCACCCACCTTCTTTCTTCTTGTTGCAGTGAGCAACAACAACAAAATTCCCCAGCTTGAACTCAATCACGGTGAGTATCCAACAGAGCAACACAACAGAAAAAAAGGGAGTTCAAGGTAATGTGATACCTTTGCTTCCATGATTTCTCACGGTCCTTCTCTTCCTGCCAGGGACATCCTCCAACCATATTCCATCTTCCTTTCCTTTCTGTTTCAGTAGGCAACAACAAGCCCAACTCAAGTCATTCACGTGGAAGCAGCAGTTGCAAAACAAAACAACAAGAAGAAACGGTAATCACAACCCTTTCTTCCTTATTCCCTTGCGGTTCCAACCCCTTCTCATCCCAATCTTCCCCTTCTTCCTCAGTAGATACAGCAGCCCACCAAGTCCACTTCATCCCCGGTTGAAACAACTATCAAAGAGCTTCCAAAGCCAAGGTAAAACTACACTCCTTCTCTTCCATCTCTCATGGTTTTACAACCTCATTTCCTCTTTTTTTTGCTTCATTCTGGACATGGAAAAAAACAGTCATCCTCCTTCACCAGTTTCCCCATATTTTAAAGGCCTAGAACACCTCTGAAGCTCCAGGAAACATGTCCAGAAACTACACCAGCTGAAGTGGGGTTTCTTTGATCTCCAACGGTAAGGAATACTCATGCTAAATACGCCTCTTTCCCTTGCCTCTTTTCTGTCCGAAAAACATCCTGTTTTAACTTTCTTTCTGCCCTCTAGATGCTTACATTTGAAGCTCTACTCCAGCCTCTTGGTTGAGCTGAAAACCGACGATGGTATACCCATGGAAGGGGGCCTAAACACAAGGTAGAAACTCTGCTCAAAACATGGCTGTATAGCTCCCTTTCCTTATTTGTTTTTATGAAAACGCTGAATCCTTCCTATGGTTGATTAGCTGCCGAAGGTTACCTCAAACTCCAGCAAAAATACCAAGGTAATAATCACTCCTGTAGTGCCTAAATACATACGTAAATGTCTCTCCAAGTTAGCTAGTTAAAAGTGAATAACTAAGCTTAAACTGTGCCTTGTCAATGCGTAAACTGCATGGTGTATGCTCCAAAGGACCTGGCTGTATAGGAGGTTACCGAAGGAGAAAGACAATGTACTGGGGCTGAGAAATAGTAGAGGCTGCTGGAAAATTTCTTGGTGAATTAAGACAACGTAACTATACTAATACCCATTTTTAATGCCTTAAGAGACTACTAGTTTGAGTACTGTTTTGGAATCGAGAATAATGGGTATATATTTATATACAGGCATAGGGGGTTATAATGTGTAGCTAGTAACAATTATATAAGACGAAGGGCAACGTCGAAGCCATAAGAAGGAACTTCCCCACCGGTCCTGGGACACAAGTGCATCTCCAGCTATATCCAAGTACTATAATAAAATTCCCTAGGTTCCACCTTAGTGGAGCCCCGGGCCGAAGCCATACTTCCACTAGAACTCTGGGACTTCCCACAGGCATGGGGCCCCCAAGGGGACCGCACCACTTCCTGTTAAACTTCGCAAGTGGCCTTTTGTAAACTCTTTTGCGGTAAGGTGCATACGTGGTTCTAAGTAAAATTGGACATTAGCTCGGTTTCCTCCTAGTGAGGAGAGACCTTCTAAACCCTACGGTGAATTGGATGCAATACAAGATCTGAGGTGCGGAAGGTTACATCCCACTGGTCCCATGAAACTTCAGGAACTCCTCGAAATTGGAAGATTCGTTCCAATTATGGGTGAGCAACCTGTGCTCCTGATAAGGAGGCACATTAGGGGTGCCCCCATAACAACCTTGCCCTTTCTCCTTTGTGTTGAAAGCGGATGCTGTGTCAAAACTTGATTCAAGGGTTGTCATAAGTCCACGACTAGGCTTCGTAGACTTTGACCGCTTGAGCTTAAGGTGGCCTCACCAGAATCTAGTGTTGGGGATGTTGTTTCCATATTAAGTTGAAAAGGGGGCTGATTGGCCCATCTTTCTAGCCGGTCTACTTGTACTATGAGATCCGATTCGCTTGGTCTCGTGGTTTAAGTGAAAGCTTTGCTGACCACGGAGACCTTGCGCAGAATTGGTGATGTGATTTAAAGCCCAAACTACCTTTGGCTCAAAGGGGGACTTGAGACCCGATGTAGCTTCGTGCTACCAAGTGTTGGGTGCACTTGCAAGCTGCCTTGCGGTGCCGCGATAGTTACTATATTGCGAAGTTTAACAGGAAGTGGTGCGGTCCCCTTGGGGGCCCCATGCCTGTGGGAAGTCCCAGAGTTCTAGTGGAAGTATGGCTTCGGCCCGGGGCTCAACTAACGTGGAACCTAGGGAATTTTGTTATAGTACTTGGATATAGCTGGAGATGCACTTGTGTCCCAGGACCGGTGGGGAAGTTCCTTCTTATGGCTTCGACGTTGCCCTTCGTCTCGTGGTTAGGTGCTTAGCACTGAAACTACTTGGTTCCTTTGAGGTGGTTGTTCCTCAGGCAAGGACTAGGAGAAAACGACCCCTCTGGCGTGCAGATGTTGACCTGCTAAGGTCTTAGTCACTTGTGCAAATTCTGCACAGGAGTGGGCACAACCAGCTATGACTCAGCTTCTTAGGGTTGATGTCGCCGATGACGGATAGTGCAGTAAGTGTCGATGCGAATTGAAAGACTAAGGACATTGACATTGAAGAGACATGGGGAACCTATTACTGCACAACACCGGGATGTTGCCGCGCCACGAATGGAAGGACTTAGGATGTCGCAGCAACGTGGTCGCTGTTCACTTGGTGTCGTTGTGACGTGAATGGAAGGACTCAGGACGTCACAACAAATTGAGCATCAGGGCACCAAGGGGCGATGTGTCACGAAGAAAATGACACAAAAGGCCACCGACGTTGTGGTGCTCTTTAGATCGGTGACCCATTCAAGTAGAACGTGGAAGAACTCAAAAATATTTGAGCTTTGGGAAATGTGCCGGTTAACGGTTTAAGGCAGTTGCCTATGTGTGGTGGTCAAAGACATTGTCTATGGGTTGTTATACCTTCAAAGTAGGGAAACTGTTGGAGCATGATGAAATCTTCTTAGCTGAGCTAAGACTCATTGTTGTATCTTGTCGGGGACGGCAAGAGCTTCGGTGGGGGAGGTTTGTCATGCCCCTTTTTGGCGAGCTGCTTGGTCACAAGAAGCTCCATGCCAGTTTGCCCTTTGGTTGGTGCCCGTTAAGACTTGTGCTGGGATTGCTTGTCAACCTCATACTTGATTGTCGCTTTGACCTAGCCCCTTAAGTTCCACGGTCCTTGAGACCCCCGAGGACGAAGGTCTGAGGGATGGGCATCAGTTGAAGGGCCCGATGCGTTGGTCTTGGCCGAGCTGAGTTGCGCCAGCTTGTGACTCGAGCGAGGGCTGAGTTAGCGGGTGTTGTGGAGGACACCCGTCCGGGCCTAGTAAGGACCGGGCATGCCTTCGGGTATGCACACTGCCAGGGTGGCTTAGTAGTGACTCTAATAGCACGAGCACATTGTGCTTAGTGCTGCCCTTAGGTTGCAAGTGCCAGTGTCACCACGGGCACGAAGCAACTAGAGGATGTCTGGGCCGAGCTGAGTTGCGTCAGCTTGTGACTCGAGTGAGGGCCGTGTTTGCGGATGCTATGGAGGGCATCTGTCCGGGCCTAATGAGGACCGGATGTGCCTTGAGCATGCACACTGCTAGGGTGGCTTGGTAGCGACTCCAAATAGTCTGAGCATGTTATGCTCAGTGCTGACCCTTAAGTCAGTTAGCGGGTGCCGTGGAAGGCACCTGCCCGGGCCTGAAAGGGACCCGGCAAGCCTGTGAGCATGCATGTTCCCAGGATGGCTTGGTATCGACTCCAATAGGTAGTGAGCACTTTGTGCTCAATGCTGCCCTTAGGTTGCGAGTGCTAGTGTGACCACTGGCACGAGGCAACTAAGGGTCATCCTGAATGTATGACTCTTGGCACGAAAGGTGCAAGGGGCATTGCACATCAGAGCCGTCTTACGGTTCGGCAAGTGTTGAGTCCTGGAACAGGGCGGAGACAGGGTGCGACGTGGTCCACGTTAGCACACCTTACTGACTCGTACTAGTTGGGGTCTTTGGTTGTTGGGCTGTTGGAGGCCCGATAGTGCCGAGGACGAGTGCGGCCGCTAAGGGACGCACATGTACTCGGGCTGCAGTGAGAGGGACGGAGTTGACTCAGTCTGAGCTGCGGCCTGGCATTCGACCGAGGCATTTGGGCCACGGGAATGTGAGTCAGTGGAGGAACTTGTCATTGGGAGGTTTAAGTCCACTCTTGACTCTTGCTTGTGGCTAAGTGGATGGTTGTTCCATCTGCACTGAGTAATAGGCTGGTTGGCTGGTTGGGTCTTTTGACCCAACGCCGGTGATGCCTAGTTGGTCTTAGGACCGAATCCGTAAGAGCCCCTTGGGGACTCGCTTCCGCTTAAAAATTTCCGGATATATATATATGTGTTGTGTGTGTGTTATGTCGAATTGATAATCGTAACTAGTGATGGTTATAAGCAGGGGCGGACCCAGAATCCTAAGTGTATGGGGTCACTAGGAAAAATATTTGCACTGGAAGGGATTCGAACTTGGGTGCTATACAAGCTCTCAATTGCTTCATACCAGTAAACCATTGAACCAATTATTGTAATGGGGTCATTTGTTCATATTAATAAGATACTATAGTATAAATTTCTAGATATGCTAAATTTAATGGGGTCACGTGACCCCACGTAGGTCCGCCCCTAGTTATAAGTTAGGATGGAAAAAAAATATAGATGTATATATTTACATGTATATGGAGTAGCGGATACATATATGGGTTATTGAAGTTGTTAATGTGTAATTAATTATGAATATGGGAGGAAATTGAATTAAAAAGGGTTTTTGTAAAATTCTACACAACCGTGGTCATAGCAAAATTTTAGAGACATTTGAATACTATTTTGAAATCATTAGTTTGCCAATTTTTAAGGCCATATATTTAGGCCATGTCAAAATAATTATTTTGTGCTCTAAATGGTCATTAATAAATTTATAGGTTGATTTATGAGGTTATATTAATTTCTGGTGCAAAACCGTCTTTCTAGCAATTATGACTAATCGGGAACACCTTAGGCAAATATATACATATTTATAAGCTTATACTATGGCTTAAATGAATTTTTTTAAACCTTGTAAAAGTACTCTGTATAAATAAATAAATAAACCATAATTGGGGTCAAAGTGTAATAGAAAGAAATATAGGGTATAAATGATAATTGAAACCGAAAGGGATAATGTTAGGGATTTTTATAAGTATAAAATATGAATTTTATAAAATTAGGGGTCAATTATAAAACTAGGAAACTATGGGGGTAGTTTCGTAAATATTATCAAAACTGGTCAAAGAATGATTTAAGTGGTCAACCTTGACCATATATGAAGGTTGACAAAATTAAAATGATAAGAATAATTATCTTGGACTTTTAAAGAAATATTAAGTTAAAACAATAATTATAAGAAGATTAGGGGAGTATATGTAATTACTGAAATTATAAGGGTCAAAATGTAAATATGAGAACCCTTGAGGTTAGTTGGGAATTTTAGAGAATTTTTGGAGTAAGCTAAATAATTTAAATTAACTAAGAGCTATACTATATTGTAAATATGAAATTGTGACAATTATAAAGTTTAGGGGAAGGTAAGGTAATTACCGAAAGTGTTGGGGCATAAAATGGAAATTGTAATATTTAAGGGGGTTAGTATAAAATTCTGGAAAGGTTTTGGAATTTAATTGAGGATATAAATTAAGAATAATTATAATATATGGTTTAGGTATTAAGGGTAACAATTTTAAAATCTATGGGTATAAAACTTAATTACCGAAATATTTGGGTATAAAAATGGAACTTAAAGACTTTAAGGGTCAACTTGTAATTTCGGTGAAGTTTTGGGTTAAGGTGAGGTTTAAATAATTAAGGTGTATAATATAAGGTTTTAAGCAATTAAAATGGAAGTTTACAAATTAAAGGAGGCTATAATGTAAGTTATGAGAAATGTGGGTGAACGACCAAATTGAATAAGCTAAGGGTTACCCTTAAATACAAATATACATATGCGCGTATATTATAATGTTAAGATAACTTATGTTATAAATTAATAAGGTAAATAATATAACAAGTATAGAATATGGGGTGGTTTTGTAAATAAACAAAACATATAAGATGACATAGGAATTTTTGGAAGATTATTGGGCCATTCGGAAATTATATACACACTATGTGTATATAGTAGTGTTTGAAAACCTTGGTTTATAACTTAATAAGACTAGAAGTATAGTGGTTATAATATATGGGTTGATTTTATAAATAATAAAAATATATAGGGAAAAGATTGTTATTACCGAAAGTATATACAGGCTGTTTAGGGAATTTTAAAGTTTGAACATAATATGTTATAAAGTTTTCGGTGATATAATGAGACATTATATCAAGTGTGAAAGAATATATTATGAGAGGGGCTCTATAAAGTTTTATCATGTGAGCTTGTAACATAGCATGAGGATATAGTATGAATAACAAGCCACATACGAGATTGTGCTACCACGAGTGGAAACGTAAATGTAACGACAACCGTATTGTAAATGTTTATAGTGGGGTAATATTTTACATGCACGCGAACAGTACATAAACAATGACGTATCATTACAACTATAATATATATGTAATTGTTTGTATATATATGTATATATTATATATATATATATATATATTATATATATATATATATATATATATAGATAAGCCCGTACACCTACATAAAAATAACTATACGAACCAGTTTGTATAGCGTAATGTTTAAACGTGATGCATACAACGTAACTTATTTGCGTACGCTTGTAAACCGACAATTTCGCAAACAAAACGTGAACAAAACTTCCATGTGATAAGTAATATTACCATAGCGACAACTACGCACTCGTAAACTATAACGAGTGGCTGAAATCTAAATCCTTAAGGCTAACGACCATCGAGATAAATGAGAGGTCAATTAAGACATAGACACGGGTTGGAAGTACAAGTTGGTCTAGGTTAGTTAAGTAAATACGAAATACGTATATACGTACTGATATTAGAACAATGTGTATACCAGAGTTACGAGTGGGTAGACACGAGCACTGTGAATGTTAGAGCCTACGCGGGGGTTATCACGCGGGTGACAACGGTGTAAGGTATGTGGGATTCTATGGTCTGAACCCTAATGGATTCTTTGAGTTCAGACATCTGTGTGCTAATTGCTTAAGATGGTATGGTTGAAAATGCATGTGCTTATGAAATGTTATCTGCTCGATTATTTAGCGTCTGATTACCGGTGCGCGAACGCCTTTGGCTCTGGATATCAATTATTAATCGACTACGATACGAGCAAGGATGGTAACGCAATAAAGTACGACACTGTCTATAATATTACATTTACCTAAGACTTAAAACTTATGAAGAAAGGTTCGGTATTACCAACCTTAGAGCATTGGCACAGAACATGAATATAACCTAGATCTCTCCTAGGTATGTGTAAGACCCTACGGGGCATCGAATAAATAAAAAGGTATTCTTCAATGAACTTACAACTAATAATGATGAGTCGGTTAAAACACTTAACTATGGAGAAATGGTGGTTGATGAGGTGGTGTGATATATGTACGGAGAAATCCTGGACTGCATCCGTTCCAGCAGGTTACGCAGTGTGATCACCAGAGGGGAGTCCAGGCATGGAGCTCCTCGTTGAGGAATCCGATGATCGTCTTAGATCGTTGGCGTTGGGAACTAATGTGGTACACGGCTTCGGGCCACACGATCGTTTCTCACGAGACGTCGGAGAAGCCAAATGATCTCGAATCATTGGCAATAGGACTACTATCCAATAATAACAAAAACTTGGTGAGGTGTTAATGGGGAATTGTCCATCTAACGTGACACCCAAAGGATGATGAGAGAGTTGGTGGGAGCGGGGCTCCAGACGATTGAATAACGAACTTGCGATTACGATTTCGATCTGACGACTATTGTGCATGGTTATTAATATGTTGTTTGTGGTGATTACTTGGTGAACGGTTACGTGTTTACTTTCCGCTTATACAGTCTTTTATATATACTTGTAAACTGGAACAGCATGAAAATTGAATAGCATGCTAATCAAGACGGCTAATTAACTCATGTGGCCTAAAGGCAATTAGGATCATATAGTTCAACATACTCAGCCTCGTGCTGAGCCTTTTGGCAACCACATTTTTGGAGGTATACTATGATTGACGCCGGAGTGAGGGATTGGGTAAGGCTTTAAATTTGACTAGACAATATGTGTAGGAAGAATCATGGATTATGTCATTGTAATAGATACGTCAAGTGATGATCGATGTGTAATTGAATCTTGATAGCTACTCACTAGTTCTTAGAGTTATGTGGCTTTATCATGAGTTGTGTTAACCTCGTCATCACTGCGGATGGATGGTTAAGCAGACGGATGGATGGTTGTGACACCCGCCTAGTTAGTGAGAGTGTTCCGCTGCGAGTATTGTGATTAATGTATATTTTATTACTGTTGCGAAGCGATTATGGTGAGAGTTAGGATTAATAGCCGGGGGTGTTACAGCATGTATTCGACCAATTAGTCGGCGTACCCTCGTTAGCACGCGGTGTATGCGAAGTTTATGCGCAGCTTTTGCTAAGCCCCTTGGGGCACTGTTTTTAATTTTACAGGTGCTCGTTAAGGCTGAAGGTCATGATGAGACCAAGCTTAATTTCTTTTTGTGTAGTGAGTAGGTTGTGAATGGTGTACCAAGTTGTACACGGCTTAATGCCTTTTTTATTAGCCGGTGTACCATGGGGTACACCCTTTTGGATATTGAAGGAATTGTGATTTGGTAGAATGAGTAGTTTGTTAAACTTATGCCTTTTGTAAACTTGGAGAAGGGATGTAATTAATTCTATTTTTGGATACTCAGTAATCAAACGTTGTAAGTAAATGATATTATGTATTGGGAAGTATTTATAGTAGCTCGGTATTTACTAAACATCGGACCGTTACTGTACGTAATGTAAGCCTTGCTAGCCGTATGGGCGGTTAGCGGCGTTGTATCACCCACCGTAGTATTGGTATTTCCGCTGCGAGTAGTAGGATAATCGAGACAATTAGACGGTAAGTAAGGGATTAGCGGTAGGGGTGTTACAGTTTCAATTATCCAATTATAGATCTAATTTTGAGAGAGTTGGTTGATAAATTTGAGAGGCTTGTATTTTGTGAGTGTGAGAAAAAAGAAGTTGGTAGTATCCTACATCAAGTTGTGAGCTCGCTTTGGGCTAGTGTAACACCCCAACCCGAAACTCCATAACCTGAACGATGATAGCTCCCAACTCCAACTGGAAATGCAGCGGAATTAAATACATAAAAACGGGTGGTGCTATAACGCCGTTAGCACCCATGTGACTAACAAGGCTAACTCCAATACAACTTACAAATGATACGGTCTGAGCGCTGAATACAAACCGCTTAAAATAACAAAACTACTAGTTAAAATACAGTACTGAAAAATGATGCCGGTAATAGTAATCCCTGTCTTAATTCTACCCCACCTACACTCGGTCGGGTGATCTCTTCATTTTCAGGTACCTGAAAAGTGGGGGTGCCCCCAAAGGGGCTCAGCAAACAACACTGGTATGGAAAACGTGCAGCCCATCGGCTACTGGGTCATACCAACTACTTTGTCGAATACATGTAGTTCATTTTTTTTTGTAAAGCTGTAAACAAGCATCATAACATAGTCATAACAAGTAACCATACAAGGACAATAGTGCCACACAGAACAAGACTGCAGAAGGTCAAGTTAGATGTCCTGTAATTGTTCACTAGTAGTCAGATCCTCACAATGGGACTAACATGTATATAAGAGTTCCTCACAGCAGTGGAAGTATAGTGACCTCGTTAAACTCCATCTTCACAGAGTAAATTGGTCGGGTATGATAAACCCTTAGACGAGATGGGACTCTCGTACAAGTAGGTGGGTAATAATTCCCTCAGAAGATAACGTAGTTAACTCCTGTACTAACAGAGGTGGGTAATAATTCCCTCAGAAGATAACGTAGTTAACTCCTGTACTTAAAAGAGGTGGGTATCGTACCCTCGAGAGAAGTGAAGTCTTCCTCTTAACTTGAAATGTTCCAGTACGGTCCTTGTGAGTGGACAAAGTGCGCACCCAAAACTCTCATTGCGACGTAAATTGTATAGGAGACGACCTGAGACAGATACAACTCCAGTAGCATGCATGGCCAGATCCAACTGGGCTCCTCGCCTCTCGTAGTATAGACTTTGTTAGATGTCACACAAGGACGTTAATCAAGGACACAATGTGTATTGTCAATTATCACGTTTAGGATAACGACGTTTGTTATAAAGTGAAGTTAGTGAGAAACTTGAGTACAAGTTCTCGGTATAGTAAAACGCAGGTATTTAATCCACTGGTAATGTAGTGTTGTATGTGTGGAACATACACGTTACAGTTAGTAGCATCACGCGCACAAAGTAACACAACAATGCACAAGAGTAATGCAACATTTTACATACAATTATCTTGGTCGTTAATTCAAACAACAGATAGCACACAAGCCGGTGTAATCCGGTAGCAAACAGGTTGCAAGAATCACATACCGATCCCCGTAGACTGTACTTGTTTAGTTCCCGGTCAACGTCTGGTCAAACCATGTCGTAGAATAGGATTAACTAAGAGTGTTAATTTAAGTTACTCTCATATAATAATTTTATTGTATCATGAAATGTCCTCGTATTCGTTATTCCATGTGAGGTTTATTTTTATCACTTAAATAGTTTCTTTTAACCTCTTAACCTTATTTATGTTTAAGGTATTTATATATTCTCAAATCATGTATTCTTAATTTATAAAACTTACATGGTGTGGTAATTTCTTTTAATTACCTTCTGTTTTAATGTAAAATTTATTTGCTATCCCTTTTGATTTATTTAAAAATCCTTTAATGTACATAACTATATATTCATGCACCATTTATGTTACATGTTTTACAGTTTCTAAATGACATAACAACTTCATAATTTCCCCAATATATTTATATGTCACACATGGACATATTATTCTTATAATTTTTTTGCTATTCTCCACTTAACCATAAATAATATTTATTGGTTACAATTAAATTCCTTATAACTATATAACCCATAGTTTTAATTCCATAATTCCTTATAATCATTTTCTTTTTGATTTACTTGAAAATCTTAACTATATAAGTTTTATACACATGTATTATTTATGATACATATATATAATTGTCTAAAGGACATAACCACTGAATAAATTCTCAAATTATATTTACATGTCACGCATGGACATATTTTTCCCATATCTTTTATCAGTTACAAACTAATCCCAAATAATATTATTTCTTTTACAAGTAGATTACTTGTACTTGTATATCATATAGTTTTAATTTCATAAATCCTTAAATCATATTTTTCTTTTCTAAATTTCCTAAATATCCATATAGGACCTACAAATATTTTTAAACCCATAAATACATCATACTTTTCGGTTATTTTATTATAACCTTATTTATTTCATAAACTTTACATTATACACCAAAATACATTATATTACATAGTTTCATTTTCTTAATTAATTAATTCACTAAACCGCCTTTAAAAATTCGGTATTTATTATTTGAACACCATAACTTTTATAAATTACCAATTCAGCACTTAACCTTTCGGTTTTGACAAATAACTTTCTATAATTACATTTTAACCCTAAAACTTTATATAAATTATATATTCACTTATAAAATATAGTTTTAATATTTAATTTCCTTAATACCCAAGTGGACACTTATATTTCCACAAATTATGATTTCGCCCCACATAAAATTCAATTTTATATTAAAACTCTTATAAATTACATATTCACCCCAAAACTTTTATAAACTTAATATTTCATGTCATAAATCATTTTAACCCAAAGTTTTTGGTCAACACTTTGACCTAAGTCTATTTTCATACTTAATACATTAATATACCCATAAACTTATATGTTTCTCGGTTTTACACCAATCTTTCCAAAAATTACAAAATAGCCCCAAAACTTTATAAATCGTTATTTTAACTACTAAACACTTATTTAATTCAACCAAAATTCATAATATTAATTCTCACACCATATTATACTATAATTATGTCAAGGACACCTTTTATTCTCGGTAATTGCCTTTTGTTCCCCAAACTTTCTAGAAATTATATTTTCACCACATAACTTATCAAACTAGTCATTTAAACACTAGTAATTATTTTTAACTTACTTAAAATTCATAGTATGTATTTATATACATATATAGCTCATTAAAACTATTATTCACCATTTGAATTCGGCAATAATAATATGTCACCATATAATTTCTAAAACTTGGTTTATAACTTATAATAATTATACATAAATACATATGAGTCATATAACTCATGTAAAAATTATTGTAATGTCTTAGATATATTTTTATCTCAAAATAGAGCACATTTGTCCAAGACAATTCGGTATGAATAAATATTTAGCCTAGGTAACTTTTGTAACACTAAAATGTGTCTTAAGGTAATTATTTTCTAGATATGCTATAAATTATATTTTTGGTATATGTTACCATATGGTTTTCGGTTTTAGACTCCTAAGAAGGTGTACATAATTTTTGTACAATTTTTAAAAGCTTAAACAAGCTTTAAATAATAAAGATTTACTTAGTAAACTTACTCTTAATAAAGGATGATTAAGTGCTTGAACTCCTCTTGAATTCCCAAGCTTCCTCCAATGGTAATGATGTTCCTCTTCGGTTTTTATGCAAGAGAGGAAGGGGTTTAGGACTTAGATCTTAACAAAGACCTTAAGTAGATTTATAAGTAGTTTTCCAAGGATTTACCTTAGGCTTTTTCTTCTTAAATTTTTGGCACACCTAGGAGGGATGGAGCATTAATTTTCCTTCATGAAATTGATGAAGAGAATAGCTTTAGAAGATGTAGAACTTTGGCCATACATAAAATGTGTCTTATGGATTTTCGAGCATGAAAAATACCTTAAGATGATCTTGGATGCTCCTTGGATTTATGTTGATTTAAGACAACTCCCTTGGTGTATAAATTGATGCCGAAAACTTGTAGTTGTGTTAGGAAGATTTTTGCTTCAAGACTTGATGAGAAATGCTAGGAAATTACCTTAGAAATGAAGATAGAAATTAAAACTTCATTAATGGACTTAAGATGTAACACCCCTACCGCTAATACCGTCATTACCGTACCATACTTACCTTCACAGCGGATACTCCTTACACAACGGCGGTGTACAATGCCGTTAGTCACCCACGTGACCAACAAGGCGAGTTACAGTACTACATACTATCGGTCTGATGAACATGAACATACCGAGTACTCTAAACGATACAAAACTTCCCATTGCATACTCATCCATAATCCAATTACAACTCCAATACATTACTATACCGAGTATACTACAATTCTTAAATTGCCGATACAGTTTAAGCTTCCCAATTTGCATCACAATACAAGTGTCAATCCCTACTATACAACTACCCATGCTTACGTAGCAGTCCCCGTCCTACTCTCTCGAACGGTGATCAGCTTCGGGTACCTGCACACTAAAAACGGTCCCCCTAGGGGGTCAGCTTACGCTGCATATGAAATCCGCATATACCGCGTGCTAACCGCGGAACGCCGACTACTTTGGGTCGGATATACATGGAGTTCATTTTACATGCATACATACATACTCACACTACAACAATACAATCAAAAATACCTACATAATTATGCAAGTTCAATACTTACTAAGGAAGACAATTCAATAGTCAACCATTCATATTGGTTATTCATTCATTACTCTTCGTACTGTGTTCGATATTCGCTACTCTACTCATGCTTACTCCTTACTCTTGCATACTCTTCACTCCATGTTCAATACCTTACTTGTACATGATCCTTACTCGATACTTGGTACTCGTTACATACTCATACTCGCTTCTTACTCAATACTCATTACTTTACTCATACGTACGCAATACTCAATACTCATTACTTGGCCTCTGGGCGGAGTCATACACAAGACTCGCCACTGGACCTACAATACGAGGGCTATACGCTTAGCTCCTCAAATACTCAATGTCCGTTCTTACCGGACTACTCAAATTCCCAACACTCTTCTCTCAGAGCATATTACAATCTCATGGATTAGCCTGGAAGTATCTCTCTCGATAACCTCTGTTAGCTTAGGGAATTACCACCGTCTAGTATCCTCAGATTTAAGGGTTTCCCCAACGTATCGAATACTCTCATGTTCGGGACATACTTACATCAGTCGGGCCCTCTCATAATGGGTCGACTAATTACTAAGGGGTTTGGAGATCCCTCATCTTTCTTTACTACTCTCATGGTTCATGTCTTGCTCCAAGAATAATTCCTCTAATATAGGTTACTTGTATACTTCCACTACTTTTGTTTGTGGATTATTCATTTCGTTTCTCCTACCGTTATCGGAAGGTTATTACTCCCATACACTCTCTCACATTCTAGTGAGTTCATTGGTTTACGTTGTTGTTTATTGGTTCGTTGGTTTAGTGCGTTGCTACAGTTCCATTGGTTCACACATGACTCTTACTACGAGTCCATACACAATAAGACTCATCTATGAGTCGGTCTACGCACTAAGTGAGGCCACACAATCAATCAAGAAAGGTTAGCTCAATCAACATACAACAAGACATGCAACGAAAGGCAATAGACCGTTTTCATGCTTTAGTCTTGATTAGCCGGCATACAACACACAAATCAACGTAACTCGGTTAGCATACGGGGCATGAGGAAATCATACCTTTCACCGGAGTTAGCTTTAACACGTGTTCCCTCGTTCCTTGGTTCACACTTGTTCCACTGATAATGTTCCAACATTATTATTAATACTATACTCTTACGATACACAAATAATTACTATTCCCGTACTTACCCTGTTATCTCGGTATACTTAATGTTCTCATACTCTCAACCTACTTAATTACTTTTCATACTTGTTTTCCTACTCCCATACTTACTTCCTTACCATTGTTGTCACATTAATGGTATATTACTAAGGTCCTTTATTTATGTACTTACCTACATACATACATACTTATGATTACTATATTACTACTGTTTTTTTTATAAGTTAGGGCCGTCCGACCCACGCCCTGGGTCGGACCATTCCAGTAGGTTTACGTCCTCTGAAATTCTTCCCGTCCGACCCAGCACTGTTCCGTCCGACCCATACTCCTCTGGGTCGGACCGTTCCAGAAAGTTTCGGTTTTGTTATCCTAGCCTTGTCCGACCCACGTCCGACTCACCTTCTGGGTCGGACGAAGTCAAAATGTTTACGTCCCGCTACTCACGCCTTGTCCGACCCACGTCCGACTCACCGTCTGGGTCGGACGAAGTCAGAACATTGCTACAGACTTGTTTTTCTTTCCCAATTTCACCCATTGTTTCCCCAAACTTCCTACATACATCCTAACATGGTTTAGCACCAATTAGGCCCTCTAAATCACCTTAATTCATCCACCAAATCCATTACTAAATCCATCAATTAACTTACACAATTCCCTCACTTCTTTTCCAACACTTGTAACAGTTTTTGTTACACTTATGCTACAGATTTTAAAACTCAATCCTCACATCCAATGCTTCCTCAACCAATGCCATTCCTTGCATTCTAAATACCACACATTTTACAAATCCTGCACACCAATTTCTTCCTAGTTCCACAATGCATTTTGGTACCTCTCTTGCTACAGATTTTACATCCCAATACTCTCATACCACAACTACCATTCCATGGTCATTAAACACCTTTATTAAATCCAATACACACCTTGGTTCTCCCATTCATCAAGTCATTCTTAATACACAATTCTACTAAAATTTTGCCATAGTTCACCTACTTTCCTTACATCCTCAAATACACATTCTCTCATCAAATTCAACCTAAAGCTAGCCACACCCAACAAGGGTCCTACCCGCACACAAGGTTCATACAAAAATTCAATACACCAACATTTCTTCAGCCACAATACCAATACGTCATTACTTCCTCAAATAGCAATACCAATACACATACACCATTCATTTGGCTCTAAGGCCTACAAATCCACACATTTGCTCACCAATACCCAAACATCCACAACTACAATACTAATACAATGGTTTAGGTTCTTTTATTTGTTTACCCATTCCCATTACACTAATGCATTAATTAGGCATTAAGAAGGAGCTCTTACCTTGAGCTTTTATTTTCCTTCTTTCTTTTCCATTCCTCCTCTTCCTCTCTTTCTTGTCCAAATCGGTTTTGTGGGGGATGGAGTTACCAAACTCCATCCCAACACCCAAATTACACAAGGAGAATATAATTAAACTTCTAATCTCTTAAAACTTCACTAATTCAATGAAGGGTTTAAATTACCATTAGTTAGGGTTTTTACCTTGGAGTGCTTTAGGAGGGGTTTTAGCCCTTGGTTCAAGAAGGTGTTCTCACCACCATTGGAGGGTTGAAGCAAAGCTCCAAAACAAGAGGAAAAACAAGGTAATAGAGAGAGACAAAAATCGGCCACCAAGGAGATGGAGAAAAGTGAGGTCTTTCATGGAGATTTTTACCTTGTTTAAAAGAGGAGTCTCCAAGCTTCACAATGGTGTGCTTTTCTCTTCAAATGGGGAAAACCCATGGAGATGAAGTTGCTCATTTTCGGATTTTGAAAAGATAGAAATGTAGAGGAGGATGAGGGGAGTTCGAATATGTGTTTTATTTTAAATTTCAAGCTCAAATGAAGCTAGAGCATGGGGAAGAATGAAGAGAAGCCATGGGAGGTGTGGAGCTTCTCAAAAATCGCCCAGCTCAAAGGAGAGAGAGGGAGAAATCGCTGGGAGAGGAGAAGGGAGGAGAGAGATGAGGGTAAAGTGAGAATGAGAGGTGAGAGAGTGTTAAAGTAGTATAAGTTACTTTTTGCTTTATTACTTTATTGCTTTTTGATTTACTTATTTGTTACTTGTGTGTGTGTGAGAGAGGGCTGTCTACAACAGTAAAAATCGGCCCCCACTGTTATACTAGCTGGAGCGTTTTTCGTCTTTTACAGAAAACGCTCGTTATTTTACCCGGTTTAGTTACTATTCACTAACCGGGCCCGTTTTCCGGAATTTCTCGTTTCTTTAATTTTAATGGACATTAAGCTTCCATAAGTGCTAAATAATTATTATTTAATGATTTATAATTTTTACGGGTCCGTTTGACCACTTAAAGTCACGTTTTCGGGGTTTTCTTGAAAAATGTGCGCTAAAGCTCTTTTAACGTTTTAACACCTTTCTTGGATCCGTTTTCTTCGGGAATCATTCCTGTATACTACCTAGGCATGAATAAGCCTCAGGAATCCTTACGATACTATAACCGAGGTCTCGTACCTCCTATGGTTATTTAACACCCATTTTAGCGTTTTCCGCTTTCTAAGCGTTTTTCCCATTTCTTTGGATTTATTTTCCTTACCAAAAATTACTTAGGCACTATTAGGCCCTTAAATACCATATTAAAGTATTCTAATCACCATATTTAAGTTTGGGGTATTTCAATCTACCCCCCTTAAAGAACTTTGCCCTCAAAGTTGGTGAATCTAATACTGTTACTCGTACATATACTCTATGTTAAGGTTATGACCTCTATATGTAACTTGTCAAACTCCAAATGTCTGACATGATGCATACTACGCATCCAAACAGCATGTCACTGCATGCATAGCAATCAAAAATATCTGTTTTACTTCTCTCCAAGGGGGTCCATCCGCAGATAATTAGGTACAATCCTCCCCCAATGGCGAGTGATCCCTCAGGTACCGGTCACATTTGAACACTTACGCTTTCTGGTTCACGGCCGTCATGACTTGAGCACTTACGCTTTCTGGCTCTACGGTCCTTTGGTTCTGATCAAATTCATTTGCACATATAGAGATCCTCAGGCACTTACTCATACTTACTTACTCATAATTTACTCATACTTACTCATACTTACTCGGCACTACGCTGCCCCAGTGCCTTTGGAAAAATACAAAACACACACTATTACCGTACAACCGGTGTAGTGGTTTCAAACTACTCTACACTTCCACAGACTCAAAACTAGCTTCACCTCCTATGGTTTCGACCGGATACCCGTGCCTAGGCATGGAGGATCCACTAGCACCCGTGGGAGCGGTTTTAAAACCGATCCTCATTCTCAAGTTTGAAGAAAACGTTGTACCAAATTAGTTTTGGAAATTCATTTTGAAAACTTGCATACGTCTCCCAAATACCATTTATGATGATTATACCTAATACTAGTGTTATTACTGTGACCACTTAAGGGAGCTTCCAGAGTTCTTCAACCCCAATGTGATCAGCATTGGTGTTGAATTATCCTTCCACCCCAATTTGTGTTCGGCTTCCCTTGATCGCTAGCAAATCAAGTTCCACTTCCCACCTCAATACAAACAGACAGCTCGTCAAACATCATTCCATTTTCTATCTTTTTAATCTTGCTACTCATAATCATACACATACATTTTCCAATTTATATGATTCACTTACTTACTTACTAATCATCTCATCAACTATTACTACATCATCTCCAACTACTATACTCAAGAAATTCATGGGTGTAATATCCCATTAATTTGCTATACCAAATTTTATACTCATATAATACATCGGTTGTATACCGATTTATACTCATTACATACATCGGTTCCACACCGACTTATACTCCTCAAGTCTTCCATACATACTCATTCCTCATACTATTACCAATCGGGGTTCTCATTCCCCTGGAGTTTCACTACTCCTTTTCCTATACTTGCTTCTCAAATTACCACAATTACACGATGAGTGAATACAAATGTTTATGTAACATAAGTATCAACCATCAAAACGAATTCTCTTGCGCTATGCGCATTGTAGTTTACGCACCTATCACGTAAAACATACATTTCACGGTTTTCGCTCTACCCCCCTTAAAAGGGATTACGCCCACGTAATCTACCATGTGTCATCATTAGACCTTGGTCGAAGGCATTCAGCCGTCATGGAGTGGTTCAGCTTCCATGCGGTCTATTATACAATGTTCCTTGATCAACGGGTCTTAACCGTACTGTCGGTTAGTCCCTGCATCAAGAAATTTCATCAGAGTTTATTTAACTCTGAACCGGGTTCGGTTCTAGTCTAAATGGCTTTAAGGCATTTATGATTGACCTTTTATTCACTAGGTGTATTCCACTTAGAATTCTGGGCCCACTAGCTTCTGCTGCGCGACCCTGATAACTTGGGTTATTCGCCCTTCTTGTTATCTTAAATGTGCTATACAACACCTTTTATCCTTCTTATTGTGGGAATAAGGTTTATTGACCAAGTGTGGTGTTCTCTTACCGTGCTCGAACTCGATGGGTTCTAGATTCATAACGAGCTCTTTGGCAATCTATATACATACTGTTGTGTTTTGTAGTGATCATTCACTTGGTTCCTCCGACTTATTGTCGGTTGAGGTTAAGTCACTACTTAGTTGTAGTGCTTCCTCTACTGTTAGTAGCTTCTGAATTATACCAGTTTCTCTGGTTCATTACAAGTGTTCTTTACTTGTATGACCTTGCATTTTCCATGCGTCGGTCCTTGTGACTTTCTTAAGTCTCCTTTCGCTTGTGTGTTTCACACTCTTCGTGCTCTTTGGCCTTAGGCCGCACGGTTTGTTTCCAAGCTTTTGCTCAACTAGCTTACGCCATGTTTACTGGTGAAAGGAAGGATTCACCACGATTTACATTTCCTCATATTCCTAGCTATCCCACTCGATCATTAACTGCACAAGTGCAATAGCAAAATACTCAGTCACACAGAGTGCAGAGGCGTAAACTCTTGGCAGTAAGTCTCTTATGAGGTCGCAATAGGACTGATCTTTACTCTTTCAGGTGGTGCTTCATCATTGGGTACAGACTTCTGGCTTGTTGTCCGGTCTGTCTACCATTTGTATTAAAAACTCCATAGTACTGGGTGATTATTCGCATACGTTGGTCGCCTGCTGCGCACCCATGTTCTTACTGATCCCACAGCATTGGTTTACATGGCATCCACTGTTGCTAGCTTCAGCTCATGCATTTCTATTATTTATACAATGGTTCCCCATATATTTGGCAAGTACGGAATATGGTATTACTTTATTTTTCTGAGCTCTTTGAGCATCATTGGTTTTATAACCGGTTACTCCTTGGTTGTCAACAATTGCTGTTGAAACTTATTTCACATTGCTTGACAATAGTTGTATGCTCAAGATTGACTACACTAGTAGTTCTGAAAGGAATATATTTCCCGACAGTTACTGGTGGTATCCCCTTCTTGGGATCCATGTGTTCCACTCTTGTGGTCTCACATTTATGAGGGGCATCCTCAATTATTGGTTGTTACTCTTTTATCGTGTCTTCCTTGACCACTTTCCGTATAGCTCACATTGGTTTTGCAACCGTTGGGTTGTGTGGTAACAGTTTCATGGCCTACTAGCCATGTTGCCTAGAGCTCTGCTCATTATAGGCTGTTCCCCAGTGGTTACTTTTCCGTAAGCTATCGCTGAGTTGGGGGTGATACTGGGCTCCATGATAAAATCGTCGCATCACGCTTCCGTTTGTTTGAGGCCCTTTTGTATCCTGGTATTGATCGATACCATTTATTGCTTGGGGTATCCCCTGTCAAGTGGGATCCCTTCGGTGTTCTAACCGGATGTTCGTTCCGATTGTGGTGTTCTTACCACGACATCTCGTTCAACTGTGTTGACTGGATACCCTTTATGGATTGCTCCTTGGTATTATTGATTATGCCATTACACCTGGCCGACATTTATGGGTATATCCAGTTTGTTATCCTACCTTGCGGTTTGGATCTGAGTTATCCGTTGAGGGTTATAACGTCTCCCGTTCTTAGGGTAGACCATTGGTGTTTTTCCTTATGTTATACGGATGTGCTATTCCTTCCGGTGATGAATGGTATTTCCGGTACCTTATAACATCACCCTGTGTGTTTGTGGTAGTTGTTCTGGGAATTCCATCCCGTTCATTGAACTCTTGATGTGTCCATGTTAGGCATTTGCCTTACAGTGTTTAGACCGGGTATTCCTTCCAGTTATCATGCTTTACTTGATATCCTCGAGACATATTCAATGTCTTATTCCGTTGTTAGTGCTTCTTGCACTTTCAACTCTTAATGTTCCTCATGGAGTGAGTTTCTGACTCTTTAGCTTGTAGCTTATCTGAGTCTCTGTTGCTCGTTTTGGGTGTTCAACTGTTCTATTTTGAATTACTTATGGTCCGTAGAACGGAGTTGACTACTTCCCGTGTTTCGTACACTACATGTATACATACGTGGGGTACCTTCTTGGCACGTTACCACTTACCTAACTACATGTCAGGCCCGCAAGCTCCTTCGGAGTGCGGTCGTCCCACATCCCGTATTTGGGTACACTCGTAGTGTTCGTCACACGCCTAGGTGAAGTGTTCTATTGTCAACTCCTCTTGTATCACTCTATGATACTCACCGTAATTCTGTCTGTTTGGTTTTAAAAATCCAAGGTTTAAAAGAGAGTTTGTGATTTTGAAGAAAATTTTGGGTTTGAAGTAACAGTTTGGTGTTAAAAGGAATTCTTCATGGCGTTGCCATGATCGAGGTCTTGACCAAGTTCAGCTTCTCGCTGACCGGTTTACTCTTAATACAATGATCGGGCCGTTAGGCCTTTCCGAGATTTCATTATTTAATCCTTAGGATGGGTAATCCTATATCTACTCCATTCATCATAGCGGTACTTTATCAAGCATTTGCGGGTTGTTAAAAGTATTCCAACCGTTTTGTAGTTGCTGCACTTGCCCTGGGCAAGTGCGTGGGTAGGTTGTTTTTCGGTTAACGTATACCGATGGCGGTATCGTTTCCATCCATAATTGGTGGTTTTATTGGGTCTTCATTTGATCTTTTGATCTTGGTGATCGATCTCCTGAGTCGGTTCTCAGTATACTTGACATGGTTGTCGTCAGTCCGGGTGTCTCACACCTTCACTGTGGTTAACGAGACTTGGCTTATCCTTAGGAACCATTTTGTGGTCCTATAGGTGTAAGTTCTATGAATACTTTCATAGCTATCCAAACCATGTTTGTTCGGTTATTATTGCCTCTTGGCTTGTAGGTTCGGTATTAATCCAATCTCGACTAGTTCCTTAGTCGGTTTGTATACCGTTATCGGTATTATCAAACATTACAGTCCGTAGACTCCCTTGTCTCGGGCTTGCTACTCTATCTTCCTTATTTCATTGCACGATTGTGCTTCTCTTCTTGCTGGCTACTCATGGTTCTCGCGACTGCGAAGCATGTCGCCCCATGGTGCCATAAATTCCATCACCTTGTGTTTAGGATCATCATTCCTCCGTCATTAAGTGCGGTCCTTGTCATTCAACGGGAACCGTCTTCGGGACTTCCAGTTCTTGGACTCTACCGTATGACAGGTTCCTTTTCTAATAAGGTTTACTTACATCTGCCAGATCGGGTGTTACCCGAGTGTGAGAGGTCTTTCCATCTCTCTGGCGTTATTCTCCCAACTTAATACCGTGGGTTGCGGAGGGCGGGGTATGGTTGTCGTAGGTTTCCGGTTCACGCGGAAGTTCCTAACTAGCGTACCTCACACGCTAACACTCAACCCTTAGCCCTAAGTCTCTAATTCCTAACTCGGTATTTTCCTAAACTCGGTATTTCATCCATCAGAGCGAAGTATCGCTCTGATACCACTTTTTGTAACACCCCTACCGCTAATACCGTCATTACCGTACCATACTTACCTTCGCAGCGGATACTCCTTACACAACGGCGGGTGTACAATGTCGTTAGTCACCCACGTGACCAACAAGGCGAGTTACAGTACTACATACTATCGGTCTGATGAACATGAACATACCGAGTACTCTAAACGATACAAAACTTCCCATTGCATACTCATCCATAATCTAATTACAACTCCAATACATTACTATACCGAGTATACTACAATTCTTAAATTGCCGATACAGTTTAAGCTTCCCAATTTGCATCACAATACAAGTGCCAATCCCTACTATACAACTTCCCATGCTTACGTAGCAGTCCCCGTCCTACTCTCTCGAACGGTGATCAGCTTCGGGTACCTGCACACTAAAAAAGGTCCCCCTAGGGGGTCAACTTACGCTGCATATGAAATCCGCATATACCGCGTGCTAACCGCGGTACGCCGACTACTTTGGGTCGGATATACATGGAGTTCATTTTACATGCATACATACATGCTCACACTACAGCAATACAATCAAAAATACCTACATAATTATGCAAGTTCAATACTTACTAAGGAAGACAATTCAATAGTCAACCATTCATATTGGTTATTCATTCATTACTCTTCGTACTGTGTTCGATATTCGCTACTCTGCTCATGCTTACTCCTTACTCTTGCATACTCTTCACTCCATGTTCAATACCTTACTTGTACATGATCCTTACTCGATACTTGGTACTCGTTACATACTCATACTCGCTTCTTACTCAATACTCATTACTTTACTCATACGTACGCAATACTCAATACTCATTACTTGGCCTCTGAGCGGAGTCATACACAAGACTCGCCACCGGACCTACAATATGAGGGCTATACGCTTAGCTCCTCAAATACTCAATGTCGTTCTTACCGGACTACTCAAATTCCCAACACTCTTCTCTATGAGCATATTACAATCTCATGGATTAGCCTGGAAGTATCTCTCTCGATAACCTCTGTTAGCTTAGGGAATTACCACCGTCTAGTATCCTCAGATTTAAGGGTTTCCCCAACGTATCGAATACTCTCATGTTCAGGACATACTTACATCAGTCGGGCCCTCTCATAATGGGTCGACTAATTACTAAGGGGTTTGGAGATCCCTCATCTTTCTTTACTACTCTCATGGTTCATGTCTTGCACCAAGAATAATTCCTCTAATATAGGTTACTTATGTACTTCCACTACTTTTGTTCGTGGATTATTCATTTCGTTTCTCCTACCGTTATCGGAAGGTTATTACTCCCGTACACTCTCTCACATTCTAGTGAGTTCATTGGTTTACGTTGTTGTTATTGGTTCATTGGTTTAGTGCGTTGCTACGGTTCCATTGGTTCACACATGACTCTTACTACGAGTCCATACACAATAAGACTCATCTATGAGTCGGTCTACGCACTAAGTGAGGCCACACAATCAATCAAGAAAGGTTAGCTCAATCAACATACAACAAGACATGCAACGAAAGGCAATAGACCGTTTTCATGCTTTAGTCTTGATTAGCCGGCATACAACACACAAATCAACGTAACTCGAATAGAATACGGGGCATGAGGAAATCATACCTTTCACCGGAGTTAGCTTTAACACGTGTTCCCTCGTTCCTTGGTTCACACTTGTTCCACTGATAATGTTCCAACATTATTATTAATACTATACTCTTACGATACACAAATAATTACTATTCCCGTACTTACCCCGTTATCCCGGTATACTTAATGTTCTCATACTCTCAACCTACTTAATTACATTTCATACTTGTTTTCCTACTCCCATACTTACTTCCTTACCATTGTTGTCACATTAATGGTATATTACTAAGGTCCTTTAGTTATGTACTTACCTACATACATACATACTTATGATTACTATATTACTACTGTTTTTTTTATAAGTTAGGGCCGTCTGACCCACCGTCCGACCCAAGCCCTGGGTCGGACCATTCCAGTAGGTTTACGTCCTCTGAAATTCTTCCCGTCTGACCCAGCACTGTTCCGTCCGACCCATACTCCTCTGGGTCGGACCGTTCCAGAAAGTTTCGGTTTTGTTATCCTAGCCCTGTCCGACCCACGTCCGACTCACCTTCTGGGTCGGACGAAGTCAGAATGTTTACGTCCCGCTACTCACGCCTTGTCCGACCCACGTCCGACTCACCGTCTGGGTCGGACGAAGTCAGAACATTGCTACAGACTTGTTTTTCTTTCCCAATTTCACCCATTGTTTCCCCAAACTTCCTACATACATCCTAACATGGTTTAGCACCAATTAGGCCCTCTAAATCACCTTAATTCATCCACCAAATCCATTACTAAATCCATCAATTAACTTACACAATTCCCTCACTTCTTTCCAACACTTGTAACAGTTTTTGTTACACTTATGCTACAGATTTTAAAACTCAATCCTCACATCCAATGCTTCCTCAACCAATGCCATTCCTTGCATTCTAAATACCTCTCCTTACCATGCCAATTCGTTTCCAAGCCATTACACTTCCTACACCCAAGTTCCAACACTCATTTTACAAATCCTGCACACCAATTTCTTCCTAGTTCCACAATGCATTTTGGTACCTCTCTTGCTACAGATTTTACATCCTAATACTCTCATACCACAACTACCATTCCATGGTCATTAAACACCTTTATTAAATCCAATACACACCTTGGTTCTCCCATTCATCAAGTCATTCTTAATACACAATTCTACTAAAATTTCGCCATAGTTCACCTACTTTCCTTACATCCTCAAATACACATTCTCTCAACAAATTCAACCTAAAGCTAGCCACACCCAACAAGGGTCCTACCAGCACACAAGGTTCATACAAAAATTCAATACACCAACATTTCTTCAGCCACAATACCAATACGTCATTACTTCCTCAAATAGCAATACCAATACACATACACCATTCATTTGGCTCTAAGGCCTACAAATCCACACATTTGCTCACCAATACCCAAACATCCACAACTACAATACTAATACAATGGTTTAGGTTCTTTTATTTGTTTACCCATTCCCATTACACTAATGCATTAATTAGGCATTAAGAAGGAGCTCTTACCTTGAGCTTTTATTTTCCTTCTTTCTTTTCCATTCCTCTTCTTCCTCTCTTTCTTGTCCAAATCAGTTTTGTGGGGGATGGAGTTACCAAACTCCATCCCAACACCCAAATTACACAAGGAGAATATAATTAAACTTCTAATCTCTTAAAACTTCACTAATTCAATGAAGGGTTTAAATTACCATTAGTTAGGGTTTTTACCTTGGAGTGCTTTAGGAGGGGTTTTAGCCCTTGGTTCAAGAAGGTGTTCTCACCACCATTGGAGGGTTGAAGCAAAGCTCCAAAACAAGAGGAAAAACAAGGTAAGAGAGAGAGACAAAAATCGGCCACCAAGGAGATGGAGAAAAGTGAGGTCTTTCATGGAGATTTTTACCTTGTTTAAAAGAGGAGTCTCCAAGCTTCACAATGGTGTGCTTTTCTCTTCAAATGGGGAAAACCCATGGAGATGAAGTTGCTCATTTTCGGATTTTGAAAAGATAGAAATGTAGAGGAGGATGAGGGGAGTTCGAATATGTGTTTTATTTTACATTTCAAGCTCAAATGAAGCTAGAGCATGGGGAAGAATGAAGAGAAGCCATGGGAGGTGTGGAGCTTCTCAAAAATCGCCCAGCTCAAAGGAGAGAGAGGGAGAAATCGCTGGGAGAGGAGAAGGGAGGAGAGAGATGAGGGTAAAGTGAGAATGAGAGGTGAGAGAGTGTTAAAGTAGTATAAGTTACTTTTTGCTTTATTACTTTATTGCTTTTTGATTTACTTATTTGTTACTTGTGTGTGTGTGAGAGGGCTGTCTACAACAGTAAAAATCGGCCCCCACTGTTATACTAGCTGGAGCGTTTTTCGTCTTTTACAGAAAACGCTCGTTATTTTACCCGGTTTAGTTACTATTCACTAACCGGACCCGTTTTCTGGAATTTCTCGTTTCTTTAATTTTAATGGACATTAAGCTTCCATAAGTGCTTAATAATTATTATTTAATGATTTATAATTTTTACGGGTCCGTTTGACCACTTAAAGTCACGTTTTCGGGGTTTTCTCGAAAAACGTGCGCTAAAGCTCTTTTAACGTTTTAACACCTTTCTTGGATCCGTTTTCTTCGGGAATCATTCCTGTATACTACCTAGGCATGAATAAGCCTCGGGAATCCTTACGATACTATAACCGAGGTCTCGTACCTCCTATGGTAATTATTTAACGCCCATTTTAGCGTTTTTCGCTTTCCAAGCATTTTTCCCATTTCTTTGTATTTATTTTCCTTACCAAAAATTACTTAGGCACTATTAGGCCCTTAAATACCATATTAAAGTATTCTAATCACCATATTTAAGTTCGGGGTATTTCATAAGAGCTTCAAAGGAAGAAGATGAAGATGAGAAGGGAGAGCTTACCAATTCGGTGGTGAATGGCAAAGGAAGAATGGAGAGCTAGACTCACGTAGGAATAAGAGAAAGCAAGTTTGAAAGGATTTTTCTTTTGCTAGTTTAATGTCAAATTTGACTCATCTTTTCATTAGTTTATTCCTTGATTGGTTGGCTCAATAAATGCCCTTATTTCATGCTTGTTTTCGGCTAGGACCAGGAATGATGGAGGCTTGATTGATAATTGAAAGAAGAAGACAAAGACTAAGGTAGGTAAGGTGTTTTCTTTTGAATTTTCTAAGTAGAATACTAGTCATTTGTTGTTTTCTTTCTCCATATAATTTCGGTAACATGGGCTGTAGTATAGCATTTGATTTTTGATGATTAAGAACATTAGAACATGGCTAGGTAGGTAGGCTTCTTAGTTGAATTTTTATAAGGCAATTTAAGCCTTCTTTCCTTGCTCAAAATCGGCTATAAGGTGTTGTACAAGACAATTGATTTTGTCTTTATTTGACTATGAATTATGCTTAGTAGGTAGAGTATTCTTTTGACTAGTTAATGAGGCAATCAATCCCTTCTTTTACAGATCAAAATTGGCAGCCTCAATAGGTAGAACATGGATGTTTGTTTGATTAGTTGCACATGGAATAAAGCTAGATCTAGTTTGTTCTTTTGTGTATTTAATTTCCCATGACTTTTCCTAACTCACTTCTTGTTGTTTTCCTTGCAGGAAATCGGTAATGGAGGAGCCATTTGACTGAATTTATTTGACACATCATCATATAGCACATGCTAGATGAGTCACCATTCCATAAGACAATTTACAAGTTCAAATCTAGCTTAAAAACACCCAAAATGGCGCCTGATATGGAGGTCAAATGGGGTTGATTTTTAATTTGATTTTTGTTAAACTATATTTTACTAAGACCATACTAATATGTGGAATAGGTTCCAGCATTTGTTTGGTACATTTATACCATGGTAAAAGATGAAAGTTCTAAGGTAAAAATGCTGATTTTATGTACCTTTTTGATGATGAAATCGCCCCCACTTTTACTATGATTTTAGTACTGGAATTAATTGATTTAGATGCTCAATTTATCCCCTTTTAAGATTATCAACTCGTGGCTCCTCAAAAACTTCAAGGTAATTGCGTAGAACGCATTTTTGTGACACCCGAAGGTGCATTTTTGTGCTTTAAGGATTTTCTGAAAAATAAGTCGTCGCTATGAGTTCCAAGTGTTTATTGAAATTGTTTATAGTCAATAATAATATGTTAAGGTGTTACATTGAGTTATATGGGGTTATATCAACACCAAACACAACTCTCGGGCTAACCGGGGCAAAAAGTAGCGTTAAGAAATTCGTCCGAGCACTTTGTTTATTTTTGAGGAATTGGCTCGAGCATTCTCTTTATAATGTTGAATAATGATGTTAGGAACTCTAAGAATGATTTATATTGGAGTTTTTGCCACTTCGGTACCACTCTGGGGCACTCCCGCGGGTTTATGGGGCCCCCATCGGGAACCTCCTAGCACTTTGTCTTTAACTGAGAATTTAGCTTGAGGAATTCATCTTATATGTTTAATAAAGTGTTGTGGTGTATTTGTAATGAAGAGTAATGCTTTACTTCATCCTATAATGTATTTCCGTGACTTTCGGGCCTTAAGGGCCTTTAAGGGAACTCCCGAGCATTTTGTATTTTCACTCAGTCTTTGATGAGGTCCTGTGTTCTAAGAGTCATACAATGATCCTTTATTAACTTTACATGAAGTTTATAGCTTATATAACTTGTTTAACTTAAGGTCGGGCTTTAACGCACGTTTCTGACCTTAAGGAGTTTAGGTGCGTTTTAACGCCTAAATGTTTATATACTTCCTTTAGGGTTTAATAATCCCTTAAATAATACTTATTTATCATTATTTAATTATTTGAATGTTAGGGGTATTTCAATCTACCCCCCTTAAAAGGACTTCGCCCCGAAGTCTCATATCTAAGTTCAAATGGTTGTGGGGAATCAAGTTCCACTAAGCCTCCACTACTCAATTCTATTTTAATGATCAAGTCCCAAGTTACACTACTTTTCAGTTCGTAGTATATATTCAATCATAACATACAGTATAATGAGCATGAAAGGTCATCACCAAAAATAACTTAAGTGCAGTGCAACGTAGTGCACGTAATTCATTCATAGTAGTGTAGCATAGTACAAATCATGCAAACACGGAGCCATTCCAATTTAGTGTAACGTAGTACACATAATAACGTAGGAACAAAGTAGCTTTAATATAGTGTAACGTAGTACACATAATCCATTCATGCCAGTGTAACGTAGTACACATCAGCAAGTAAGAGTTCATAGAATCACAAAATCATACTTGTAAACGTACAAATCACAGTGCAACAGTACAACGGAAGTGTACTTCCATGCTAAAAATGCTAAAACGCAGTAGGCTCTCCCCCCCTTAAAAGAGGGGTACGCCCACGTACCCTAGACTGGTACAGCTAGTCGGTAGATAGTGAAGGAATCTTCACTCTTATTTTGAACTTATGATTAGTTTTAAAGATAGCCTCTTGGTTTTAAGACTTTAGGTGGGTATGGCACATATTTTGGTTAAGATTCGTGAAGTACGTTGTGCATTTCCCTTGAGCTCAGTAGATAATTTTAACTGATGGGACCACCGGCTTCCGTTGTGCGACTCTGATTAAGTAATGTTATCATTTTGGAATAGTCTTAAATGCGCTTCATAGGTGGTATATTTAAGTTCCTTTATGTTCACATGTAAGGTTGGTGAGTTGTGCCCATCATATTTTTGTTTGATTGTCATTATTGATCTTGTCTGGACTTCTGTCCGTTTACGGGGTATTGCCCCTAAGAATCTGTGCATTCTCTGACATGTTCTATTTTGCATTATTATGCTTTTATATTTGAATCCCGTATATATGGGTGAAGGTGATTTACCAACTTGTTTGTTGTCGATATTATTCCATGTCCTGTTTAGACTGTCGGGTCGATGTGCTGCGTTATGCCACTGCTCCCGATTATTTTGTCTCTAAGTAACTGTTAGCTGTAGCATTGCCTGGTATTCTTCATTGTATATCTTATTACTGTACGTCGGGCTTCCAATAATATTGTAAGGTTTGCCCATCCTGTGATGCTCATGCACATGTTATGTATCTTCCATTATCTTTTGGGCAAATCTACTACGAGGTTCTTCCTCTTCGTGGCATATACTGTAATTCAGTTCGCCTTCCATTTGCTTTTTCATCATT
The DNA here is from genome assembly GCA_023374045.1 of Limonium bicolor. Taxonomy (NCBI): domain Eukaryota; kingdom Viridiplantae; phylum Streptophyta; class Magnoliopsida; order Caryophyllales; family Plumbaginaceae; genus Limonium; species Limonium bicolor. The sequence continues at coordinate 280,201,381 of CM041780.1, forward strand.
GAGTTCTTCTCGAGTTTCACTTGATTGTTTTGTGCCTGTATGCTTATTTCTGATAGCTGCTTATGACAGTGATTCCACTAAGATTCTTCTCGTCAATATTACTGAGGCGTCTCGCTCTTTATCAGAGTTGATTCTTTCCCGTGTTCCTCCCGCTAGTTGCCTTCGCATATGGGGTATCTTCTTGATATATATTACTACTTACCTGTCCAATTTAGGATTATTCCTTGTCAACTCCATAAGCTCTCGCACGTTTAGTTAAAGCATTCTTCCTTCCATGGGTCCTTACCCGATTGGTTTACTATATAAATTCTCCCTTGATAGTGGTAGCATCCTGATAGTGGGGTTCATCATCTTTGTCGGTGTTGTTGATGCATTCAGTGGTTCAGTTATTGTAGCTGTAAGGTTGCAGTATTCCTGTTGGTTTTAAATTTGTCTTCTATTCATCACCTCCTGTAGTTGTAATCGTCTACATTCGGGTCTTGTATAGTACTAGGGTATATTAAAGTTCCTCTCCTTGGTCTTCAGGTCATCATCTTGTGATTCTGGTATTTTAGTTTACTGTCACCATATTCGGTTTCCATTCTCAATATAGAGTATGAGCTACGGTCGAGCCGTGCATCTTGTTTATAGTATAGAAGATTTCCTGTTATTATCGATTCACCAATTGTCGGTTGAACATATCCGATCTTTTATTGTCTGTTCCTTAAGTATACCACAGTAGGGTTCCCGTTAAGGTTTCTAACAAGGTACAGATTTCTCACAATTCCACATGTTTCCGCGGTTTATGAATGAACTCATGTGAGTATTAGTATAATGTTTCTACTCTTTATGTTCTACCATGCTTATAGGTAGGTCCCCATTTAATATATTGGGTTTGAATTCATAAAGAAAGACTTGAAGTCGATCTTTCCCTTCAGATGGTAATATGGCCATAACTTAGAAGGTAGCTTGAGAATTCTCTCGTTATAGGTAAATGTCTCTTGATCTCATATTTACTTATTAACATGGCTCATGGTGTAATAACAGTTAGTATTTTTCTCACAGTTGTGTATTTTTCCGACATACGCGGAGTTGTTTTAGCTATTTAATATCTTCAGGATAACCTGGACCACTTAACTCTTAACTTAAACCTTCCACATCTCAAGTACTTATTAGTCAAATTTTTATATTAAAATTTTGGACAAATACTTACTATCACAGAGATATTTGTGACCACTTGTAAGGAGTCTCAGGAATCATCCAACTCTGACGGGGTCAGCGTCAGTGTTGAACTATCCCTCCACCCCATTTTGTGTTTGGTTTTCCCTTGACCTGACCAGGATCAAGTTCGACCTCCCACGTCAAATATCAAACAACCACATAATTGCAAATTTCCAAATTTTATCTTATCAAGGCTTTGTGACGTGGTGTTTACAACATTCTTCCTTGACTGTTATACACTACTCTAGCAGCTGTTGTAACTTACACTTGAAACTAGTGTATTCCTTAATCCCCATAATTAAATTCCTTTGATCAAATCATCAAGCGAGGAAGCCAGTTTTTCCTCTTGGCATAAAAGATAAATTCTCGTTAAAATCTAGACACATATTGTCTAATAATTATATTCAACAATCATTTGACTCTTAGACCCATCATACAAGCAATAAATTCAATTATGGACTTGGATACCTTAGAATACACTCTTTTCTTAAAAGGTCTTTCTAGTATTTAACTTATCAGGGCTTGATCATTACCTATACTTTGGTTATCATCACTTGGAACAAAGACAGTCATAGTTATTACTAAATTTGGAATAAGACTCCAAGAAAGAGTTTTTATAACTCATTTTATGGTTTCACAAGTATTATTTCCTACTGTTCCAAGCTTGTTTTGTTCTGACATCAATTAAACTCCATAAATCGGGTGAATCATGTGTTCGACCTAGGTTAAGTGTCCTTCAATATTAGTACCATCCCAAACTAAGGGTTTCCAGTTTGAATTCTACGGTTTGGTGACAAGAAAATCAAAGTTTAATGTTTGTTACTTCCTCTTAGGAGCGTGGTTAATCCACAAACTCAATGGCTTCCAAGAATAGGTTGTTTAGGTGTATAAAATAGAGGGTTTATAATCATAGAGATTGGTATATATTGTTAGGAAATTTCACATGTAAAACGCTTGTTACAAGTCAAGGGGTATGTTCTCCCGCTTTTAAGTTTAACCTCCCCTCACCTTTGGTGTATGTCCGAATTCAAACTCTTACACTGCCTCCATAGAGAGTTATTTGTTACTATGATCATATAAAAACTTATATTACATTGGGAGGTAACTTTATTTGTTCTCATACGTTCTTTACTTACATTCCCAAATTGAGCTGTCATAGAAGACATATGCTCGTATAAATCCATAAGGATAGAGTAGGACATGTGCCTCAAAATAGGGTAGGTATATTTTATGATACTTATCCCTCTGAAATATATCAATACTCCTCAAAAGTCTTAGGTTAATAACCTCCCAATTAAATGTATATATATGTAGCACTTGGCATTGCTAATTAGGTATTTCTCCCGACTTCTGAAAATATAAATTTAAAGTTTGTTCTCTTCTCTTTATTAATTAGGAGTCCAGCATTGTCACTATATTGACACTAGCTGAGACCCATGGTATTTGCTCAGGTACTTAAAACCCGTGCTTATCCATGACAGATGTATTCATTAGATATAGTGAGATTCTGTTATGATTTTCTTGATATTGTCATTGGTTATTTTGTAGGACTATACTGATAGTCATATTTCAAGGTTTCGCACGATCTTCTCGTGAAGTTAATAAGGGATATTAAGATTTTCCAGTCCCGCACTGGGCGGTAAGCTCAGTGCCTGGGTATCCCATAAAATTCAGTGTTTGCTCTTCACGTGTAGGTCTTCATTCACTTTTATTTGGTTTACTGGAGCAGCACTTGTTGTAGCAAGTGCGCCATGCAGGTTGGATCATCATGTAGTGTATGTCCATTGAGATATATTTTTACTCCATCATCACTGTATACTTGGCGGTATTGTCAGCCTTTCTGGTTATCATCGGTATGACGTCACTGTTATTCGTCGTCCGCTTCCCGTGTGGATGACAGTTGGCGTCGTTCGGTCTTCAACAAACCCTTTCGCCAATTCAAGCAGTTTTAAGTATTTGTGTTAATTAATGTATTCTTTTTCATGACATTTGCTCGTTATTTAGGCAGGTCATAGTTTGTAGTTGCTGTAAGTTTGAACAGTTGTTAACGCCCTTCGGCGGACCAAGTAAAAACTAACTTTCTACTCCTCACTGTTCTATCACACACCCTGCATCCCAAGGTTAATTTCGGTTGTATTCGGATCTCAGAGCGCAACTACACTCTGATACCACTTTTTGTAACACCCCAACCCGAAACTCCATAACCTGAACGATGATAGCTCCCAACTTCAACTGGAAATGCAGCGGAATTAAATACATAAAAACGGGTGGTGCTACAACGCCGTTAGTCACCCATGTGACTAATAAGGCTAACTCCAATACAACTTACAAATGATACGGTCTGAGTGCTGAATACAAAAAGCTTAAAATAACAAAACCAATAGTAAAAATACAGTACTGAAAAATGATGCCGGTAATAGTAATCCCTGTCTTAATTCTACCCCACCTACACTCGGTCGGGTGATCTCGTCAACTTCAGGTACCTGAAAAGTGGGGGTGCCCCCAAAGCGGCTCAGCAAACAACGCTGGTATGGAAAACGTGCAACCCATCGGCTACTGGGCCATACCAACTACTTTGTCGAATACATATAGTTCATTTTTTTTGTAAAGCTGTAAACAAGCATCATAACAAGTAACCATACAAGGACAATAGTGTCACACAGAACAAAACTGCAGAAGGTCAAGTTAGATGTCCTGTAATTGTTCACTAGTAGTCAGATCCTCACAATGGGACTAACATGTATATAAGAGTTCCTCACAGCAGTGGAAGTATAGTGACCTCGTTAAACTCCATCTTCACAGAGTAAATTGGTCGGGTATGATAAACCCTTAGACGAGATGGGACTCTCATACAAGTAGGTGGGTAATAATTCCCTCAGAAGATAACGTAGTTAACTCCTGTACTAACAGAGGTGGGTAATAATTCCCTCAGAAGATAACGTAGTTAACTCCTGTACTTAAAAGAGGTGGGTATCGTACCCTCGAGAGAAGTGAAGTCTTCCTCTTAACTTGAAATGTTCCAGTACGGTCCTTGTGAGTGGACAAAGTGCGCACCCAAAACTCTCGTCGTGACGTAAATTGTATAGGAGATGACCTGAGACAGTTACAACTCCAGTAGCATACATGGCCAGATCCAACTGGGCTCCTCGCTTCTCGTAGTATAGACTTTGTTAGATGTCACACAAGGACGTTAATCAAGGACACAATGTGTATTGTCAATTATCACGTTTAGGATAACGACGTTTGTTATAAAGTGAAGTTAGTGAGAAACTTGAGTACAAGTTCTCGGTATAGTAAAACGCATGTATTTAATCCACTGGTAATGTAGTGTTGTATGCGTGGAACATACACGTTACAGTTAGTAGCATCACACACACAAAGTAACACAACAATGCACAAGAGTAATGCAACATTTTACATACAATTATCTTGGTCGTTAATTCAAACAACAGATAGCACACAAGCCGGTGTAATCCGGTAGCAAACAGGTTGCAAGAATCTCATACCGTTCACCATAGACTGTACTTGTTTAGTTCCCGGTCAACGTCTGGTCAAACCATGTCCTAGAATAGGATTAACTAAGAGTGTTAATTTAAGTTACTCTCATATAATAATTTTATTGTATCATGAAATGTCCTCGTATTCGTTATTCCATGTGAGGTTTATTTTTATCACTTAAATAGTTTCTTTTAACCTCTTAACCTTATTTATGTTTAAGGTATTTATATATTCTCAAATCATGTATTCTTAATTTATAAAACTTACATGGTGTGGTAATTTCTTTTAATTACCTTATGTTTTAATGTATAATTTATTTGTTATCCCTTTTGATTTATTTAAAAATCCTTTAATGTACATAACTATATATTCATGCACCATTTATGTTACATGTTTTACAGTTGTCTAAATGACATAACAACTTCATAATTTCCCCAATATATTTATATGTCACACATGGACATATTATTCTTATAATTTTTTTGCTATTCTCCACTTAACCATAAATAATATTTATTGGTTACAATTAAATTCCTTATAACTATATAACCCATAGTTTTAATTCCATAATTCCTTATATTCATTTTCTTTTTGATTTACTTGAAAATCTTAACTGTATAAGTTGTATACACATGTATTATTTATGATACATATATATATATAATTGTCTAAAGGACATAACCACCTAATAAATTCTCAAATTATATTTACATGTCACGCATGGACATATTTTTCCCATATCTTTTATCAGTTACAAACTAATCCCAAATAATATTATTTCTTTTACAAGTAGATTACTTGTACTTGTATATCATATAGTTTTAATTTCATAAATCCTTAAATCATAATTTTCTTTTCTAAATTTCCTAAATATCCATATAGGACCTACAAATATTTTTAATCCCATAAATACATCATACTTTTCGGTTATTTTATTATAACCTTATTTATTTCATAAACTTTACATTATACACCAAAATACATTATATTACATAGTTTCATTTCCTTAATTAATTCATTCACTAAACCACCTCTAAAAATTCGGTATTTGTTATTTGAACACCATAACTTTTATAAATTACCAATTCAGCCCTTAACCTTTCGGTTTTGACAAATAACTTTCTATAATTACATTTTAACCCCAAAACTTTATATAAATTATATATTCACTTATAAACTATAGTTTTAATATTTAATTTCCTTAATACCCAAGTGGACACTTATATTTCCACAAATTATGATTTCGCCCCACATAAAATTCAGTTTTATATTAAAACTCTTATAAATTACATATTCACCCCAAAACTTTTATAAACTTAATATTTCATGTCATAAATTATTTTAACCCAAAGTTTTCGGTCAACACTTTGACCTAAGTCTATTTTCATACTTAATACATTAATATACCCATAAACTTATATGTTTCTCGGTTTTACACCAATCTTTCCAAAAATTACAAAATAGCCCCAAAACTTTATAAATCGTTATTTTAACTACTAAACACTTATTTAATTCAACCAAAATTCATAATATTAATTCTCACACCATATTATACTATAATTATGTCAAGGACACCTTTTATTCTCGGTAATTACCTTTTGTTCCCCAAACTTTCTAGAAATTATATTTTCACCACATAACTTATTAAACTAGTCATTTAAACACTAGTAATTATTTTTAACTTACTCAAAATTCATAGTATGTATTTATATACATATATAGCTAATTAAAACTATTATTCACCATTTGAATTCGGCAATAATAATATGTCACCATATAATTTCTAAAACTTGGTTTATAACTTATAATAATTATACATAAATACTTATGAGTCATATAACTCATGTAAAAATTATTGTAATGTCTTAGATATATTTTTATCTCAAAATAGAGCACATTTATCCAAGACAATTCGGTATGAATAAATATTTAGCCTAGGTAACTTTTGTAACACTAAAATGTGTCTTAAGGTAATTATTTTCCATATATGCTATAAATTATATTTTTGGTATATGTTGCCATATGGTTTTTGGTTTTAGACTCCTAATAAGGTGTACATAATTTTTGTACAATTTTTAAAAGCTTAAACAAGCTTTAAATAATAAAGATTTGCTTAGTAAACTTACTCTTAATAAAGGATGATTAAGTGCTTGAACTCCTCTTGAATTCCCAAGCTTCCTCCAATGGTAAATGATGTTCCTCTTCGGTTTTTATGCAAGAGAGGAAGGGGTTTAGGACTTAGATCTTAACAAAGACCTTAAGTAGATTTATAAGTAGTTTTCCAAGGATTTACCTTAGGCTTTTTCTTCCTAAATTTTCTGCACACCTAGGAGGGATGGAACATTAATTTTCCTTCATGAAATTGATGAAGAGAATAGCTTTAGAAGATGTAGAACTTTGGCCATACATAAAATGTGTCTTAAGGATTTTCAAGCATGAAAAATACCTTAAGATGATCTTGGATGCTCCTTGGATTTATGTTGATTTAAGACAACTCCCTTGGTGTATACATTGATGCCGAAAACTTGTAGTTGTGTTAGGAAGATTTTTGCTTCAAGACTTGATGAGAAATGCTAGGAAATTACCTTAGAAATGAAGATAGAAGTTAAACCTTCATTAATGGACTTAAGAGCTTCAAAGGAAGAAGATGAAGATGAGAAGGGAGAGCTTACCAATTCGGTGGTGAATGGCAAAGGAAGAATGGAGAGCTAGACTCACGTAGGAATAAGAGAAAGCAAGTTTGAAAGGATTTTTCTTTTGCTAGTTTAATGTCAAATTTGACTCATCTTTTCATTAGTTTATTCCTTGATTGGTTGGCTCAATAAATGCCCTTATTTCATGCTTGTTTTCGGCTAGGACGAGGAATGATGGAGGCTTGATTGATAATTGAAAGAAGAAGACAAAGACTAAGGTAGGTAAGGTGTTTTCTTTTGAATTTTCTAAGTAGAATACTAGTCATTTATTGTCTTCTTTCTCCATATAATTTCGGTAACATGGGTTGTAGTATAGCATTTGATTTTTTATTATTAAAAACATTAGAACATGGCAAGGTAGGTAGGCTTATTAGTTGAATTTTTATAAGGCAATTTAAGCCTTCTTTCCTTGCTCAAAATCGGCTATAAGGTGTTGTACAAGACAATTGATTTTGTCTATATTTGACTATGAATTATGCTTAGTAGGTAGAGTATTCTTTTGACTAGTTAATGAGGCAATCAATCCCTTCTTTTACAGATCAAAATCGGCAGCCTCAATAGGTAGAACATGGCTCTTTGTTTGATTAGTTGCACATGGAATAAAGCTAGATCTAGTTTGTTCTTTTGTGTATTTAATTTCCGATGACTTTTCCTAACTCACTTCTTGCTGTTTTCCTTGCAGGAAATCGGTAATGGAGGAGCCATTTGACTGAATTTATTTGACACATCATCATATAGCACATGCTAGATGAGTCACCATTCCATAAGACAATTTACAAGTTCAAATCTAGCTTAAAAACACCCAAAATGGTGCCTGATATGGAGGTCAAATGGGGTTGATTTTTAATTTGATTTTGTTACACTATATTGTACTAAGACCATAATAATATGTGTAATAGGTTCCAGCATTTTTTGGGTACATTTATACCATGGTAAAAGATGAAAGTTCTAAGGGAAAAATGCTGATTTTAGGTACTTTTGATGATGAAATCGCCCCCACTTGTACTATGAATTTAGTACTGGCATTAATTGATTTAGATGATCAATTTATCCCCTTTTAAGATTATCAACTCGTGGCTCCTCAAAAACTTCAAGGTAATTGCGTAGAACGCATTTTTGTGACACCCGAAGGTGCATTTTTGTCCTTTAAGATTTTCTGAAAAATAAGTAGTCGCTATGAGTTCCAAGTGTTTATTGACATTTTTATAGTCAATAATAATATGTTAAGGTGTTACATTGAGTTATATGGGGTTATATCAACTCCAAACACAACTCTCGGGCTAACCGGGGCAAAAAGGAGCGTTAAGAAATTCGTCTGAGCACTTTGTTTATTTTTGAGGAATTGGCTCGAGCATTCTCTTTAGAATATTGAATAATGATGTTAGGAACTCTAAGAATGATTTATATTGGAGTTTGTGCCACTTCGGTACCATTCTGGGGCACTCCCGGGGGTTTATGGGGCCCCCATCGGGAACCTCCGAGCACTTTGTCTTTAACTGAGAATTTAGCTTGAGGACTTCATCTTATATGTTTAATAAAGTGTTGTTGTATTTGGAATGAAGAGTAATGCTTTACTTCATCCTATAATGTATTTCCGTGACTTTCGGGCCTTGAGGGCCTTTAAGGGAACTCCTGAGCATTTTGTATTTTCACTCAGTCTTAGATGAGGTCCTGTGATCTAAGGGTCATACAATGATCCTTGATTAACTTTACATGAAGTTTATAGCTTATATAACTTTTTTTACTTAAGGTCGGGCTTTAACGCACGTTTCTGACCTTAAGGAGTTTAGGTGTGTTTTAACGCCTAAATGTTTATATACTTCCTTTAGGGTTTAATAATCCCTTAAATAATACTTATTTATCATTATTTAATTATTTGAATGTTAGGGGTATTTGAGCTAGAATTAGGGGGTTGGTGAGGATTGAGTGCCTCTTTTGTAATGACACAATACTATAGTGGAAGTTTGGATCATATTGTGGTCCCGAGGTTTTTTACCCTAAGTTGAAGGAGATTTCCTCTCAAATTTTGTGTCTTGCTTTATTTCCATGTTTTTGATCTTTGGGTGGGTTGGATTCCGGTTGATACCCATGAATTCATACCAGATGTAGTCTGTTTTGGAAGCCTAATCCACTGCGTAAGTGTATTCTAGTCCAGATGACTGTTATATTTTGGATCTCAGTCTGAAAGCTCATCTTAGCCCAATAACTTATTATAGCTTGTCCCAGTTTTGCCACTAGATAATCTTAACTACCTTGACCAGATCTTATTTCCTTAAAATTTCATAGCCAGTATCCACCTATAGAAGATTCATAACTTATATATATATATAGCCTTTCTTAATAAATCCTCAAAACCCAAATTACTCGTCATTAATCTCTCACGCTTGGAAAATCCAAACTCCTACTTTCACGACTTTTCTTGATGTTCCTTCTAATTTGTTGTAGAATTCCCGCATAATCAAGTTTGATCAAAGAGTAATCTACTAGTACTTCTCTTGAGGTATATTTGTCTCTTTATGTAAATTAATTGTGATGTTATAACAAATAAGCTAAATCCATCCATGGGTGATATTCTATGTCTTCCTCTTCTCTAGTTCTAGCTTCTTAATCATGTCTTCAAATTAGCTCCTTGAGATCCCCAAATGGTTTCACATCCCACACAGTTAAATATACCTTTTGTTATGTCACTACATTACGATTGTCTTTGTTGTCTATTGTTATACATGTCATCAATTTACAGTTACCCGCTACATAATACATTCTTTTCAGTATCGTTCCTTGTCTACGGTTAAGCTTGTTAATGTGCCAAGAGTACCTAACTAATAATCCTTTTGAGGTTCCTTGCGAAAGTAATTTTCCTTTCCAACGTTTGGTGTTACCATTTGTTTATTCTCTTCTAAGTGTTTAACTTATTATGCCCTTTTCCATATCTAGCTTAACTTTTTCTTCTTATAGTGAACTCAATTTCTTCCTAGTGTTAGATTCTTTCAAATTAACCAAAGACAAAAAAAGTTTTATTTGATGTTATGGATGACTGTTACAGTGGGACCATTTCGGTTTTGTAGGTTGATCCGGTCTTAGCTCTCTCAATATTCTCTTATCTAATGTGTCCCCGTAATAATATTTTCAAAGACTTTAACTCTTCCTAAAATTTCTCTCTTTCATAAGTCTCTTTTAAGAGCCCTATTGTCTCTATGAAAAGTTGTTATAAGTTAGATTTTGGTTATTAACATAGCTAATTGAGATATCATAATTGTTTTTTTTCCAACTCTTTGGAGGTGATTCTAGTTGATTGTGCTTGTTAGTTCAGACTTGATTGCTTAAGAAGGGTGACATTCAGGTAACCGTGTTCATCTAAGATAATCCATTGTATTTTGGTTGTTACTTGGTGGTTATATGAGGTTCTCGATGGTGAACTTGGTTGACAATTTATATAAGAGTGATACTTAACTTCGTGCATGTTCATGTGTAAAGTTGATGAGTAAAAATGAACTTATTATGAATATTTGCAAGTTAAGTAACTATGAGGAATTGAGTATCATGGTTATAATAAGATATATGTTTGATGTGTGGTAAGGGAGACTTTCACTGGATCATTTAGATAGCATTACACATTGATACATTGATGCCAAACATAATGAGTTGTGACCACTATATCACAGTTAAACTCTATAATCTAGTCTATGGTCTAAAGGCACCAAAGAGGGTGTGCACACTTAAGGACTTAGAGTAAGGTTGAGGTTATGCTGTCTAACTTGCTAGTTCCAATTTGGTTATGCGGTCCAGCTCAGTTGGTTCTGATTTGGTTATGCGGTCCAATTATGCTGATACCGATTTGGTTATACGGTTAATTTATTGCTTCCAAGTGGGATGGCCAATTGAAAGATCTTCCCTTATAATTGTGTGGGTTTATGTTAGTGTGACTGAATACTATGGTTTCATGTGGTTGTCTTGCTTTTGATGTTGAATGATAAAAATTGTTCAAACCTTTTTCAATCAAAAAATGACCTTTATAGGATAAAACAATGGTTTACTCAGTTTCACTGATTTTCGCAGTCCCTTTCTGTGTTATTTATGTTTCCTAATTGTTAGTATTGATGACCAAGCTTGGGATTAAGAAACAGTACTACTTAGTTAACTCACATTTAGCTTTCTACCAACATTGATTTTAGTTGTTCGAGATGCTTTAGTTCCTTTTGCACAGTCTATTATCTCATATTCCATGTAGTAGGTTATGTTAAACGTAGTTAGAAATTGCTAATGTCATTATGTTGGTTTATTGGGATTAAAAAGTGTTCTTTTTGTAAGAAAGATTTTACTCACTTGGTTAATACGCCAGTTTATGTTTATTTTTTAGAGTGCAAGTTTAAACTAGTATATTGTTGTTGGAATGACAAACCTTTACATTCAAGCATGAGGAGGAGTGTTGAGGTTAAATATGTATATAATTAGTTATCAATTTACTTTATTCTCCTTAAGTTGTTAATATTTGCTTTTTTTATTGTTTAATATTATTTCCTATATATATCTTGTATATTTGTATAGTTAGTAATATATTTATAGATATTAGATTTGATTATATCATTGATATTCCATGATTCTTATCTTTAGTCTATATGGTTATATATATTAGGCACATCAATAAGTGATAATACTTGTTGGCCTAAACTCTTTAGAAATTTGTCTAGTCGTGCATTTCCTTGCATGAAAATGGGAGCATAATGATCTCTCCCTCGCAAGGTATTAGCTGAGCCACCATTCTTTTGTATAAACATCTTTTTTCAACTTTTGTTTAGATTATACACCTTTACTTCTTTGCACTATTCATGTAGTTTGACAAGCAACTGATCCTATGGTTAGTGTATGAACATGTAACTATCGGTTTTAAATTGGCCACGTCTCTTACAAAAGGTTTAATTCATATCACAGTTAAGGTGCTTCATGCCAGGGTTTTAATTGGGGAATACACTAGTAAGGTGGAACATTTGCTCTTAACTTCTGGCCAGTAGACTAACCAAGAGCTACGTGGGCAGGTTTTTATTTAGGAATACACTTATGACTCTAGTGACTGGATACTCATCTCCTTTTAATTAAAACATGCTCTCTACTACTACTAGTTGAGAAACTCTTAATTCACCTTTTTGTTTCTTGTTGTTGAGGGTTTCCTTCATCCCATGTCTACTTCCAACAGATTCACCAAATCAAACATTTTACCCTCTCGATCCCACCCCGTTAAATCCTACCTACTTTGACTGATACTAGATCTTCACCTCCATTGCCCTCGAAATTCACTTAACAATGGTGGGCCACCTCATTCATACTTGTTGCATTTCTTCGCCGAGTAGAGAGCTTTCCTAGCCCTTCTGAAATACCCCAAACCTAAATATGTTAATTAAATGTTAATCTATGGTATTATAAGGCTAAGAAGTGCCTTAGAAATGTTAGTAAGCAATTTAAACCATAGAAAACACAATAAAACACCATAAAGACAATTTAAGCAAAAATATGCTCTAAACTTAGGATAACCTTGATTAGGACCCAAAGAGCTTACCAAGGCCTTATTAACATGCTAATGGACATGTTAAACCAATTACCAAATAAAACCAACCTCAAAAACAAGTTCAAACATAAATTATGCTTTAAATAGTCTTAAAGCACATTTTGAAAAATTGTCTTGGAAATGGGTTTTGAGTGGCTAAATGCCCATGAGTACACCTTAATAAACATGTGTACGACTTAGTATCATATTAGGAAGCCTAAATCAAGGAGAAATCAAAATTTTCACAAATTTGTGCACTAATTATGAATAGTACACAAATAGTGCCCAATTTAAGTCTTTAATCTCCTTTAAGTGGTCAATGGTCAAACTAGTACCTAAATAACAAGAGGGGGCCGGTTTTTACAAGGTGACTCATAACCTAACACATTCAGAATTTTTAAAAGAGAGGAAAGAGGGAGGAAGTTCACTATTTGGATTACTTTTACATAAGTAACCAAAATATCTTATTTGCTTTCCTCTCTCTTCATTTCCTTCCTTCCTAACAGGCCACCACCTTCATTCTCCTCACTTCTCTGCTCCAAACCTTTCATGCTACAGCAACCGCACTTCTCCACCTTACTTTGCTTGCCAAATCCAACTCCAAGATCCAAATAAAAACTAAGCACATATTTGCCTTAGTTAAGTCAAGGCCTTCCATCCTCTCTTTTCAAAATTTCCAAACCAGAAGTTGGACTCCATTGAAGGAGCTCCATTTGAAGAGGAAAATTCTCTTTCAAGAGCTCTTTTTCACCTGCTTTGATTCTAGGTAAGAAAAGCTTGAAAAATCCAAGGTTTTCTCCATTTTTGTTCATTACCGAAAATTGCCATTTGAAGTGCCTTGCTTTACTCTTTGTATTAGCGTTGATTCAATCTTCAAGAGCTTAGTTGAAGCCATGCCTTGATTCCTGTTAAAATTCTATTCCAAACTCCTAAGGTAATCATCTCATTTTAGTGCACTAAGCACTCCTTTGTAACCTAAGGATGATTCCATGAGTCTAGGTATAATACTTAGTACTCATTATGTCAATTTGAACATTGATTAGAAGGTTAGCAAGGCAACAAACTCCTTGGCCAATTTCCAGTCAAGAAAGCCAAGAAGAAGAGAAAGAGAGAAAGGCTTGAAACATAAGGTAAATTGTTTGCCTCAGTGTAGTTTAATGCCTTAAGGAAATGGTATTGGATAGATACCAGTTGTAGCCTAGAGCTTACATTGATGTATGGTTTATATTAACCTAGGAAAAAATATGAACAAGCTCTTGAACTTATGACTAAAGAGTTAATGGTATATGAGTTAGAAAAAAAATCATAAGGTGGATTACAAGAGCATTTATATTGCTATGAGATTGATGTGTGTAATTGCATGTTGAAAGCATTATATATGTAGGAAATTCAGTGTTTAGTTCATGTCATTTAAGGGCCTAAGATCCATGTCATTTAAGGGCCTAAGTGTCAAGCAATTTAAGTTAATGCATTATATTGTGATGTGGTGTAGTTTGTGTGTAAAGAACCTTCATTGAGGATGTTAATGTCTTTGACTTGTTTAAGGATGAAAAACTAAGTGCTTGGGTGTAAGAGTATACTAGAGAAGCTATGGCAAAATTTGGTTGAGTAACCAAGATTTTTAAGTGTTTTGATGAAGTGTTGTGACCTAGATTGTACTAGGGATTGTTAAGGATTTAAATTGGTGGAGACAAATGAATTAAGGTGTTCTTGAGTGCTAGGAGGAACTAGAAATTGTCTTGGAGGATTTTGAGATCAAATGGGTGAATTAGACACACCAAAGTTATGTAATGAGAAGTGTTAACACTTGTGCAAAAGTTGCTAGTAAATGAGGTGATAAATCTTGTAAGGACTAAAGGTTGAACTAAGAGGTGGTGATGTTGAGAATTTTTCAGTTAAGGAGATGAGGATGATTGATGATGCATTAGGTGTGGCCAATAAGTGAGTTGGTAATGTTGGTAGAAGGTTGTGAAACACCAAGAGAGGTTGGTGATGCACTAGTGTGCATAAGTGTTGAAAATGGAAATTGAAATTGGTGGAATTGAACAAGGATTGGATGATGAGCATAACCAATGAATTAAGTAGGTTTTAAGAGTGTTTAAATAAACATGTTTAGAAAACATGTGAAAAGGTTAGGGAAGAAACAGGAAGAAGAACACAGTTGAAACGAGCCCAAATGAGTGTTTTCTGACTTCGACCTACCCAGGGCGTTGGGTCGGTCGTGGGTCGGTCGGGCTGCTGAGTGTTTCTGACTTCGACCTACCCAGGGGGTTGGGTCAGTCAGTGGGTCAGTCGGACCATAAAAAAAAATTAATTTAAATTTGTGCCATTGGCAATACACCATTAAGCGATAATGAGGAGTAAGTGATTTACATGGACTTAGTGGTTATTAATCGGAAATCATAATGTGAAAGTGCTCGGGAACCTGGTCCATCAGACCGATACAATGTGTAAGTATTAGCCTTGTTAGCCACGTGGGTGGCTAACGGCGTGTAACACCAATGGATAAAGTTAATTGTAAAGTTATATTTCCGCTGCGAATTATTGTTAAGTATGATGGTTGTAGTTGGGGTGTTACAAAAAGTGGTATCAGAGCTAAGTATCGCTCTGATGACTGGAAGTACCGAGCTTAGGAAGTACCGAGTTAGGAGTTTAATACTTTGGGTTAAGGGTTGAGTAATAACGTGAGAGATACGCTAGACAGAAATTACCAGTGTATACGGGATACCTACAATATCCTTCCCACCCTCCACAACCCCTGTTTTATAACTTGGAAAAGAACACCAGAGAGATGAAAGTCCTCTCTTACTCGGGAAAACCTGATCTGGCTGTTATTAATTTGTATCTCTGTAAGTACGAAGAACCTGTCATACGGTAGATTCCGAAACTGAGAATCCCGGAGACGGTTTCCGTCTGAACGATGGTAACCACACTTAATAGTGGAGAATGAAGAATCCTACGCATAGGATAATGGAATTTCCAAAAACCTGGGTCGACATGCCTAGCAGTCGATAGCAACCAGCTTGCCTAGCAAGAAGGAACGCACCAACCGTGCAACAAAGCAGGAAAGTGAAGTAAAAAAAACCCGAGACGCGTGTCGATAGCAATGGTATACCAACTGACTAAGGAACTAGTCAGGAGTGGGTAACTCCAAGCCTACAATGTACAAGAGGTTTTGATACCTGATTGACAAAGTCTAGACGACTGTGAAAATATGTGTGTAACATACAGCAATAAGGAATGACACGGAACCAAGTGGATAAGGGTCTCCAAGAGGGGAGAAGCACCCTAATTTACGACCATAAAGTCAAGACCAATGAGAAGTGTGCAGAAGATTGATTATCAATTTAGAGTACCAAAGTAAGAGCCAACAAGGCCACTAAATATGGTGCGGGTAAAAACAATACCGCAACCGGTATGTGTCGAACTGATAGCCAGTTAACATGGCGCACTTGCCATGGCAAGTGCTGCTATAACGGGGATGTTCGGGGAAACTTTTAACAACTATGAAGTACTTAGTAAAGTACCATGAAGTTGAATGAGATCATCATAACCTTGGAAGGGCTTAACAGCCTAACCTTTGTATTGGGAATATACCAGTCAGTGAGAAGCTAGACTCGGTTAAGGCAAGAAGACATTTTAAATACCAGGAGAATTTTTTTTCAAACTCTCTTCAGAGCCAAATTTTCTTCCAAACTCATATTTATTTCTAACCTTCTTTTAAGCCCAAATTTCTCCCAAACTTCAGATTTTCCTTTAAACCTGTAACACCCCATCCAACAACAAACACACTTAACAACAAACTGCAGCGGAAAACAAACTTCAACACATTACTTAACTTCTTGTGTTACACGCCGTTAACCACCCACGTGGCTAACAAGGCTAATACATATACATTGTACCGGTCTGATGGGCTAAATTCCCGAGCGACTACACATTACTATCCTTTCCATTAACAACAACAACAACATACACCTTTCAACTGTACCGAGTATTCACAAACTGATGCCGATAACAATCTCGGTCTTACTACACCTACTGTACATGTACAACTTAAAGATTACCGATGTACAACGACTACCCCGTCCTACTCTCGAACGGCTTCCTGCTCCTTGTACCTGAAATAGGAAAAAGAAGAGAAAGGGTGGCCCCCGAGGGGCTCAGCACCTTTGCTGGTATGGTAATCCCGCAGCCCACATGCTACCGGGCCACGCACAACTAATTGTCGTCTTAGCATGCGGTTGATTATATTTAAATCATGCATGTAACAGTAACACACAACACTTAACATTTCGCCTCAAATGGGCTCAACAAACGGATAATACATCTTACTTGATAAGTCACTCATGGTATTTATTATCCCTAGAGTGTTCCTCCTCTAATGGAGCTACTTCCTTAATAGACGACACTTACCCTTAAATCGGGTTATCCTTAAACGCCACTTATCACAAACTGGGATTCATTTCCATGATCCACATACTCCACATTTTACAACATATGACATACACTACAAACAACACATAACAACACTTTCCACGTTTCCACATGCACAACATAACACCGCAATAGATATTGCATCACAACAAAATACATAACATAACGGGAATGGTTCTCTTAGGAACCGACCCCAAACATTGTTTATACACTGGTGAGCCTAGAGAATGTTGCCAGTCTCATGATAAGCCGTTATACAATAGCAACAACACTCATTACGTCCTAATAGTCGGACGAGTAACTTAGTTAAGGAGGTTCGGGTTTGGAGGCCGAACACACCACACAAACACATGTTCCCCCTAAACCGATCATAAGTCAGAATAGCTAAGCTTTGGAGTGAGCTATGGAGGATCATAACCCGTGAGGAAACAACCATAACAAAGAGAAGGGTAAGGCTAAGAAGGATACCCTCTCCCAAACAACGCGTGACCGGCCAAACCGGATTCCTCATTACTGTTAGTACATACTTATTTGTATATTAGTTAGAAACCCCACTATGGAGTCTATAATAACTACACTCATACAGTATTAGAACTGGGTTAAACATACAAGGGAGATCCCTACATCCACATACACAACATCACATAATCAACTCACGCATAGCCGTGGTTAGAACGCCCCATGGTTCGGGTCGTTTAATCGAATACCGAACTCTCATGTGATCCTAGACTCAGTTAGCTAAGGTTAACACTGCCGAGGTTTAAATGGTATCGGAGTTGAACACGCCACATATATTAATTACTGTAAACTCATTACATGTTAATCTTACAACGTGGCAAACACATACAGAAAAACATATGGCATACAAGCCGGTGTAATCCGGTAGGACACAGGTTGCAAGAAAACCATACCTGTCACCGGAGTCCACTTTACCACGTCCACTTATGTTCCTCGAGCAATTCTCGAACAACTGATAACATACATGTACTTTTATTAACATTGGGGTAACATGATTGTTTAATGTCTAATGCTTATAACTTTCCCCCGTTAACTAGTTAAATAACTTTACACCTTTAACATGTTTCACTCTTCATTTACTTCAACTTTTCACCCACCAAATTGTGACTAGATAACTCACCTAACATGTCCTACATAACCTTATAATATCATTACTAACTTATCCCTATCATTAGACATCATTAATAAGCTAAAAACCATGTTTTTATAGTGGTCCGGGACTTGGTCCCTAAACTTAAGACCCGGACCAGAAGCAAACTCCACTCTCGGCCTTTAAAATGGGGTGGTCCGGGACTTTATACAAGGCCTAAGTCCCGGACCACATCCTTATGTGAGTCTCGGCCTATTTACACCCCTGGTCCGGGACATGAACCATGACCTAGGTCCCGGACCAAACCTACAGAATTGTTAAAATTTCATTTTTCAAACCTTGTTGCATTATTCTCCGCCTCCATTAATTACCCAAACTTCTACATGAACTTAGGCAATTCTAATACCAAAATATCACTTTGATTCTCCTTACAACATTGTCCCTTTTTTTTTGCATAGTTTGGGCCGTCCGACCCACCGTCCGACCCACAGCTGGGTCGGACCGTTCTAGAAACTTTTCCTGTCTGCTAAATACTCATGTCCGACCATGTCCGACCTAACCATCTGGGTCGGACCATTCCAGAGACTTAGAGCACACATGTCCGACCCATGTCCGACCCAAGACCTCTGGGTCGGACCATTCCAGAAACATCAACTGGTGACTTAACAGAGGCTGTCCGACCCACCCTGGGTCGGACCACTGGGTCGGACAACATCAGAAGTTGTCCAAAACTTGTCAAACTTTCTCCAAACTTTTCCTCAAGCCTCCTAATGTGTTTAACATCATTTGGCACCCTTAGCCCTTCATATACATCCATATAAAACTCATTTTAAACTCCTTAAACACTTACTCTCTCTTACCAAAATTCCTAACACTTATATTGTTTCTCCTTAAGATTTCTAGTGGTATTTTACCTATTATGACCACTACACCACGGTGTTTCCTCTACACCTTAACATCATCTCTCAACTTCTTTTCTTACTAACTAAATCTCCTTTTCACAACTTACCTAAAACATCACTTCCTCCTTGGATATCAACATTACCTAAACCTTAAACAACTTCCTAGGTCACCAAAATTACTTAAAACACTTAGAACTTCTTACACATTTCCCAAATTTGGCCATAGCTTCTCTTGTATATATCACATCCAAACACTTAGGTTTTTACCTTATTCATTCAAGCACCCTAAAATCCATCAACACATTTTTATACACAAACTTCACACATTAGCACTACATCAAATATAGTGCATAACTTAAATTGCTTGGCACTTAGGCCCTTAAATAACATGGCTCTTAGGCCCTTAAATGCATAAACCTTAAACACACTGAATTTCCATAATATAAGCCTTTGACCTGCAATTACATACACCAAGACATATGTTCTTTACTAGTCTCTTGAGAACACTTTACTAAGTCATTCACCATTGCTCTTTAGGTAGTTTTAGCAAGCAATATAAGCTATTTCTCCTAAGGCATTATACACATAGAGATAGCATATACCTCTTTTCCACCCAAACTTCTTTCTTGTTTCCTTACAAAACCGGTAAGGCATTTGGTTCCTTGTCAACTAAACATTATACAAACAACATAATGAGTATTCAAGCTTTAAGCTCCATCTCATTGTAAACCCTAGGTTTACATATATATCTTAAGGTATTAAAATGATTGTTTTACCTTGGAATGGAAGAGAGCTTGGATATATATCAAGAGAGGACTCACCAAGCCCTTGGAAGATTCAAATGAAGCTAAAACAAGCAAGGTAAAGACACCATGGTGAGGTGAATTTTCGGCCATGTACTAAAAGGAGAGGAAACTTGATTTTTCTTTGAGATTCCTTACCTAGAAGCAAAGGAGAACAATAATATGTGAAAAGGTGAGCTCAAGCTCCATCAATGGTGAATCTCCTTGGCACCGAAATTGAGTTCTTGAAGATTTGAAAAGGTAGAAGTGTAGAGCTTGCTCCAACTAGAAGAATGGTGGTCTTGGAATTGAATTTGGATCATGGAGCTAGGAGTTACAAGTGGTCAAAGATGGAAAACAATGGTGGTGTTGGTGTTGCTGTAACAGCTCGTAAAAGAGAGCAAGAAGGGAGGTTGGAGACGTGTGAAATGAAGAAGGAAAGGAGAAATGAAGATAGAACTTGCTTTAACAAGATATTTGTATTATAAGGTAACTTTCTCCTTTTTACCTTCCTACCCTTCCTTTCCTTAATGATTTTTACATGGTGGTGACTCACCTTCAAAAAACCGGCCCCCATATACTTAGAGGGGTATAATAGTCTTTGTTGACCAATTTAATTACTTATAACAACATATGTTACAAACTAGCTTATAAAAGTTACTATTCATAAAACAAGGCACATAGAAGTGAAATTTTGATTTCCCATTGATATAGACTTCCAAATGTGATACAATATAGTACACATGTTAATTAAAGAGTAATGATGGACATTTAGCCATTCAAAACTCATTTACAAGACAATTTTTCAAAAACGTGCTTTAAGACTCCTTAAAGCACATTTGTGTTTTTAACTTGTTTTCAAGCTTGGTTTTCTTTAGTAATCGATTTAATATGTTCATTAACATATAAATAAGGCATAGGTATGACCATTAGGTCTTATACACATTTATCCCAAGCTTAGAGCACATTTTTGCTCTGATTGACTTTAAGGTATTTTCTTGTTTTTTTGGTTTAACTGTCCACCAAGGTTTCCTAAGGACTTATTTAGCCTTATTAAATCATAATGAATATTATTAGTCTTGGTAGGCTCTTTGGGTCCTAACCAAGTTCACTCATAGCTTAGAGCATGTTTTTGTTCAAGCTGTATCTTAGTGCTTTATTGCATTTACTGTGGTTTAAATGTACACTGATGTTCCTAAGGCACTTTTTAGCCTTTACATACCATAGTTTAATACTTAAACCACATATCAAGGTTTGGGGTATTTCAATCTACCCCCCTTAAAAGAACTTCGTCCTCGAAGTTTACACTTCCTCACATCTTGGATTAGAATAAGGGGATTACTTATAGAAAAAAACTTCCATAACCAAATACACTTTACATCACAACCTCGGACTTAATGGTCGGGCAACACATTCACATCCACACATAACATAACATATTCACATGATAACCTCGGACTCAATGGTCCGGGTATCTTAACAACATTACACATAGCAAACCCCTTTGACTCACTGGTCTTGGGTAACATAACAACCTTTAGACACATAGGTCTTGATGACATAACAACCTTTAGACACGTAGGTCTATGTAACACAACACATTTAGACTCATAGGTCTTGATAGCATCCACTTTAACAAATCAAGGTCAAAATAACATTTATTACACATTCCAACAACATGTCATAGCATGTATAGCAATCAAAAATACTATGATATTCACTATGATCCCGCAGAGCCCGGTCGCGATGGACACCTTCCGTCCCCGTGCCTTTGGGAGATTAAAACAATCACTTAAATTTGAAATTTTTCCTTGTGAGGTTAAGTAAGAAACTTTAATTATGTAAAGTATCTATCAACGTTTTATAAATACCAATTGAAAATCCTTTTGGAAACACACACAACTCCAAGTCCAACTTATGCTCTTTGCTTCTTTTTTAGCGTGGTATTTGTGACCACTTATAGGAAGTTTCAAGAATCGTCCAACCCTAATGTGATCAGCACCAGTGTTGAACTATCTTTCCACTCCAATTTGTGTTCAGCTTCCCTTGATCGCATGCAAATCAAGTTCCACTTCCCACCTCATTTTCAAGCATCAACTAAGTCACTCATTTCCAATTTTCTATCTTTTAAATCATTCTAATCATGATCATAACATCTCCAAAGGATAGAACTCGTCTATCAGTTACCTCCATTCACTTTAATCATGTGCCTAGGGAATCTTATTCTCACTAGGTTCTATGTCGGTATCATGCCCTTTCTTGAATCACTATATAGTATATATATACACATATATTTTATCAAAATACAGCACACAATTTCACATTTATACACTGCCGGGGTTTGTTCCCCCGGGAGTTTCTCTACTCCCACACTTGTACTATCACTCACAACTGTTAATAACTCAACACACTTATCACAATGGTATTCGCATCTTCTGTGCGCAATTACCACAATTAAACCATGAATGAATGTGTATGTTTACATAACACACACACCAATCATTAAAACAAATTATTTTGTGCTATGCACAACATAAATCACGTACACTTGTACGGTAATACACACTGAGTGGTTTTGCGCTCTACCCCCCTTAAAAGGGATTACGCCCACGTAATCAATCACTAAACATTGGCTTATAATGTTCTGCCATCGTGAAGTGTTTTAACTTCCACGCGGTCTATTACACAATGGATTCCGATTAGAGGATCTTAACCATATTGGAGTTTGCTTAAACTCTTAGTTGGTTTCGATTCTGGCCTGTTAGGCTTCTAGGCGTTAATAATTAGCCCTTTACTCATGTTCACCATGTACATTCAACACTTGAATCACTGGCTCACTAGTTTCTGCTGCGAAACTTTAATAACTGTAGAGCTTAATTGCCCCATTTGTTATTCTTACTGTATTGTACATCCCCAATTGTCACCTTCATCTTGGTAACAATGGTTTCTCAACCGACGCGTGGTATCTCTTACCGTTAGCGAATTCGGTGAGTTATAAACTTTCTATCCACTTCCATAGTAATTTACTGTATATACAGGTACGATTTCACAATGATTGACTTGTTCCCTTCCGACTTACTGTCGGTTGAGATTGAGCTACTACCTAGTGTGTAGTGCTCTCTCAGCTATTTACAACATTTGGGGTATATTCCATACCGATATTTGGCAGTTAGTGCTACTGTAGTCACTTACTGTTAATCATGTCTCCACATTTGGTTTTGTACAAGTACTCTTTCATGGTATGTCTTTGCATTTCCTATGCATCGGCCATTATAACATTATTGCTCCACAATTAACATGTTTCCAATTCCTAGCTATCCCACTCGATCATTACTGCGCAAGTGCAATACCAAAACACTCAGTCATACAGAGTGCAGAGGCGTAAACTCTTGACAGTAAATCCCTTATGCGATTCGCCATGGAATTCACACTGAGTTCTTCATCACACAGTACCTACCACTGGCTTATTGCCCAGTCTGTTTAACATCGCTTATCTTGCATCTCTACTAGGTTTAACTCATAACTGGTCTTATCTGTTACATTATCGTTTAACAATACTTATACAACGGTCGCTTGTTGCGCACCGTGCTCTTACTCCTTGTATAACATCAGCTTATATCGTATTTACTGTCACATTAACTTCCACACATATACTTACATTATTCACATTATGGTTCGTCACTCATTTGGATGACTACTGAATGCTCTTTGAGCATCGATCATTCGAGTCACAAGCGAGCATTATTCAGCTCGGTGTTTCACAAGCTACTAAACTAACTGTTCTCTCCAATAATAATAATATTGTCCATCCTTAACATATTTCTTGAACTACCGCTCCTGCGGTCTCACGATATCGAGAGGTATCCCCACTCTTAATGCAGTGGTTCGTTTACCACTCTATTTACTTGTATCACATAAACTTCTATAATTAACTCAAATTTAAAACATATCTTGCTTATGGCTTATAAGCCTTGCTGCCTTGAGCTCCACGACAAGGTCGTTGCATTCCGTTTCCTTTCATGGGATGCCCCTTAGGTTTGTCAGTCCGTCTCCTGACAACTTATGTCTAAACTGGGTGTTAGTTCCAATCCTTGTGTTTCTGTCATGCATTTCATGCAACAATTACTGATGCGAACACCCTTTAAGGATTGCTCCTGGGTGTTGCTAAGTCATGCCCTTACATCTGGTTCACAGTTATTGGTACATTCAGTTAGCCACACCTTTTGCGTTCTTAACTGGTTATTATCATTATATTCTTCTGTGAAGATCAACATTTCCTGATAGTGTAGGTACTCATTCTGGGAGTTTCATCCCGTTCATTGCACATTAATGTGCCCACATTGGGCATCTGCCTTGCCATGCACAGGCTGGGTCTCTGTTCCAGCTATTATGTTCATCCCTGAGGATCCTTAGGACATATACGATGTCTTTACATTTCAGTTAGTGTACTTCACACCCCCTGACTCTTAAACATTTCCTTGGAAGGAATTCACTAATTCCTTTAGTCTCGTTAACTTAACTGAGTTCCTTAACTTCAACTACTCCTTGTAATCCTTAGCTCTTGTTTGACTCATGCTGCTGACCGTAGACGGAGTCGACTACTTCCTGTGTTTCGGACTCCACTCGTATACATATGTGGGGTACCATACTGATACATTGCTACTTACCCAACTAACCCATAAGTAGGTCTGCCAGGCCCACAAGCTCCTATCAGAGTGCGGTCGTCCCACAACACAGTTGGTACACTCGTAGTGTCCGTCACACGCCTAGGTGAAGTATTCTGTTGTCAACTCCCTTATATTGTCCCGTGACAATATTCATTCCTTGTTTCCCGAACTTAATCGAGGGAAAGTTTATCCACTGTTGTATCCTTGTCAACTGCCCCTGGTTTCACTGGTTTGGTTTAAAAGAAGGTTGGAAAGAAGTGTTGGTTTGAAAGAAAATCTGGTTTTGAAAAGAAAAAGGGTTTGAGTAAATCTGAGTTTGAAAGAAAATTTTCATGGTTTCGCAACATCTTCTTACCTTAACCAAGTCTAGCTTCTTGCTGACTGGTGTACTTACAGTTACAAAGGTCAGGCTGTTAAGCCCTTCCATGGTTATAATGATCACATTTAACTTTATGGTACTTTTCCAAGTACTTGTAGTGGTTATAAATTTCCCGAACAGCCCTGTTATAGCAGCACTTGCTATGGCAAGTGCGCCATGCTAACTGGCTATCGGTTTAACACATACCGGTTGTGGTATTGTTTTTATCCGCACTGTCATCAGTGGCCTTGTTGGCCCTCACTGATCTTACTGTCTTGATAACAGCTCTTCTAGGTGACTTCTCACTGTCTTCACATGATACTCATTAACTAGGGTGTTTCCTATTCTGGGAGACCCCTTTTTCTTAGTATTGTATTCTCTTTGTAGCCCGTTCCACGTATTTTTCGTGGTTGCTGAGACTTGTCTCTTATTTGGGCACTACGTTGTAGTTCCCTTGTCGGTCGGTATACCGTTGGTGTATTATTTAACAACTGTGGTTCCGTAGACACTTGTCTCGGGGTTTTATTAATCCACTTCTTGCCTATTGCACGGTTGGTGCGTTGCAAGCTGGTTATTCTCGACTGCTCTGCATGTCGACCCAGGTTGCCAGAAATTCTATTCTCTTATACACAAAATCCTTCATTCTTCGCTATTAAATGCGGTTAACATTGTTCAGATGGAGACCGTCTCCGGGATTCCCAGTTTTTGGGATCTACCGTATGACAGGTTCTCCGTACCTTTAGAGGTACTTGATAACAGCCAGATCGGGTATTCCGAGTAAGAGAGGACTTCCATCTCTCTGGCGTTGTTGCCCAAGTTATATACAGGGATTGTGGAGGGCGGGAAGATATAGTAGGTGAAATACCCCAAACCTTGATATGTGGTTTAAATATTAAACTATGGTATGTAAAGGCTAAAAAGTGCCTTAGAAACATCAGTGAACAATTTAAACCATAGTAAATGCAATAAAGCACTAAGATACAGTTTGAGCAAAAACATGCTCTAAGCTATGAGTGAACTTGGTTAGGACCCAAAGAGCCTACCAAGACTTAATAATTCAATTATGATTTAATAAGGCTAAATAAGTCCTTAGGAAACCTTGGTGGACAGTTAAACCAAATAAAACACAAGAAAATACCTTAAAGTCAATATGAGCAAAAATGTGCTCTAAGCTTGGGATAAATTTGTATAAGACCTAATGGTCATACCTATACCTCATAAATATGTTAGTGAACATATTAAATCAATTACCAAAGAAAACCAAGCTTGAAAACAAGTTAAAACACAAAAAGTGCTTTAAGGAGTCTTAAAGCACTGTTTTTGAAAAATTGTCTTGTAAATGAGTTTTGAATGGCTAAATGTCTATAATACTCTTTAATCAACATGTTTACTATATGTATCACATTGGAGGCTATATCAAGGAAATCAAAATTTCACTTCTTGTGGGCTTTTTATGAATAACTTTTATATGCTAGTTTGTAACATCTGTTGTTATAGTAATTAAATTGGTCAACAAGACTATTATACCCTCTAAATTAAGGGGCACGGTTTGTGGTGTGAGGACACCATCTTGGCCATCCAACTAAGAAAGTAAAAGAAAATAAAGTAAAGTTACTATTTGCTTTATAACATAAATATCTTCAAACCTTGCCTCTCTCCTCACCTTTCTTCCTTTCTCTTGTTCCCACCGTCATCTTCCTCCATTCTCCCAACCAAAACCGTTCATGGTGCACACCCTCTCTCGCCAACTTCAATTGCTCACCAAATGTTCATTAGTGCTCCAAATCAAATTCTAAGACCATATTTGTCTTAGTTAGACCAAGCTTCTTCACTTCTATCTTTTCAATCTTCAAGAACTCCATTTTGGTGCCATGAAGAATCTCCTTGAAGGGGGAAAAGCTCACCTTCTTTCATATTGTCATTCTCCTTTTTCAAGGTAACAAAAACCAAAAAAATCTAAGTTTCCTCCTATTTTTATGTGTCCAAAAATTCCCTCACAATGGTGCTTTTTCTTGCTCTCTTCAGCTTTAATTCATCAAACTTCAAAGGACTAGGAGGAGTCCTATCTTCTGCTACTTAACCAATCTCTCTTCCGAATTCCCAAGGTAATCATCAATTTTGGTGTTTTAAGACACATATGTAAACCTAGGGTTTAACTATGAGTGGAGTATTAAACTTAATGTCATAACCCTTATATGTGTATTGATTAGAAGATTGACAAGTGATAAAAAGCCCTTGCCGATTTTCTATCAAGGAAGACAAAGAAAAACAAGTGGGAAGTCTTGAAAGAAAAGAGGTAAATGTGTTAACCTAATGTGGTTTAAAAAGCCTTAGAAGAAATGAGCTGTGTTTATATGGAAAATACCTAAGTAGCCAATGGTGAATGACCTAGAGAAATGCTCTCAAGGAGTTTATTAAGGGCATATGTATTGTTGGTGTATTTGCAGGTCAAAGGCATTACTTATGTGGGAAATTCGTGTTTAAGGTTTATGCAATTTAAGGGCCTAAGAGCCATGTTATTTAAGGGCTAAGTGCCAAGCAATTAAGCTTATGCACTATATTGTGATGTAGTGCTAAATGTGTTGAGTTTGTTATAAATGTGTTTGATGGATTTTAGTGTTCTTGAATGAAATAAGGTAAAAACCTAAGTGTTTGGGATGTGAGTAAATACAAGAGAAACTATGGCCAAATTTGGGAAAATGTGTAAGAAGTTCTAAGTGTTTAAATGGTTTTGGGTGAACTAGGAAGTGTGAAAGGTGAACAAATGTTTTACTAAGAAGAAAACATGTATGAGGTGATTTAGAGTGGTGCAAGATTTAGGTATTATCTTGGAAGTTCTAGGAATTCAATGTGTGTTTTTGAGAGTGTATTCAAGTCTTGGAGAAGTTTTTTAAGGTTTAGGAATGTTGATGTACAGGAAGAAGTGATGTTAGGTAAGATGTGAAAAAGGAGATTTATTTGTAAGAAAAGAAATTTGAGAGATATGTAAGGTGTAGAGGAAACACCTTGGTAAAGTGGTCAATATTGGTGAAAATACCACTTAGAAATCTTAAGGAGGAAAATTCCAAGTGCTAAGAATTTTGTAAGGAATTTGTGAATGATAAGATTGGTTTTGGTGTGTGATTTAAAGAGTTTAGGACATGGCTAAAGGTGGTGTTTGAGTGTCAAATGATGTTAGAACACATTATGAGGTTGAGGAAAAATTTGGAGAAAGTTTGACAAGGTATCGGAAGTTTATGCAGCCGACCTACCCAGGGACCGACCCCAGTCTGGGTCGGTCGGGCTGAAACTGTGAAGTTTGGATGTTCTCTGCAAGCCAAAGGTGTTTGAGTTAGTACATGGCTAAAGGTGTGTTTTAGGTGTCAAATGATGTTAGAACACATTATGAGGCTTGAGGAAAAATTTGAGAAAGTTTGACAATGTATGGAAGTTTCTGCAGCCGACCTACCCAGGGGACCGACCCAGTCTGGGTCGGTCGGCTGAAACTGTGAATTGGATGTTCTCTGCAGCCGACCTACCAGGGTGGCGGTCGGTGGGGCGGTCCAGACCAGAAATGAAGAAAAAAAAATTGTTTAAGGCTCCTAATGATGGGGGATTGAATGGTAATGGTTTTAGATGATGTTTAGGCCTTGTTTGGTGACTTTTAAAGGCCATTGGAAGTATAAACAAGTGTGAGAGTGAATGTGTAAGTTGTGAACTTAAGATCACATAATAAATTAAGTACAACGGATGATGGGGTTAACTATGGGCATTAGATATTAAACAATCATGTCACCCCATGTTAATGACAGTAATTGTGATGTTACCAGTTGTACGGGATTTGTTCGAGGAACCTAGGAGGACACAATATAGTGGACCGTGGTGAAAGGTATGGTTTTCTTGCAACCTGTGTCCTACCGGATTACACCGGCTTGTATGCCAATGTGTTTTTCTGTATGTTTGCCACGTTGTAAGATTAAACATGTAATGAGTTTACAGTAATTCATTTATGTGGCATGTACAACTCCGATACCATTTAACCTCGGAAGTGTTAACCTTAGTTAACTGAGTCTAGGATCACATGGAGTTCGGTATTCGGAGTAAACGACCCGAACCATGGGACGTACTAACCACGGCTATGCGTGTGTTAATTGTGTGATATGTGTATGTGAATGTAGGGATCTCCCTTGTGTGTTTAAACCCAGTTGTAATACTGTATGGTGTTGTATGATAGACTCCATAGTGGGGTTCTAACTAATATCTAAAGTAATATGTACTAACAGTGGTGAGGAATCCGGTTTGGCCGGTCGCGCGCGTTGTTTGGGAGAGGGTATCCTTCTTAGCCTTACCCTTCTCTTTGTTATGGTTTTTCCCTCACGGGTTATGATCTCCCATTAGCTTATTCCAAAGCTTAGCTATTCTGACTTATGATCGGTTTAGGGGGAACATGTGTTTGTGTGGTGTGTTCGGGCCTCCAAACCCAAACCATCTTAACTTAAGTTACTCGTCCGACTATTAGGACGGTAATGAGTGTTGTTGTTATTGTATAACGAGCTTACCATGAGAGTGACACCATTCTCTAGGCTCACCAGTGAATAACTATGTTTGGGTCGGTTCCTAAGAGGATCGTTCCGTTATGTTATGTGATGTTTGTTGTAATGCAATTCCTATTGCGATGTTTTCATGTGCACGTCGAAACGTGAAAAGTGTTGTTATGTTTGTTATGTGAGGAATGTTATATGGTGTATATATGGAGTGTGTGGATCATGAAAATGAATCCCAGTTTGTGATAAGAGGCGTTTAAGGATAACCCGACTTAAGGGTAAGTGTCGTCTATTAAGGAAGTAGCTCCATTAGAGGAGGAACACTCTAGGGATATGAATACCATGAGTGACTTATCAAGTAAGGATGTATTATCCGTTTGTTGAGCCCATTGAGGCGAAATGTTATGTGTTGTGTGTTTACAGTTACATGCATGATTTAAATATAATCAGTCGCATGCTAAGACGACAATTAGTTGTGCGTGGCCGGTAGCATGTGGGCTGCGGGATTACCATACCAGCAAAGGTGCTGAGCCCTTGGGGGCCACCCTTTCTCTTCTTTTTCCTATTTCAGGTTCAAGGAGCTGGAAGCCGTTCGAGAGTAGGACGGGGTAGTCGTTGTACATGGGTAATCGTTTAAGTTGTATATGTACAGTAGGTTAGTAAGACCGAAACTGTTATCGGCATCAATTTGTAAATACTCGGTACAGTTGGAAGGTATGTGTATGTTGTTGTTGTTGTTAATGGAAAGGGTCAGTAATGTGTAGTCGCTCGGGAATCTAGTCCATCAGACCGGTACAATGTTTATGTAATAGCCTTGTTAGCCACGTGGGTGGTTAACGGCGTGTAACACCAACGAGTTAAGTTATGTGATGAGGTGTGTATTCCGCTGCAGATTGTTGTTATGTGTTTGTTGTTGGATGGGGTGTTACAAAAAGTGGTATCAGAGCGAAGTATCGCTCTGATGACTGAATTACCGAGCTTAGGAAGTACGAGTTAGGATTTAAGTACTTTGGGTTAAGGGTTGAGTGATAGCGTGAGAGATACGCTAGTTAGGAACTACCAGTGACTACTGGAAACCTACAATATCCATCCCACCCTCCACAATCCCTGTTTGATAACTTGGGAAAAGAACGCCAGAGAGATGGAAGTCCTCTCCTTACTGGGAATTACCCGATCTGGCTGTTATCAAGTACCTCTAAAGGTACGGAGAACCTGTCACACGGTAGATCCCGAAAACTGGGAACCCGGAGACGGTCTCCATCTGAACAATGTTAACCGCATTTAATAGCGAAGAATGAAGAATATCTTGTGTATAGAAGAATAGAATTTCCAGCAACCTGGGTCGACATGCCGAGGCAGTCGAGGATAACCAGTTGCCAACGCACCAACCGTGCAACAGGAGCAAGAAATGATTAATAAAACCCGAGACGAGTGTCTACGGAACCACAGTTGATAAATAATACACCAACGGTATACCAACCGACAAGGGAACACAACGTGTGCTTAATACATGGAACGGGCTACAAGTGAATACAATACTAGAAAAAAAGAGGGGGTCTCCCAGAATGGGAAAACCCTAGTTATGATTATCATATGAAGACAGTGAGAAGCACCTAGAAGAGTTATTATCAAGGCAGTAAGATCAGTGAGGGCCAACAATGGCCATTGATGACAGTATGGGTAAAAACAATACCACAACTGGTAGGTGTGAAAACTGATAGCCAGTTAGCATGGCGCACTGCCCATAGCAAGTGCTGCTATAACAGGGCTGTTCGGGAAAGTTATAACCACTACAAGTATTTGGTAAAGTACCATAAAGTTAATGTGATCGTCATAACAGTGGAGGGCCTGTTAGCCTAACCCCTTGTAATTGTAAGTACCAGTCAGCAAGAAGCTAGACTTGGTTAAGGTAAGAAGATGTATGAACCATGAAAATTTTCTTTTTAAACCCAAATTTGTTCAAAACCCTTTTTTTCCTTCAAAACCAGATTTTTCTTTCAAAACCAACACTCTTTCCAACCTTCTTTTACAACCAAACCAGTAAAACCAAGGGAAGCACGGGACGCATATTGCAGGGGACAATATGAGGAGTTGACAACAGAATACTTCACCTAGGTGTGTGACGGACACTACGAGTGTACCAACTGAATTGTGGGACGACCGCACTCCGATAGGAGCTTGTGGGCCTGACAGACCTACTTAGGGTTAGTTGGGTAAGTAGCAATGTATCAGTATGGTACCCCACATATGTATACAAGTAGAGTCCGAACACGGGAAGTAGTCGACTCCATACTACGGTCAGCAGTATAAGTCAAACAGGAGCTAAGGATTACCATGAATGGTTGAAGTAAAGGAACCTAGTTAAGTTAACGAGACCAAAGGAATTAGTGTATTCATTTCAAGGAAATGTTTAAGAGTCAGGAGGCGTGAAGTGCACCAACTGTAATCTTAAGACATCGAATACGTCTTAAGGATCCGCAGGGATAGACATGTTAGCTGGTACGATGACCCAGCCTGTCATGGCTAAGCAGATGCCTAAGGTGGGACACATTAATGTGCAAAGAACGGGAATGAAACTCCCATAATAAGTACTACACTACCAGGAAATGTTGATCTTCACAGAAGGAGATAATAAGCCAGTTAAGAACACAAACGGCGTGGCTAACTGAGTATACCAATAAGTGTGAACCTGATGTAAAGGCATAACTTAGCAACACCCAGGAGCGATCCTTGAAGGGTGCTTGCATCAACGATAATTGAACAAGATAATGTGATAGAAACACAAGGGTTGAAACTAACACCCAGTTTAGATATAAGTTGTCAGGAGACGGACTGACAATCCTAAGGGACATCCCAGGAAAGGAAACGGAATGCAACGACTTTGTCGTGGAGCTCAATATAATATTCAAACCATGTAATGTTGTACAGAGAAGTACATGTGTGTGGACAGCCTACAATGAGCGCAGCTCAAGGCAGTAAGGCTTATAAGCCACAAATAAAATGTGTTATGAAAATTGATTGATTGCAGAAGTTTATGTTATATAAGTGAATAGAGTGGAGAACGAACCACTGCATTAAGAGTGGGGATACCTCTCGATATTGTGAGACCGCAGGAGCGAGGAGCGGTAGTTATGTGAATCAAGCTCAAGAAATATGTTAAGGATGGAAATTATTATTATTTGAGAGCAGTTAGTTTAGCAGTATGTGTGTATAAAGTGAAGCACCGAGCTGAAAATGCCGGCTTGTGACTCGAATGATCAATGCTCAAGGAGCATTCAGTAGTCATCCAAATGAGTGAGGAACCATAATACGAATGATGTAAGAATATGTGTGGAAGTTAATGTGACAGTAAATCCATGTAAGTTAGTGTTATACAAGAAGCACGGTCGCAGCAAGCGACCGTTGTATAAGTGTTGTTAAATAATAATGTGGCAGATAAGACCAGTTATGAGTTTAAACTCAGTGGAGATGCAAGGTAAGTGATGTTAAACAGACTGAGCAGTAAGCCAGTGTAGGTACTATGTGATGAGGAACTCAGTGTGAATTCCATGGCGAATCGCATATAAGAGATTTACTGTCAAGAGTTTACGCCTCTGCACTCGTATGACTGAGTGTTTTGGTATTGCACTTGCGCAGTAATGATCGAGTGGGATAGCTAGGAATTGGAAACTGTTAATGGTGGAGGAATAATGTTGTAATGGCCGATGCATAGGAAATGCAAGGCCGCACCAATGAAAGAATACATGTATAAAAACCAAATGTGGAGACATGATTAAAGTAAGTGACTACAGTAGCACTAACTGCCAAATATCGGTATGGAATATACCCAAAATGTTGTAAATAGTTGAGAGAGCACTACACTCTAGGTAGTAGCTCAATTCTAACCGACAGTAAGTCGGAAGGGAACAAGTCAATCATTGTGAAATACATAGCTGTATACACAGTAAATTGTTATGGAAGTGGATAGAAAGTGTATAACTCACCGAATTCGCTAACGGTAAGAGATACCACGCGTCGGTTGAGAAACCATTGTTACCAAGATGAATGGTGACAATTGGGGATGTACAATACAGTAAGAATAACAAATGGGGCAATTAAGCTCTACAGTTATTAGAGTTTCACAACAAACTAGTGAGCCAGTGATTCAAGTGTTGAATGTACATGGTGAACATGAGAGAATGGCTAATTATTAATGCCTAGAAGCCAAACAGGCCAGAATCGAAACCAACTAAGAGTTTAAACAAAACTCCAATGAGAATTCTGGTTTAGGGACTAAACCGCCAATATGGTTAAGATCCACTAATCAAAATCCATTGTATATCGACCGCGTGAAAGTTAAAACACTTCACGACGGTAGAACCTTAAAACCGATGTTTAGTGTGATACTGTGTATGGTGGGCGTAATCCCTTTTAAGGGGGGTGGTAGAGCGCAAAACCACTTAGTGTGTATTACCGTACAAGTGTACGTGATTTATGTTGTGCATAGCACAAAATAATTTATTTTGATGATTGGTGTGTGTGTTACGTAAACATAACATTCATTCATGGTTTAATTGTGGTAATTGCGCAGACGAAGATGCGAATACCATTGTGATAAGTGTGTGTATTTGTTAACAGCTGTGTGTGTTATAGTACAGTGGGGAGTAGAGAAACTCCCGGGGGAACACAAAGCCCCGACAGTGTATAAATGTGAAATGGGGTGTTGTATTTTGATAAATATTATGTATATAATACTATATAGTAATTCATGAAAGAATACGAAACTGACATAGAACCTAGTGAGAATAAGATTCCCTAGGTTAACAACATTAAAGTGCATGGAAATAACTGATAGACGAAGTTCTATCCCTTGGAGATGTTATGATCATGACTATGATGATTTAAAAGATAGAAAATTGGAAAGAGTGATTTAATTGATGCTGGAAAATGAAGTGGGAGGTGGAACTTGATTTGCATGTGATCAAGGGAAGCCGAACACAAATTGGGGTGGAAGTGATGTAGTTCAACACTGATGCTGATCAACATCAGGGTTGGATGACTCTTGAAACTCCCTATAAGTGGTCAAATAACCACGCTAAGAAAAGAAGCAAAGAGCTTAAGTTGGACTTGAGTTTGGAGTTGTGTGTGTTTTCCAAAGGATTTTCAATGGTATTTATAAGACGTTGATAGATACTTTACTAATTAAAGTCTTCTTACTTAACCACAAGGAAAAATTTTAAATTTAAGTGATTGTTTTGATCTCCCAAAGGCACGGGGACGGAAGGTGTCCATCGCGACCGGGTTCTGCGGGATCACAGTGTATATCAAGGATTTTTGATTGTTATACATGCTATGACATGTTGTGTGGATGTGTAATAAATATTATTTTGACCTTGAGTTCCTAAAGTGTATGCTATCAAGACCTATGAGTCTAAATGTGTTGTGTTACATAGACCTATGTGTCTAAAGACTGTTATGTTATCGGGACCTATGTGTCTAAATGTTGTGTATGTTACCCAAGACCAGTGAGTCAAAGGGGTTGTTATGTATGTGAAGTGTTGTTAAGATACCCGGACCATTGAGTCCGAGGTTATCATGTGAATATGTTATGTTATGTGTGGATGTGAATGTGTTGCCCAGACCATTAAGTCCGAGGTTGTGATGTAAAGTGTTTTGGTTATGGAAGTTTTATGGCTGTAAGTAATCCCCCGTATTCTAATCTAATGATGTGTGGGAAATGTGAACTTCGAGGACGAAGTTCTTTTAAGGGGGGTAGATTTAAAATACCCCAAACCTTGATATGTGGTTTAAATATTAAACTAGTATGTAAAGGCTAAAAAAGTGCCTTAGAAACATCAGTGAAACAATTTAAACCATAGTAAATGCAATAAAGCACTAAGATACAGTTTGAGCAAAAACATGCTCTAAGCTATGAGTGAACTTGGGTTAGGACCCAAAGAGCCTACCCAAGACTTAATAATATTCAATTATGATTTAATAAGGCTAAATAAGTCCTTAGGAAACTTGGTGGACAGTTAAACCAAATAAAACACAAGAAAATACCTTAAAGTCAATATGAGCAAAAATGTGCTCTAAGCTTGGGATAAATTTGTATAAGACCTAATGGTCATACCTATACCTCATAAATATGTTAGTGAACATATTAAATCAATACCAAAGAAAACCAAGCTTGAAAACAAGTTAAAACACAAAAGTGCTTTAAGGAGTCTTAAAGCACGTTTTTGAAAAATTGTCTTGTAAATGAGTTTTGAATGGCTAAATGTCTATAATTACTCTTTAATCAACATGTTTACTATATAGTATCACATTTGGAAGTCTATATCAATGGGAAATCAAAAATTTCACTTCTATGTGCCTTGTTTTTATGAATAGTAACTTTTATAAGCTAGTTTGTAACATATGTTGTTATAAGTAATTAAATTGGTCAACAAAAGACTATTATACCCTTCTAATATGTAAGGGGGCACGATTTTAGTGGTGTGAGTCACCATACTTGGCCATCCAACTAAGAAAAGTAAAAGAAAATAAAGTAAAGTTACTATTTGCTTTATAACATAAATATCTTCAAACCTTGCCTCTCTCCTCACCTTTCTTCATTTCCTCTTGTTCCCACCGTCATCTTCCTCCATTCTCCCAACCAAAACCGTTCATGGTGCAGCACCTCTCTTCTCCAACTTCAATTGCTCACCAAATGTTCATTAGTGCTCCAAATCAAATTCTAAGACCATATTTGTCTTAGTTAGACCAAGCTCTTCACTTCTATCTTTTCAAATCTTCAAGAACTCCATTTTGGTGCCATGAAGAATCTTCATTGAAGGGGGAAAAGCTCACCTTCTTTCATATTGTCATTCTCCTTTGTTTCAAGGTAACAAAAACCAAAGAAAATCTAAGTTTCCTCTCATTTTTGTATGTGTCCGAAAATTCACCTCACAATGGTGATTTTTCTTGCTCTCTTCATAGCTTAATTCAAACTTCAAAGGACTAGGAGGAGTCCTATCTTGCTACTTAACCAAGCTCTCTTCCGAATTCCAAAGGTAATCATCAAATTTTGGTGTTTTAAGACACATATGTAAAACCTAGGTTTAACTATGAGTTGGAGTATTAAACTTAATGCTCATAAACCCTTATATGTGTATTGATTAGAAGATTGACAAGTGATAAAAAGCCCTTGCCGATTTTCTATCAAGGAAGAACAAGAAAAACAAGTGGGAAGTCTTGAAAGAAAAGAGGTAAATGTGTTAACCTAATGTGGTTTAAAAGCCTTAGAAGAAATGAGCTTGTGTTTTCTTATGGAAAATACCTAAGGAGCCAATGGTGAATGACCTAGAGAAATGCTCTCAAGGAGTTTATTAAGGGCATGTATTGTTGGGTGTATTTGCAGGTCAAAGGCATTACTTATGTGGGAAATTCAGTGTTTAAGGTTTATGCAATTTAAGGGCCTAAGAGCCATGTTATTTAAGGGCCTAAGTGCCAAGCAATTAAAGCTTATGCACTATATTGTGATGTAGTGCTAAATGTGTGAAGTTTGTGTATAAAATGTGTTTGATGGATTTTAGGTGTTCTTGAATGAAATAAGGTAAAAACCTAAGTGTTTGGGATGTGAGTAAATACAAGAGAAACTATGGCCAAATTTGGGAAAATGTGTAAGAAGTTCTAAGTGTTTTAAATGGTTTTGGTGAACTAGGAAGTGTGAAAGGTGAACAAATGTTTTACTAAGAAAGAAAACATGTATTGAGGTGATTTAGAGTGGTGCAAGGATTTAGGTATTATCTTGGAAGTTCTAGGAATTCAATGTGTGTTTTTGAGAGTGTATTCAAGTCTTGGAGAAGTTTGTTTAAGGTTTAGGAATGTTGATGTACAAGGAAGAAGTGATGTTTAGGTAAGATGTGAAAAGGAGATTTAGTTTGTAAGAAAAGAAATTTGAGAGATGATGAGGTGTAGGAGAGGAAACACCTTGGTAAAGTGGTCAATATTGGTGAAATACCACTTAGAAATCTTAAGGAGGAAACATTCCAAGTGCTAAGAATTTTGTAAGGAATTTATGAATGATAAGATGGTTTTGGTGTGTGATTTAAAGAGTTTAGTACATGGCTAAAGGTGTGTTTGAGGTGTCAAATGATGTTAGAACACATTATGAGGCTTGAGGAAAAATTTGGAGAAAGTTTGACAATGTATGGGAGTTTCTGCAGCCGACCTACCCAGGGGACCGACCCCAGTCTGGGTCGGTCGGGCTGAAACTGTGAAGTTGGATGTTCTCTGCAACCGACCTACCCAGGGGGTGGGTCGGTCGGTGGGGCGGTCCAGACCAGAAATGAAGAAAAAAAATTTGTTTAAGGCTCCTAATGATGGGGGATTGAATGGTAATGGTTTTAGATGATGTTTAGGCCTTGTTTGGTGACTTTTAAAGGCCATTGGAAGTATAAACAAGTATGAGAGTGAATGTGTAAGTTGTGAACTTAAGATCACATAAATAAATTAAGTACAACGGGATGATGGGGTTAACTATGGGCATTAGATATTAAACAATCATGTCACCCCGATGTTAATGACAGTAATTGTGATGTTACCAGTTGTACGGGATTTGTTCGAGGAACCTAGGAGGACACAATATAGTGGACCGTGGTGAAAGGTATGGTTTTCTTGCAACCTGTGTCCTACCGGATTACACCGGCTTGTATGCCAATGTGTTTTTCTGTATGTTTGCCACGTTGTAAGATTAAACATGTAATGAGTTTACAGTAATTCATTTATGTGGCGTGTACAATTCCGATACCATTTAACCTCGGAAGTGTTAACCTTAGTTAACTGAGTCTAGGATCACATGAGAGTTCGGTATTCGGAGTAAACGACCCGAACCATGGGACGTACTAACCACGGCTATGCGTGTGTTAATGTGTGATATGTGTATGTGAATGTAGGGATCTCCCTTGTGTGTTTAACCCAGTTGTAATACTGTATGGTGTGTAGTTATGATAGACTCCATAGTGGGGTTCTAACTAATATCTAAAGTAAGTATGTACTAACAGTGGTGAGGAATCCGGTTTGGCCGGTCGCGCGTTGTTTGGGAGAGGGTATCCTTCTTAGCCTTACCCTTCTCTTTGTTATGGTTGTTTCCCTCACGGGTTATGATATCCCATTAGCTATTTCCAAAGCTTAGCTATTCTGACTTATGATCGGTTTAGGGGGAACATGTGTTTGTGTGGTGTGTTCGGGCCTCCAACCCAAACCATCTTAACTTAAGTTACTCGTCCGACTATTAGGACGGTAATGAGTGTTGTTGTTATTGTATAACGAGCTTACCATGAGAGTGACACCATTCTCTAGGCTCACCAGTGAATTAACTATGTTTGGGTCGGTTCCTAAGAGGATCGTTCCCGTTATGTTATGTGATGTTGTTGTAATGCAATTCCTATTGCGATGTTTTCATGTGCACGTCGAAACGTGAAAAGTGTTGTTATGTTTGTTATGTGAGGAATGTTATATGGTGTAATATATGGAGTGTGTGGATCATGAAAATGAATCCCAGTTTGTGATAAGAGGCGTTTAAGGATAACCCGACTTAAGGGTAAGTGTCGTCTATTAAGGAAGTAGCTCCATTAGAGGAGGAACACTCTAGGGATAATGAATACCATGAGTGACTTATCAAGTAAGGATGTATTATCCGTTTGTTGAGCCCATTGAGGCGAAATGTTATGTGTTGTGTGTTTACAGTTACATGCATGATTTAAATATAATCAGTCGCATGCTAAGACGACAATTAGTTGTGCGTGGCCCGGTAGCATGTGGGCTGCGGGATTACCATACCAGCAAAGGTGCTGAGCCCCTTGGGGGCCACCCTTTCTCTTCTTTTTCCTATTTCAGGTTCAAGGGAGCTGGAAGCCGTTCGAGAGTAGGACGGGGTAGTCGTTGTACATGGGTAATCGTTTAAGTTGTATATGTACAGTAGGTGTAGTAAGACCGAAACTTTATCGGCATCAATTTGTAAATACTCGGTACAGTTGGAAGGTATGTGTATGTTGTTGTTGTTGTTAATGGAAAGGGTCAGTAATGTGTAGTCGCGGGAATCTAGTCCATCAGACCGGTACAATGTTTATGTAATAGCCTTGTTAGCCACGTGGGTGGTTAACGGCGTGTAACACCAACGAGTTAAGTTATGTGATGAGGTGTGTATTCCGCTGCAGATTGTTGTTATGTGTTTGTTGTTGGATGGGGTGTTACAGTAGGTTTTCAGTATTCACTGGTAGTTCCTAACTAGCGTATCTCTCACGCTATCACTCAACCCTTAACCCAAGTACTAAAATCCTAACTCGGTACTTCCTAAGCTCGGTAATTCAGATCATCAGAGCGATACTTCGCTCTGATACCACTTTTTGTAACACCCCATCCAACAACAACACACACTTAACAACAAACTGCAGCGGAAAACAAACTTCAACACTTACTTAACTTCTTGGTGTTACACGCCGTTAACCACCCACGTGGCTAACAAGGCTAATACATATACATTGTACCGGTCTGATGGGCTAAATTCCCGAGTGACTACACATTACTATCCCTTTCCATTAACAACAACAACAACATACACCTTTCAACTGTACCGAGTATTCACAAACTGATGCCGATAACAATCTCGGTCTTACTACACCTACTGTACATGTACAACTTAAAAGATTACCGATGTACAACGACTACCCCGTCCTACTCTCGAACGGCTTCCTGCTCCTTGTACCTGAAATAGGAAAAAGAAGAGAAAGGGTGGCCCCCGAGGGGCTCAGCACCTTTGCTGGTATGGTAATCCCGCAGCCCACATGCTACCGGGCCACGCACAACTAATTGTCGTCTTAGCATGCGGTTGATTATATTTAAATCATGCATGTAACAGTAAACACACAACACTTAACATTTCGCCTCAATGGGCTCAACAAACGGATAATACGTCCTTACTTGATAAGTCACTCATGGTATTTATTATCCCTAGAGTGTTCCTCCTCTAATGGAGCTACTTCCTTAATAGACGACACTTACCCTTAAATCGGGTTATCCTTAAACGCCTCTTATCACAAACTGGGATTCATTTCCATGATCCACATACTCCACATTTTACAACATATGACATACACTACATAACAACACATAACAACACTTTGCACGTTTCCACATGCACAACATAACACCGCAATAGATATTGCATCACAACAAAATACATAACATAACGGGAATGGTTCTCTTAGGAACCGACCCAAACATTGTTTATACACTGGTGAGCCTAGAGAATGTTGCCAGTCTCATGATAAGC
This sequence comes from Limonium bicolor, assembly GCA_023374045.1. Lineage (NCBI taxonomy): Eukaryota > Viridiplantae > Streptophyta > Magnoliopsida > Caryophyllales > Plumbaginaceae > Limonium > Limonium bicolor. Next base: position 280,242,381 of record CM041780.1, read on the forward strand.
TCGTTATACAATAGCAACAACACTCATTACCGTCCTAATAGTCGGACGAGTAACTTAAGTTAAGGCGGTTCGGGTTTGGAGGCCCGAACACACCACACAAACACATGTTCCCCCTAAACCGATCATAAGTCAGAATAGCTAAGCTTTGGAGTGAGCTATGGGAGATCATAACCCGTGAGGGAAACAACCATAACAAAGAGAAGGGTAAGGCTAAGAAGGATACCCTCTCCCAAACAACGCGCGACCGGCCAAACCGGATTCCTCATTACTGTTAGTACATACTTATTTTTAGATATTAGTTAGAACCCCACTATGGAGTCTATAATAACTACACTCATACAGTATTAGAACTAGGTTAAACATACAAGGGAGATCCCTACATCCACATACACAACATCACATAATCAACTCACGCATAGTCGTGGTTAGAACGCCCCATGGTTCGGGTCGTTTAATCCGAATACCGAACTCTCATGTGATCCTAGACTCAGTTAGCTAAGGTTAACACTGCCGAGGTTAAATGGTATCGGAGTTGAACACGCCACATATATGAATTACTGTAAACTCATTACATGTTTAATCTTACAACGTGGCAAACATACAGAAAAACATATTAGCATACAAGCCGGTGTAATCCGGTAGGACACAGGTTGCAAGAAAACCATACCTGTCACCGGAGTCCACTTTACCACGTCCACTTATGTTCCTCGAGCAATTCTCGAACAACTGATAACATTACATGTACTTTTATTAACATTGGGGTAACATGATTGTTTAATGTCTAATGCTTATAACTTTCCCCCGTTAACTTAGTTAAATAACTTTATACCTTTAACATGTTTCACTCTTTCATTTTACTTCAACTTTTCACCCACCAAATTGTGACTATAACTCACCTAACATGTCCTACAACCTTATAATATCATTACTAACTTATCCTATCATTAGACATCATTAATAAGCTAAAACCATGTTTTATAGTGGTCCGGGACTTGGTCCCTAACTTAAGACCCGGACCAGAAGCAAACTCCACTCTCGGCCTTTAAAATGGGGTGGTCCGGGACTTTATACAAGGCCTAAGTCCCGGACCACATCCTTATGTGAGTCTCGGCCTATTTTACACCCCTGGTCCGGGACATGAACCATGACCTAGGTCCCGGACCAAACCTACAGAATTGTTAAAATGTCATTTTTCAAACCTTGTTGCATTATTTCTCCACCTCCATTAATTACCCAAACTTCATACATGAACTTAGGCATATTCTAATACCAAAATATCACTTTGATTCTCCTTACAACATTGTCCCTTTTTTTTTGCATAGTTTTGGGCCGTCCGACCCACCGTCCGACCCACAGCTGGGTCGGACCGTTCTAGAAACTTTTCCCGTCTGCTAAATACTCATGTCCGACCCATGTCCGACCCAACCATCTGGGTCGGACCATTCCAGAGACTTAGAGCACACATGTCCGACCCATGTCCGACCCAAGACCTCTGGGTCGGACCATTCCAGAAACATCAACGGGTGACTTAACAGAGGCTGTCCGACCCACCCTGGGTCGGACCACTGGGTCGGACAACATCAGAAGTTGTCCAAAACTTGTCAAACTTTCTCCAAACTTTTCCTCAAGCCTCCTAATGTGTTCTAACATCATTTGGCACCCTTAGTCCTTCATATAACATCCATAAAACTCATTTTATAACTCCTTAAACACTTACTCTCTTCTTACCAAAATTCCTAACACTTATATTGTTTTCTCCTTAAGATTTCTAAGTGGTATTTTACCTATTATGACCACTACACCACGGTGTTTCCTCTACACCTTAACATCATCTCTCAACTTCTTTTCTTACTAACTAAATCTCCTTTTCACAACTTACCTAAACATCACTTCCTCCTTGGATATCAACATTACCTAAACCTTAAACAACTTCCTAGGTCACCAAAACTTACTTAAAACACTTAGAACTTCTTACACATTTCCCAAATTTGGCCATAGCTTCTCTTGTATATACTCACATCCAAACACTTAGGTTTTTACCTTATTTCATTCAAGCACCCTAAAATCCATCAAACACATTTTATACACAACTTCACACATTTAGCACTACATCACAATATAGTGCATAACTTAAATTGCTTGGCACTTAGGCCCTTAAATAACATGGCTCTTAGGCCCTTAAATTGCATAAACCTTAAACACTGAATTTCCATAATATATAAGCCTTTGACCTGCAATTACATACACCAAGACATATGTTCTTTTACTAGTCTCCTTGAGAACACTTTACTAAGTCATTCACCATTTGCTCTTTAGGTAGTTTTAGCAAGCAATATAAGCTCATTTCTCCTAAGGCATTATACCACATAGAGATAGCATATTTACCTCTTTTCCACCCAAACTTCTTTCTTGTTTCCTTACAAAACCGGTAAGGCATTTGGTTCCTTGTCAACTACTAAACATTATACAAACAACATAATGAGTATTCAAGCTTTAAGCTCCATCTCATTGTAAACCCTAGGTTTACATATATTATCTTAAGGTATTAAAATGATTGTTTTACCTTGGAATGGAAAGAGAGCTTGGATATATATCAAGAGAGGACTCCACCAAGCCCTTGGAAGATTCAAATGAAGCTAAAACAAGCAAGGTAAAGACACCATGGTGAGGTGAATTTTCGGCCATGTACTAAAAGGAGAGGAAACTTGATTTTTCTTTGAGATTCCTTACCTAGAAGCAAAGGAGAACAATAATATGTGAAAAGGTGAGCTCAAGCTCCATCAATGGTGAATCTCCTTGGCACCGAAATTGAGTTCTTGAAGATTTGAAAAGGTAGAAGTGTAGAGCTTGCTCCAACTAGAAGAATGGTGGTCTTGGAATTGAATTTGGACCATAGAGCTAGGAGTTACAAGTGGTCAAAGATGGAAAACAATGGTGGTGTTGGTGTTGCTGTAGCAGCTCGTAAAAGAGAGCAAGAAGGGAGGTTGGAGACGTGTGAAATGAAGAAGGAAAGGAGAAATGAAGATAGAACTTGCTTTAACAAGATATTTGTATTATAAGGTAACTTTCTCCTTTTTACCTTCCTACCCTTCCTTTCCTTAATTGATTTTTACATGGTGGTGACTCACCTTCATAAAAACCGGCCCCCATATACTTAGAGGGGTATAATAGTCTTTGTTGACCAATTTAATTACTTATAACAACATATGTTACAAACTAGCTTATAAAAGTTACTATTCATAAAACAAGGCACATAGAAGTGAAATTTTTGATTTCCCATTGATATAGACTTCCAAATGTGATACTATATAGTACACATGTTAATTAAAGAGTAATGATGGACATTTAGCCATTCAAAACTCATTTACAAGACAATTTTTCAAAAACGTGCTTTAAGACTCCTTAAAGCACATTTTGTGTTTTTAACTTGTTTTCAAGCTTGGTTTTCTTTAGTAATCGATTTAATATGTTCATTAACATATAAATAAGGCATAGGTATGACCATTAGGTCTTATACACATTTATCCCAAGCTTAGAGCACATTTTTGCTCTGATTGACTTTAAGGTATTTTCTTGTGTTTTATTTGGTTTAACTGTCCACCAAGGTTTCCTAAGGACTTATTTAGCCTTATTAAATCATAATTGAATATTATTAAGTCTTGGTAGGCTCTTTGGGTCCTAACCAAGTTCACTCATAGCTTAGAGCATGTTTTTGTTCAAGCTGTATCTTAGTGCTTTATTGCATTTACTATGGTTTAAATTGTACACTGATGTTCCTAAGGCACTTTTTAGCCTTTACATACCATAGTTTAATACTTAAACCATATATCAAGGTTTGGGGTATTTCAAAACCAAACCAGAGGACCTACACCGGCCTCAGCGCCACCCAGTAGGTAAGTTACACCAGTTCACTTTTGAACAACCTTAGAAAAATCCTAAAACCCGAGGATATCAATGAGTCCGTACTAATTACAAACAGTGGATATACTTCCCTTGATTAAGTTCGGGAAGCACTGAATGCATGTATCATAAGACGATATAGGAGGAGTTGACAACATAATACTTCACCTAGGAGTGAGATGGACACTACGACTGTACAAAACTGAAATGTGGGATGACCGCACTCCGATGGGAGCTTGCGGGCCTGATAGACTCATTCATGAGTTAGTCGGGTAAGTAGCAATGTATCAGTAGGGTACCCCATAGATGTATAAGAGTAGAATCAAGAACACGAGAAGTAGTCGACTTTGTACTACGGTCAGCAGTAAATATTCAAACCATCGAACGATTGAAGTGCAAGGACTCAGTTAAGTTAACAAGACTAAAGGAATTAGTGAATTCATTTCAAGGAAATGTTAAAGAGTCAAGAAGTGCGAAGTGCACTGACTAGTAAGTAAAGACATCGCATATGTCTCAAGAATCCCGAGGGATAAACATGATAGCTGGAACGAATACCCAGCCTATGCATGGTAAAGAAGATGCCTAATATGGACACGTTAATGTGTAACGAACGGGAGGAAACTCCCGGAATGATTACCTTGGCTACCAGGGAATATCTATCTTTACTGAAGAGGATATTAAACCCATCCAAGAACGCAAGGCGGTGTAGTTAACTAAACATACCCATAAGTACAAGCCAGGAGTAATGGCATAACCTAGCAATACCTAGGAGCAATCCTTGAAGGGTGTTTGGGTCAACAAAAGTTGAAACGAATACTCAGTTTAAACACCGAAGGGAACCCACTTAACAGTACAGTCCTAAGTTGCCAAAGGGGCAACTTGACAATTCTAAAGGGCCTCCCATGAAAGGAAGTGTGATGCAACAACCTTGTCATACCACCAAACCATGTGATGGTGTACGGAGAAGTAAAATTTGTGTGAACAGCCTATAATGAGCAGAGCTCAAGGCAACGAGGCATATAAGCCATAGACCAAATGTGTTATATGTTGGGGTAAAACCTAACAGCAAGTGTACCGGTCAATTCAAGCAAGTTTTAATAGAGAGTATTCCCTAAATATCGAACCAGAGGAGGCGATGTCTAGTTTAAATCTTTACTAACCGGAAAGGAAATAAGAATACTAAATAAAAACGGGAAATTGGGGATTTGATTTGTTGAGAATAAAAAATTGTAAACAGATGGCAAAAACAGTAAAAAACGAGAAAATAATTGTTACAAAACTGATTTGGGAAAGAGATCCTGGTTTACTATTACTCCCTAAATCTGCAATTCCTATCCCAAAGCGATTTCCAAGATAATTCTGAGTAAAACCCTAGGACAAAGTTAATTTACCCCCGGTATCCCGCTTAGCAAATTCTAGTTAGCAAAGACCAAATTCTAACTCTCGTTACGAACCCACTGTTTACTAACCACCTTAAGAACAACCTAGATTATCGGTCAATTAGCAATTAGAGGAATTACCGTCTCTAAACTAACCGGTTATTTTCTTGAATTCAATTGAAAGCCGCAGTCGTCACATATAAGCTAACAAAATACTAATCTTTATAATTGGCCAAATTATAACGATTAAAGAAATTAAGCAAGGAAAATAACTTTACTCAATTGAATTGTATTAAATCACAAAGGAACAGGAATAGTAAATTTAGGGATACATAGCAAACCGGAATCTAAAAGAGACTACTCAAACATATTAATAATGACAGTGCACAAGTTTAATAATAAAGACTCAGGGAAACAAGAACAAGAAGGAACTCTAATGTCAACAGCCATCGTGGATTCTCCGTCGTTCTTGCCTCAGTCTTCTCTCTGATAGCCTCCAAGAACTCCCAAAAATTCAACCTTTTCTCTCTCTCTCTTATCTTCTGTGTAAAACTAAGCTCTATGGTATCTAGCATATCTCCTCACGTTGGCCAGGCTTTCTTTTATAACCAACAAAAATCTATCTTTAATTCTCTTCTTTTACGCACTCTCTCGCTGCGTTTTATCTAATTGGTCCGGGACTTGGTCCAGGTATGAAGTCCCGGACCAGTCTCTGAAATCCGCCGAGAGTTTGTCCCCAAGTGTGGTCCGGGACTTAGGGTATGGATCAAGTCCTGGACCGGTCATTGAAAATAGGTTGAGAGTAGTGCGTTTGGTTGGTCCGGGACTTAAGGTTTGTAACAAGTCCCGGACCAGTCTCTAAATCAGTTCGAGAGTAACTCCAATGGATGGTCCGGGACTTAGGGTATGGACAATGTCCCGGACCCATCCTAAAATTGAGAATTCATGCAAGTCTTTACTCTGTTCAACATGTTTGACCGTCCAAAATACATTACAATGATCGGGAATGCGTTTTCTTAAGATTTTCGCCTGAAATAACACGTAAACTCATCATAGAAGACAATTGCAAATAAAATCATAAAACTAACCATAAGGCGGGAATTTATTAACATATGATGATGAATTTAACACAAATAAGCCCCACAAAGATAGATAAATTCCCGTCTTATCATTATATAAATTTAATCAATTGCAAAAGTTTATGCTATACAAGTGAAGAAAGCGGAGAACGAACCACTGCTTTAAGAGTGGGGATACCTCTCGATATTGTGAGACCGCGGGAGCGGTAATTATGTAAACTTAGTTCAAGAAATATGTTGAAGATTGACCATGTTGTTATTGCGGATGAGCAGTGAGTTTAGTAGCATATGTGTATAATGTGAAGTACAGAGTGAACAATACTCAAGGAGCATAAGGACTTGAAGAGTAGCGTATTCAGTAATCAGCCAAGTAAATGGTGAAACATAGCATAATGGCGGAAATACATGAGCAGAAGCTAATGTAATAGTGGATGCCGTGTAAGTCGATGTTGCATAAGGAATAAGAACATGGTGCACAGTAAACGACCATTGTACGAGTATTGTTAAACAATGATATGGAGTATAAGTAGAGTTATGAGTTAAACTCAGTGGATATGCAAGTTGCATAAGGAATGGAAGTGTACTCCTAGTAAATTAATATGTTAAGTGAATTTGAAAGACGAGAATACCCGATTGTTAAGTAACTTACCCGTACTGGATAAGGAAGTTGTGCAAACGCACCAATGACTAAGACACAAGTCGGTCAAGCGTTGACCTACAAATAAAACCGTTGGAAATACCGACCGTCTCAATAGTTGAACCTCACCACAATAAAGGCGGAAAGAGACTTATGACGCTATAAGGACCGATGCATAGGAAATGCAAGGTCGTACAAACAAAAGAATACTTGTACAGAACCAAATGAGGAGGCATGATTAGGAATAAGTGACTACAGTAGCACTGAATACCAAATATAGGTATAATATATACCTCAAGTGTTGAAAAAAATAGAGGGAGCACTACATATTAGGTAGTAGCGCAACCTCAACCGACAGTAAGTCGGAAGAAACCAGGTGAATAATCGTGAATTACATAGTAGTATACACAGTAAATTATCAGAGAAATGGATAGAAAATTTGTAACTCACCGACTTTGCACACGGTAAGAGATACCACGCGTCGGTTGAGAAACAGTTATTCACAAGATAAAGGTGATAAATGGGAGATGTACAATACATTACGGATAACGAATGGGGCAAACTAACCTATAAAGTTATTAGGGCCGCGCAGCAGAAGCTAGTGAGCCCATGATTCAGATGTTGAATATGCATAGTGAATACGAGTAAATGACTAATTATCAACGCCTAGAAGCCTGACAGGCCAGAACCGAAACCGGTTATGAGTTAAACAAACTCCGGTGAGAATTCTTGGTTCAGGGCCTAAACCGCCAATATGGTTAAGATCCTCTAACCAGAACGCATAGTAGAACAGACCGCGTGGAAGTTAAAATACTTCTCGACGGTAGAACATTTTTAACCAATGTTCAGTGATAGATTACGTGGGCATAATCCCTTTTAAGGGGGTAGAGCGCAAAATCATATAGTGTATGTTTACGTACAAGTGTACGTGAACTATGGTGTGCATAGCACAAAATAATTTGTTTTGATGATTGGTGCGTATGTTACATGAACATACGCATTCATTCATGGTTTAATTGTGGTAATTGCGCACTGAAGATGCGAATACCATTGTGATAAGTGTACCTACTTTGTTAACCTTTGTGTGAGAGTACAAGTGTAAGGGAGTACCAAAACTCTAGGGGAACTAAAACCCCGACAGTATATGTTCATATAATACCAAATATAGTATTGTGTATTGTGATTTTGATAAATATTATATATATATATAGTATTGTGATTTATGAAGTGGTATGAAATTGATATAGAACCTAGTGAGAATTAAATTCCCTAGGTAACTATGTTAAAGGTGAATTGAAGAATGGTTGAATGACAGAGTTCCACCCTTGGTGATGTGTTGCTTTGTGATTATGACTGGAAGGATTAAAAGATAGAAAATGGTAAATGTTTAAATTAGTTACTGGTGTGAAATTGAAGTGGGAGGTGGAACTTGGTTTGGATGCGATCAAGGGAAGCTGAAATACTCCGTAATTAAAAATAGTGATTAATTAGGCTAATGAATAATTTAGAAGCTTAATAAAGTATAAATCATTATGAGGGAACAAATCCCGAAGAAAACGGATCCTTAAAACGGATTAAAATCACTAACAAACCTTAAAGCGCGTTTTCCGAGGTAACCGGGAAAACGTGTCTTTAAGCGGGTCAAATAGACTCGTAAAAATTTTGGTCAACTAAATAATCATTAATAAATATTAGTGAGGCTTTAGAACCAATAAAATCAATAAAACGAGGAATTAGTAAAAACCGTCAAATATGGGAAGTTGTGGGGTAGAAACATAAATAACACGAACTTATGTGTCCAATATTGTAAAAAGAATTTTAAAAACCCATGTGGGCTGGGGTGCTGTCCGATTTTATTCCCCCCTCACACACTCACCTATCTCCTCTATTTACAAAAGACAAAAACAATAAAGTAACCCCCTTTATTACTTTACTCCCTCACTCACAATTCTCTCTCCTCCTATTTCATTCTCTTCACTCACGTAATACCACTCACCCTCACTCACTCTCTTTTCTTCTTCTTCCTCATCGGTCATCAATGGAGAAAATGAGCAAAACCCATACAAACTCTACTTCTCTCCTCTTGTAACCCCCTCAAATCTCTTCCAAAAATTACAAAAACTACACCATTGGAATCCTCTCATCAAGAGCTACATTTCCATCCTTTCAAAATTCGAAAACCAACATTTTCATTTTTATGGGTATGTCCCATTTGGAACTTCAAGGCCACCATTAGAAGGCCCTCCTTCTCCTTGTTCTATTGAGGTAAAAATATTCTTAAAAACTCCATCTTTTTCTAGCCTCAAAGGCAAAACGAAAATCTAGCTAAACCTTGTTTGGTTCCTCTTGTACCCAGCCGATTTTGGCCTTGTTGGTGGAGTTGGAATTTTGTTCTTGAGCCACTCCAAGCTTCATTTACACCCTTGGAAGGTAATGAATTTTCTAAACCCTAAAACCCACATTAAAAGCTTAAATAATGTTAGGGTTAATTTTTAGTATCGAATGGTGTATTTAAGAATGGGTTGTGATGTTAGATTGGTTGAGAGGCTAAAACCGGTAGAGAGAAGGAAGGAGGAAGAAGCAAGAAGAACAAAGAAAATCTAGAAGAAAAACAAGGTAAGGATGCTCACCTTTGTGTAGTCTTGTATATGTATGTGTAACAGATTTTAGAAGTTTGAATTTAGTAATGAAAATTGTATTGAGTAGTAGAGTAATGTATAAGAGAATGTAAGTGTTTTAAACCCTTGGAAACAATTTTAAAAACTGTTACAAACAGATTGGGAATGAGATGTTGAGTGTAGGAATTTTTGGTAGTGTTTAGTGCTGGAAATGGTATATGAGAGTTTGTGTATTGTTGTTGTGTATAAACAGGTGAGGTGATGTTAATGTGTGATGAAACATTGTGGTGAGTGTAAAAATATAGGGGAGGTTATGTCAAAATTTATGTAGGATTAGAACACTTAGTGAATTAAAAACTAGGTCTAAAAACAGGTTGTAACAGACTTTGATTTGCATAGTTAGAGGGTGGATTAGGAGAGATAGTTAATATAGTTGTAATGTATTAGAGGTGTTAGAAATTTCAATAAAAGAGGGAGATATAGAAGAGGAGTGTGATTGTCAAAATCTGTAGCATAATGTAGTAAAGGAAGAAACTAGTGTAAGTGTTGAGTTGAAACTTGGAAAATTATGTGAGTGAATTAGTATAGAATTATGTAAAGAGTTAAGGAGTGAACTAAGGTGTATTAAGAGGGTTAATTAGTGTTAAAACATGTGGGATTAAGTGTAGGAACAATGGGGAAGTAGTGGGTAAAAGAGAGGACTGAAAACAGAAATGAAAATGCAAATACTAGGCCGGACCGAACTTGCGACCGGACTTGCAAGTTCGGTCGAGCCCAGATTTACAAAGACGGGGAAGCTTCTGGAATGGACCGAACTTGCGACCGGACTTGCAAGTTCGGTCGGACCAGAAAATTCTTCCGTCTGTAACCTACTGGAATGGACCGAACTTGCGACCGGACTTGCAAGTTCGGTCGGCCAGAAAAATTTCCTTCGAGTAAGTACTGGAATGGACCGACCTTGCGACCGGACTTGCAAGGTCGGTCGGGCTAAAATTTTCACATACGAAACTTACTGGAATGGACCGACCTTGGGACCGGACTTGCAAGGTCGGTCGGCCCTGTAATTCTCCAGCGTAATTCCTTACTGACTTGGACCGAACTTGCGACCGGACTTGCAAGTTCGGTCGAGTCATACAGAAAAAAAAAGAAAAAAATTATTTAATTAAATAATAATTATATATATGTATGTATGTATACCCACCTATACATATGTGCATATAAATGTAAGTATACCATTGTTAAGTAATTAGGAGTAAACAAATAAAATGTAAGTATTGGGAATGCAAAGACTTAGTAAGTATGGATTAGTAAGCGTAAGAGTAATGAGTTAAGTAATGATGGCTATATTAATCACTCAATTGTATATGTATAAAATAGGATTTGGTTTGTGACACCGGAAGAACGTTTGGGAACACGTACAACGGTGAACGGTATGGATTCCTCATGCCCCGTATGCTATCTTGGTTACTCTGATTTTGTGTTGTGTGCTAATTGATCACCAAATAAGATAAATGCACGAATCGGAGTTATCATGTTTACTTGTGAATATGTAGTGTTGTATATTGTGGTATATGTTCTTTAAATCTCAGTTTGTATAATTCATGAAATGTATGGATGATAATGAATGTGTGTATGTGTGTTGTATTGCATCGTGACCGATTATTTGTGTGAATGGACTTCTAACTTATTCCTAACAAGCTAACCATTCTAACTTAAATTGGTAATTAAATTGGAATGAGTAGAAGTCCGATATAGTTTCGGCCACGCGTGAGGATGCGGAGTCACGAGAGGTTGGCTCCAATTCCTGACTCTTAAACTGGTTCACGGCCCAAATCCCTTAAGTGGGTAGCATCCCGGATTGGTGAGTCAAGTAAATCCCGGAGGTGGGACGGCGTAGTCCCCAGGGCCGGAGGTCCCGACGACTTAACTTGAGTATGAGTAAGTAAGTAAGAATGAGTAAGTAAAGTACATGAAAGTAAGTAAGTGTAATTGAGAAAAAGTAAGTAATGAGTAAAAGAGTAAAAGCATTCCGATTAACCCGGATGCATAATTTGGCTAACCTTGTGAAGGTAAGTAAGATGCGTGTTATTGTATTGTTGCCTTGGAATGTGTAATGTATTGAGCATGATTGTATGATGTATGCAAAGCATGTATGAATGAAATATATGAACAGCATGTTTAGTGGACGTCAAATAGTCGGCGTGCCCTAGCTAGCACGCGGTATATGCGGAGTTTATACGCAGCGTTTGCTGAGCCCCTTGGGGCACCATTTTTACTACACGCAGGTACTCGCGAAGGATGAGGATGTGAAGACTTAGTTTATTTCTTTATCTTCTTTTTGGATTGTAAACAATGAATTATGATGGTGTACTGAGTAGTACATGGCTATAGCTTTGATTAGCCGGTGTACCATGGGGTACACCTTTTTGGGTATAGAGAGGATGATGAATTGGTATAGATGAGTAGCCGGTAGAAACGCATTCTTTTGGGAAGTTTGATTTGGGATGTAATTGAATACACTTAAATACTCGGTGATCCATTGATGTAAGTATTTGGTATATGGTATTTTGGTAAGTAATATAGTAGCTCGGTATATTATGTTCATCAGACCGTGACTGTAAGTGGAATGAGCCTAGCTAGCCGTATGGGCGGTTAGCGGCGTTGTATCACCCGCCGTAGTAAGTAGTGCTTCCGCTGCGAGTAACTCTGGATTATGGGACGATTGGACGGTAAGCATAGGATTAGCGGTTGGGGTGTTACAAAAAGTGGTATCAGAGCGTAGTTACGCTCTGATGTCCATAGTACCGAGCATAGGGGATTACCGAGTTAGGATTTCAACCGTCTTAAGACGGATACTTAGAAACCTAACTAGGAACTACCGTTGTTAACAATGGATACCCTTGACGTTCTTAGGAACGATACCTTGTTTAAATTCCAAGACCTTTGAGTCATATCTTGCGGAGCCTAAGGTGAATGTTACATATTCAGATGTCAGGAAGAGGTCCAGGTCACCCTAGAGGAGGGGGCAATGACGGACCCGGCACGCAGACGATAGTTGAAATCGTCGCGGCCACGGTAGCGCAGATGCTACCCCAAGTAATCCAAGCTATGCAACAAACTCAGCAAAACCAACAGAACCAAGCGGGACCAATCCCTCCCCCGCCACCCAGAGAAGCGAACTGGGTAAAAGCTGTAGCGGAACTCCGCCCTCCCTGCTTTAGGGGCGAGAGTGATCCGGCTAAGCTCGAAGCCTATATCTCCGAGATGGAGACGGCGTTCGAAACCCTCGAAGCTCCTGCTGGAGTTCGAGTCAGAGTTACTGCTTACTACCTGAAAGATGCAGCCATGGATTGGTGGAAGCTAGTCAAGCACGAGCACGTCAATGACCCCACATTCGATTGGGAGTCTTTTGCATCACTCCTCCGATCCAAGTACTATCCGGAGCATGTAAAGACTAAGAAAAGGCTAGAGCTGGACGCCTTGAAGATGACAGACAAGATGTCTGTGGATGAGTACTACCGCACCTTCACTTCCATTCTCCGTCTTCTCCCTGATCTAGGATACACCGGCCAGGTGTTGGTCGATCGCTTCTATGGCGGTCTGAGCCATCGCCTTCGGTACGGTATGGGCTACACTAGATTTACCTCCCTTCAGGTAAATACCGGTTAACCCTTAGTACCATTTCAATTCTTTAAAATTCCTTGAATTCTTTGAATCTTCCCTTATCCTTCTTAAATGAGAATCCCGGCTAATACCTGAAACTTCAGGAGTGTTATCACGCGGCTTCTCGCGTGGAAATCACTTGCCAACTAAGGGATGAAGAAACCGCGCTGAAGCGCAAGGCCAACAACAAGAACACCAATGGCGAGGAGCAGAACCAGGGTAAAAGCTGGAAAAAGAAGAAGGGAAATTTCTTTCAGCAATCCCAGAAGAAATTCCCAAGTGAGAGCAGTGCCCATGCTGAGCAGGGCAAACCGGTTGAACTTCTTCAACTTGGTTCATCTGCACCGGTGGCAGCAAAGCCACTGAGATCATACCCACCTAAGGGTAAACTTCTATTTCTAATTCGTATTCGTATCAGTATCATACCTAGTATATCCACGCACACATGTGCTAACCCTCTAAACCTTAGGTTCTGGCTCCGGTGTCACCAAAACCTTCTCCGATGGCCGCGCCTATGTGTGCAGAAAGTGCAATCAGGACCATCCCGGCAAAGATTGCTATGGAAGAGAGATCAAATGCTACAATTGCCAGAAGCTAGGACATACAGCTAACAAGTGCCCAGAGAATGGGAAGCCAAAGGGGAACTACCAAAGCTTCAGGCAAAGGGAAGGCAAGGAGGTTGCATCTGGCGATGCACCGACCCAGCAGGCACCACAGGGACTGGGATCCCGGGGACCTCCGAGGGGTGCACCTCAGAGGCAGCCTGTCCTTCATGTGATTGACCGTGATGGGTCCGGTTCTAAATTCGGCCCAGGTAATAATCTAAACCTTTAATCCTTGAAGTAGCATGTCTAAGTAGTAGAGTAACTGTTTGAATGAATGCATGAGTAAATAAATGGAAGTGTGCATTAAGCATGAAATGAAGTAGTTGAAACTAGTACTCACCGTAGACAAAATTTGTAACCATAGGAAGCTTTAGTATCTGTTACCCGATACCGGTAAACTTGAATCAAGAAGAGATCGACTTCACCAACCACTACTACACCAACAAACAGTGTCAGGTCATCCGACCAGGTATGATCTTATTAAGGGGATACTTGACACCCGAAGCACAAATCTCAATCATTCGGCGATGCAACGAACTAGGAACGGGTCAAGGTGGATTTTATACACCCGAATTCCCCGGTGGAGCGAAGATGATGCTAAAATGATGTGCTTGGGAAAGGACTGGAATCCTTATACCAAGACATACCAGGAGACACGAACACAAGATGGAGCGATGCCACCGACAATACCACCAGAGTTTCAGACACTCGTCACACAAGCAGTAGAACTTGCACAACAATGCGAACATGAACCGATCCCTGCACTTGAAACGGACCTCTATATCGTCAACTTCTATGAGAAAGAAGGACGACTTGGGTTACACCAAGACAAGGACGAGACAGCGGAATCTCTTGAACAAGGAGTGCCCGTAGTGTCTTGGTCCATTGGTGATGACGCCGTATTTTTGTATAGCGAGCAGAAGCGTGTGGACCTCGCACAGAAACTGGTATTGAGATCAGGAGATGTCCTAATCATGGGTGGAAACTCTAGGATGCTGTATCACGGGATCAACAAGATCAAGTTGAATACGGCACCGGCAATAATCAATGCCACACACATGAAACCAGGACGCCTGAACCTTACCTTTAGAAAGTATTAAAGTCATAGTATCATGTAATCTATTAGTAACGTGTATTAGAGACACGGTATGTATGATGGTTGGTTTATCAATAAAGAGCAGTGTCGATTTAATTCCACTTGTGTCCACCATCAATACTTATCCAATTGTGAATCCAATAGGTTGTGGACTCGGTACCGAAGGTAACCTGAGCATCCTCACCGAAGCACAAGCCGGCAAAGCGGCACCATCTTAACGGGAACCTTCCCAGTGAACGGCATTGATGCCAGTGTGTTATTCGACTCCGGCGCCTCTCACACTTTTGTATCACCATCCTTTGTGAAGAGGTTGAAGCTAGTTGCGGATGAGCTACCGAACTTCATGGTTACTCTCCCATCGAAGGAGCGAGTAAAGTGCACCAAATATTATCAATCAGCCACCATCGAAATCAAAAGTGAAGCGTTTCCCATTTCCTTCATCGAATTCAATGGATTGGGATTCGACTTAATCATTGGAATGAATTGGTTGGAGCGGCACAAGGGTAGAATCCTCTGCGCCGAGCATCGATTGCTGCTCAAGAGTCCTTCTGGGGTTACCGTATCTTACCGCCAGAGACCGAGAGAGCCTTCGACCACACTTATATCTGCTATGGCTATGTACCAGGAGCTCAGAAAGGGCCAAGAGTGTACTTGTTATGTGCAAGACCTGGAACAAGATCCAGTTCAGAGAAATGTACCATTGTATCCGAATTTCCCGATGTATTCCCAAAGGAGCTACCCGGCATGCCACCTCATAGAGCGGTTGAATTTGAAATTGATCTATTGTCAGGTACCGGTCCCATTGCTAGGGCACCGTACCGCATGGCACCTGCTGAAATGACTGAACTGAAAGAACAATTGCGAGACCTTCTTGACAAAGGGTTTATACGCCCGAGCGTATCACCCTGGGGAGCACCGGTCCTCTTTGTGAAGAAGAAGGACGGTAGTCTCCGACTATGTATTGACTACCGCGAGCTGAATGCGGTCACAGTCAAAAATAAGTACCCATTGCCACGCATCGACGACCTATTCGACCAGCTGAAAGGAGCATCGGTCTTCTCCAAGATTGACCTCCGTTCTGGGTATCATCAAATTGCAATCAAGGAACAAGACATTGAGAAAACGGCATTCCGTACCAGATATGGCCACTACGAATTCACAGTGATGCCATTCGGTTTGTCAAATGCACCAGCAAAATTCATGGACCTCATGAATCGACTATTCAGTGAGCAGTTGGACACTTCAGTTGTTGTCTTCATCGACGACATCCTTGTATACTCAAAATCAGCAGAAGAGCATGAATTTCATTTGAGGAAAGTACTTGAGACACTGCGCGAGAACCAGCTGTATGCGAAGTTCTCCAAGTGCGAGTTCTGGCTAGATCAGGTATCATTCCTTGGTCATGTCATCTCGAGCGCAGGCATTTCAGTTGACCCTTCTAAGATTGAAGCTGTACGATCATGGCCTAGACCCAAGACTGTTACCGACATTAGGAGCTTTCTTGGTCTAGCCGGTTACTACCGGAGATTTGTAAAGGACTTCTCGAAAGTCGCTAAGCCCATGACTACGTTGATGAAGAAAGATGCACCGTTTGTATGGACAGACGAGTGCGAGTTATCATTTCAGAAACTAAAGGACTCATTGACCTGAGCGCCCATCCTTACTCTTCCAGAGGGCACAGAGGGATTTGAGGTATATTGTGATGCATCAGGCAAAGGAATGGGATGGTACTCATGCAGCATGGCAAGGTTGTAGCTTATGCTCCCCCCCCCCCACTCCTCGGTAGCCTCTTCACTCTACCCCTACCCTTCTCGATCCCGCCAGCTGAAAAAACATGAGGAGAATTACCTGACTCACGACTTAGAGTTAGGAGCCATTGTCTTCGCCTTGAAGATATGGCGACACTATCTCTATGGGGTAAGCATCACCATCTACTCCGACCATAAGAGCTTACAGTATGTATTCACGCAGAAAGAATTGAATTTGAGACAGAGAAGATGGATTGAATTTCTTTCAGATTATGACATCAACTTGCAGTATAAGGAAGGGAAGGCAAACATTGTAGCCGACGCCCTGAGCCGTCGAGCACACTCGCTCCATTCGCTACTCGCTTCTTCTAGCTTTGTTGACGAGGTGCGAGATGCTCAGTTGAGCGACCCTTACCTAGCCGAAATCAGACGCAAGATCGAGAATGGTACATTTGAGAAGAAGAAGTATGACTTCAAGCTACGTGAAGATGGTTTGATTCGGTTGAATGGCAGGCTATGCGTCCCCCGAAGCAATGCTGAGCTAAGGGATTGCATCCTGCGAGAGTCACACTGTTCCACATTGTCAGTCCATCCAGGAGCCTCCAAGATGTACAAAGACATGAAGAGGTACTTCTGGTGGTCTGGAATGAAATCAGATGTGACAGAATTTGTATTGAGGTGCTTAACATGCCAAAAGGTGAAATTTGAACATCGTAGACCGGGCGGAATGGTACAATCGATGCCAGTTCCGGAGTGGAAATTTCATGATATCTCCATGGATTTTGTTGTAGGACTCCCACCTGCCAGGGGAGGACTCAACATGATCTGGGTTGTAGTCGATCGCCTTACCAAGGTTGCCAGATTCATACCGATGAAGGACACCTGGAAGGTAGTAAAGCTAGCTGAGCTATTCGACAAGGAGATTATCAGACATCACGGAGTCCCGAAAACAATAGTATCTGACCGCGACACCAGATTTCTTTCGAGATACTGGAGAGCTACAAGGGAAGCGTTGGGTACAGAATTAAAGTTGAGTACCGCCTTCCATCCTCAGACCGACGGTCAGACATAAAGGACCATCCAGACACTGGAGGACATGCTTAGGGCATGTGCCTTAGACTTTCAGGGGAGTTGGTTAGATAAGCTTCATCTTATCGAGTTCTCGTATAATAATAGTTATCACGCCTCGATTAAGATGTCGCCTTTCCAAGCTCTATACGGTAGACCTTGTCGTACACCCTTGTGTTGGGATGAGTCAAGCGAAGCGGTCATCATAAGACTGGAGTACCTTGAACAAGTGCAAGCTGAAGTTCAGCAGATCCGAGCGAATATGAAGGCAGCCCAAGATAGACAGAAATCCTCTGCGGATCTGAGACGACGCGACCTTGAGTTCGCCGTGGGCGACCAAGTGTTCTTGCGCGTTTCACCTATGAAGGGTGTCTTCCGTTTTGGTCAGAAGGGCAAGCTAAGCCCAAAGTTCGTAGGGCCGTATGCTATCACCGAAAAAGTTGGAGCCGTAGCCTACAGGTTAGCATTACCTGAGGACTTGGGACGTGTCCATGATGTATTTCATGTGTCACAACTCAAGAAGTACATTGCTGATCCTTCTCATGTGCTAGAGCCCGAGAGATTATCCATTGAGCCAACCATGAGATATGTTGAAACCCCAGTGAGAATCCTGGATAGGAAGACCAGAGACACTCGCCATAAGTCTATACGAATGGTGAAGGTCCTATGGTCAAACCATGATGTCGAAGAAGCAACATGGGAGTTGGAAGATGCCATGAAGGCTAAGTACCCACAGCTGTTCATAGACTAGAGAGTCTAGCATTTAGCAATACGGGTACGGGTCGTACCCCTTTTAAGGGGGGTAGAGCCCTTTTGCTTTTGCATTGCTTCGGGGTAAGCATTGCATAGTGTGTAGGTATTGTAATAGGTTTTGTATGGCACATGTAGTGCAAGTGAACTTGGTATGTGTATGTATGTATGTGTAATGTGTAATGTATCTGTGTAATGTGTATCGTGAATTGCAATGTGTATGGTGGAATGGTATGAATGGAAAATGTGGATTGTGTATGCGAATTGTGTATAATGCTTGAAGTGTATGCTTGCAATGTGGAAAGGAAGTAAACACCTCATTGGTGTAGTAAGACACATTAGTGCAATTGGTTTGCCTAATGAGTAGAATTACCTAAACCATTAACCTTGAGCAACTTTGAGGGCAAAGTTTCTTAAGGGGGGTAGATTGAAATACCCCGTAATTAAAAATAGTGATTAATTAGGCTAATGAATAATTTAGAAGCTTAATTAAGTATAAATCATTATGAGGGAACAAATCCCGAAGAAAACGGATCCTTAAAACGGATTAAAATCACTAACGAACCTTAAAGCGCATTTTCCGAGGTAACCGGGAAAACGTGTCTTTAAGCGGGTCAAATAGACTCGTAACAATTTTGGTCAACTAAATAATCATTAATAAATATTAGTGAGGCTTTAGAACCAATAAAATCAATAAAACGAGGAATTAGTAAAAACTGTCAAAAACGGGAAGTTGTGGGGTAGAAACATAAATAACACGAACTTATGTGTCCAATATTGTAAAAAGAATTTTAAAAACCCATGTGGGCTGGGGTGCTGTCCGATTTTATTCCCCCCTCACACACTCACCTATCTCTTCTATTTACAAAAGACAAAAACAATAAAGTAACCCCCTTTATTACTTTACTCCCTCACTCACAATTCTCTCTCCTCCTATTTCATTCTCTTCACTCACGTAATACCACTCACCCTCACTCTCTTTTCTTCTTCTTCCTCATCGGTCATCCATGGAGAAAATGAGCAAAACCCATACAAACTCTACTTCTCCCTCTTGTAACCCCCTCAAATCTCTTCCAAAAATTACAAAAACTACACCATTGGAATCCTCTCATCAAGAGCTACATTTCCATCCTTTCAAAATTCAAAAACCAACATTTTCGTTTTTATGGGTATGTCCCATTTGGAACTTCAAGGCCACCATTAGAAGGCCCTCCTTCTCCTTGTTCTATTGAGGTAAAAATATTCTTAAAAACTCCATCTTTTTCTAGCCTCAAAGGCAAAACGAAAATCTAGCTAAACCTTGTTTGGTTCCTCTTGTACCCAGCCGATTTTGGCCTTGTTGGTGGAGTTGGAATTTTGTTCTTGAGCCACTCCAAGCTTCATTTACACCCTTGGAAGGTAATGAATTTTCTAAACCCTAAAACCCACATTAAAAGCTTAAATAATGTTAGGGTTAATTTTTAGTATCGAATAGTGTATTTAAGAATGGGTTGTGATGTTAGATTGGTTGAGAGGCTAAAACCGGTAGAGAGAAGGAAGGAGGAAGAAGCAAGAAGAACAAAGAAAATCTAGAAGAAAAACAAGGTAAGGATGCTCACCTTTGTGTAGTCTTGTATATGTATGTGTAACAGATTGTAGAAGTTTGAATTTAGTAATGAAAATGGTATTGAGTAGTAGAGTAATGTATAAGAGAATGTAAGTGTTTGAAACCCTTGGAAACAATTTTAAAAACTGTTACAAACATATTAGGAATGAGATGTTGAGTGCAGGAATTTTTGGTAGTGTTTAGTGCTCGAAATGGTATATGAGAGTTTGTGTATTGTTGTTGTGTATAAACAGGTGAGGTGATGTTAATGTGTGATGAAACATTGTGGTGAGAGTGTAAAAATATAGGGGAGGTTATGTCAAAATTTATGTAGGATAAGAACACTTAGTGAATTAAAAACTAGGTGGAAAAACAGGTTGTAACAGACTTTGATTTGGATAGTTAGAGGGTGGATTAGGAGAGATAGTTAATATAGTTCTAATGTATTAGAGGTGTTAAAAATGTCAATAGAAGAGGGAGATATAGAAGAGGAGTGTGATTGTCAAAATTTGTAGCATAATGTAGTAAAGGAAGAAACTAGTGTAAGTGTTGAGTTGAAACTTGGAAAATTATGTGAGTGGATTAGTATAGAATTATGTAAAGAGTTAAGGAGTGAACTAAGGTGTATTAAGAGGGTTAATTAGTGTTAAAACATGTGGGATTAAGTGTAGGAACAATGGGGAAGTAGTGGGTAAAAGAGAGGACTGAAAACAGAAATGAAAATGCAAATACTGGGCCGGACCGAACTTGCGACCGGACTTGCAAGTTCGGTCGAGCCCAGATTTACAAAGACGGGAAAGCTTCTGGAATGGACCGAACTTGCAACCGGACTTGCAAGTTCGGTCGGACCAGAAAATTCTTCCGTCTGTAACCTACTGGAATGGACCGAACTTGCGACCGGACTTGCAAGTTCGGTCGGCCAGAAAAATTTCCTTCGAGTAAGCTACTGGAATGGACCGACCTTGCGACCGGACTTGCAAGGTCGGTCGAGCTAAAATTTTCACATACGAAACTTACTGGAATGGACCGACCTTGGGACCGGACTTGCAAGGTCGGTCGGCCCTGTAATTCTCCAGCGTAATTCCTTACTGACTTGGACCGAACTTGCGACCAGACTTGCAAGTTCGGTCGAGTCATACAGAAAAAAAAAAGAAAAAAATTATTTAATTAAATAATAATTATATGTATGTATGTATACCCACCTATACATATGTGCATATAAATGTAAGTATACCATTGTTAAGTAATTAGGAGTAAACAAATAAAATGTAAGTATTGGGAATGCAAAGACTTAGTAAGTATGGATTAGTAAGCGTAAGTGTAATGAGTTAAGTAATGATGGCTATATTAATCACTCAATTGTATATGTATAAAATAGGATTTGGTTTGTGACACCGGAAGAACGTTTGGGAACACGTACAACGGTGAACGGTATGGATTCCTCATGCCCCGTATGCTATCTTGGTTACTCTGATTTGTGTGTTGTGTGCTAATTGATCACCAAATAAGATAAATGCATGAATCGGAGTTATCATGTTTACTTGTGAATATGTAGTGTTGTATATTGTGGTATATGTTCTTTAAATCTCAGTTTGTATAATTCATGAAATGTATGGATGATAATGAATGTGTGTATGTGTGTTGTATTGCATCGTGACTGATTATTTGTGTGAATGGACTTCTAACTTATTCCTAACAAGCTAACCATTCTAACTTAAATTGGTAATTAAATTGGAATGAGTAGAAGTCCGATATAGTTTCGGCCACGCGTGAGGATGCGGAGTCACGAGTGGTTGGCTCCAATTCCTGACTCTTAAACTGGTCCGTGACCCAAATCCCTTAAGTGGGTAGCATCCCGGATTGGTGAGTCAAGTAAATCCCGGAGGTGGGACGGCGTAGTCCCCAGGGCCGGAGGTCCCGACGACTTAACTTGAGTATGAGTAAGTAAGCAAGAATGAGTAAGTAAAGTACATGAAAGTAAGTAAGTGTAATTGAGAAAAAGTAAGTAATGAGTAAAAGAGTAAAAGCATTCCGATTAACCCGGATGCATAATTTGGCTAACCTTGTGAAGGTAAGTAAGATGCGTGTTATTGTATTGTTGCCTTGGAATGTGTAATGTATTGAGCATGATTGTATGATGTATGCAAAGCATGTATGTATGAAATAAATGAACAGCATGTTTAGTGGACGTCAAATAGTCGGCGTGCCCTAGCTAGCACGCGGTATATGCGGAGTTTATACGCAGCGTTTGCTGAGCCCCTTGGGGCACCATTTTTACTACACGCAGGTACTCGCGAAGGGTGAGGATGTGAAGACTTAGTTTATTTCTTTATCTTCTTTTTGGATTGTAAACAATGAATTATGATGGTGTACTGAGTAGTACATGGCTATAGCTTTCGATTAGCCGGTGTACCATGGGGTACACCTTTTTGGGTATAGAGAGGATGATGAATTGGTATAGATGAGTAGCCGGTAGAAACGCATTCTTTTGGGAAGTTTGATTTGGGATGTAATTGAATACACTTAAATACTCGGTGATCCATTGATGTAAGTATTTGGTATATGGTATTTTGGTAAGTAATATAGTAGCTCGGTATATTATGTTCATCAGACCGTGACTGTAAGTGGAATGAGCCTAGCTAGCCGTATGGGCGGTTAGCGGCGTTGTATCACCCGCCGTAGTAAGTAGTGCTTCCGCTGCGAGTAACTCTGGATTATGGGACGATTGGACGGTAAGCATAGGATTAGCGGTTGGGGTGTTACAGAAGCCGAACACAAATTGGAGTGGAAGGATAGTTCAACACTGATGCTGATCACATTAGGGTTGGACGACTCTTGAAGCTCCCTATAAGTGGTCACAAATAACCATGCTAAGAAAAGATGCAATGAGCATAAATTGGGCTAAAATACCCCTAAGTTAATTTAAATTAATTTAGGGGATTTCTTTTATAAAAACCCTAAATAATATTATTAAACACTAAATTAGTGTATGGTATTATTTAATAATTATTTAGGGGACTTCTTATATTAAATTCTAAATAACAATACAATTTAAATTAATTTATTATAAGGTATTATGAATTTAATAACAAGATTTATAAGTCAATAAATCTTGGAAAAATTCCTAGACACTCCAATTATATTATAAAGATTTTAGAAATATTTGGAGCATTGATTTGAAGCATAAAAGCCAATGTAAAATTCTAGAAACCCTAAAGCTTCTTAAGCCTTGCAAGGGTTGACTTTTTGAGAATGGTTAAACCAGCCCATGAAACCTATACCAATAAATAGGTTATGGAAAACCATGAAGATCGATAAAAAGAACGTCTAAAATGGATCATCCTAGCCAAAGTTATGATAGAATGAAGTTTAGAGCCAAAATTTTGAAAAGTGCCACGTGTCAAGACCACACGGGTCGCCGGTACTTAGCACAAAAATCGGCTAAGTATTCTTATTCTCACCAGTATTTTGCCCTAACTTGTGACGGCCGTATCTCACTCATCCTTTCGAATTTTTGAGTGTCGTCTTCTTCATTCTCTTCTCTTTAATCTCCTCTTTACAACCATAGCTCACACATAACCTAACTCTTCCTACATCCACCGTAAAATTGATCCAAAGTTACGTCCTTGCAAAGCCAAAACCCAGATTTCTAGTTTTCACCGAATTCAGGTAAACTTCGTCTCACCATAACTTCTTTGTTTCTCATCCAAAATTAGTGTTCTTTAGCTTGTTTTGAAGATCTCTAATCCCTCTACAACTTTCATGTTGATGACCAAGGCTGATTCGTAATCGTTTGGAAGAGTTAGGCGTCTAGAGTTTCCGATTCATCATCACATAAAATCATAGAAAAACGCAAGGTAAACTTGTAACTTTAGGATTAGATTTCTTTCTGTGTGTTTGGAATTAGATTAAGTTCTTGCTACCAATCTGTAGATCTACATCTCCTCTTTTGATTAAGCCCAAGAACATGGCCTAACTCGTTCTAGATCATAACTTGTAGATCCTCAAAGTTGGCACCTCGAATAGGTAAAGTTCGAATATTTTCCAGAAAAACCGATTTCGAATTCTCCTCATTTGTGCAATTCCGGTGAGTTTTTCTTCAAATTCTTCCGATGTTGCTAATCGACTTTGCATTGTCGACCTAACCCACTTATCAATTTCTCCTATTATGCGATATACTAAGAGTAATTGGCAAATCAAGATTCGAACATACTATGAACCCTAACCTTCAAACCCAGAAGCGATCTTGCAGAATACTGAATTATATGTGGAGAAATTGGTGCCAATGGATGTGTTTTTCAATTTCGAATCCAATGGAACAAGAATCAACGAATTTGGTTCTGTGAGTTGAGAGAAAAGATCGAATTAGTACTCGGTATCGAGCTGTTGTTTGCTGAAGAACTCGGAGATCTCGGGCCGTCCGATCGTAGGCTATAGAAACGGACGGCCAAGATTAAAACGTATAAGATTTAAATGTTTAAGTTTTATAATAATTCCATAATTAAACCCTAACTTGTTGGATTTAGTTAATGGCCTTCCCGAATGTATTTTGACTTGAAATTTTAACCATAGATTCCTTATAAAATCTAGTTTATTTTGATATAAATTAATATGGGTTTTGAGTTTGTAAACGTAAGTTATAATTTTTGCAATTTCTGAGTATTATGGAATTATTTGGATAATTTAAAAAGATATTTTATGAAATAAAAATTTTATAATATGTATAAAATATTATAGTTACTATATATTAAATTTGGGAATTTTTAGACAAGTGTAAATGGGTTTAAAAATTGTGTTTATGAATTTTTCATAAGTTATCTTATAATATATGGTTTTTAATGTAACCAAAAATTAAAGTATAGTTTATTAATAAACTTTATAGGTTGAGAATAATATATTAAGACCTACAGAATGTTAAGAAATATTTTTGAGTTCAAATTTTTAAGTATAGTATATATATATAAGAAATAAAATAGTAACATATGTTAAATCAAGGAATTTAATTAATCTATGTTTATACTAACTATATAATGTGGAGGTTAATATACTTAATTAAAACTAAGGAAAATACTTTATTTTATAAACCAAATTTTGGTGTAGATATGTGTAGCGGTTAATATAAATAATTAAATGCAATAAAACTACATAAAGAATGTCTTGAATAAATTCTAGTTTACATATGTAATAAATAAATAAAAGAAATAAAATACCTTATAGAAAATAGAATATGGAGGAATTAATAAGTTAAACTAAACCTATACATAATACTATTAAAAGAATATTATATGAGGTAGTATTGAATTGTGGTTATGAAACTAAGCTTAAAGAGTTATCTTGAATTTCTAAGATTTATATAAACCATATTAAAATACATATATAATATTATTTGTCAATGACAAGAATGTAAATTTGTAATTGGGTTAAGTAATAAATAAGTTAAGGCTTAGGGAAAATTTGTAATTTGATTACATAAAATGTTACACAAATAGATCTTAATATATAATTAATAATAAAATAAATGAAATAGTTTTACATCTAAATGTGAAGTGGATTAATAAGGCTAGATTTAATCATTTCATAACATTTATAGTTTGGAACAATAACCTAATGTTTTAAGATAAAATCATTAAAAGGATTATGATATAAACTATGATTAGGAAATTAATCTAAATAATAATCCTTAAGTTTCTTAAAAATTAGATAAGCCATATAAAATACATTTATTACCAATATTCAAAATGGGAGATTATAATTAAGTGATGTATTTAGTAGTGGAACTTGTAAAAGAGTTGTAAATGGAAATTAGATATTTAAAACTTTTGAACCTTAATCGGAGGGAACTAAGTTACATAAGATATTATATTGGTTTACCTTATAACACTAAAAATATTAAAAGGTCATTTGAATATAAGGTATGAGGATTTTTCAGAATAGATGATCTTACTAGATAATTGACAATTTCTCTTATGAATGAGGATTTACTTCTTAGTTAAAATTTCACCTTATGTTAAGACATAATACCTATCCTAAAACATAGTAAAGGGAATTAATTTATTAAGTTATTCCTTTGAAACCTTTGGTTTTGTAAATAATATAAAATGTATTTAAGACATAAGTTTATTAAAATTTAGTACAAAAGGATTATACATAATCTATAGAGAGAATGTGTGTAAAATTAAATATTTAGGAAATTAAATGTAAGTAAGGATACATAAAAGTTTATCTTAAACACCTTATTATATAGGTAATAATAAAGCAAATGATATACCTTGTGAATACTAAATGTAAGAGTTCGATAAATCTAAGTTAACTATAATATAGTTATTCAAGATGAGACGCAATTTAACATCTTATGACAAGATTATTAAATGGCTGTAAATAAAAGTCATTCCGAACTAAAGATAAGATAATTGAGTTTAGTAGCTCAATTAAGTTATAACAAAATGCGTCTACAACACTATGATTCCAATATACAGGTTGTAGATCTTAATTAAGTTAAGGGGAAGAGTTAATCATAATAGGTTAGCTAGTAGATATTGATAAGAATGAATAATCGTTACATTGTGAGGTAATAATATAGTATTCTAAGACAAACCTATCATGGGTCATGATACGACGTTATTCTAAATTAAGAGTAAGGGTATTGAGATTAAGAGTTATTATTGACACTCTAAGATAAGTCAAAGGTTATACGTAACATTTAATTGAGAATTAGAAATAAGAGTGAGGAGTTTATTTAAGCTTAACGTAGGCTACAAGTGATTGATGATAGACTACCTTTAATATTCTTCAGAGTACTGTTGATTGTTGCGCAAGTTGACTAGAACTGCTACAGCGTTATCCAGGTACGATTTCTCGTACTCCGATACTTTTACTGACCGACTTATGAGACGTTTTTGAAAAATGCTAACTGAGTTTAAAGGAATTTCAAAAGGAAACTGTTATGTGGTTAACTCAGCTTGTTGTGACTAACTGAGCCTTGAATGTGAAACTTTCGTGGTTATTGGTTCCTTCTGTTTGGTTGTTTCATTAGACATTAACTGCCTAGGGTTTACGCTTCTGCACTCTGTAGGACTGAGTGTTTTGGTATTGCTCTGGTGTAGTTAGTGATCTAGTGGAAATATGGAAAAGGACAATCTTGGTAATTCTTCCTTTGACTCTGGATATTGTTTCATCCATGAGCTGAGTCTTTTGTTGTGACGTGCGCGTTTTCATTGGTAACAGCAGGGGGCTGTATATCCCTCGTCCACAAGGACATTTATATTTCACAGCAGGGGGCTGTATATCCCTCGTCCACCAGGACATTTAAATCTGGCAGCAGGGGGTTGTATATCCCTCGTCCATATGGACATTTATATCTGGCGGTGGGGGCCATCTCTCCCAATTGGTATTATTCCACTCTTGAGTTGTTGGTTCTTGGATATCTTCTTCCATTCCTAGTCCTTGTGACTACTTGGGTCTCTCTACTCCTAACTGGAATTGATTCTAACTTGAGCATTGGATGTTCACTAACTCATGGTGTTGTTTTTGGATTGACTAACTTTACTTTTCTATTATTTATCTCTATCCTTAACTTGTTATCTTTGACTCGGTGATTTTAAAGTGCCTTGTTTCCCTTTTTACTTTCAAGAGTTTGATTTCAAGTTACTGTTTATTTTGAAGAGTTATGTTTTGAATATTGTTTTGGAGAATTGTACCAGTTCCATTCCAGGGAACTGACTCACCCCTCCCGGGGTGGGCTGCTAGGTTTCATCTTGCAGGTACGAATTGTTTATACAGGTTGCCACGAAGAGCATGAGTGATTGGGATGGGAATTAGGAATTGTGGAGAGTTATTCTGTTTTACGTTCAGTTTTGTTTACGTTGTTTTCTTGAGTTCAGACCGTAACTTAGATAATTATAATGGTTGTAATTGGTGAGGTTGGTACCGGGTGTTTGGAACCCGATGGTCTGTAATCGCCTTAGTATTTTAATTCCGCTGTAAATACGTTAAATAAGGGCGTTACATGGGCTTGGAGTTGTATTGCGTTTTCAAAAAGGATTTTCAATTTGTATTTTCAAAAGGATTTTCAATCGATACTTTTAAATAAAGAATTTTATTCTATTTTAACCTCATAAAGAATATTTTATTATTACTTGCTCACGAGATGAGGACGTATGAGCCTTTGTCTTCGGACCGGTGACATGAGAAGTATATGTTAAAAGTAAGTGATTGTTTTGATCTCCCAAAGGAACGGGGACCAGATGGTGTTCATCGCGACCGGGATTTGCGGGATCACAGTGTATATGTACTCGACATGGGACTCAAGGACTGTGATGTCATGAGGTCTTTGGACAGAGTCCATGAAGAGACGGAAAAGGTATTTTCGATTGTTATACATGCTAAGACATGTTGTGTGGTATGTGTAATAAATGTTATCCAGACCTATGAGTCAGAATGTTGTTATGTTACCCGGACCATTGAGTCCAAGGTTGTATGTAAAGTATGTTTGGTTATGGAAGTTTTATCTTGCAAGTAATCCTCGTGTTCTACTCCCTCCGTCCTGAATTGACCGTCCTGCTTGCTTTATGGCACGTTTTTCCACTTCAATATTAAGCATATAAGATAAAATAATTTTATAAAACTAAATTTTGTAACATATAGTTTATCATGTAAGGATTCATATGCAAAATTTAAATTTTCAAAATTAATTTATCTTATATGTTAAAAATTGAAGTCAAACGACATGTCCAAATAGTAAACAGGACGGTCAATTCAGGACGGAGGGAGTAATTAAAAGATGCGTGGGAACTGTGAACTTTGAGGACAAAATTCTTTTAAGGGGGGTAGATTGAAATACCCAAAACCTAAGTATGATAATTAAATGTTAAACTATTGTATTATAAGGCTAAGAAGTGCCTTATAAATGTTAGTAAGCAATTTAAACCATAGTAAACACAATAAAACACTATAAAGACAATTTGAGCAAAAACATGCTCTAAACTTGGGATAACCTTGATTAGGACCCAAAGAGCTTACCAATACCTTATTAACATGATAATGGACATGTTAAACCAATTACCAAAGAAAACCAAGCTCAAAAACAAGTTCAAACACAAATTGTGCTTTAAGGAGTCTTAGAGCACGTTTTGAAAAATTGTCTTGGAAATGGGTTTTGAGTGGCTAAATGCCCATTAGTACACCTTAATCAACATGTGTACTACTTAGTATCACATTAGGAAGCCTAAATCAAGGAGAAATCAAAATTTTCACAAAATTGTGCACTAATTATGAATAGTAGCCAAATAGTGCCCAATTTAAGTCTTTAATCTCCTTTAAGTGGTCAATGGTGTTAGGATAAAAGTACACTATAATAAATATAGATTTATAGCAAACTAATAGGCAAGTGTACCTATTCGGAATAGTATAACAAGTGTCGTATCCACAGAGAGATTGTTCAATTATCCTAGTCTTGGTAGTTAATTAAAAACTGTAAAAAGGGGTTTAGCCGGAGGCAAGCTTGATTTGTTATTGGATTAGTACAGAAATAATAAAAACAGTAAAAGCAGTTGTGTATTAAGTGGATGGAAAATGTGCTAAGCAAGGTGAAATCGCCCAATTATAATTCAGATATTAATTATAATCCTGGTTTGCTCTTATTTGTCTGTTAAGAATTTATCTTGTGGCCTTCCTAAATCATAGATAAGGACAACTCTTAATTAATTCAATAGACTTTTTACAATCAGAAAAAGTCTAAAATCATTAATTAGCTTTAAGCGAGAATTCTTTTTATAACAGCGATGGATTTTATCTGCTAATCAAGGAGATAATATCTACTGTTTATCTCTCTTTGTGGTCTATTCTCTAATTTACAAAATCATTGAAATTAGAGAAACCGTAAATGCATAAAAATTATCAGTTGTTAGGCATTTAATAATTTAGAGAGATAAAACAAATATTTATAAGCAAACCTGGTATTATAAATACGTCTGAATTATTTTGGGGTTAAACACCCATCCTAAGCACAAATATAAAATTACTCACACATCGACAGTACTAAAAACAGAGTAAAGATAGAAATAGCCATTATTCAGAAACTGCTTGCGAAGAACGGGTCTGCACTAGCTCACTTCTGCTGCCTCTTTTCTCTCTTTGTAAAATACTGCTTCTGTTTGAGTACGTACGTGAGTAAATGTGGTGAAATAAATAAAAGATGGGGAATTATGGTGTTACAGGATGAATTGAATGGAAGAGAATGGAGTGTGATGAGCGTGGTTTGATTTTCTGGTTTTCTCCGTACGTCTGTTTAAGGTTGCAGTAGCTGAGTTTATATAGAGGAAGGGAAGAGGCAGATCCGTAAGAATAAATTGCAGGTTGATTGCTCATTAATTGCAGGGGACAGAGAGCTGAAACGCGTGAGAGAATTAAGGTAGGCGGAGTAGATGGATATGGCAAGTTGCAGACAGTCGGCGCGAAGAAGAAAACTGTTCGCGACTAATTTTTAGTCACGTCCGCGTTGGCGTCCGCCTGAAACCATGCGGTTGTATGTATCTTGTCCGCTTGACATCCGCCCAGCCGTCCGCCCTGACGTCCGCCTTATATGGGGCGGTTCTTCATGCGGTTGCTATGTAGTCTTGTCCGCCTAAGAGTCCGCCCAGCCCCATGCGGTTGCTTATGTGGAAACGAGTTCTTGACTTACTTTCTTCTACGAACTTTGACCGGCTCTAGATTCTTCGTTTGGACTCCGTTTTCTGAGCCGTTTGCGTCTATGCGTTCGTCTCTTCGTCTACTTTACTCCCAGCTTGGTTTTCCTCTTGTTTAAACAATAAATTTGTGAGATAATAATAAAAACATAAACTAGAGGAAAAACTAACCGAAGTGGAGAAATGAGCAAGAAAGTGTTAATATAATATATGAAATACACCTATAAAACATGCTCATTTGGACACTTATCAAATGGTCAAACTAGTACCTAAATAACAAGAGCGGGCCAGATTTTACAAGGTGACTCACCACCTAACACATTAAGAATTTTTAAAAGAGAGGAAAGAGGGAGGAAGTTCACTATTTGGATTACTTTTACATAAGTAACCAAAATATCTTATTTGATTTCCTCTCTCTTCATTTCCTTCCTTCCCAACCGGCCACCACCTTCATTCTCCTCACTTATTTGATCCAAACCATTCATGCTACAGCAACCTCACTTCTCCACCTTGCTTTACTTGCCAAATACAACTCCAAGCTCCAAATCAAAAACTAAGCACATATTTGCCTTAGTTGAGTCAAGGCCTTCCATTCTCTCTTTTCAAAATTGCAAAACCAGAAGTTGGACTCCATTGAAGGAGCTCCATTTGAAGAGGAAAATTCTGTTTCAAGAGCTCATTTGCACCTTCTTTGATTCTAGGTAAGAAAAGCTTGAAATATCCAAGGTTTTCTCCATTTTTGTTCATTACCGAAAATTGCCATTTGAAGTGCCTTGCTTTACTCTTTGTATTAGCCTTGATTCAATCTTTAAGAGCTTAGTTGAAGTCATGCCTTGATTCCTTATCAAAGTCCATTCCAAACTCATAAGGTAATCATCTCATTTTAGTGCACTAAGCACTCATTTGTAACCTAAGGATGATTCCATGAGTCTAGGTATAATACTTAGTACTCATTATGTCAATTTGAACATTGATTAGAAGGTTAGCAAGGGAACAAACTCCTTGGCCGATTTTGAGTCAAGAAAGCCAAGAAGAAGAGAAAGAGATAAAGGCTTGAAACATTAGGTAAATTGCTTGCCTTAGTGTAGTTTAATGCCTTAAGGAAATGGTATTGGATAGATACCAATTGTAGCCTAGATCTTACATTGATGTATGGTTTATATTAACCTAGGAAAAAAATATGAACAAGCTCATGAACTTGTGACTAAAGAGCTAATGGTATATGAGTTAGAAAAACAATCATAAGGTGGATTACAAGAGCATTTATATTGCTATGAGATTGATGTGTGTAATTGCAGGTTGAAAGCATTATATATGTAGGAAATTTAGTGTTTAGTTCATGTCATTTAAGGGCCTTAGAGCCATGTCATTTAAGGGCCTAAGTGCCAAGCAATTTAAGTTAATGCACTATATTGTGATGTGGTGTAGTTTGGGTGTAGTTTGTGTGTAAAGAACCTTCATTGAGGATGTTAATGTCTTTGGCTTGTTTAAGGATGAAAAACTAAGTGTTTGGGTGTAAGAGTATACTAGAGAAGCTATGGCAAAATTTGGTTGAGAAACCAAGAGTTTTAAGTGTTTTGATGAAGTGTTGTGACCTAGATTGTACTAGGGATTGTTAAGGATTTAAATTGGTGGAGGCAAATGAATTAAGGTGTTCTTGAGTGCTAGGAGGAACTAGAAATTGTCTTGGAGAATTTTGAGATCAAATGGGTGAATTAGAAACACCAAAGTTATGTAATGAGAAGTGTTAACACTTGTGCAAAAGTTGGTAGTAAATGAGGTGTTAAATCTTGTAAGGACTAAGGGTTGAACTAAGAGGTGGTGATGTTGAGAATTTTTGAGTTAAGGAGATGAGGATGATTGATGATGCATTAGGTGTGGCCAATAAGTGAGTTGGTAATGTTGGTAGAAGGTTGTGAAACACCAAGAGAGGTTGGTGATGCACTAGTGTGCATAAGTGTTGAAAATGGAAATTGAAATTGGTGGAATTGAACAAGGATTGGATGATGAGTTTAACCAAAGAATTAAGTAGGTTTTAAGAGTGTTTAAGGTGCTTAAACATGTTTAGAAAACATGTGAAAAGGTTAGGGAAGAAACGGGAAGAAGAGCGGAGTTGAAACGAGCCCAAACGAGTGTTTTCTGACTTCGACCTACCCAGGGCATTGGGTCGGTTGTGGGTCGGTCGGGCTGTCGAGTGTTTCTGACTTTGACCTAGCCAGGGGGTTGGGTCGGTCGGTGGGTCGGTCGGTCGGACCATAAAAAAAATAATTTAAATTTGTGCCATTAGCAGTACACCATTAAGAGATCATGAGGAGTAAGTGATTTACATGATTAAGATTAAACTACAAGACTTAGTGGTTATTAATCGGAAATCATAATGTGAAAGTGCTCAGGAATATGATCCATCAGACCGATACAATGTGTAAGTATTAGCCTTGTTAGCCACGTGGGTGGCTAACGGTGTGTAACACCACTGGATAAAGTTAATTGTAGAGTTGTATTTCCGCTGCGAATTGTTGTTAAGTACGATGGTTGTAGTTGGGGTGTTACACCCTCTATGGCGCATGTGTTCCACTCCCTGTTATAGATATCACACCAAATCACTTTGGTTCTAGTTTAAAGACAATGAAAAACTCAAGAGGACTTTGGTGGGTGTTTTATGGCATTTTCACCACTGACTCCATCTTGGGATCTTGTGCCTAGTTGTGTAGTTTCAAGAGAATATCTTGCTCATTTTGGATCTCTTAGCTAGTCTATCCTAGTTAAGTATTATTTTATGCTTTTTCTCTTTGTTAAGTTAGTCATTATCATGCCTCATTTCTACTGGTTTGTGTTCCTATATACTACCATAGGCTTAGTTATGTTTTTCAGTCAATAATATTCTTGGTCTATGGGTGCTTTATAGTAAGATGTTTTGGCCTTTTGCCATATGGTGAACAATAACCTAATTTGCATGAGATGCAATTGCCCCACCATACATAAGGTCCTATTAGCTAAACTTTAGTCCCAAGTTACCTTACAAATACATAAGAACCTTTTGGATTCAAGCATGATCATAATACTCTTGTTCCTTGTTCTTCAAGTCAGACTCACTTTGCCCTGATTCAGTGTCTGTTTCTGGATGTGATGGCACCAGTTTCTTGTGTCTCGTGTTTAAGAAAATACCAAATTGCAAGCTGGGCTACTTTGTGGATGTTTGTTCTCAACTTCTTCAGTTGCCCTATTGTACCAGTTTGGTCGTGGCCGGTGTTTGACTATTCCATACTTGTTATTGGCTATGCATTATTGTAATGAAAGTTGTTGTATGAGTAAAAAAACATGTGAAAATTCACAATATACCCCTAAAAGCTTTCGTAATTCTTAATATACCCCTTTTACAAAACATGTTCACAAGATACCCCTAAAAAGTTCAAAATTCATAAAATACCTCTAATCTGTGAAAGGACTTTGAATAATGACTATTTTACCCCTAAAATTGCAGGTCATGTTTCAAATTCATAATATGTCATTTTTTTCACTCAAGGGCATTTTATGAAAATTTTACAAAAAATATTTAAAATACTAGAAAAATATATAAAAAACCACAAAAAATATTTTAAAAAGTAATAAAATTATAAAAATGACTAAAAACATATATAAAATTTAAATATAATTAATAATTCTAAAATATTTAATATATAAAACTTTAGACAAATTTATAATTTAATATTATATAATAAACACATATATGTAAGTTTATAAACAAAAACTAAAGATAGAGTAGAAGAAACAAATTAACATATATATATATATATATATATATATATATATATATATATATATATAGTGACTTAAATTAATTGATATTGAATAAAAATTATAAATACATATATAGAAATATAGATACATATATAATTTAAGAAATTTTAACACATTCTAAATTATAAAATAAAAAATATATATGTAGAATGTACCCCTTTCATAAAATAAGTATATAAAAATATTATCAAAATTTTGAAATTTTTCTTTTATACAATTCTCTAAGCTCTCTATATAATGATCGGTTAGTTTACAGTAAAAATTCTATATCCAATCAATATTTCAATTTATATTTAAGGAAAAGTTGTAACTTCTAAACAACATATTACTATAATTATGATAGTATGATTATTTTAGAGAATGAAATGAGAACAACAGTTTCAAATTTACTAATAATATTTTATATATTTATTTAATGAAATTTTTAACTTCTAATGATACATTATATTTTTATAATTGTGTATATTAATAAATTTATAAAAATATTTTTTTCATATTTTTATATACATTTTTAGTTCACATATCAACAAATTTTAATATTTATTATTTTTATTTATTTCATTATTATAATTTATATATTGTGAATTACAATTTGTAATGATGTATCATCTGAACTAAATTAACATCTATTTAAAAGTAAAGAATTTCAATTTTTATAATTTATCTAAAGTTTTGTATGTATTTCATATTTTAAAATCACCAATTTTATATATGTTTTGTTATTTTTCATAAGTGTATTTTTAAAAATATTTTTTGTAATTATTTACTTTTTTTCATAAAATATCCACAAATGAAAAAAAACATCAAGAACTTAAAATATAATCTATAATATCAATGGTAAAATAGTTATTATTTAAGATCATCTCACTAGGAGTATTTTCTGGACTTTCAGGGTAACTTGTGAATTTTTTTAAATAAGATTTCCTGTGAATTACAAAATTTCTAGGGATATATTGTGAATTTCAAAAAAAAAACAATATGGAAGTTAGTAAATTACATAAGCTAAAATGACATTCAAACTTTTAGCAATAGTTTCCTAGAATGTATCTTGGTTGGCCTGCATGAGTAAGCAAATAGTATCATGGTTCCAAGATTTACAAATTGGATCCTGGATTCCAGCATATAATGAGACTGTTTAACCAAGGGCAAAATTAAGGAATCTGCGTGACTATACCTACCACTGGTAGGCTACCAGTCCAAGCAACCATATTTAAGAAGAAAATTAGCAGCAAGATCACAGTAATACTAGCAAGAGGAAGATGGAGCCAAACTCACTAATCAAGCATTCTGAATTACCAACAGACCTATAAATTTCAAGAAGGCAGACTTTACATCTTAATTACACATATCGGGAACCCAGACACATTTCAACTGACGGTAAAAGATTAATCAACAATCTAGCACGTACACCTTCCCTTCTCCGCGCCCCCGACATAACCTCTGTCCGTTTTCTGGTCTTATCAACACAGGCTGACAAATTGGGCGACACCTTTAAAGAAGCAAAACTCACACTAAAAGGTTAGAATATTCAGCTTCGCATTCTATTTCTGTCCATCTGCGTAATCTGAGGCTCCATGGTGGACAGAACTTGGGGCATCGACATGCCCCCAGACACAACAATCTCTGCAAAGAAGAGCAGACAAAATGACGGTTATCAGGAGACTCGCTGCTAGTAGTGTACATTTGCAATAAGTCAATCATGTGAAGCCCTAGACTTCTTGAGCTAAATCCAAATTTACTATCATAGCACAAACGGAATGTCAAGTAGTGATCACTGCGATAACAAAAAAAGTGGATGCTTTTTGTTAGAACACAGATGTTCTGATTAAACTCCTTTCTGAAATTTACAAGAAACAGATGACCAAAGATAAAACAGGTTGACGAGGCAAAACATCTACAAATCATTTCCAGAATCATCAACACACTCACCAATTCCTTCACGGACTGATAGGTTTGGCCTGATCACATCATTGGAGTTGACTAAGAAGATATCGCCAATGTATAAATGGTTAGTGGGAATGTAAACACAGCAAAGGTCCTCCTCACCCGTATACCTCTGGCAAAAACATGCAACGAATCAGTAAGAACACCTCACACAAAGAGATTATAAACAAGAGTACAACACCATGTAACCTAGACGCCGCAGCAATGCTATCAAATGAAGACAATGTCCACCTATAGTATACCAGAAATATGTTTAGTCTAGAGTTACTTAACAACAAATAGGAAACACATGACTCAGCAAAAGCGCAATGCTGTTCCTATAGCAAGCCAAAGGGTCCTACAGAAATGCTCCACGCTTAGCCAATGAGTACAAGTGATTGTCTCAGATTTCAGGTAAAACACCTGAGTTTCTATACACCACCGCCTAAGTCAAAAGGTGAAAGCACTAACAACCAGTTGTGAGAGGACAAGAGAGAGATCTTAATGACCAACAAAAGAATTAACCAGACAGCATGTTATTGTACCTGCAGCGTAACAGATGAGGTGATAAACCCAAATGCATATTCACCGATTCTAGGATGCCTTATGATGGCTACCTCTTTAAAAGCCTGGGTGTTCTGATCTGCATTAAGTAGAAACATCGCTAATCTCCCAGTTTAAGTAACATTAGCATAACTTTTCTCAGAGGACCTTGACAGAAATGTTACCTGGAGATATGGCAGAACTAATTTGTTTTGAAGCATGGTAAATATGTCGCACAAAAGGCATCCTTTTGATAAACCACTCCCCAAGGCTCAATACTGATGCTCCCAACCATGATGACATAAACACACCAACCAGGAATATGAACGTCACTGAAGTTATAAATCCAAGACCTGAAACAAGGCAAAAACAGCACATGACCACACAATCGTAGCGAGTAGCACTATTAAGTAGAACAGCCAAGTCAACATATACAGCTACCCCACAAGATAAACAAACAGTGTTCTGCAACTATACCAATCATCTATGAAAAGGCACTACAGAAATATTGATATACCATAGAAAAGTTCCCTGAAATCCACATATAAATGCACATGCATACACAAAGAGATCAACTGAAATACCATAGACAACTTCCCAGAAGTCCTCATATAAATGCACACACATATACAATGAGATCAAATAATGACATGCACTTTTCATTTGCCTAGACACATTCTGCTTTCTATCCATTCCACCAAGGTCACATGGTCATTTCATGGTATAATCGACAGTCCCAACTAGGACTTGGATACTTCTCAAATTATTGTGGGTAATGTGAACGATTAATTTATATCATTATCTTTTCAAAAGAAAAAATATTTTCACTCAAACAGATAACCATCAAGTATATACAATATGAAGCAATGAGCTACATGGGGTAACCAGGCAATTGTAGATAAAAAAACAGAAGTCAGTGGAAGGACTCAGATTCTAGGGGTGAAATTGCTACAGGAAGCAGATAGATAGGGTCTTTCTTTTTGTTCATTGGAGATAATGCAAATAACTATGGGTAGGTTGTTTGTATCTTTGTGAATGCAACACTATGTCCCACGGAAAATAAAGAAAAGCATGTTGTGGTACCAATGCTGTGCTCACCAACAAAACAAACTTTTATCTTTCAACATGTCATTTAGACAGTGGCGGACCGAGAAGTCAAATCTCATGGGGTCAAAAAAAAATTTCGACAGTAACATATATTAAATTTGAAGGTATATAAATGTATGGTCATCACTTATCAATATATATATATATATATATATATATATATATATATATATATATATAAATGTGTGGTCATAAATTTATTGAGCATTACCACCTCACATATAGGAACATGTTTCTACCACTAAATTATTATCAACTTTCAGTATTTTACTGAATTTTATTTTATTAAAACTATACTTAAAAAAAATATCTTTTTTATTATCAGAAAAGCTATGGGGTCCAGGACCCCATGGGAACCCGCCTCGGTCCGCCCCTGCATTTACACATGAACAAAAATGCTATATTATGGAGGTTGACAAGAACTTGGTGATTCAGTGTTGCAGAAGCCAAAAAAAAAAGTGCTACCAAGGTAAAGCTCAAACATCTAACAGAAGACTGGGAAAATACAAAAAGAATGCGCCTCGATCATCTATCAATCTAACTAGAGTAGAAAAATCAATTCAAGTAGAGGCTAGCAGAAAAGCAACATATTACCAAAAGCAACAGCATTCCCCTTAGTTCATGCATTCTGAACAGGAATGAAAATCATAAAGGCGTCTATGTACAAGAGAACAATTTTCAAGAGCTTGCTTACCAAAGATCTCAATTCCAAGCTGAGCATAAATTGGAGAAAAGAAACCGTCCACAAAGTGTATGAACCACCAAGTAATATAAAAAGTGACTGCTATCGGAAAGAGGATAACACTGCAAAGCAATGAGAAATGTTAACAGCATAGTAAGCAGCAGCCTAAGAATATTGAGAAATTTATCACAACATCCATACACCTAAATTTATGACAACAAGATACACATTATCACCACCATTACAATAACGTGGTACAAACAAAGCTGATAATAGGTATGACAGAAAAGAGCACCAACCATCCGGTCATAAATTTTTTGGAAGCCCAGCTCCTAATGACTTTGTAAAAGGTCTGCAAAATGAAATGTAGATTGACTTTGAGTGGCATGAGAAATAAGAAAATGAACCAATGAATATCTATGATTAAGCAAAAATTCCCTTGACATGGAGTATCATAAGTCCAATAAAACAGCGAAGTACATCTGGGACTTGGAAGTCTATACACCATCCCTCTAATACCTAAGAGTTCCTAGAGCATACAGCAACCTTGACATATGGGACCAGAACCGAGAAACCGGGGTATCACACTGAAAGTAATTTCAAGCATAATCAAAGATAAAGCAGCCATCTTTGAGTTCTTTATCTTTCCCCTCAGATATCAGTCGCAATCAAAGCAATAACCAACCCATAAAGAAAATCAGAAACTGCAGATAGATCATTAGCACCGCAAAATTCCACCAATGACCATTCTAGGAGCTAGAAATTTCAGACATAGTTATCGCACCCATTACGTGTGTATACCATCTCCAAAACCCCTTCATGATAATAAACAACTCATCATCGTAATAGTTTTTATCATGGAAACCTACATCCATTGCTCAGTTATGGGTTACGTAGTTCTTGTTTTCTTTTTTTTTTTGATAAATGGTTACGTTGTTCTTGTTTACGCTGAAGTGCACACATACTTCAATATTGAAAGATCTTTCCGTCATAGTAAATCAGCCTATGTTCTTACAGGGGTAGAAGTTCAAGTTACCGCATCAAGCCCAAGCAACACTGAATTTCACGGTCAAACTCCCAAATCCTCTTAGCAGTTGGAATAGCTTTCCAAGGCATGAATCCCTTCATTTTATCCATGCCCGTGTGTATGTAGGACTACTTTAGTTTCTTGCTCAAGAAACCACGATTAGTGAAGCATGCTGGAAATAGATATGCCTATCTCGGCCTCCTCCAATGACAACCCACTTTTAAAAAAGTAAAGAGTAAGAACCACTGCAAGAGCCCTCAGACATGTAGTGGCCTAAAATAAAACAAATATCGACATAAATCTGCTCCGGCCGTAATCAATCAAATCCCCGGATCTTCCTGGCCGGGGAAGTATATCATATGATACCGTCCCATGGACACTGACAGATATAATTCGTACACTACCACAACCAATTCTAGAAGTGCCGTTAACAGGTGTACTAAACCTAGCCCAAAAGTGCCAGCACACACCCATAACTAATAATATAAAATAAAGGGTGCGGGAAAGGGAGGGAGCTCCAGACAACTAAAGGAGGAAGCTGAAGGATCGAAGTATAACCTCGCGTCCGGAATGATGTGCTGCGGGAACAGACGGAGAGGGCTTAGCTGAATCATCATCGTCGTGAAGGTGGTGGCTGTGGTTGGCGTTGGTGGAGGAATCTGAGACCGGTATGAGAAGTTCCCGATCCCGCTCTCTACTAGTACTTGCCATAGCGATAGCCGTCGGTTTGTCATCACCCATAAGCACAAATTGTCCCGAGATTCCCCGGCCAATGACTTCCACCTGCTGAGATTGACTCAGTTTGCTCCCTTTGGTCACTGAGTGGATTAGGATAGGGACCGCTAAGGATGCGTTAGCAGCATATGTCAGCATAAATGACAGCATAAATGTCAGCATAAATGCCCGCAGATACTTTTTCGTTTTCGAGTTTTCACTTCCGTTTTTTTACTCACCTCATAATGCAATTACTGTGACTATTGATTTAAAAAAAAGAAATTGTTTACAAGTTACTTTATTTATTACAAATTACATAATGCTTTAAATAATTTATAAAAAATAGTACTACATCTTTAGCCAAATTTACAAAAAATCACATTTATAATACAAATATATAATAATTATTTGTAATACCACATAGATTAATAAAATTAAAAAAATGAATAAATATACACACTTGTTAAATATAAATTAAAATATTAAAATAGTATATAGAAATATGAATGCATATAAATTTATTAACATACAAAGTTACAAAAATATTATATATTAGTAAAAGTTATATTTCCACTAAATAAACTCACATAACATTATCAGAAAATTGAAACGCTTTTTCTCTTTTTTTACGCTTTTATATTTGTAAGAATTATAAAATTTAGATAATAAATATATTGTTTAGGAGTTACAAGTTTTGCTTAAATAATAAAATAAAAATTTTATTGTTTGTGAATTTTTTTATTTATTTTTACTAACAAAATAAAGTTACGTAGTGTAATATAATAAATTATAATTGTAATACGAAAACAGTAAACGCACTACATATAACTAACTTAACCAAACATGCTGCATATATGCTGCACTGCCAAACAGCAGTTTTCAAAACAGTTGCATTTATGCCAGCACATTCCTGCCAGCAAATATGCTGCATTTATGCCAGTGCATTCCTGCTGTCAAATATGTTGCATTTATGCTGCCAAAACAGCCATGCCGAACAGAGCCTAAGTCAGAGGTGCGCACTTCCGCGGGTCCCCTAATTACCAACGATTGATACCTCCGAATCCTCCATTCCACTTAAAAGCAGTTTTATTTAACAAAAAAAAAAGCAGCTCTATTTCATCATATAAAGGTTAAAAAGGTCTTTATGATTGGCTTAGCTATTACGGAAATAATCGTACATCTGAGTTGTTCGCATCATTGGAAGAAGATGAATTGGAACATTTGAGATTTTGAGGGTGTTTTAGTAATCTAAAATTATAAAGGTCATTTAACTTAAAGGTACCTGCCGAACACTTAGTGAAATACCCCAAACTAATAAATTATGGATTAAACATCTAATCACATTAATTAAGGCCTAAACATGCCTTAAAAGTCAACTAAGAACAACAGTGGTCAACACAAAGCAAGATGTTGCACCCTTTGACTGTTTAGGGTAAATAAATACCCAAATGAACTTCTTAGGACCTAAAAATTTGTCCTAAGCATATTAACACATTACTAAACATATTACAATAGTTGGAAAACACTCCAACACAAAGAACAAGCATTTTCATGCTTCAAGGTCAAGTAGGGCAAAAATGTGCTCTAAGAATACCTTAAGGGTCTAATGACCTCTAAATGATATAAAATTGGATTCCATGATCAAATATCATGTAAGGAACACAACAAAACTGTTCTCAAAGAAAACAGAGCTCAGAAACACCCTGCGACTCAAAATGTGCACTAAAATTCCTTAAAGCACGTTTTTTGTGTATGAGCTCTAAGATAATGACTTTTTGTCACTGTAAAGACTATATTAAGTTCTTTATAACATTAATGTGACATGATAGACTATATTATGAAGTCTAAATCAAAGTTTGAAAATAAAATCAAAATTGGCAATTTAGTATGAATAGTACCAAAAAAAATAACATTTAAGTACTTAATATTAACTATGGTCAAAGTCACCCATTGCCTTGACCAAGGGCTGCCGACCTCATACAGCTGCCATGCCCACTCATTAAGCTACCTATAAACAATTAACTAGCTAATTAGATGAGTCACTAATTACTATTCCTAAAGTAACTTAAAATAAGCTTAAAGGCAAAACTAGCTTAATTTCTCTCATTGCCTTGCTTCCCAGCCGACACAGCAGCTTCACACTCTCTCTTTGGCTTCTCCAAACCGTGGCTAACTCACCATATTCAGAAGAGAACAACAATTGACATAGGTAAGCTTATTAAGCCATTTTATGTTCATTCTCTTCACAATTCTTTCCTTTTTCCATGGAGCTATGCATCAACCACTTCCATCAATATTCTTAGGTTGTTTTGGAGGTTAAATGGAGGGTGTATCTCGGCATTAACAAGGGAAGAAGGTGGAGAAAGCTAATCTTGTTCTTAAGGTATAAAAATGTGCTTTAAGAACATATCTTTTGATTCCCTTCAAATTCGGCTGTGAAACTTTGTTTCTAAGCTTATAATCTTCATCTTAACATACTTATTCAGTTGGTATATCAAGAGCTTCAAGGTATAGCCAGATCCAAGCCTAAAACACCATTTTAGGCACTTTAAACAAGGTAAAAATTAGCCATCTTCTAATCTGAGTTATACCAGTTTAAAGCTTGGTTTTAGTAGCTCTTTTGATGCTCTTACTCTTGTGTAAATTTAGGCCGAAGTCAGCCTTGGTAACCTTGGTATTTTGAGGTAAATTTTACCTTGAAAATTGACATTAAACACTTCTTATGGTTAGATCTTGCTTGGAGACTAATTATGCCTTAATTGCTGTTGGAAAATATGTAAATGATGCTGTGGAAATTTTATCCTAAGCAGGCCGTGGCCAAACAAGGCCTTAACTAGGCAAAAACAAGGTATAAATCACTTAAACCTTCACTTGGTATATTAATATGTAATTATACATATGTGTATAATTTGTGTCATGAGTGAATGGGTTAATAAGGTCGTATTTTGACCTTAGGTGATTAAGGAATGGTTTAGTAAATTTTATAACTAATTAATTAGCATAATTGTCAAATTTAAGACATTATGTGGAAAATTGGTAAATAAGGAAAAGATGTGTATAAGGCCGAGATTTTAATGCATTTTTGGGCATTTATGTGTAATTTATTTTATAAGCTAATGTTTGTAATAATGCCATGTACTTTAGGCCATTTTATTTATGCATTTATAAGCTTTTATTTAAGTTTAGGTGATATATAATTATTACCGCAAGGAATTGGGGTCTTAGAGGTAATTAAATTAAATTTGGGGGCTATATAATAATAAAGCCGAAAATTAGAGGTTTAAATGAGCATATAAAAAATTTTAAGATTATATAAAGTTTTGGGGTTAAATGGTAATTTCTAAAAAGATATGGGTATAAACCGTAATATATGGTTATTGATGGTCAAGGAAATATTAAGGTGGTCAACCTTGACCATATGCTAGGTTTTGACCAAATCAAATAAGTTAGATAACTTATGTGTTATATATGTTATTACCGAAAATAAAGGGTGTATAATGGTATTATAAACACCCATGGGCTATTAGGAATTTTTAGGAATTTATTGGGTTGATTTTGGAATTAAGATAAACTATATATGTATAATATATAGTTATTATGTCATTATGACACATTGGA
Source organism: Limonium bicolor (assembly GCA_023374045.1). Taxonomy (NCBI): domain Eukaryota; kingdom Viridiplantae; phylum Streptophyta; class Magnoliopsida; order Caryophyllales; family Plumbaginaceae; genus Limonium; species Limonium bicolor. The sequence goes on from CM041780.1 coordinate 280,286,603, forward strand.
ATAAAAGATGTGGTGAAATAGTAATAACCGATTATATATGGGTTAGTAAGGGTAATTATAACCCTTTGGTGAAATTTGGTGATTTTCAGAATAATATAAGAGTATTTATTAAGATATGTGTATAAAATATAGTTTTAATGATAATATAAAACTATATGTTATAAAATGGGCCAAATGGCAATTAGAATATATTGAGGTCTGTTCGGAATTTTACAATATAACCATAGGTTATACCATTTTATAAGTTAAAAATGTTATATATATGATGTATATAACATGGTATAAATAATGGGTGAATTTGTAAATAAAGGAAACTATGGTATATGAAAAAGAATATGGTTTTGATATGGTGCCCATGCGGCAATAATAAATAGTTTTGTATAAAAACTATAGGTTATAAATTAAAGGGAATTAAATCATTTATTGATCTAGTATCTGGTATAACATTACCATAATGTTATGTGGTCAAATGGATTTAAATGAAATAAAGGGGCTGTACCGAATATTTAAGAGTTGGAAAATGAATTTTAGACTATGGTCTATAATGTTATAAATGTTATAACAATTATATGGTTTAAATGGAATTAATAAGTAAGGATACTCCACACAAATAATGTGACAAACTATAAATAAAAAGATTTATAAACTAAGGTATTTATTGAATAAACCTTAGGAGTTGTAATTATACAACATAAATTGTTACATAATATTAGGATAATAATCTTAATATAAGTCGTATAATATAACACAACAAATGGGAATAATCATTTAATATAAGATGATAAAATGTAACATATAATGTAAGAGTTTTAATAACTCATGAGACTTACCTATATGGTAAATATATACATATACAAGGAAAATGTATATAAGGATGGATATATATTATGGTTGGAAACCATATAAAATAATGGTGGTGGTTATTACAAAAAAATAGTTATGAACTATAAGATATGAGTTTTTGAATGCAAATATAATTTGCTAAGATAATGGATTATATAATACAATGTATTATAATGGATGGTGTAACACCCCAACCGCTAATTCTCCCATCATCCTCTAATCATTCCCGTACTTACCTTACTCGCAGCGGAATACTTACTTACTCCCGGCGGGTGATACAACGCCGTTAACCCTCCAAGGTTAACAAGGCTACTACTCTTACCGTTTCGGTCTGATGATTAGAATGAAATACATACATACTACTTACTTTACAATACCAAATACTTACTTACATTTGATTACCGAGTTACTGATATGAATTACATCCCTGACTACTTCCCAAAAATGAAGAGTTTATACACCTCTCCTTACTATCCAATTAATAATTCATATCCAAAAAGGTGTACCACATGGTACACCGGCTACTCAAAAGGCCTTAGCCGTGTACAACTCAGTACACCATCCAATCCTACTACTACTCCAAAAAAATCACATCTTGACCTTACTTTACCTTCACGCCTCGCGGGTACCTGTGGAGTAAAAACATTCCCCCTAGGGGGTCAGCTTACGCTGCATATGATAACCGCATACCCCGCGTACTAGCGAGGGTACGCCAACTATTTGGTCGAGTACATGCGGTTCGTTTCATTCATACATACATACATGCTTTATACAATACAATACAATACATTCATTTCACCAAGCATACATACATACAATCATACAGAATACAATACAAGTCATTCATTCATACTTACCATACTCACCGCATCACGGAGATACAATTCTCCAATACATACAAAGGTCTTGTTAGCCTTATTACACACCCGGGTTAATCGGGTGTTCAATACTTTTACTCCGGGTCAATGACTTACAATAGTCAAGACCAATACAAATACAATACTTACTTCTTACATACTTTACTTCCAGTTAAGTCGGTATGACCTCCGGGCAGGGATTACTACATCCCACCACCGGGCTTTAGGGTGGCCCACTAATCCAGGATGCTACCCATTCAAGGGATTTGGTCCATGGAAAAGATTATAGCCAGGATTCGGATCCAACCTCTTGTGTCTCCTTATCCTCACGCGTGGCCGAAACTATATCGGGCTTCTACTCATTCCATTTACTCATTACTCATGTTAGGAGTTAGATGTTAGGAATTAGTAGAAGTCCATACTTACTTCCATACATACATACAATACGCAAGTACTCATACTTACACATACACTTCATTTCCATTCATACATTTCATGAATTATACAAACTAATGTTCAAGAGCATAAACAAGACATATAGTTCAAACACAACTAGGCAATTAAGTCCGATTCGTGCATTTATCTTATTGGTGATCACATAAGCACACAAATCGGGGTAACCAAGTTAGATACAGGGCATGAGGAAATCATACCGTTCACCGTCGTAGGGTACTACCGTTCCTTTGGAGCTCAACTATGGGATTCCTATACATACATGAAGTAGTATGATCAATGATCTATTATTGATCTACTTACTCCTTCATTGATACTTTCAATGCATACTTACTATTTCCGTACTTTCTTACTTGGTTATAAGCCATCTTCCTTTCTACTCATAAACTTACTTCCACACCTTTACTTACTTTCTTACCATTATTACTTCATTAATGGTGGATTACTACTATATATCATACCGGTGTAAGGCATATACATATACATACATACAATGATTACTATAGTCATATTATAAAACATTTTTTTGTAAGTGTTTGGGCCGTCCGCCCACCGTCCGACCCAACCCTGGGTCGGACCATTCCAGTAGGTTTTCGTCCCCTGAAATTACTTCCGTCCGACCCAGCACTATTCCGTCCGACCCATACCCTCTGGGTCGGACCATTCCAGAAAGTTTCGATTCTGCGACTTAGCTCCGTCCGACCCACGGTCCGACCCAGGCTCTGGGTCGGACGAAGTCAGAAACTTCGCCATTAGAAAATTTGCCCGTCCGACCCACGTCCGACTCACGGCCCTGGGTCGACCATTCCAGAAAGAATTACCGTCGTTTCTCAAGGCCCGTCCGACCCACGTCCGACTCACGGCTCTGGGTTGGACGGTTCCAGAAAGTTTATTTTCGTTGTTCAGGCCTTGTCCGACCCAGCGTCCGATCCAGCTGTGGGTCGGACAGTAGCAGAACTTTGCTACAGGCCTTGTTTTCTTTTCCCAATTTCACCCATTGCTTCCCTATTGTTCCTACATGCATCCTAACATGTTTTAGTACTATTTAGACACTCTAAATCATGCCAATTCATTCCTTAATACATCACACAATTCTATGCTTATTTATACACTCAATTTCCCCAAGTTTCAACTCAACACTCCCATTGTTTCTTCCCTTATACCTTATGCTACAGATTTTTCCCTCTACCCTTATACTCCAATACCTCCTCATCCAATGCCACTCTTAGCATCTTAAACACATTAGCTCACAACCTAGTTCCATCTCATTTACAAACCCATATTCAAATCTGTTACAAGGTACTAACATTCCTCCTAAACTCTCCAAATACTTCCTCTTCTTAAACAACTCAAGTCCTTTCCTTTCTACACAAATTTTGACATGGTCTCCCCTATAATTCTTACTTTCTCCACACATTATCTCAGCTCACAATTCACATTCTCACAACCTGTTTACAATACACTATACTCACCATTCAACACTACTACACACATTAAAATTCCTGCACACATATACACATACTACCCAAGGTTTTCCCAAGCTTTTATTACCCATTTAAAACTTCAAAACTGTTACATTCTTTTCTCCAATACACTACTACATTAACACTACTCATTACTCAAATACATTACTTGTTTTTGATACTCAAAACTGTTACAACACAATATACACAACTAACTCAAGGTAAGGGTATTTACCTTGTCTTGTTAGTTTCCTTTCTTTCCTTTCCTCTTCTCTTCTTCTCTTTGTTCTCGGTCCCAATAGGGTTCCCACACACAAAGTGCTACAGCACATAATTCATACACCATACCATTTAGCATTCCTTTTATACTAACCCTAGAATTTGAGTTTTAGGGTTTAGAAAAGAGTGTTACCTTCCAATGAATGGATGAAGCTCTTGACTAGTGAAAGAACAAGATTTCTAGCCCACAAGAGAAGCCAAATCGGCTGGAGCAAAAAGACCAAGACATTCAAAACCGAAAAATTCTTAAAATGCCAATGAGAGCTAGAAACGATGGATTTTCGGAATTCTTTTTACCTCAAGATGATAAGGAGGTGAAGGTGCTTCTAATGGTGGCTTCAAATCTCCAAATGGTGAACACCCACAAAAACGAAAGTTGAGCTTTTGGATTTTTGAAAGGAGGGAAATGTTCTCCTTTGCAAGGGGATTCCAATGGTGTAATTTTTGTTGAGTTTGGAGAAGATTTGAGTGCTCAAAGAGAGAGAGAAGGAGAGAGTTGAGTGAGCTTCCTTCTTTCTCCATGGAAATCGCAAGGTAGAAGAAGAAGAAATAGAGAGAATAGAGAGGGGTGCAAAAACGTGAGTGAGGAGGGGAGTGAGGAGAGAGAGTCTAATTTTTTTGCTTTTTACTTATTAGTTTTGTCCTTTAGCAAATAAGAGACAATTGAAGAGAGGGGGAGGGCTACTAAAATCGGCCCACACATGCACACACTCTCACATTTTTATTTTTATTTGCAAAGTGGACACACTTAGTTTTTTATTTGTACTCTTACCCCCACAACTTACCGGTTGTTACAGTTTTCACTAACCGGTACGCGTTTTCCGGAATTTTCCCGTTTTATTAATTTTATTGGTTCTAAAGCCCCACTAATATTTAGTAGTGACTATATAGTTGACCAAAATTGTTACGAGTCTATTTGACCCGCTTAAAGTCGCGTTTTTCCCGGTTTCCTCGAAAAACGCGCTTTAAGGTTCGTTTATGCTTTTAACCCATTTTAAAGGTCCGTTTTCTTCGGGATTTGTTCCCTAGTATTTATTTTAGTGTAATTAAGCTTTTAAAAATATAATTAGCCTAATTAATCACTGTTCTTAATTACGGGGTATTTCAATCTACCCCCCTTAAGAAACTTTGCCCTCAAAGTTGCTCAAGGTTACAGTTTACCATTTCTACTCATACAAGCCAATTGCCACAATACATTCTACTGCCACCTTACAAGGTGTTCACAATTCTTACACTACCAGCATACGCAATTCAGATACCGTGCCACATACTTAGTTCAAATACCATACGCAATACTCAATCCATACACAATACTTCATTCAAATACCATACACAATGCTCCATCCAATTCATACAATCCACAATACATTCGCAATACTTCACAATGTCATTCGTGTCATATACCGTACGACACCAATGCATTACTCATTACATACATACCATACACATCGTACTACATACCGAATACTACTAGCACTACTTTGTGCCAATACAATACAATTAGCACTACACGTGCCAACCAAAATACAATTACAATACATACTACGCAATGCTAACCCGAAGCAATGCAAAAGCAAAAGGCTCTACCCCCCTTAAAAGGGGTACGCCCCGTACCCTCCGTGCTATACGGATACTAGACATCTAGTCTACAAACAGATTCGGGTACTTCGCCTTCATGGCGTCCTCTAATTCCCAAGTCGCTTCCTCGACATCGTGGTTAGACCACAAGACCTTCACCATTCGTACGGATTTATGGCGAGTGTCTCTTGTCTTGGTATCAAGGATTGGCAGTGGAGTCTCGACATATCTCATCGTCGGCTCTAGGGATAGATGTTCGGGTTCTAATACATGAGAGGGATTGGCTATGTATTTCTTGAGTTGTGATACATGAAAGACATCATGAACACGCCCCAATTCTTCAGGTAATGCTAGCCTATATGCTACGGCTCCAATCCTCTCGGTAATGGTATACGGGCCAACGAATTTCGGGCTCAGCTTGCCCTTTTGGCCAAATCGAAAGACACCCTTCATAGGTGAGACACGCAAGAACACTTGGTCGCCCACGGCGAACTCAAGGTCGCGTCGTCGCACATCCGCATAGGATTTCTGTCTATCTTGGGCTGCTTTCATATTTGCTCGGATTTGTTTTACCTCAGCTTGTACTTGTTCCAAATACTCCGGTCCTATGATGACCGCTTCGCTTGACTCATCCCAACACAACGGGGTACGGCAAGGTCTACCATACAAAGCTTGGAATGGCGACATCTTAATCGAAGCGTGGTAGCTATTGTTATACGAAAACTCGATAAGATGAAGCTTCTCAATCCAGCTTCCCTGGAAGTCTAAGGCACATGCCCTTAGCATATCCTCTAGTGTTTGGATGGTCCTTTCTGTCTGACCGTCGGTCTGTGGGTGGAAGGCGGTGCTAAGCTTCAACTCAGTACCAAGCGCTTCCCGTGTCGCTCTCCAGTATCTCGAAAGAAATCTGGTGTCGCGGTCAGATACAATGGTTTTTGGGACTCCGTGGTGTCGGATGATCTCCTTGTCGAATAGCTCTGCGAGCTTCGCCACCTTCCAGGTGTCCTTCATCGGTATGAATCGGGCAACCTTGGTGAGGCGATCGACTACTACCCAGATCATGTTGAGTCCTCCCCTTGCCGGTGGGAGTCCAATAACAAAATCCATGGAGATGTCGTGGAATTTCCACTCCGGAATGGGCATGGATTGCACCATTCCTCCCGGTCTCGTGCTCGCACTTCACCTTCTGGCATGTGAGACACCTCAAATACTCAGTCACGTCTGATTTCATTCCTGACCACCAGAAGTACCTCTTCATGTCTTTGTACATTTTAGAGGCTCCCGGATGGACATGCAATGTCGAACAATGTGACTCTCGCAGAATGCGATCCCTTAGCTCAGCATTGCTTCGGGGGACGCATAATCTGCCATTCAAACGGATCAGACCATCTTCATGCAGTTTGAAGTCGTACTTTCGGCGCTCGAAGGTACCATCTGTGATTTTCTGTCTAATCTCTGTGAAGTAAGGGTCGCTCAACTGAGCGTCTCGCACCTCGTCAACCAAGCTAGAAGAAGCGAGTAGCGAATGGAGCGAGTGTGCTCGACGACTCAGGGCGTCGGCTACTACGTTTGCCTTCCCTTCTTTATACTGGAGGTTGATGTCGTAATCCGAGAGGAACTCCATCCACCTCCTCTACCTTAGGTTCAATTCTTTCTGGGTGAATACGTACTGTAAACTTTTGTGGTCGGAGTAGATGGTGATGCTTACCCCATAGAGATAGTGTCGCCATATCTTCAAGGCGAAGACAATGGCTCCTAACTCTAGATCATGTGTCGGGTAATTCTCCTCATGCTTTTTCAGCTGGCGAGAAGCATAGGCTACTACCTTCCTGCTGCATGAGTATCATCCCATGCCCTTGCCCGATGCATCACAATACACCTCAAATCCCTCTGTGACATGTGGAAGTGTGAGAATTGGCGCTGAGGTCAATGAGTCTTTTAATTTCTGGAAGGATACCTCGCACTCCTTTGTCCATACAAAGGGTGCATCTTTCTTCATCAATGACGTCATGGGCTTAGCGACTTTTGAGAAGTCCTTTACAAACCTCCGGTAATATCCGGCTAAACCAAGAAAGCTCCGGATGTCGGTAACAGTCTTAGGTCTAGGCCATGATCGCACTGCTTCGATTTTGGATGGGTCTACTGAAATGCCCGCGCTCGAGATGACATGACCGAGGAAAGATACCTGATCTAGCCAAAACTCGCATTTGGAGAACTTCACATACAGCTGGTTCTCGCGCAGTGTCTCAAGTACTCTTCTTAAATGGTTTTCATGCTCTTCTGGTGACTTCGAATACACAAGAATGTCGTCGATGAATACTACTACTGAAGTGTCCAGCTGATCACTGAATAACCGATTCATTAGGTCCATGAATTTGGCTGGCGCATTAGACAAACCGAATGGCATCACCGTGAATTCGTAGTGGCCATATCTTGTTCGGAATGCTGTTTTCTGAATGTCTTGCTCTTTGATAGCAATTTGGTGGTAACCGGATCGGAGATCAATCTTAGAAAAGACCGAAGCTCCCTTTAGTTGATCGAACAGGTCGTCGATGCGTGGCAATGGATACTTATTCTTTACGGTGACCGCATTCAGTTCGCGGTAGTCGATGCAGAGGCGGAGACTACCGTCCTTCTTCTTCACGAAGAGGACCGGTGCTCCCCAGGGTGATACGCTTGGGCGTATAAACCCTTTGTCGAGAAGATCATGTAGTTGTTCTTTGAGTTCTGCCATTTCTGCTGGTGCCATACGGTATGGTGCCCTAGCGATGGGACCAGTACCCGGTACAAGATCGATTTCAAATTCTACCGCCCTCTGTGGTGGCATACCAGGTAGCTCTTTCGGAAATACATCAGGGAATTCTGAGACTACTGCTACCTCGTCACTGAACTCTGGATCTCTCTCCAAGTCTTGCACGTGACATAAATACACTTCATGTCCTTTCTTGAGCTCCCGATACATTGCCATGGCAGAGATGACTGTAGTTGAAGGCTCTCTCGGTCTCTGGCGGTACGAAACAGTGACCCTAGATGGACTCTTGAGCAGCAATCGGTGCTCGGCACATAGGATTCTCCCCTTGTGCCGCTCCAACCAGTTCATTCCAATTATTAAGTCGAATCCCAATCCGTTGAATTCAATGAAGGAAATGGGAAACGCTTCACCTTTGATTTGAATGGTGGCTGATTTGTAATACTTGGTACACTGTACCCCTCCTTCGATGGGAGAGTAACCAAGAAGTTCGGTAGCTCATCCGCATCTAGCCCCAACTTCTTCGCAAGAGATGGCGATATGAAGGTGTGAGAGGCGCCGGAGTCGAACAATACTGAGGCTTCGATGCCGTTTACTGGGAATGTTCCCGTTAGAATGGTGCCGCTCTTGCCGGCTTGTTCTTTGGTGAGGACGCTCAGGTTACCTTCGGTACCGAGTCCACAACCTATCGATTCATGAGATTATAAGTAAAGATGGTGGAACGCAAGTGGAATTTAATAATCAACACTGCTTTTATTGAATAACCAACCATCATACATACTGTGTCTCTAATACACGTTACTACTGGATTACATGCTACTACAAGATTAATACTTTCTAAAGGTAAGGTTCAGGCGTCCTGGTATCATGTGTGTGGCATTGATTATTGCCGGTGGTGCCGTATTCAACTTGATCTTCTGGATCCCGTGATACAGCAACCTTGACTTTCCACCCATGATTAGAACATCTCCTGATCTCAATACCAATTTTTCTGCGAGGTCCACACGCTTCCGCTCGCTATACAAAAATACGGCGTCATCACCAATGGACCAAGACACTACGGGCACTCCTAGTTCGAGAGATTCCGCTGTCTCGTCCTTGTCTTGGTGTAGGCCAAGTCGTCCTTCTTTCTCATAGAAGTTGACGATACATAGATCTGCTTCAAGTGCCGGAATTGGTTCATCTTCATACTGTTGTGCAATTTCTACAGCTTGTGTGACACGCGTTTGGAATTCTGGGGGTATTGCTGGAGGTGTTGCTCCGTCTCCTGCTCGCGTTGTTTGGTATGTCTTGGTATAAGGGTTCCAGTCCTTTCCTAAGCACATCATTTTCAGCTTCATTGTAGCTCCACCGGGGAATTCGGGTGTATAAAATCCTCCAGGACCCGTTCCTAACTCGTTGCATCGTCAGATGATTGAAATTTGTGCTTCGGGTGTCAGGTATCCTTTTAATAAAATCATACCTGGGCGGATGACCTGACACTGTTCGTTGTTGAAGTGATAGTTGGCGATGTCGGTCTCTTCATGAGGTGAGTTTGAAGGTATTGGTAACAGATATGGGATTTCCCTAAGGTGGTAAATTTCATCTAGAGTGAGTTCTAGGCTTACTAATTCATTTCATGCTCATTACATACTTCCATGTTACTTACTCATGCTCAATTTCATACTTCAAGTACTTACGCATTCATGCTTTCATTCATACAATTACTTTAATACCTAGTCATGCTCTTCAAGGATTAAAGGTTCCAGTTATTACCTGGGCCGGACTTAGTCCCGGTCCCATCATGGTCTATGATGTGTAAGGCCGGCTGCCTCTGCGGTGCGCCCTTCTGCGGACCTCGGGATCCCTGTCCCTGTGAGGTATGCTGGGCATGAGCATCGCCAGATGCAACCTCCTTGCCCTCACGCTGCTTGTAGCCCTGATAGTTGCCCTTGGGCTTGGAATTCTCCGGGCATGCATTGGCACGGTGGCCCGGTTTCTGACAAGTGAAGCAGCGGATCTCCCTTCCTTGGCAATCTGTGCCGGGATGATCCTTGTTGCAGTTACGGCAGATGTAGCTGCGGCCATCAGATTGGTTCTTTCCTTGGCCAAATCCAGAACCTATAGCTTCCAAGTTAGCAAGGCTCGGTATACTTACAATACTCTATATACATACAAATTCACAAGTGTACTAATTCGGTTTCGGTTTCTTACCCCTGTAGGGCTGAGACCTCAGTGGCTTCGCTGCCACTGGTGCGGTGTAGGCAATCTGTAATGGCTCAGCTGCCTTGCCCTTCTCAGCATGGGCACCGCCGTCTCCGGATGTATTCTTCTGATGGGAATGCTTTCCCTTCCTTTTCTTCCAAGGTTTGGATTGGTTTTGATCATCGGAGGGGTTACCTTTGCCGCTCACCTTGCGCTTCAGCGCTTGCTCCTCATCTCTTAGCTGGCAGGTGATCTCAACTCGAGATGCAGCGTGGTAACACTCCTAAATTACTTAGGCATTAGGTGACATTTACATATGGGAATACTAATTCACATTACTCATGGCTTTTTAAGGGTTCATCTTGTTTACCTGAAGGGAGGTAAACCGTGTGAAGCCCATGCCATACCGGAGTCGATGGCTCAATCCGCCGTAGAAGCGGTCGACCAAGACTTGGCCGGTATACCCAAGGTCAGGTAGAAGTCGGAGAAGAGAGGTGAAGGTGCGATAATATTCATCAACCGTCATCTTCTCGGTCATTTTTAGTGCGTCGAGCTCAAGCCTTTTCTTGGTCTTGACATGCTCGGGGTAGTACTTAGATCGGAGGAGAGAGGTGAAGGCTTCCCATCCGAATGCAGGATCAGCTATGTGCTCGGCCTTGACGAGCTTCCACCAGTCCTCACTCGAACTCCAGCGGGAGTCTCAAGCGTCTCGAAGGCCGTCTCCATCTCGGAGAGGTAGGCCTCGAGCTTGGCGGGGTCGCTCTCGCCTCTAAAGCAGGGAGGTCGAAGGTCGGCGACAGCTTTTACCCAATTCGTTTCTCGGGGATGAGGTGGGTCGGGCTGCTGCTGCTGCTGCTGTTGGTTTTGCTGTGTTTGTTGTACAGCCGTGATTACATCCGGTAGCATCTGTGCTACCGTGGCGGCGATGATTTCGGCTATCGTCTGCGCGCTTGGTCCTTCGTTGCCCCCTCCTCTGGGACGACCTGGACCACGTCCTGACATCTGAACAAGTGTGGATTACATTAGATGTCGTGATACTATGACCTCATGGTCTTCATTCAAACAATGGTATCGTCTTTGCAGACGTTAGTGGTATCCGTTATTGATAACGGTAGTTCCTAGTTAGGTTTCTAAATATCCGTCTTAAGACGGTTGAAATCCTAACTCGGTAATCACTACTCTTAAGATTCTAACCATCAGAGCGATACTTCGCTCTGATACCACTTTTTGTAACACCCCAACCGCTAATTCTCCCATCATCCTCTAATCATTCCCGTACTTACCTTACTCGCAGCGGAATACTTACTTACTCCCGGCGGGTGATACAACGCCGTTAACCATCCAATGGTTAACAAGGCTACTACTGCTTACCGTTTCGGTCTGATGATTAGAATGAAATACATACATACTACTTACTTCACAATACCGAATACTTAGCTTACATTTGATTACCGAGTATACTGCCTATATGAATTACATCCCATGACTACTTCCCAAAAATGAAGAGTTTATACACCCTCTCCTTACTATCCAATTAATAATTCATAATCCAAAAAGGTGTACCACGTGGTACACCGGCTACTCAAAAGGCCTTAGCCGTGTACAACTCAGTACACCATCCAATCCTACCACTACTCCAAAAAGAATCACATCTTGACCTTAATTTACCTTCACGCCTCGCGGGTACCTGTGGAGTAAAAACATTCCCCCTAGGGGGTCAGCTTACGCTGCATATGATAACCGCATACCCCGCGTACTAGCGAGGGTACGCCAACTATTTGGTCGAGTACATGCGGTTCGTTTCATTCATACATGCATACTGCTTTATACAATACAATACAATACATTCATTTCACCAAGCATACATACATACAATGCATACGAGAAGTGCAATACAAGCCATACATTCATACTTACCATACTCACCGCATCACGGAGATACAATTCTCCAATACATACAAAGGTCTTGTTAGCCTTATTCCACACCCGGGTTAATCGGGTGTTCAATACTTTTACTCCGGGTCAATGACTTACAATAGTCAAGACCAATACAAATACAATACTTACTTCTTACATACTTTACTTCCAGTTAAGTCGGTATGACCTCCGGGCAGGGATTACTACATCCCACCACCGGGCTTTAGGGTGGCCCACTAATCCAGGATGCTACCCATTCAAGGGATTTGGTCCATGGAAAAGATTATAGCCAGGATTCGGATCCAACCTCTTGTGTCTCCTTATCCTCACGCGTGGCCGAAACTATATCGGGCTTCTACTCATTCCATTTTACTCATTACTCATGTTAGGAGTTAGATCGTTAGGAATTAGTAGAAGTCCATACTTACTTCCATACATACAATACGCAAGTACTCATACTTACACATACACTTCATTTCCATTCATACATTTCATGAATTATACAAACTAAATGTTCAAGAGCATAAAACAAGAACAATATAGTTCAAACACAACTAGGTGCAATATAAGTCCGATTCGTGCATTTATCTTATTGGTGATCACATAAGCACACAAATCGGGGTAACCAAGTTAGGATACAGGGCATGAGGAAATCATACCGTTCACCGTCGTAGGGTACTACCGGTTCCTTTGGAGCTCAACTATGGGATTCCTATACATACATGAAGTAGTATGATCAATGATCTATTATTGATCTACTTACTCCTTCATTGATACTTTCAATGCATACTTACTATTCCGTTACTTTCTTACTTGGTTATAAAGCCATTCTTTCCTTTACTACTTCATAAACTTACTTCCACACACCTTTACTTACTTTCTTACCATTATTACTTCATTAATGGTGTATTACTACTTATATATGCATACCGGTGTATAGGCATATACATATACATACATATGATTACTATAGTCATATTATAAAAACATTTTTTTTTGTAAGTGTTTGGGCCGTCCGACCCACCGTCCGACCCAACCCTGGGTCGGACCATTCCAGTAGGTTTTCGTCCCCTGAAATTACTTCCGTCCGACCCAGCACTATTCCGTCCGACCCATACCCTCTGGGTCGGACCATTCCAGAAAGTTTCGATTCTGCGACTTAGCTCCGTCCGACCCACGGTCCGACCCAGGCTCTGGGTCGGACGAAGTCAGAAACTTCGCCATTAGAAAATTTGCCCGTCCGACCCACGTCCGACTCACGGCCCTGGGTCGGACCATTCCAGAAAGAATTACCGTCGTTTCTCAAGGCCCGTCCGACCCACGTCCGACTCACGGCTCTGGGTCGGACGGTTCCAGAAAGTTTATTTTCGTTGTTCAGGCCTTGTCCGACCCAGCGTCCGATCCAGCTGTGGGTCGGACAGTAGCAGAACTTTGCTACAGGCCTTGTTTTCTTTTCCCAATTTCACCCATTGCTTCCCGATTGTTCCTACATGCATCCTAACATGTTTTAGTACTATTTATACACTCTAAATCATGCTAATTCATTCCTTAATACATCACACAATTCTATGCTTATTTATACACTCAATTTCCCCAAGTTTCAACTCAACACTCCCATTGTTTCTTCCGTTATACCTTATGCTACAGATTTTTCCCTCTACCCTTATACTCCAATACCTCCTCATCCAATGCCACTCTTAGCATCTTAAACACATTAGCTCACAACCTAGTTCCATCTCATTTACAAACCCATATTCAAATCTGTTACAAGGTACTAACATTCCTCCTAAACTCTCCAAATACTTCCTCTTCTACAACAACTCAAGTCCTCTCCTTTCTACACAAATTTTGACATGGTCTCCCCTATAATTCTTACTTTCTCCACACATTATCTCAGCTCACAATTCACATTCTCACAACCTGTTTACACAATACACTATACTCACCATTCAACACTACTACACACATTAAAATTCCCACACATACACATACTACCCAAGGTTTTCCCAAGCTTTTATTACCCATTTAAAACTTCAAAACTGTTACATTCTTTTCTCCAATACACTACTACATTACCACTACTCATTACTCAAATACATTACTTGTTTTTGATACTCAAAACTGTTACAACACAATATACACAACTAACTCAGGTAAGGGTATTTACCTTGTCTTGTTAGTTTCCTTTCTTTCCTTTCCTCTTCTCTTCTTTTCTTCTCTTTGTTCTCGGTCCCAATAGGGTTCCCACACACAAAGTGCTACAGCACATAATTCATACACCATACCATTTAGCATTCCTTTTATACTAACCCTAGAATTTGAGTTTTAGGGTTTAGAAAAGAGTGTTACCTTCCAATGAATGGATGAAGCTCTTGACTAGTGAAAGAACAAGATTTCTAGCCCACAAGAGAGGCCAAATCGGCTGGAGCAAAAAGAACAAGACATTCAAAACCGAAAAATTCTTAAAATGCCAATGAGAGCTAGAAACGATGGATTTTTGGAATTCTTTTTACCTCAAGATGATAAGGAGGTGAAGGTGCTTCTAATGGTGGCTTCAAATCTCCAAATGGTGAACACCCACAAAAACTAAAGTTGAGCTTTTGGATTTTTGAAAGGAGGGAAATGTTCTCCTTTGCAAGGGGATTCCAATGGTGTAATTTTTGTTGAGTTTGGAGAAGATTTGAGTGCTCAAAGAGAGGAGAGAAGGAGAGAGTTGAGTGAGCTTCCTTCTTTCTCCATGGAAATCGCAAGGTAGAAGAAGAAGAAATAGAGAGAATAGAGAGGGGTGCAAAAACGTGAGTGAGGAGGGGAGTGAGGAGAGAGAGTCTAATTTTTTTGCTTTTTACTTATTAGTTTTGTCCTTTAGCAAATAAGAGACAATTGAAGAGAGGGGGAGGGCTACTAAAATCGGCCCACACATGCACACACTCTCACATTTTTATTTTTATTTGCAAAGTGGACACACTTAGTTTGTTTATTTGTACTCTTACCCCCACAACTTACCGGTTGTTACAGTTTTCACTAACCGGTACGCGTTTTCCGGAATTTTCCCGTTTTATTAATTTTATTGGTTCTAAAGCCCCACTAATATTTAGTAGTGACTATATAGTTGACCAAAATTGTTACGAGTCTATTTGACCCGCTTAAAGTCGCGTTTTTCCCGGTTTCCTCGAAAAACGCGCTTTAAGGTTCGTTTATGCTTTTAACCCATTTTAAAGGTCCGTTTTCTTCGGGATTTGTTCCCTAGTATTTATTTTAGTGTAATTAAGCTTTTAAAAATATAATTAGCCTAATTAATCACTGTTCTTAATTACGGGGTATTTCAGATGGTGGGAAAATAATACAATATAATATAATAATGCATGCATACATACAACTATAGGTTATATACCTAAGGTTAATGGTGGATACGATTAAAGAAATATAACGAATTAAACTTAACAGTCGAAATGTTTTGACATACGAGTTTTAAGTAACAAAACCGACCGGTTTAGAGAAACCCGTAACAAATAACTGTAGGAATTCGGGGATGAACTGTCGGGGTTACTTGTTATTCGGAAATACCGGATGTAGTTAGTCATGGAGACTGACTTATAGTTTTAATACCGTTTAGATCATACTTCAGACAAGGACGCTTGACGAGCTAGTGGACTACACTGCGCATCCTAGGTCTTGGTGAACGGTATGTAAAGGGGTTTGATCTGAGTTGTCCTAAGGAAACTCCTTGGGCTCGGATTTGGTTGATATAACTTGTGTGTTATGTGTGTGGATACATGTATGTGATTAAGTGTTACTGCATTATTTATTTATGCACGAACGTCCTATGGGACTAACACTACGTCGACTATAGATCGACTTACATAAACATACATATACGTTGTTGTGATAAAATGACGGTTACTTGATATAATACCATAGTATTAATATTAAGTATATGGTAACCTAAGTAAAATACTTAGGGATGAGTCATGACATTGTCGGTCTCTAGAGCATGGATCTCGAACATGAATATGACCTAGATTACTTCTAGGTATGCGTGAGACCCATTGGGCAGCTAATTAATAATTATTCTCCATAAGACTAAGAGCAGATCTTAAACATTATGAGAGAGAGTTGGTATGAGTTGAGGTGAGGAATCCCGGTAGTTTACAAACTACTTGGTTGCGCAGTTGTGATCACTGAGGGGTTCCCGATCGGGTTCCGCTCCAGGTTTATACCCATACAAGCCCTATTTGGATCGTGGGTCAGGTAGCTACGGCTTTTATATGGACGCCTTACGAGGCTAAGTGAATAGTCAGGGGCCTCCGGACCTCTGGCGAAATGAGCACCTTTGTGTGTATGGGAGGACTACTGTCCATGGTGAGGTTATAGGGTTGTCTTAACATGACGCCCAACTGGTATTAATTAAACATGGTTCGGATGGATGGGGCCTTAAAGGCCAAATTAAATTAACTATGGAAACTGTACGCTACGGCGATTGTACATTGTACATTATACTGTGGTCATTTCGATATGGATGGGGCCTTGAAGGCCAAATTAAATTAAATTATTAAAGGATGGCGTACGCTACGGCGATTGTACATTATACATTATACTGAAAATGTTCGATACGTTCAATATACAATTGTTGTTGTGATATTAAATAGATGTTTGGATTGGATGGATGGTTAAGTGTTATGAATGTTTGGATGGATGATTATGTATATTATACATGTATATTACAGTATTGATTATAACTGTAAAATGGTAAAGCATGAAACCAATCTAATAATAAGATGGTTAAAATGACTAAATGACCATTAGGGTCCAGGCCCGGCATACTCAGCGTCTATCGCTGATACTACACCATTATGCAGGTTGTTGGTTATCGTCGAAGCCGAAGTGCGAGAACAGGGTAATTAGAGTTTATTTTAATTACCACACATGGAGTTGTAATATGGTACAGCTATGTATATTCAGGTTTGGGTAGACGCTCACTTGTCGATGTTTATGAGTATGGACTTAGTATGATGTATAGGAGTCTTCTCGTTATCACGGCGGTTAGCAGTTTGTTTATGTTGGAAGTTGGATGTAGTTTGGCTTCGTTGCTCGCATGGGCGAGTAATGGCCGGTGACACCCGAGTGAGTATTGTTGTTGTTAATATTATCTTCCGCTGTAAGACGTTTTATTTATTGCTACGTGAGAGATTATATCGTGTTTAAGGAGAGGGGTGTTACAAAAGTGGTATCAGAGCGGAGTACCGCTCTGATGACGAGAAAATAGGTTAAGACAGTGAGCTTAGGACTTGGGAAATTACGGGAAACGTTTGTGAGGTACGAGACGACTCGTCTTAAAAGATATTGTGTCTAGTAACGCAAATTATGTGAGATGTTAGTGTAACACCCCAACCGCTAATCCTATGCTTACCGTCTAATCGTCCTACTAATCTTACGAGTTCGCAGCGGAAATATTACATACTTACTACGGCGGGTGGTACAACGCCGCTAACCGCCCATACGGCTAGCTAGGCTTACCTTACTTACAGTCACGGTCTGATGAACATAACGTACGTAGCCACTAAATTACTTACTCAAAACATCATATACCAGATACTTACATCATTGGATCACCGAGTATTAAAGTACATTCGATTACATCATTTCTAAGTTCCAAAAGAATGAGTTTCTAAGGCTACTCATCT
Source organism: Limonium bicolor (assembly GCA_023374045.1). Lineage (NCBI taxonomy): Eukaryota > Viridiplantae > Streptophyta > Magnoliopsida > Caryophyllales > Plumbaginaceae > Limonium > Limonium bicolor. The sequence goes on from CM041780.1 coordinate 280,304,607, forward strand.
ATACCAATTCTCATTCTATCCCAAAATCCAAAAAGGTGTACCCATGGTACACCGGCTATTCAAAAACTGTAGCCATGTACTACTTAGTACACCCATCATGAATTCATTGTTTACAAACCAAAAGAAAGACAGGAAAATTAAACTTCGATTCTCCTAGTCTTCATCCTTCACGGGTACCTGCGTGTAGTAAAAATGGTGCCCCAAGGGGCTCAGCAAACGCTGCGTATAAACTCCGCATATACCGCATGCTAGCTAGGGCACGCCGACTATTTGACGTCCACTAAACATGCCATTCATTCATACCATACATACATGCTTTGCATACAACATACATGCTATACAATTCATTACACAATTCAAGGCAACAATATAATAGCACACATCTTACTTACCTTCACAAGGTTAGCCAAATTATGCATCCGGGTTAATCAGAATGCTTTACTCTTTTACTCATTACTTACTTTTTCTTACTTACAATTACTTACTTTCATTTAATTTACTTACTCATTCTTACTTACTTACTTATACTCAAGTTAAGTCGTCGGGACCTCCGGCCCTGGGGACTACGCCGTCCCACCTCCGGGATTTACTTGACTCACCAATCCGGGATGCTACCCACTTAAGGGATTTGGGCCGCGGACCAGTTTAAGAGTCAGGAATTGGAGCCAACCTCTCGTGACTCCGCATCCTCACGCGTGGCCGAAACTATATCGGACTTCTACTCATTCCAATTTAATTACCAATTTAAGTTAGGATGGTTAGCTTGTTAGGAATAAGTTAGAAGTCCAAACACATCATAATCGGTCACAATACAATTCATCATACATACACACATTCATATTCATCCAAACATTTCATGAATTATACAAACTAAATTTGAAGACAATATACGATCATATACAACACTACATATTCACAAGTAAACATGATAACTCCGATTCGTGCATTTATCTTATTTGGTGATCAATTAGCACACAACACACAAATCAGAGTAACCAAGATAGCATACGGGGCATGAGGAATCCATACCGTTCACCGTCGTACGTGTTTCCAAACGTCCTTCTGGTGTCACAAATCAAATCCTATGATATGCATACAATTGAATGATTAATATACTATCATTAACTTAACTCCACTACTTTTGTGTTTACTAATCCATACGTACTAAGTCTTTACATTCCTTACACTTATATTTCGTTTTACTTACTTTCCATTACTTGTCCACAATTTACATTCACATATATATACATATGTATAGGTGGGTATACATATATATATATATATACTAGTTATAAGCTTACTGTTTTTTTTTTGTAAGTATAGGGCCGTCCGACCCACCGTCCGACCCAAGCCCTGGGTCGGACCATTCCAGTAAAGTTCGTTCCCAGAAATTTACCCTGTCCGACCCAGCACTATTCCGTCCGACCCATACTCTCTGGGTCGGACCATTCCAGAAGGTTTTGGTCCTGTCGTCCAAGCTCCGTCCAACCCACATCCGACTCACCGTCTGGGTCGGACGAAGTCAGAAACTTCGACATTGTAAAAATTTGCATGTCCGACCCATGTCCGACCCACGGACCTGGGTCGGACCATTCCAGAAAGTTCATGGTCCGTTGTTTAAGCCATGTCCAACCCACGTCCGACTCACGGCTCTGGGTCGGACCATTCCAGAAAGTTTGGTTTTCGTTTCTCAAGCCCCGTCCGACCCACGTCCGACTCACCGTCTGGGTCGGACGGAATCAGAACCTTGCTACAGATTTTATTTTTCTTTCCCAATTTCACCCATTGTTTCCCCAATCTTCCTACATACATCCTAACATGTTTTTGTGCAATTTAAACACCCTAAATCATGCTAATTCATTACACAACTCTATACTAACTTATATACAATAAAAAAACCACAATTCTTTAATTTCAACTCAACACTTACACAGTTTTTCTTCCTTAATGCATTTTGCTACAGATTTTGATACTAACACTCTCCCAACAAAGCTCCCTCTTCTAATGTCATTTCTAACTCCTCTAACACATTATAACTACATTACCTATCTCCTAATACACACTCTATTTGTTTCAATCAAAACTGTTACAACCTATGTCATTCATCTAGTTTTCAATTCTCTAAGTGTTCTAATCCTACCAAAATTTTGACATAACCTCCCCTATATTTTTACACTCTCACCACATTGTTTTTATTCACATTGTTATCATCTCACCTGTTTATAAACAACCAAGACTATACAAGCTCCCATATACAATACCAACACTAAACAACCTTAAATTTCCTGCACTCAACAACTCAATCCCAATCTGTTTTCAATAAGTTTCACACATCTTTTAAAGCTTCAAAATACTTATATTCTCCTACACATTACACTACTACTACATTACCATTCCATTACTCATTTCAAACTTCCAAAAACTGTTACATACATATATATACCAAGTTACACAAAAGAGTATTCTTACCTTGTTTTTCTTCTAGATTTTCTTTCTTCTTCTTTCCCTTCCTTCTCTCTCTCTCTACCGGTTTGTAGTCTCAATTCCTCTAACACTACCAACATTTATATACATGCTTCAATACTAAAACCAACACTAAATCTTATTTAAGCTTTAATGTACATTCTAGGGTTTAGGAGTTTCATTACCTTGCAAGGGTTTATAAAACTTGGAGTAGCTCAAGAATGATCTTTCCACCCTTTCAAAGATGCCAAAACCGGCTGGGCACAAGAGGAGCAACAAGAGTTTAGCTCAATTTCGTTTTGCCTTTGAGGCTAGAAAAAGATGGAGTTTTTGAAGATTTTTACCTTAAAGAACAAGGAGAAGGAGGGCCTTCTAATGGTGGTGTTGAAGCTCCAAATGGGGTATACCCATAAAACGAAAATGTGTTTTCGAATTTTGGAAAGATAGAAAGTAGCTCTTGGTGAGAGGACAATGGTGGTATTTTTATAATTTTTGGAAGAGTTTGAGAGTACAAGAGGAGAGAAGTGGTAGTTTTGTGGGTTTCTTATTTCTCCATGGAATCGGCTGGAGGTTGAAGAAGAAAAGAAGAAGAGTGAGGGAGGGGAGTCCGTGAGAGAAGAAATGGGGGAGAGAGAGAATAAAGTGAGTGAGGAGTTATTATTTTTTTTTGTAATAGAGGGATAGGTGAGTGTGAGAGGGGGGCACAAAATCGACAGCCACAGACCACAAGGGTTTTAAAATTTTTTACATTATTGGACACATAAGTCTTGGTTATTTATACTTCTACCCCACAACTTCCCGTTTTGACAGTTTTTACTAATTTCTCGTTTCTTGATTTATTGGTCTAAAGCCTCACTAACATTTATTAATGATTATTTAGTTGACTAAAATTGTTACGAGTCTATTTGACCCGTTTAAAGACACGTTTCCGGTTACCTCGAAAAACACGCTTTAATGTTCTTAGTGATTTTAATCCATTTTAAGGATCCGTTTTCTTCAGGATTTGTTCCCTCATGATTATTTACACTTAATTAAGCTTCTAAATTATTTATTAGCCTAATTAATCACTATTTTTAATTACGGGGTATTTCAATCTACCCCCTTAAGAAACTTGCCCTCAAAGTTGCTCAAGGTTAATGGTTTAAGTAATTCTACTCATTAGGCAACCAATTGCACTAATGTGTCTTACTACCACCTATGAGGTGTTCACTTCATTCCACATTGCAAACATACACAATTCAAGCATCATACGCCATTCGCATTCACAATACACCATTTCCCATTCATACCATTCCACAATACACATTGCAATTCACGATACACATTACACATATACATTACACATTACACATACATACACATACACATACTAAATTCACTTACACTACATGTGCCATACAAAGTCTATTACAATACCTACACACTAAGCAATGCTTACCCCGAAGCAATGCGAAAGCAAAAGGGCTCTACCCCCCTCAAAAGGGGTACGACCCGTACCCGTATCCTACATACTAGACTAACTAGTCTAAGAATAACCGTGGGTACTTAGCCTTCATGGCATCTTCCAACTCCCATGTCGCTTCTTCGACATCATGGTTAGACCATAGGACCTTCACTATTCGTATAGACTTATGGCGAGTGTCTCTGGTCTTCCTATCAAGGATTCTCACTGGGGTTTCAACATATCTCATGTTTGGCTCAATGGATAAGTGCTCGGGCTCCAACACATGAGAAGGATCAGCAATATACTTCTTGAGTTGTGACACATGAAATACATCATGGACACGCCCCAAGTCCTTAGGTAGTGCTAACCTGTAGGCTACGGATCCAACTCTTTCGGTGATAGTGTACGGCCCTACAAACTTTGGGCTTAGCTTGCCCTTCTGACCAAATCTGAAGACACCTTCATAGGTGAAACTCGCAAGAACACTTGGTCGCCCACGGCGAACTCAAGGTCGCGGTCTCACATCCGCATAGGATTTCTGTCTATCTTGGGCTGCCTTCATGTTAGCTCGGATTTGTTGCATTCAGCTTGCACTTGCTCAAGATACTCCGTCCTATTATGACCGCTTCACTTGACTCATCCCAACACAAGGGTGTACGGCAAGGTCTACCGTATAGAGCTTGGAAAGGCGACATCTTAATGAGGCGTGATAACTATTATTATACGAGAACTTGATAAGGTGAAGCTTATCTAACCAACTCCCCTGAAAGTCCAAGGCACATGCCCGAAGCATGTCCTCCAGTGTCTGGATGGTCCTTTCTGTCTGACCGTCGGTCTGAGGATGGAAGGCGGTACTCAACTTCAATTCTGTACCCAACGCTTCCCTTGTAGCTCTCCAGTATCTCGAAAGAAATCTGGTGTCGCGGTCAGATACTATAGTCTTTGGGACTCCGTGGTGTCTGATAATCTCCTTGTCGAAGAGCTCAGCTAGCTTTACTACCTTCCAGGTGTCCTTCATCGGTATGAATCTGGCCACCTTGGTAAGGCGATCTACTACAACCCAGATCATGTTGAGTCCTCCCCTAGCAGGTGGGAGTCCTACAACAAAATCCATGGAGATATCATGAAATTTCCACTCCGGAACTGGCATAGATTGTACCATTCCGCCCGGTCTACGGTGTTAAAATTTTACCTTCTGGCATGTCAAGCATCTCAATACAAATTCTGTCACATCTGACTTCATTCCAGACCACCAGAAGTACCTCTTCATGTCTTTGTACATCTTTGAGGCTCCCGGATGGACTGACAATGTGGAACAGTGTGACTCTCGCAGGATGTGATCCCTTAGCTCAGCATTGCTTCGGGGGACGCATAGCCTGCCATTCAACCGAATCAAACCATCTTCATGTAGCTTAAAATCATACTTTTTCTTCTCAAATGTACCATTCTCGATCTGTGTCTGATTTCGGTTAGGTAAGGGTCGCTCAACTGAGCGTCTCGCACCTCGTCAACCAAGCTAGAAGAAGCGAGTAGCGAATGGAGCGAGTGTGCTCGACGACTCAGGGCGTCGGCTACGATGTTTGCCTTCCCTTCCTTATACTACAAGTTGATGTCATAGTCTGAAAGAAATTCCATCCATCTTCTCTGTCTCAAATTCAGTTCTTTTTGCGTGAATACATACTGTAAGCTCTTATGGTCTGAGTAGATGGTGATGCTTACCCCATAGAGATAGTGTCGCCATATCTTCAAGGCGAAGACAATGGCTCCTAACTCTAAGTCGTGAGTCGGGTAATTCTCCTCATGCTTTTTCAGCTAGCGGGAGGCATAAGCAACAACCTTGCCATGCTGCATGAGTACGCATCCCATTCCTTTGCCTGATGCATCACAGTATACTTCAAATCCCTCTGTGCCCTCTGGAAGAGTAAGGACGTGCGCTGAGGTCAATGAGTCTTTCAGTTTCTGAAATGATAGCTCGCACTCGTGTGTCCATACAAACGGTGCATCTTTCTTCATTAGTGTAGTCATGGGCTTAGCGACTTTCGAGAAGTCCCTTACAAATCTCCGGTAGTAACCGGCTAGACCAAGAAAGCTCCTAATGTCGGTAACAGTCTTGGGTCTAGGCCATGATCGTACAGCTTCTATCTTAGAAGGGTCAACCGAGATACCTGCGCTCGAGATGACATGTCCAAGGAATGATACCTGATCGAGCCAAAACTCGCATTTGGAGAACTTCGCATATAGCTGGTTCTCGCGCAGTGTCTCAAGCACTTTCCTCAAATGGGTTTCATGTTCCTCTGGTGATTTGGAATATACAAGGATGTCGTCGATGAAGACCACAACCGAAGTGTCCAACTGCTCACTGAATAGTCGATTCATAAGATCCATGAATTTTGCCGGTGCGTTTGACAAACCGAATGGCATCACTGTGAATTTATAGTGGCCATATCTGGTACGGAATGCCGTTTTCTCAATGTCTTGTTCTTTGATTGCAATCTGATGATACCCTGAACGGAGGTCGATCTTGGAGAAGACTGAGGCTCCTTTCAACTGGTCGAATAGGTCGTCGATACGTGGTAGTGGGTATTTGTTTTTGACTGTGACCGCATTCAGCTCGCGGTAGTCAATGCAAAGTCGGAGACTACCGTCCTTCTTCTTCACGAAGAGGACCGGTGCTCCCCAGGGTGATACGCTCGGGCGTATAAACCCTTTGTCTAGAAGGTCTCTTAACTGCTCTTTTAATTCGGTCATTTCTACAGGTGCCATGCGGTACGGCGCCCTAGCAATGGGACCGGTACCTGGCAAAAGATCAATTTCAAATTCCACTGCTCTCGGTGGTGGCATGCCGGGTAGCTCCTTAGGGAATACATCAGGGAATTCAGATACTATCGGTACATTGTCATTGAACTCTGGATCTCTCTCCAGGTCTTGCACATAACACAGATACACTTCTTGGCCCTTTCTGAGCTCCCGGTACATAGCCATGGCAGATATGAGTGTGGTCGAAGGCTCTCTCGGTCTCTGGCGGTAGGATACGGTAACCCCAGAAGGACTCTTGAGCAGCAATCGATGCTCGGCGCAGAGGATTCTACCCTTGTGCCGCTCCAACCAATTCATTCCAATGATTACGTCGAATCCCAATCCATTGAATTCGATGAAGGAAATGGGAAACGATTCGCCTTTGATTTGGATTGTGGCTGATTGATAATACTTGGTGCACTTTACTCGCTCCTTCGATGGGAGAGTAACCATGAAGTTCGGTAGCTCATCCGCATCTAGCTTCAACCTCTTCACAAAGGATGGTGATACGAAAGTGTGAGAGGCGCCGGAGTCGAATAACACGTTGGCATCAATGCCATTTACTGGGAAGGTTCCCGTTAGAATGGTGCCGCTCTTGCCGGCTTGTGCTTCGGTGAGGATGCTCAGGTTACCTTCGGTACCGAGTCCACAACCTATTGAATTCACAATTGGATAAGTATTGATGGTGGACACAAGTGGAATTAAATCAACACTGCTCTTTATTGATAAACCAACCATCATACATGTCGTGTCTCTAATACACGTTACTAATAGATCACATGATACTAGGAATTTAATACTTTCTAAAGGTAAGGTTCAGGCGTCCTGGTTTCATGTGTGTGGCATTGATTATTGCCGGCGGTGCCGTATTCAACTTGATCTTGTTGATCCCGTGATACAGCATCCTAGAGTTTCCACCCATGATTAGGACATCTCCTGATCTCAGTACCAGTTTCTGTGCGAGGTCCACACGCTTCTGCTCGCTATACAGGAATACGACGTCATCACCAATGGACCAAGACACTACGGGCACTCCCTGTTCGAGAGATTCCGCTGTCTCGTCCTTGTCTTGGTGCAACCCAAGTCGTCCTTCTTTCTCGTAGAAGTTGACGATACAGAGGTCCGCTTCAAGTGCGGGGATCGGTTCAGGTTCACATTGTTGTGCAAGTTCTACTGCTTGTGTGACGAGTGTCTGAAACTCTGGTGGTATTGTCGGTGGCGTCGCTCCGTCTTGTGTTCGTGTCTCCTGGTATGTCTTGGTATAAGGATTCCAGTCCCTTCCCAAGCACATCATCTTCAGCTTCATCTTCGCTCCACCGGGGAATTCGGGTGTGTAAAATCCACCTTGACCCGTTCCTAGCTTGTTGCATCGTCGAATGATTGAGATTTGCGCTTCAGGTGTCAGGTATCCCTTTAATAAGATCATACCTGGTCGGATGACTTGACACTGTTTGTTGGTGTAGTCGTGGTTGGTGATGTCGATCTCTTCTTGATTCAAGTTTACCGGTATCGGGTAACAGATACTAAAGCTTCCTATGGGTACAAATTTCGTCTACGGTGAGTACTAGTTTCAACTACTTCATTTCATGCTTAATACACACTCCATTTTATTTATTCATGCATTCACTCATACAGTTACTCTACTACTAGGCATGCTATTTCAAGGATTAAAGGTTAAGATTATTACCTGGGCCGGATTTCGAACCGGACCCATCACGGTCAATAACATGAAGAACAGGCTGCCTCTGAGGTGCGCCCCTCTGAGGGCCTCAGGATCCCTGTCCCTGAGGTGCCTGCTGGGCCGGTGCATCGCCAGATGCCACCTCCTTGCCCTCTCTCTGCTTGTAGTTCTGAAAGTTTCCCTTTGGCTTAGCATTCTCTGGGCATCTATTAGCGGTGTGTCCCAGCTTCTGACAGTTGTAGCATTTGATGTCTCTCCCATAGCAGTCTTTACTAGGGTGGTCCTGGTTGCACTTCCTGCACACATAGGTGCGGCCATCGGAGAAGGTTTTGGCGACACCGGAGCTAGAACCTGAGGTTAGAGGGTTAGCACATGTGTGCGTGGATATACTAGATACGATACTTATACGAATACAAATTGGATTAGGAATTTACCCTTAGGTGGGTGTGATCTCAGTGGCTTTGCTGCCACCGGTGCAGAATAACCAAGCTGAAGAAGCTCAGCTGGTTTGCCCTGCTCAGCATGGGCACTGCTCTCACCCTGGGATTTCCTTTGGGATTGCTGAAAGAAATTCCCTTTCTTCTTTTTCCAGCTCTTCCCCTGGTTCTGCTCCTCAGTGCTGGTGTTTTTGTTGTTGGCTTTGCGCTTCAGCGTGGTCTCTTCATCCCTTAACTGGCAAGTGATCTCAACGCGAGAAGCCGCGTGATAACACTCCTGAAATCTCAGGTATTAGCCGGGATTCTCATTTAAGGAGGAATAAAGAAAGATTCAAAGAATTCAAGGAATTTAAGGAATTCAAGGAGTTTGAATTGATACTAAGGGTTAACTGACATTTACCTGAAGGGAGGTAAATCTCGTGTAGCCCATACCGTACCGTAGGCGATGGCTCAGACCGCCATAGAAGCGATCGACCAACACCTGGCCGGTGTATCCTAGATCAGGGAGGAGACGGAGTATAGAGGTGAAGGTGCGGTAGTACTCATCGACAGTCATCTTCTCTGTCATTTTCAAGGCATCTAGCTCTAGCCTTTTCTTTGTTTTAACATGCTCGGGGTAGTACTTGGAACGGAGGAGTGATGCGAAAGAATCCCAGTCGAATGTGGGGTCGTTGACGTGCTCATGCTTGACCAGCTTCCACCAATCCATTGCAGCATCCTTGAGGTAGTAGGCTGCTACTCTGACTCGAACTCCAGCAGGAGCTTCGAGGGTTTCGAAAGCCGTCTCCATCTCGGAGATGTAGGCCTCGAGCTTAGCCGGGTCACTCTCGCCCCTAAAGCAGGGAGGGCGGAGCTCCGCTACAGCTTTTACCCAGTTTGCTTCTCTGGGTGGCGGGGGAGGGATTGGCCCCGCTTGAGTTTGTTGGTTTTGTTGGTTTTGTTGCATGGCTTGTATAACTTGTGGTAGCATCTGTGCTACCGTGGAAGCGACGATCTCGGCTATTGTCTGCGTGCCGGGTCCGTCATTGCCCCCTCCTCTAGGGCGACCTGGACCTCTTCCTGACATCTGAATATTCAACAGTTACATTAGGCTTTGCAAGATATGACTCAAGGGTCTTGGAATTTAAGCAAAGTATCGTTCCTAAGAACGTCAAGGGTATCCGTTATTGATAACGGTAGTTCCTAGTTAGGTTTCTAAGTATCCGTCTTAAGACGGTTGAAATCCTAACTCAGTAATCCCTTATGCTCGGTACTAAGGACATCAGAGCGTAACTACGCTCTGATACCACTTTTTGTAACACCCCAACCGCTAATCCTATGCTTACCGTCTAATCGTCCTACTAATCTTACGAGTTTGCAGCGGAAATATTACATACTTACTACGACGGGTGGTACAACGCCGCTAACCGCCCATACGGCTAGCTAGGCTTACCTTACTTACAGTCACGGTCTGATGAACATAACGTACCGAGCCACTAAATTACTTACTCAAAACATCATATACCAGATACTTACATCATTGGATCACCGAGTATTAAAGTACATTCGATTACATCATTTCTAAGTTCCAAAAGAATGAGTTTCTAAGGCTACTCATCTATACCAATTCTCATTCAATCCCAAAATCCAAAAAGGTGTACCCCATGGTACACCGGCTATTCAAAAACTGTAGCCATGTACTACTTAGTACACCCATCATGAATTCATTGTTTACAAACCAAAAGAAAGACAGGAAAATTAAACTTCGATTCTCCTAGTCTTCATCCTTCACGGGTACCTGCGTGTAGTAAAAATGGTGCCCCAAGGGGCTCAGCAAACGCTGCGTATAAACTCCGCATATACCGCGTGCTAGCTAGGGCACGCCGACTATTTGACGTCCACTAAACATGCCATTCATTCATACCATACATACATGCTTTGCATACAACATACATGCTATACAATTCATTACACAATTCAAGGCAACAATATAATAGCACACATCTTACTTACCTCCACAAGGTTAGCCAAATTATGCATCCGGGTTAATCGGAATGCTTTACTCTTTTACTCATTACTTACTTTTTCTTACTTACAATTACTTACTTTCATTTACTTTACTTACTCATTCTTACTTACTTACTTATACTCAAGTTAAGTCGTCGGGACCTCCGGCCTTGGGGACTACGCCGTCCCACCTCCGGGATTTACTTGACTCACCAATCCGGGATGCTACCCACTTAAGGGATTTGGGCCGCGGACCAGTTTAAGAGTCAGGAATTGGAGCCAACCTCTCGTGACTCCGCATCCTCACGCGTGGCCGAAACTATATCGGACTTCTACTCATTCCAATTTAATTACCAATTTAATTTAGGATGGTTAGCTTGTTAGGAATAAGTTAGAAGTCCAAACACATCACAATCGGTCACAATACAATTCATCATACATACACACATTCATATTCATCCAAACATTTCATGAATTATACAAACTAAATTTGAAGACAATATACGATCATATACAACACTACATATTCACAAGTAAACATGATAACTCCGATTCGTGCATTTATCTTATTTGGTGATCAATTAGCACACAACACAAATCAGAGTAACCAAGATAGCATACGGGGCATGAGGAATCCATACCGTTCACCGTCGTACGTGTTTCCAAACGTCCTTCCGGTGTCACAAATCAAATCCTATGATATGCATACAATTGAATGATTAATATACTATCATTAACTTAACTCCACTACTTTTGTGTTTACTAATCCATACGTACTAAGTCTTTACATTCCTTACACTTATATTTCGTTTTACTTACTTTCCATTACTTGTCCACAATTTACATTCACATATATATACATATGTATAGGTGGGTATACATATATATATATATATATATATATATATATATATATATATATATGTATATATACTAGTTATAAGCTTACTGTTTTTTTTTGTAAGTATAGGGCCGTCCGACCCACCGTCCGACCCAAGCCCTGGGTCGGACCATTCCAGTAAAGTTCGTTCCCAGAAATTTACCTTGTCCGACCCAGCACTATTCCGTCCGACCCATACTCTCTGGGTCGGACCATTCCAGAAGGTTTTGGTCCTGTTGTCCAAGCTCCGTCCAACCCACGTCCGACTCACCGTCTGGGTCGGACGAAGTCAGAAACTTCGACATTGTAAAAATTTGCATGTCCGACCCATGTCCGACCCACGGACCTGGGTCGGACCATTCCAGAAAGTTCATGGTCCGTTGTTTAAGCCATGTCCAACCCACGTCCGACTCACGGCTCTGGGTCGGACCATTCCAGAAAGTTTGGTTTTCGTTTCTCAAGCCCCGTCCGAACCCACGTCCGACTCACGTCTGGGTCGGACGGATCAGAACCTTGCTACAGATTTTATTTTTCTTTCCCAATTTCACCCATTGTTTCCCCAATCTTCCTACATACATCCTAACATGTTTTTGTGCAATTTAAACACCCTAAATCATGCTAATTCATTTCCTAATTCATTACACAACTCTATACTAACTTATATACACAATTCTCTTAATTTCAACTCAACACTTACACAGTTTTCTTCCTTAATGCATTTTGCTACAGATTTTGATACTAACACTCTCCCAACAAAAGCTCCCTCTTCTAATGTCATTTCTAACTCCTCTAACACATTATAACTACATTACCTATCTCTCCTAATACACACTCTATTTGTTTCAATCAAAACTGTTACAACCTATGTCATTCATCTAGTTTTCAATTCTCTAAGTGTTCTAATCCTACCAAAATTTTGACATAACCTCCCCTATATTTTTACACTCTCACCACATTGTTTTTATTCACATTGTTATCATCTCACCTGTTTATAAACAACCAAGACTATACAAGCTCCCATATACAATACCAACACTAAAACAACACTTAAAATTTCCTGCACTCAACAACTCAATCCCAATCTGTTTTCAATAAGTTTCACACATCTTTTAAAGCTTCAAAATACTTATATTCTCCTACACATTACACTACTACTACATTACCATTCCATTACTCATTTCAAACTTCCAAAAACTGTTACATACATATATATACCAAGTTACACAAAAGAGTATTCTTACCTTGTTTTCTTCTAGATTTTCTTTCTTCTTCTTTCTCCTTCCTTCTCTCTCTCTCTACCGGTTTGTAGTCTCAATTCCTCTAACACTACCAACATTTATATACATGCTTCAATACTAAAACCAACACTAAATCTTATTTAAGCTTTTAATGTACATTCTAGGGTTTAGGAGTTTCATTACCTTGCAAGGGTTTATAAAACACTTGGAGTAGCTCAAGAATGATCTTTCCACCCTTTCAAAGATGCCAAAACCGGCTGGGCACAAGAGGAGCACACAAGAGTTTTAGCTCAAATTTCGTTTTGCCTTTGAGGCTAGAAAAAGATGGAGTTTTTGAAGATATTTTTACCTTACAAGGACAAGGAGAAGGAGGGCCTTCTAATGGTGGTGTTGAAGCTCCAAATGGGGTATACCCATAAAAACGAAAATGGGTGTTTTCGAATTTTGGAAAGATAGAAACGCAGCTCTTGGTGAGAGGATTCCAATGGTGGTATTTTTATAATTTTTGGAAGAGGCTTGCTAGAGTAACAAGAGGAGAGAAGTGGTAGTTTTGTGGGGGTCTTCTTATTTCTCCATGGAATCGGCTGGAGGTTGAAGAAGAAGGAAAAGAGAGAGTGAGGGAGGGGGAGTCCACGTGAGAGAAGAGAATGGTAGGGGAGAGAGAGAATAAAGTGAGAGTGAGGGAGTTTTATTATTTTTGTCTTTTTGTACATAGAGAGGATAGGTGAGTGTGAGAGGGGGGCACAAAATCGACAGCCCACAGACCCACAAGGGTTTTAAAAATTCTTTTTACATTATTGGACACATAAGTCTTGGTTATTTATACTTCTACCCCACAACTTCCCGTTTTTGACAGTTTTTACTAATTTCTCGTTTTCTTGATTTTATTGGTTCTAAAGCCTCACTAACATTTATTAATGATTATTTAGTTGACTAAAATTGTTACGAGTCTATTTGACCCGTTTAAAGACACGTTTTCCCGGTTACCTCGAAAAACACGCTTTAATGTTCATTAGTGATTTTAATCCATTTTAAGGATCCGTTTTCTTCAGGATTTGTTCCCTCATGATTATTTACACTTAATTAAGCTTCTAAATTATTTATTAGCCTAATTAATCACTATTTTTAATTACGGGGTATTTCAGTTAGCCTTAGAGGCAATTCAATATCTACTGGTTTTGTACGGTAAATTACCGAGTATTTATGTGACATATTGTACTACAGATGTCTGGGGGAACTAGAGGGCGTTGTACTGGCAGAGGTGGAGGCGGTGACCCCGTGATTCCAGGAGTTGTTGAGACGATTGCTGCTGTTCTTGCACAGCTTGGAACTCCAATTGGAGGAGCACCAGCCCACCCGCCACAGCCTAGGGAAACGAACTGGCTGAAGTCAGTTACCGAGACCCGACCACCTACATATTCAGGGGAGCCAGACCCCGTAGCCTTAGAGCGTTTTATTGTTGAACATGAGAAGGCCTACGAGGCTTTACAAGTACCTTCCAACCAGAAGGTCGTCATTGCTGCTTTCCATCTGAAGGATGCAGCCAGCACTTGGTGGAGGTTGGTCAAGGACCATCACCTGGCTACGCCTGACTTTTCGTGGGCTGCCTTGTCGAGCTGAGGGGGAAGTACTACCCGACGCATCTCAAGCAGAAGAAGCGCCATGAGTTTGAGACATTATCCCAGGGAGGTCTGACCGTGGATGAGTACTACGCTCGATTCATTGGTCTGCTGGACTTTATCCCCGGTGTTGATTACTTAGAGACCGTGAAGGTCGAGAAGTTCCGGGGGGGATTGTTGTTTCGCATCCAGATGGCCATGGGTGCTACCCTCTACACTACCATCCAGGTATTAACATGAAGGCCATAAAATTCTTTACTTACTACATTACCAATTAACTTTGTGAGAACTTACCAATGAGATTCCAGGAGTGTTACGATGCTGCCTCGAGGACGGAGCTAATGCTCCAGACTCGGGAAGAGACTCTCGGGGGAAAGAAGAGAAAGAACCCTGAGGGAGAGTCTGAGGGTAGATGAGCATCTCCAGGCGATAGCTAGAAGAAGGGAAAGTAAGGACTTATCCCATTCTAGGTTACTTGTCATATTAAATACCTTATGAATGCTGACCCAAAACCTTAAACAGGAAATTCTTTCAAAAGAAAGGGCAGCAGGGTCACCAGGGAGCGAAGGGGAAAGAGCCCGTCCTTCGGTTGACCGGCCCAGCTATAGATGCTCAGCCTCTGAGATCTGCACCTCCTAAGGGTGAGAGCACCTACCCCTTAAATTCAATTGTGACCTTGACCTTTATATCAACAGATTTTAACTTAAACTAAATAATATCATCAGGCACCGGACAGCCCTAGCGCCATTACTATTGTAAGCGTTGTGGGAAGGACCATCCTGGGGTCGACTGCAATGGCCGTAAAGTTGAATCTCGGTGCTGCAAGAAAGAGGGCCACCGGGAGTTCGAATGCTGGATGAACCCTGAGAGCCGTAACTACAGGCCACCAAGGAATACTCAGAAGACCTCAGTTGGAGGATTTGGAGTACCATGAGGCGGTCAGGATGGCCAGACATCTACTGATGCTGGAGCCCTAAAGGGCAAGGGAGTCGATAGGGCATGAGTACCCTGAACTCCTTGAGACCGCTGGTGGAAGACTTTTGCTTACTATGTTATGTACTTACCTTGGATGTTAGACAGAGATATGTTATATATATGTGGGAGTGTGTCATTGACCACTTGCCTTTTTGTGTATGACCTTTGAGACTAGTTTGTGAACTCGATACGAGTAACCTTGGAACCTTGACGGATTATATATATGAACAGGATGTTAATGCTTACATTATCATGTAGCCATACTCGACGACACAGAGTCAATGGGACCGGAGATTACTGAACCAGAATTTCCACCTGCATGGCGCACTTGCTATTGCAAGCGCTATGACAAGTAAACCAGTGAAATTTCCATCTGCCTTGCGCACTTGACAGAGCAAGTGCTGCAACTGCAACTTCTACTTTTTAGTTTTTATTATATGTATATACCAAAAAAAATTTCCTCATATTTTCCATACAAACCTTAAGATTAGAAACCTATAAAACCTCGGGAAGACCATTAGTCCAACCACTGCAACTGGAGAAATTATACAGCCACTGTGATTGTAAACCACACCAGTTTAATTGCTCGAGAATTGTCAGACATGGCTTATTAGCCAAATACCATCAGTGTATACCCGCTTTTAATGCTAATCACTATCAGTGATGAATGTTTAGTCCGTATGGACAAGCATGCCCTATGTAGATGCACCACCGTCAATGAGGATGGTTGGGAAGTGAAGAGCCAAGTTGCTCAAGCTATTATGCAATCTGCAATACATCCTATTAAATGGATGAGGGAATGAATATGAACTATGGATGAGATATGATCAAGATAAACAGAGAGAAAAGGAACATGAGTTGTACTCAATGAGATCGAGATAGGAGAACCAAGTTTGCTAAATATAGCACGAATTTTACTTACACCGAGCTGAATAACGCTGGTTTATGGCACGGATTACCACTGATGCCACTAGGGCAATAGCACTTACAACAAGATAACCGACAATAGGAACTAATAATACTAAAGGACATCCATCAAAAGGGAGATTGACAACAGAATACTTCACAATAACCGTGTGACAGACATTACCTGTTTACTAAACGAGTCATGGGACGACCGCACTCCGTTAGGAGCATGTGGGCCTGATAGACTTATTTATGAGTTAGTCGGGTAAGTAGTAATGTATCAGTACGGTACCCCCATGCAAGTAGACAAGTAGTGTTAGGAACACGAGAAGTAGTCAACTCCGTACTACGGACAGTAAGACAGATTACCTCGAAGATGGACGAGAAGAGCCGCCGTTAAACCAACGGGCTAGAGAAATCAAGAACCTTCAACAGAAAGCAGTAGACAGTATACATGGAAGACAAGGAAACCATTCAAGCACAGGAAACCAAAGGAAAGAGACATGAAAACCCATTATGGATGAATAATATGTAGAATTCTCACAAGGATCGAGCAATTCTTGCAATCCAGAGGAAATCTACCAGATGATGTGGACATAAACGCGTGACTACGCAATGGTGAGAGACAGAGCTAACATACTAGCAGTTACCTTGAGAAGGAACAATGTACTTGGAATGTACCACTCACATGATAATTCGCTCATCTTATCTGTTGGACTCATGAGATATTAGCTGTTGAGAGTTTACGCCTCTGCACTCTATAGGACTGAGTGTTTTGGTATTGCACTTGTGCAGTTATTAATCTAGTGGGAACACAGAAAGATGCAATGGATATCAACACGAGTGTGTATCAAAGAACTACAACAGTGTGTTACTCCGGAACAAAACCACCAGGAGACACGGATGACAATCATCATCTCCGTAGACATATAGGCTGGTACGTCTTAGTATTACTAGGACAGGTGCAAAGAGCACTAAGTACTATCAATAGCCAATGTTAGACTACACCTCAAGCCGAATATCTGTGAGAGATGACACACGCATGTATGCTAGTGATCCAAATGAGAGGATACACAACAATGGAAAAAAAGGCAAATTGGGCCTATGTTCATGGGTCTGCACCTCAAACGGAGCGAGTGGGCCCATTAGAATGAATTCGGGAGAAAGCACAAATAGTTCAGTGCCTCACCCTTTATGTATTGTGGAGCCAGAAGGGCTAGAGTCATACCCGTCTCTCTGATATGAGGATAATCCACGAGTTGGAGAACTCTATGAGAGCCAAGTATCCAGCGCTCCTTGTTGAGCGGCTGTTGTATACTTGTGGGGTACGGGGGCGTAACCCTTTTTAAGGGGGGTAGAGCCTCTTGGCTGTGCACGTGTGTGCACTAAGTTTATTGTTTGTTTCGTATGCATGGCATACAATGAATTGGTGGTGTGCGGGGCACACGAGGTTTTGTTGGTTATGTTTGGTACGCGGGGCGTACGTTGTTGGTTTGTTTTGTGTGTGATGTGCACTTGCATGTATGTATCTTATGAGATACCTGTTTGAATGATGTATATACACCCATGTGTGTAATACTTTTCTTATGCTACTTGTGATATATATATATATTTATTGCTTTGTAGAATGATTACATATGTTATCGCCTAGATACAAAATGAATCATTAGTTATGGAATGTGGAACGATGGTATGTTATGGACACCTCGGGGAGGTTGTCAGGGTTGGTAGAATTGATAGGAAATAATGGTGCTGATGGATCACCTATATCCATATATGATTGAACTAACGCCACAAAGTGATGGCTATGTGCTGTATAAGTGCAATACGATGTGTGTAAATGATATATAACATAGATATACATTATGGGAATAATGGGTAGTTATATATTTGTATACTTACCTATTTGATTAAGCGACTTCGGGACGAAGTCTTTTTAAGTGGGGTAGATTGAAATACCCCAAACTAATAAAATATGGATTAAACATCTAATCACATTAATTAAGGCCTAAACATGCCTTAAAAGTCAACTGAGAACAACAGTGGTCAACACAAAGCAAGATGTTGCACCCTTTGACTGTTTAGGGTAAATAAATACCCAAATGAACTTCTTAGGACCTAAAAATTTGTCCTAAGCATATTAACACATTACTAAACATATTACAATAGTTGGAAAACACTCCAACATAAAGAACAAGCATTTTCATGCTTCAAGGTCAAGTAGGGCAAAAATGTGCTCTAAGAATACCTTAAAGGTCTAATGACCTCTAAATGATATAAAATTGGATTCCATGATCAAATATCATGTAAGGAACACAAAAAAACTGTTCTCAAAGAGAACAGAGCTCAGAAACACCCTGCGACTCAAAATGTGCACTAAAATTCCTTAAAGCACGTTTTTTGTGTATGAGCTCTAAGATAATGACTTTTTGTCACTGTAAAGACTATATTAAGTTCTTTATAACATTAATGTGACATGATAGACTATATTATGAAGTCTAAATCAAAGTTTGAAAATAAAATCAAAATTAGCAATTTAGTATGAATAGTACCAAAAAAAAAACATTTAAGTACTTAATATTAACTATGGTCAAAGTCACCCATTGCCTTGACCAAGGGCTGCCAACCTCATACAGCTTCCATGCCCACTCATTAAGCTACCTATAAACAATTAACTAGCTCATTAGATGAGTCACTAATTACTATTCCTAAAGTAACTTAAAATAAGCTTAAAGGCAAAACTAGCTTAATTTCTCTCATTGCCTTGCTTCCCAGCCGACACAGCAGCTTCACACTCTCTCTTTGGCTTCTCCAAACCGTGGCTAACTCACCATATTCAGAAGAGAACAACAATTGACATAGGTAAGCTTATTAAGCCATTTTATGTTCATTCTCTTCACAATTCCTTCCTCTTTCCATGGAGCTATGCATCAACCACTTCCATCAATGTTCTTAGGTTGTTTTGGAGGTTAAATGGAGGGTGTATCTCGGCATTAACAAGGGAAGAAGGTGGAGAAAGCTAATCTTGTTCTTAAGGTATAAAAATGTGCTTTAAGCACATATCTTTTGATTCCCTTCAAATTCGGCTGTGAAACTTTGTTTCTAAGCTTATAATCTTCATCTTAACATACTTATTCAGTTGGTATATCAAGAGCTTCAAGGTATAGCCAGATCCAAGCCAAAAACACCATTTTAGGCACTTTAAACAAGGTAAAAATTAGCCATCTTCTAATCTGAGTTATACCAGTTTAAAGCTTGGTTTTAGTAGCTCTTTTGATGCTCTTACTCTTGTGTAAATTTAGGCCGAAGTCAGCCTTGGTAACCTTGGTATTTTGAGGTAAATTTTACCTTGAAAATTGACATTAAACACTTCTTATGGTTAGATCTTGCTTGGAGACTAATTATACCTTAATTGCTGTTGGAAAACATGTAAATGATGCTGTGGAAATTTTATCCTAAGCAGGCTGTGGCCAAACAAGGCCTTAACTAGGCAAAAACAAGGTATAAATCACTTAAACCTTCACTTGGTATATTAATATGTATTTATACATATGTGTATAATTTGTACCGTGAGTGAATGGGTTAATAAGGTCTTATTTTGACCTTAGGTGATTAAGGAATGGTCTAGTAAATTTTATAACTAATTAATTAGCATAATTGTCAAATTTAAGACATTATGTGGAAAATTGGTAAATAAGGAAAAGATGTGTGTAAGGCCGAGAGTTTAATGCATTTTTGGGCATTTATGTGTAATTTATTTTATAAGCTAATGTTTGTAATAATGCCATGTACTTTAGGCCATTTTATTTATGCATTTATAAGCTTTTATTTAAGTTTAGGTGATATATAATTATTACCGCAAGGAATTGGGGTCTTAGAGGTAATTAAATTAAATTTGGGGGCTATATAATAATAAAGCCGAAAATTAGAGGTTTAGATGAGCTTATATAAAAATTATAAGATTATATAAAGTTTTGGGGTTAAATGGTAATTTCTAAAAAGATATGGGTATAAACCGTAATATATGGTTATTGATGGTCAAGGAAATATTAAGGTGGTCAACCTTGACCATATGCTAGGTTCTGACCAAATCAAATAAGTTAGATAACTTATGTGTTATATATGTTATTACCGAAAATAAAGGGTGTATAATGGTATTATAAACACCCATGGGCTATTAGGAATTTTTAGGAATTTATTGGGTTGATTTTGGAATTAAGATAAACTATATATGTATAATATATAGTTATTATGTCATTATGACACATTGGAATAAAAGATGTGGTGAAATAGTAATAACCGATTATATATGGGTTAGTAAGGGTAATTATAACCCTTTGGTGAAATTTGGTGATTTTCAGAATAATATAAGAGTATTTATTAAGATATGTGTATAATATATAGTTTTAATGATAATATAAAACTATATGTTATAAAATGGGCCAAATGGCAATTATAGAATATATTGAGGTCTGTTCGGAATATACAAAAATATAACCATAGGTTATACCATTTTATAAGTTAAAAATGTTATATTATATGATATATATAACATGGTATAAATAATGGGGTGAATTTGTAAATAAAGGAAACTATGGTATATGAAAAAGAATATGGTTTTGATATGGTGCCCATGCGGCAATAATAAATAGTTTTGTATAAAAACTATAGGTTATAAATTAAAGGAAATTAAAATATCATATTATATGATATTAGTATATGGTATAACATTACATAATGTTATGTGGTCAAAATGGAATTTAAATGAAATAAAGGGGCTGTACCGAATATTTAAGAGTTGGAAAATGAATTTTGGACTATGGTCTATAATGTTATAAATGTTATAACAATTATATGGTTTAAATGGAATTAATAAGTAAGGATACTCACATCAAATAATGTGACAAACTATAAATAAATAAGATTTACAAACTAAGGTATTTATTGAATAAACCTTAGGAGTTGTAATTATACAACATAAATTGATACATAATATTAGGATAATAATCTTAATATAAGTTGTATAATATAATACAACAAATGGGAATAATCATCTAATATAAGATGATAAAATGTAACATATAATGTAAGAGTTTTAATAACTCATGAGACTTACCTATATGGTAAATATATACATATACAAGGAAAATGTATATAAGGATGGATATATATTATGGTTGGAAACCATATAAAATAATGGTGGTGGTTATTACAAAAAAATAGTTACGAACTATAAGATATGAGTTTTTGAATGCAAATATAATTTGCTAAGATAATGGATTATATAATACAATGTATTATAATGGATGGTGGGAAAATAATACAATATAATATAATAATGCATGCATACATACGACTATAGGTTATATACCTAAGGTTAATGGTGGATACGATTAAAGAAATATAACGAATTAAACTTAACAGTCAAAATGTTTTGACATACGAGTTTTAAGTAACAAAACTGACCGGTTTAGAGAAACCCGTAACAAATAACTGTAGGAATTCGGGGATGAACTGTCGGGGTTACTTGTTATTCGGAAATACCGGATGTAGTTAGTCATGGAGACTGACTTATAGTTTTAATACCGTTTAGATCATACTTCAGACAAGGACGCTTGACGAGCTAGTGGACTACACTGCGCATCCTAGGTCTTGGTGAACGGTATGTAAAGGGGTTTGATCCGAGTTGTCCTAAGGAAACTCCTTGGGCTCGGATTTGGTTGATATAACTTGTGTGTTATGTGTGTGGATACATGTATGTGATTAAGTGTTACTGCATTATTTATTTATACACGAGCGTCCTATGGACTAACACTACGTCGACTATAGATCGACTTATATAAACATACATATACGTTGTTGTGATAAAATGACGATTACTTGATATAATACCATAGTATTAATATTAAGTATATGGTAACCTAAGTAAAATACTTAGGGATGAGTCATGACATTGTCGGTCTCTAGAGCATGGATCTCGAACATGAATATGACCTAGATTACTTCTAGGTATGCGTGAGACCCATTGGGCAGCTAATTAATAATTATTCTCCATAAGACTAAGAGCAGATCTTAAACATTATGAGAGAGAGTTGGTATGAGTTGAGGTGAGGAATCCCGGTAGTTTACGAACTACTTGGTTGCGCAGTTGTGATCACTGAGGGGTTCCCGATCGGGTTCCGCTCCAGGTTTATACCCATTCGAGCCCTATTTGGATCGTGGGTCAGGTAGCTACGGCTTTTATATGGACGCCTTACGAGGCTAAGTGAATAGTCAGGGGCCTTTGGACCTCTGGCGAAATGAGCACCTTTGTGTGTATGGGAGGACTACTGTCCATGGTGAGGTTATAGGGTTGTCTTAACATGACGCCCAACTGGTATTAATTAAACATGGTTCGGATGGATGGGGCCTTAAAGGCCAAATTAAATTAACTAAGGAAACTGTACGCTACGGCGATTGTACATTGTACATTATACTGTGGTCATTTCGATATGGATGGGGCCTTGAAGGCCAAATTAAATTAAATTATTAAAGGATGGCGTACGCTACGGCGATTGTACATTGTACATTATACTGAAAATGTTCGATACGTTCGATATACAATTGTTGTTGTGATATTAAATAGATGTTTGGATTGGATGGATGGTTAAGTGTTATGAATGTTTGGATGGATGATTATGTATATTATACATATATATTACAGTATTGATTATAACTGTAAAATGGTAAAGCGTGAAACCAATCTAATAATAAGATGGTTAAAATGACTAAGTGACCATTAGGGTCCAGGCCCGGCATACTCAGCGTCTATCGCTGATACTACACCATTATGCAGGTTGTTGGTTATCGTCGAAGCCGAAGTGCGAGAACAGGGTAATTAGAGTTTATTTTAATTACTGCACATGGAGTTGTAATATGGTACGGCTATGTATATTCAGGTTTGGGTAGACGCTCACTTGTCGATGTTTATGAGTATGGACTTAGTATGATGTATAGGAGTCTTCTCGTTATCACGGCGGTTAGCAGTTTGTTTATGTTGGAAGTTGGATGTAGTTTGGCTTCGTTGCTCGCATGGGCGAGTAATGGCCGGTGACACCCGAGTGAGCATTGTTGTTGTTAATATTATCTTCCGTTGTAAGACGTTTTATTTATTGCTACGTGAGAGATTATATCGTGTTTAAGGAGAGGGGTGTTACACTTAGGTTGTAGATTTTAACTTTTATAAAGGTAGCTTTAAAAGAACCTTTAACTTAAAGGTGTCTACTGAATGGTACCTAAGGTGGATTTTGACTGTCGAATTTCTTTCTGAGGATTGCTCTTCTTGATTTATGGATATTCAAATTATTTTGAACAATTTCTTTCTTGAAGTACCTACAATTTTTGTTTTAGTCATAACTATTCAATAATTCTTGGCTACATGTAGTTACCTTTTTTGTTATTTTTTTATCTTTGCCTACTTTTCTTTTTTAAACTTACCTATCTTAAATACATGTAATATAAATTGTACATTACATGTATTAAAACTATACGTCTCGTATGTAAAACCATCATGCACGTTATACTCTTAAAATAATAGTTCATGGTATAGATTTTTTAACACTAAATATTCAGACTTATTAAAGAGAAAAGGCTAATGCATTATCAGAAAATTGAAGGGAAAAGGTTCAAACATGAGCTTAAGTTCAAAAATGACATTTTCGTGCACTAAGGGTAAATTTGTGATTTTAACTGGAGTTAAACTCGGATTTACTCAGAATTACGGAGTGAAATCCCATGACCCTTAAGACTGTTTACAATTCAACAAAAAAGTTAATTTCAGATTTTGGATCAAAGGGTCAAAATTACCGAAATGCCCTTTTATGGTCAAAGTCAACCCTAGGTCAAAATGACCAAAATACCCTTTTGGCTCAACATAAGTAAAAGGACAGTTTATATCCAATGAAACACACCCCAGCCCTTAAAACCACTTTCTTATGGCTATACTCCCATTTTTACCTCAGAAACGACTAAAATTGTGATTTACAGTCTTAAGCGCAAAAATGAATTTTGGGGTATTTCACTTTGATATATGCTACCCCATTCCTTCAAGACCAAGGTCATCTAAGACTATCATTGAGCAAATGGGATTACCAAGTGAAAAGTGCCAAGCACTCAGACCGGGCATGATACTACTAAAGGAATTCCTAACCTTTGATGAACAGGTTGCCATAATAGAGAAATGTAAGACCTTGGGAAAGGGATTGGGAAGATTTTACACACCATGATACTCTAGCGGGTCGAAATTAAAGTTACACATGATGTGCTTAGGAAAGGGGTGGGACTTGCCAACTAGAATCTATCAAGAAGTAAGGAAAAAGGATGGAGCGCATGTACCTAGTATACCTGAGGATTTTTGAACTCTAGTAAGATTGGAAGTCAAAACCGTCCAAAAGTATGAGTCTAACCCTATGCTTGACATATCTGCCAACATTTGTATTGTGAACTTCTATGAGAAAGAGGGGTGTCTTGGTTTACACCAAGGCTGTGATGAGACACATGAGTCAATCACCATAGGGGTCCCAGTAGTGTCATTCTCCATTGGAGATGATGTTGAGTTCTTATATGGTGACAAGAAGAGGATAGACTTAGCCCATAAGCTTGTTTTGAAGACCGAGGACGTGTTGATTTTTTGGGGGAGGTCTGTGACACCCCTACCGCTAATCTCATCATTAACACTTAATCGCCTCATTCATTGAAATACCCCGTAATTAAAAATAGTGATTAATTAGGCTAATGAATAATTTAGAGGCTTAATTAAGTATAAATAATCACAAGGGAACAAATCCCGAAGAAAACGGATCTTTTAAAACGGTTTAAAAACAGTACCGAACCTTAAAGCGCGTTTTTCGAGGTAACCGGGAAAACGTGTCTTTAAGCGGGTCAAATAGACTCGTAACAATTTCGGTCAACTAAATAATCATTAATAAATATTAGTGAAGCTTTGGAACCAATAAAATCAATAAAACGAGAGATTAGTGAAAACTGTCAAAAACGGGAAGTTGTGGGGTGGAAACATAAATAACCAAAATTTATGTGTCCACTTTTAAAATAAAAAGTAGAGTGTGTGTGTGAGTGGTAGTGTGGGCCGATTTTTGGAGCCCTCTCTCACTCTCCTCACTTATCTAATATACTACAAGACAAAATAATAAAACTACCCCACTCTCACTTTACACTCTCTCCTCCCTATTCTCCCTTCCCTCACGTGAAGCATCCCCCTCACTCACTCTCTTTTTCTCCCTCCTTCTTCCATGCGATTTCCATGGAGAAATAGACAAACCCACACAAACTCTCCCTTCTCTCCTCTTGTAACCCCCTCAAATCTCTTCCAAAAATTATAAAAACTACACCATTGGAATCCTCTCACCAAGAGCTACATTCCCATCTTTTCAAAATTCGAAAACCAACATTTTCGTTTTTATGGGTATGTCCCATTTGGAGCTTCAAGACCACCATTAGAAGGCCCTCCTTCTCCTTGTTCTTTTGAGGTAAAAATATTCTCAAAACTCCATTGTTTTCCTAGCCTTAAGGGCAAAACGAATTTTAGACTAAACCTTTGTTTGGCCTCTTGTGTTCTAGCCGATTTTGGCTTGTTGAAGGAGTTGGAAATCTTGTTCTTGAACCACTCCAAACTTCATTTGCACTCTTGGAAGGTAATATAATTTCTAAACCCTAAAACCTATATTAGAACTTACATAATGGTTAGGGTTAAATTGTGTATTAGAATGGTGTATTGAAATGTGTATATCAATGGGTTGTAGTGTGAGAGGAATTGTGTTTGCTAAACCGGTGGGAAGAGGAAGAGGAAGGAAAGAGAGAAAGAAGGAGAAAGAAAGAAAAACTAGTAGAAGAGGACAAGGTAATTACACTCATCTTTGTGTAGCTTTGTAAATGAGTATGTAACAGATTTTTAGAAATGAAAATGTGTATTGTAAAATGGTAATGCATTAGTAGTGTAATGTGTAAGAGAATGTAAGTGTTTTAAACCTTTGAAAACAATTTAAAACTGTCATGAGCTATATTGGGATTGTAATGTGAAGTGCAGGAATTTTGTAGTGTTGGATGGGTAGTATTTGTGTGGATGAAGATGGTATATTGATATTGGTTATGAACAGGTGAGATGATGATAATGGGTGAATAAACAATGTGGTGAGAGTGTAAAAATGTAGGGGAGACTAGGGCAAAATTTACCTAGGATTAGAACACTTAATGAATTGAAAACTAGGTGAATGATATAGGTTGTAACAGATTTTGATTAAGATAGGTAGAGGGTAAGTTGAGAGAGATAGATAATGTATTCTAAATGCATTAGGAGTGTTGGAATTGTCAATAGAAGAGGGAGATGTAGAAGAGGAGTGTAAGTGTTAAAATCTGTAGCATAATACAATTAGAGAAGAAGCTAGGTGAGTGTTGAAAAGAAACTTGGAAAATTATGTGAGTGAATGAGTATAGAAATGTGTAAAGAGTTAATGAATGAATTAAGGTGTATTAGGAGGTTTAATTAGTGTTATAACATGTGGGAATAAGTGTAGGAACAATGGGGAAGTAATGGGTAAAAGAGAGGACTGAAAACAGAAATAAAAATGCAAATACTGGGCCGGACCGAACTTGCGACCGGACTTGCAAGTTCGGTCGAGCCCAGATTTACAAAGACGGGAAAGCTTCTGGAATCGACCAGACTTGCGACCGGACTTGCAAGTTCGGTCGGACCAGAAAAATTCTCCCGTCTGTAACCTACTGGAATCAACCGGACTTGCGACCGGACTTGCAAGTTCGGTCGAGCCAGAAAAATTCACCGATGAAACCTTCTGGAATGGACCGAACTTGCGACCGGACATGCAAGTTCGGTCGGCCAGAAAAATTCCCGTAATGCCAGCTACTGGAATGGACCGAACTTGCGACCGGACTTGCAAGTTCGGTCGGCCAGAAGAATTTCTCGTACTGATAGCTACTGGAATGGACCGGACTTGCAAGGTCGGTCACAAGTCCGGTCCAGTCTAAAAAAAAATTTATTTAAATTAAATAATATATATATATATATATATATGTACATATGTGTATACCTACATATATAGATATATGTGTATGTAAGTATGCCAACATTAAGTAAGAAAGTAAAACTTAAAGTAATGAAAAATAAGTAAGTAAAGTGTAAGAGTAAGAAGTATAAGGACATAGTAAGTATGAGTTAAGTTAATGATAGTTATATTAATCATTCAATTGTATATATAATAGGATTTGATTTGTGACACCGAAGGACGTTTGGAATCACGTACAACGGTGAACGGTATGGATTCCTCATGCCCCGTATGCTATCTTGGTTACTCTGATTTGTGTGTTGTGTGCTAATTGATCACCAAATAAGATAAATGCACGAATCGGAGTTAATATGCATACTTGTGAACATGTAGTGTTGTATGTTGTGAATATTTTTCTTAAACCTTAGTTTGTACAATTCATGAAATGTATGGATGAGTATGAATGCTTGTGTGAATGTAGCAATGTACTGTGACCGACTGTGAATATGTTTGGGCTTCTAACTTATTCCTAACAAGCTAACCAATCCAACTTAAATTGGTAATTAAATTGGAATGAGTAGAAGTCCGATATAGTTTCGGCCACGCGTGAGGATGCGGAGTCACGAGAGGTTGGCTCCATTTCCTGACTCTTAAACTGGTCCGTGGCCCAAATCCCTTAAGTGGGTAGCATCCCGGATTGGTGAGTCAAGTAAATCCCGGAGGTGGGACGGCGTAGTCCCCAGGGCCGGAGGTCCCGACGACTTAACTTGAGTATGAGTAAGTAAGTAAGAATGAGTAAGTAAAGTAAATGAAAGTAAGTAAGTGTAAGTAAGAAAAAAGTAAGTAACGAGTAAAAGAGTAAAAGCATTCCGATTAACCCGGATGCATAATTTGGCTAACCTTATGAAGGTAAGTATTGTGAGCATTATTGTATTGTTGCCTTGGAATGAATAATGTATTGTGAACGAATGTATGTTGTATGCAAGCATGTATGTATGAAATAAATGAACAACATGTTTAGTGGACGTCAAATAGTCGGCGTGCCCTAGCTAGCACGCGGTATATGCGGAGTTTATATGCAGCGTTTGCTGAGCCCCTTGGGGCACCATTTTTACTACACGCAGGTACCCGCGAAGGATGAAGACTAGGAGAGTTGAAGTTTAATTTCCTTGTCCTTCTTTTTGGATTGTAAACAATGAATTTATGATTGGTGTACTAAGTAGTACATGGCTGTAGTTTTTGATGAGCCGGTGTACCATGGGGTACACATTTTTGGACATGGATAGAATGGAGCATTGGTATAGATGAGTAGAGGATTAAACTCATTCTTTTGGTAGGCTGGAAACAGGAATGTAATTGAATATACTTTAAATACTCGGTGATCCTAGAATGTAAGAATGTTATTTTGTATTCGGTATGCATTATGTTAGTAGCTCAGTACATTATGTTCATCAGACCGTGACTGTAAGTAAGGCAGGCCTAGCTAGCCGTATGGGCGGTTAGCGGCGTTGTACCACCCGCCGTAGTTAGTAGTAATATTTCCGCTGCGAACTCGTAGGATTAACAGGACAATTAGACGGTAAGCATGGGATTAGCGGTTGGGGTGTTACATTCATAATTACAATCACAGTGGATAATCCTAACACAACAATGGGTGAAAACAATGTCGTTAGCCACCCACGTGACTAACAAGACCTAACTCAAATACAGTAACGGTCTGATGGACCGGAATTCCGAGTACTTACATAAATACAATTCTTATTCATTACTAACTGAGTCACATAATACAATCCTCAACTTGCCGATAACATTTCAGTCTTACAATACAACAATTACAACGTAAATAAATAAAACTACCCATGCAATAGCAGCAACCCCGTCCTACTCTCGAACGTTAATCAGCTCCAATGTACCTGAAAAGTAATAGGTGGCCCCAAAGGGGCTCAGCACCTTTGCTGGTATGGTAGACGTGCAACCCGCTACTACCGGGCTACACTCAACTAATTCTCGTCTTAACATGCAATTGATTTTATTTAAATCAAAACATGAAGTGCAATAAACATACAACATGCTCGCATTCACAAGTATTCAGATAAGGAATACAATCACAAAACTAACACATTACATTCGTTAGTTCACATTATTTTACTCTTTAGGCCTTGAGGGCTTCTACCTCCCTAATGTTTCATTCTCATCATTTAATATCTTATCCATCCTCTTCGGATAACTTCACTTGTTCTCTTAGATTTCATAGACACTACAGGTCTCGATCTTATTTCCTCAATTATTCCTCTCTTGAATAATTCTTAAGTCAACACACGTGACCTCCGGGCAGAGACATTCACAAGTCTCACCACCGGGATTTCGAGTTCTAGTCTTACTTCCCCGGTTTCGACCCTACACTGGGTCTAGCATAGTGGGAAGATTCAATAAGCAACCGGAACTACTATCTTAGTTCCTCTTTCCTTCACATACGTCTGAATCTCTCTCGGACTTCTCACATTCCCAATTACTCCTCTCATTGGAGTCATAACACATTTATGTATATTAGTCTAGAAGCATCACTCTCGATGTCATCTAATAACTTAGGGAATTTTTTTGAATTCTTATATTCTCAGATTTAAGGGTTGCCCCAACATTTCGAATACTTATACGTTCAGGTCGTTTTCTCTTACTAGGTCGGATCCTCATATAGGAGGTCAACTATCAATAAGAGGGAGTTCTATAGTCCCATACATATCTCTCACATTCTAGTGAGTTCATTAGATTGAATTATCGTTGTTCTCGATGAACCATTAAAAGTGAGTTTACTAATCCCGTATCTCTTTCACATTCAAGTGAGTTCATAAGGTTTGATTAACATTGTTCTCCAGTTGAGATTTCTCATGTGTTTTCCACGTTGAGTTATTTCATGGTTTGACTCTTTCTACGAGTCACTAACCAATCGTTAATCATTTACGAGCCGGTCTATAGCACTCAGCTAGACCACGCATTCAATCAAGGATGGTTAGTACACACAACATGCATCAAGATATATATATATATATATATCAAATGCGATAAACGTTTTCGTGCTTTTATCTTATTAGGTCGGCACACATAACAAGAAGCGCACAAGCCGAGCGTAACTCGGCAGGACACAAGTTGCAAGAAAACCATACATTTCACCAAGGAAACTTTCTAGCGTGTCGTCTCACGCTCCTTGGGTAATTCTCGCACCACTGATATCATTTCAAATGTTTCCATTAACATCACAACCATATGGTATGTAAACGACTAATACTCCCGTAGTTAGCCCCTTTGTCCCGTTAATCTTCACTTTACACTTGTGATCTAAAGTTCTCACTTTCACATTCAATCTAGCACTTGTTTATACTTCTAATGGTCTTTACTTATCACCAAACAAGTCCTAAACATCTTCTAAAACCATTACCATTCAATTCTCCATCATTAAGTACCATTAAAACACTTTCATAAGCATTTTGGGGGTGATCCGGGACTTGGTCCGACCCTAAGTCTCGGACCAATACATGGCATAACTCTTGGGGTGTAATTTTACTCTGGTCCGGGACTTTGTACCTAGATTAAGTTCCGGACCAAGCTACTGGTTTACTCTCGGGACTTATTTTAGGGTGGTCCGGGACTTGTTCCTGGTCCTAAGTCCCGGACCATAGCAGTAATCTGTCAAATTTGACAATTTTCAATCTCCATTCTAACACCATTTTTCACCCATTTCTTTTCTAACCTTCCCACATGTTTCCAAACATGTTATAACACCTTAAACATACTTTAAAACTTTCTAAACCATGGGTCAAACTCTTTACTCAATCTTGATCAATTCTACCAATTTACACTCTAATTTTTAGCACTTGCAATTTCAGTTCTAGGTTCTAAAATGCATATTTGCTCACCACATTTCCTTTGACCGTACTAACTCTTCCAAGACAATTGCATCTCCATTACCCAGGTTCACTCAACACTTCAAAGTTCTATACCTTAATTCATCTCTAGCAAGTCCAAAAACTCATACATTATTTTTCTGCTACAGATTTTTGCGACAGATTTTGCTCAACTAAATCAAGTCCTCCAACTATCCTTTTAGGGTGGTTAATCACCAAATAAATCCCTATCCACTCCTAGTTAACCTTAGGTTCTCCAATACTCATGACATCACCTAAACCTCTCAATTTCTACAGAAATTATGTCATAGTTCCTCTACAATCTTAGCATGCCCAAATGCTTCATTTTTCATTTCCTAATCAATTCAACTAACCATATCCATAATGGATTCTACCAGCACACTAAAGTCATTCAAATCTCATCAATTACAATATAATTCAACAATCATAAAGTGCATGGCTCCAAGGCCCTTAAATCAAACACAATTCCTCATTGCACTAACATAATCATAATTCTCTCTTTTAATCACCAAACAAATCTTCAGCAAAATTTTGGCTCATTCATTTAATTTCCCATCCCAAAATTTCAAAGACAATTAGGATAGATAATAGGGTAGATTGTTTACCTTTAATTCTCAAGTTTCTCTTTTCTCTTCTTTTCTCTTCCTCCCTTCCTCTTGCTTGAAAATCGGCCAAGGGCCATGGATTTTCCCAACTCCACATCGATACCCCATGAGGAAATGAGACCAAGTAAAGGCACTTAGAATCATTAACTACTCTAGATTACAAGGGGGTGTTTAAAGCTCAAAATTTAGGGATTTTCCTTTAAACCCTAGAATATGCTTTGGTCATGGATCAAAAGGGAGTTCCAACCACCATTTTGAGGCTTGAACAAATGCTCAAACAAGGAAAGAACAAGACACCATGAGGACCCATTTTTGGTCATACAAGGAATGAAGGAAGAAGGTGAGCTTTTGAATTTTTCTTACCTTAAAACAAAGAGGAGACAATCTAGCTCCAGGAAATGTGATTTCTTCTTCAAATGGAGCTATACCCATGGAGGTGGACTTCACCCTTTGGAGATTTTGAAAGGACCAAGAGATTGCCCTTGATGAGACTAAGAAGAATATGTGTTTATTTTCCCATTTGGAGCCTTGTAGTGGCTTGTACAAGGGAGAGAAGTGGAGAGCTGGAAGAGGGGCTGCAAATTGCCATTGGAGGATGCTTCAGAAATGAGAGGGAGTAGAAAGGGAGGGTGGAGCCGGCTGGGAAGGAAAAAAATGGGAGAGAGAGAGAGAGAGAGAGAGAGAGAGAGCAAAGTGACTTTTGTACTTTTTACTTTATCACTTTATTTCTTTTTTTTTGTTCTTTTAACTAATAAGCTAACTTATTAATTGAGAGAGGAGAGTGCTGGAACACTCATAAGAACCGGCCCCTTATAATATGTCCCGGGAGGACGTTTTCATCTTTTCGCAAGAAACGCTCGTTAAATTCTCGGTTTTGACACTATTCACTAACCAGGCTCGTTTTCTGGAATTTTCTCGTTTTGTGGAATTTTCTCGTTTTGTTAATTTTAATGGATATAGACCATCACTAAGGTTTAATTATAGTTATATGATCAATTATAATTTTGTTTACGAGTCCATTTGACCACTTAAAGTCACATTTTTAGGTTTTCTAAAAAAACGTGCTGTAAGGCTCGTTTGTGTTTTTAACCCACTATATGGATCCATTTTTTTCGGAATTGTTCCCGCACATTCTTATTGTATAATTAAGTCTTAAGAATCCATCTAGGATCCTATTCAAGGTCATATACCTCCTATGGTCGCTTACGCACGTTTTTACGTTTTGTGCTTTTTAAGCGTTTTCTCTTTTCTTTTGGTTTTACTTTCTTCACCAAAATTCTTTAGGCACTATTAGGCCCTTAAATACCATATTAGAACAATTTAATCACCATATTTAAGTTTGGGGTATTTCAGTCTACCCCCCTTAAAGAACTTTGCCCTCAAAGTTGGTGAATCTAATATTGTTAGTCACATAGGCATTCTATGTTAAGGTCATAATCTCTATATAACCTTACAGACTCAACAGGTCTGTCTCGATGTATAACATCCACACAACATGTAATCGCATGCATAGAATCAAAAATACTCTTTTTTTCCTCCTCTTCATGGGGTTAATCCGAAGACAAGAAGGCACAACAGTCCTCTCCCATATCGAGTGATCCCTCAGGTACCGGTCACGTTGAACACTTATGCTTTCTGGTTCACGGCCGTTTCATGACTAATGGGCACTTACTCTCTCTGGCCCACGGTCCCTTTGGTTCTGATCAAAACGTTTGCACATCTAGATATCCTCAGGCACTCCAGGTCATCCAGACATAGGACTTCTCCACGTCCTGCTGCCCTTGGAAAAAACAAAACACACACTACCACCGTCCTACCGGTCAACTTAGGACGGTTGCTCGTCCGGTGCAGTGGTTTCAAAACTAATCCTCACTCCCACCGTTCTTCCGGTCATCAAGACCGAGCCCGCAAGTAAGTGGTAGTGGTTTTGAAACTGGTCCTTATTCTCAAGTTTGAAGGAAAATCCTTTTTGCAAATACCAGTTGGAAATTCTTTTTGAAAACTCAATACAACTCTGAGTCCAGTTTATGCTAACTGCACCTATTCTTAGCGTGATTACTTGTGACCACTTATAG
This sequence comes from Limonium bicolor, assembly GCA_023374045.1. Classification (NCBI taxonomy): domain Eukaryota; kingdom Viridiplantae; phylum Streptophyta; class Magnoliopsida; order Caryophyllales; family Plumbaginaceae; genus Limonium; species Limonium bicolor. Next base: position 280,338,686 of record CM041780.1, read on the forward strand.
GGAGCTTCAAGAATCATCCAACCCTGATGTGATCAGCATCAGTGTTGAACTATCCTTCCACCCCAATTTGCATTCATGTCCCTTGATCGCTAGCAAATCAAGTTCGACTTTCCACGTCAATTTCACACAATCATATAATTCAACCATTTTTCAGTTTTCTATCTTTTACATCTTTCTAGTCATAATCATAGAGCAATACATTTTCAATTTAGGGAATCCAATTCATTAATCATTCTCAATTTTATCTCCAAGTAATTTACCTAAGGAATTTAATACTTGTGGAACTCAGTACACCAATCATTCTCAATTCGTCTCAAATCAAATCACCTAGGGAATTCAATTCCCTCCAGGTTCTACATCGGTTCCATACCGACTCATATCTCATACACATCGGTTTCATACCGACTCATACATCATAATACAATGTCTAATCTCAAATAGACATATATCATAGGGATTCTCATTCCCCTAGGAGTTTCTCTACTCCTTTCCCCTTGTATTCTCACACCGGAGTTACAGGATATTCAAGTTATATCAATGGTATTCGCATCTTCTGTGTGCAATTACCATAATTACACTATGAATGAATACATATGTTTATGTAACATAAGTACCAATCATCAAAACAAATTCTTCTATGCTATGCACACCGTAGTTTACGCACTTAATGCGTAAAACATAAGCTAAGCGGCTTTTAGCTCTACCCCCCTTAAAAGGGATTACACCCATGTAATCTACCATATGTCATCGTTGAACATTGGTCTAAGGCATTCAGCCGTCATGGAGTTTTTAGCTTCTATGCGGTCTATTATACAATGTTCTTTGGTCAAAGGGTCTTAACCATATCGACGGTTTAGTCCCTGCACCAAGAATTTTCATTGGACTTTATCTAACTCATAACCGGATTCAGTTCTAGCCTTTGAGGCTTCAAGGCATTGATAATTAGCCATTCGCTCATATTCACTAGGTATGGTAAACCTTAAAATTATGGGCGCACTAGCTTCTACTGCGCGACCCTGATAACTTAGATCTTGGTTCGACCTTTTTGTTATTCTCAATGTATTATACATCTCCTTCTTATCCCTTTTTATCTTGGGAATTAAGGTTTCTCAATCGACGCGTGTATTTCTTACCGTATGTGAACTCGATGAGTTATAGGTTTTCTGTCCAGTTCTCTAGAATTCTATTGTAGATACTACTGTGTACCTCCGTGATTATTCACTTGGTTCTTCTGACTTACTATCGGTTGAGGTCGAGCTACTACCTAATGTGTAGTGCTTCCTCTGTTGTTAGTGGCTTCTGAATTGCGCTCACTTATCCGGTTATGTATAATGGTTCTTTTACATGTACGACCTTACATTTTCTATGCATCGGTCCTCTTAACTTTCATAAGTTTTCTTCTGCTTTTATTCCGGTGGAATTCATTTCTTGTGATTGTTGGTGTGTCCAACATTCTTCGTGCTTCTTTGGCCCAAGGCCACACGGTTTGTTTCTTGGTTTTCACTTAACTAGCTTGCGCCATGTTTGTTGGTGTGTTTGCTAGTCTTCCATATCTATCACGGTTGATTATTTAGCAATTGGGTACTCTTGTCCCAAAGTTTATTTCTTTAGTTATCAATTTGATCCTCTAGGTATACGCTTTCAGTTTCCTATGCAATTGCTATAGAAGTGAATAATGTGTTCCCTGTGAGATCCTTTATCACATGGTATAGACTACAGGCTTTACTGCCCAGTCAATCTACCATCTTTTGTTTTTCACCTCCACTGAGTCTAACTCTCATTTCCACTTGTTCTCCATGTCATTGTTTGATAGTACTCATACAATGGTCGCCTGCTGTGCACCATGTTCTCACTCATTATACAGTATTGATTGCATGGCATCCGCTATTATGTCAGCTTCCGCTCATGTACTTCCACCATTCATACTATGGTTCGCCATTTACTTGGCTGATTAAAGGATACACTATCCTTAAGTCTCCATGCTCCTTGAGTGTCATCACTCTACAGTTCGCATCGTACACTGTAACACCCCGTCCTAATCCAATCGTGGTTATCGCAACTTAACAAATAATACCTAAATGTCGCAGCGGAAATGAACTATCACCAGGACCTTGCCACGGTCTAATCAACAAGAAATACCGTTACTTAAATATTTACAACCGTACATCCAAAATACATACACCATCCGAGTTTTAAGTATCTTCAAAAAACACATAATATATCTCAGATTCAACTATCAACAGATGGGTGCACAGGTGCTTCGCCTGCTCCCTCGCAGCCTCCCCGTACTCATGCACCGCTCTCCTACTCTCGTGGTGTGACTTCATCGGCCGTTTACCTGCAAGTGTAAAAACAGCCCCAAAGGGGGTCAGCACGAATGCTGGTACGACCCTCTCGTGGCCCCCAAGCTAACGGGGCTACGACGACTAATTGTCGATAGCATGGAAGTTGATTAGCATCACAATCATAATATGAAATGCAATAAAGCAACAAACCACAATGAACATGAATAGCTCAAATGCAAATGAACGACTCAGGCGTTCCCTTAGTAAGTGAGTTAGATCTTAACTCCTTAAATCCACAATCTCCTTAACCTTATAATTGCCAACCGTTCTTCTATTAGATTGGTTAGCCCTTAATTGGTTGCTTATTTTCGTAGGGCTTGGTTAACCCTAGCCGGTAGCAGTTCACTATCCGGCAATAAGCTACCTTTCTTAATTTGTTGGGGATGTAGGCTTGATCCCCCCACGCCATCCTTAATGTGCCTCCCACCTCAAACAGTAGTCCGGGTGGTCGGGTCGGTTTGTTGACCCTAGGCGACGAGTCTAATGACAAGTCTTATTTGGAAGCCGGATCTGATTCAGATACCGACCTCCCCCAATACACATGTGTCGGTACCATTCCGGATTCCTCACTCCCACCCCAAGTTATAGTTAGTGAAAGTCTTAAATATCATGTGTTAGTTAAACCTTGACGGGTATTAACCAATAATCACTAATGTACAACTGCTCTTCTTAATTCAATAATTATCAAGCTTAGTTAGTAGCTATCCTTAAGCCTCGTGGGTTAGTGTAAATAAATCACATACACAACGAGAACATTAATATCCAGTTGCATGCACAGATAGGTAGCACACAAGCCGAGGGACACCTCGTTAGCAAGCAGGTCACAAGAAAGACTGTACCGTTCACCGTCGACGATCGTTTGGTTTATCTCCTTCCAAGTCCCAATTCACAAGTCCTATAACATCCATTCAGTTTTAGGTTATTATTCAATTCAACTTAATACAATACTTAACCTCCCTAAACATCAACTTTTACCCTTTGTTTTTCACTAAGCCTTATGGTTTTTAACTTAACTTCCATGTGCATCACTCCCTCATTATCTATTATACTTGTTCTCCCACTTAATAACCATTACACCCACCAAACATGCCCTTAATAACCTTGTAACATCAATACAAAATCATTCCCACCATTTCCTAACACTTCCCAAGCTTAAACGTGATTTTTAGTGTGGTCCGGGACCTTGTCCTCAACCTAAGTCCCGGACCTATACTTAGTTCAAACTCTCGGCTATTTTAATGTGGTGGTCCGGGACGTCGTATGGGACTTAAGTCCCGGACCAATGCAAGCTAAAATCCTCGGGGGTAAATTAGGGGGTGGTCCGGGGCTTCTTACAAAACTTAAGTCCCGGACCCTATGGTTGAAACAACTCTCGGCATGAATTTTTGGTTGGTCCGGGACTTCACCCTGGACTTAAGTCCCGGACCACAAATTTCTTTCTTTTGCATTGTTCTGAGTGTTGTTACACTTGTTCTCTTCATCCATAAATCACCCAAACTTCACACATGATCTTAGGCATATTCTAATACTAAAATAACATCCTAAACTTGCCCATCTCCATCTCTAGCCTTATAACCCAATTCCTTACACAATCTCTCAACACTTGTAATATTTTCCTTAGGTGTTCTATGTGGTGTTTCGTTACTATCATAACCACTATGCCAAAATGTATCCTCACCACCATAACATCATCTCCCAAGCATCTTTCCCCATCTAAGTTCCTTTATATAAGTACATGAAGTCTCTTCACACAAGTTTGTTCCTTCTCCTCTAACACATCATTTCCTCTTCTCCTAACAAGATTGCATACTTCCTAGACACATTCTCAAATTGCCTTTGGTGTATACCAAAACATTCTTTTGATTCCTAGATCCTCCATGATGATGCCTAAGTCATTCTAACTCACAAGAACACCTTAAACTCACTTTTTTTCTTCGAGACAACCTCTAAAACTTCCTAGTACTATCCTAGTCATGAAATTTTCTTAGAACATCTAAAACACTAAGTTCCTTCATCAAATTTTGACATGGGTTCTCTAGTATATTGTTACACCTAAACACTTGGTTTTTCACCATCAAACAACCAAGATCACTCAAATTCTCATTACAACATCTTAACACACAATTTACACCAAAACTACACCACATCATCATATAGTGTATAAACTGAAAATGCTTGGCACTTAGGCCCTTAAATGGCAATAATCTTAACCACTGAATTTCCACATATATTTGCCTTTAACCTGCGAATACACACAACAAGGCTCCCATTGAAATAAAATGCTTCTTGTAATTCATCTCAACATTGTTTAACTGTCTCTTTTTCTCATTTGCTCCTTAGTCACAAGTTCACAAGTATAGTCATTGTTTCTCCTAGGTTTTTATAGTTCTTTTCCAATGTAAACTCTACACTAAACTCATCACCTATCTAAATCCCATCCCCTTAAACAATAAAACATCTTAAGGTAAGTAATTTACCTTGTTCTTTTACAAGCTCACAAACTTTCTTCCTTAGACTTTTTCCTTGAACAATCTCGGTCACCAACCAAGTTCTCCTTGCCAATGTTCTAACCAATATTCAATGACTCCAATGAGTACTAAACAACACACTAACCTTAGGGAATAAAAACCTAGGTTAAAATGTGTTTTAAGGCATTAAATTGATTGTTTTACCTTGGTTTCTCAAGACAAGCTTGGATATGAAGCAAGAAGGACCTCCTTTATCCTTTGGAGAGTAGAAAACAAGCTAGAACAAGGCATAAAATGGAACCCCATGAGTGATAATTTTCGGACATGGAGAGAAAATGATGGAAACCTAGATTTTCTTACATATTCTTTACCTTAAGAGAATGGAGAAGCTAATGGAGTCTCCAAGCTTGAGTTTCCTCCTCTAATGGCGGTTTGACTTGGCACCAAAATGAGGCTCTTGAAGTTTTGAAAAGATAGAAAGGAAGAGCTTGAGCTAACTAAGAGATATATGTACTTGGTTTTGATTTTGGAGCTTAAATGAGCAAGATGTGGGCAAAAGAAGATGGAGCTAGCATGGAGTTGTCTTCTTACGTGAAAGAGAGGAAAGTGAGCAAGAGAAACCGATGGAGAAGATGAAGAATGAAGAAAGGAGGAGAGAGGACTACTAAAGGTAAGATATTATGTTAAAAGGTGAATAGTGAACTTACTTACTTTTGCTTTTCTTCTTTACTTAGCTAGATAAGTGGTGAGTCACACTTAAGAAACCGGCCCCCTTGGTCAAATAATGTATATTTTGGTCTTTGTTGACCATTTAATTGACTTACTTTGACTAATGTCTTAAACTAGCATTATTTGGTTACTATTCACTAAACAAGGCACATAATTGTGAAATTTTTTATTTCCCATTGATTTAGACTTCCAAATGTTATACTAATTAGTACACATGTTATTTAAAGAGTAATGATGGACATTTAGTCACTCAAAACCCATTTACAAGACAATTTTTCAAAAATGTGCTTTAAGACTCCTTAAAGCACATTTTGTGTTTTAACTTGTTTTCAAGCTTGGTTTTCTTTGGTAATTGGTTTAAAATGACCATTAGGATATTACTAAGGTCTAAGAATGATATTTGGGTGCTCACCCAAGTATCTCCAAGCTTAGCGCACGTTTTTGCTTAAACTGCTCTTTTGGTGTTTCCTTATGTTTTCTTTGATTAAAATGGTTTCTTAATGTTTCTAAGGCATTATTTAGCCTTCTTATATCTTAGTTTATCACTTAAACACCATATCTAAGTTTGGGGTATTTCAATATACCCCCCTTAAAAGAACTTTGTCCCCAAAATTCACACGTGTACTAATCCATTCACGGTACTCAATATCTTAATCTTAATACCATATATTACATTCTCATTCACACCTCTCAAGACTCAAAGGTCAATCACAAATACAATACATAAGTATTATACATATCTCAAACTTATCACCAAAGTGTAGCAACTTACACAAAATCACATCTTACACAGCCAAACAAACGACAAACATGTTTGTTTCCCAACTCAAAAGCGAGGAAGCTCTACCCCCCTTAAACAGGGGTACGCCCCGTACCCTATACAGACGAGCTAGTCAGTAAACAAAGAAGGGTACTTCGCCCTCATCTTATCCTCTAACTCCCACATGACCTCTTCGACATCCTGGTTAGACCAGAGAACCTTCACCAATCGCACTGACTTATGGCGAGTGTCCCTAGTCTTACTATCCAAGATTCTCTAAGGAAGCTCCACTGATCTCATATTCGGTTCTAATGTCAACCTCTCAGGTTCTAACACATGGGAGGGGTGGTGCATGTATTTCTTTAGCTGTGAAACATGAAAAACATCATGCACTTTACCCAGTTCAGCAGGTAAATTCAACCTGTAAGCAACCGAGCCCACCCGCTCCGTAATCTCATAAGGACCAACAAACTTCGGGCTTAATTTGCCCTTCTGCCCAAATTTGAATACACCCTTCATCGGTGAAACTCGCAGAAATACCCGATCGCCCACTGCGAACTCCAGGTCTCGTCGTCGAACATCAGCATACGACTTCTGCCTATCTTGAGCAGCTTTCATGTTCTCCCTTATTTGCTAAACTTCAGCCTTAACTTTCTCTAAGTACTCTGGTCCTATAATGACCGTCTCACTCGACTCATCCCAGCAGAGCGGTGTACGACATGGTCTACCATACAACGCTTGAAAAGGTGCCATCTTGATCAAAGTGTGATAGCTGTTGTTGTATGAAAACTCGATCAGATGCAATTTGTCAATCCAACTGCCCTAGAAGTCTAAGGCACATGCCCTCAGCATGTCCTCGAGTGTCTGAATCGTACGCTCAGTCTGACCATCTGTCTGAGGATGGAATACGGTACTCAGCTTCAGTTCTGTACCCAACGCTTCTCTGGTAGCTCTCCAGTACCTCGAAAGGAATCTGGTATCTCTATCTGACACTATGGTCTTCGGTATCCCGTGATGCCTCATAATTTCCTTTTCAAACAACTCAGCCAATTTGGTCACCTTCCAAGTATCCTTCATCGGTATGAATCGGGCTACTTTGGTAAGGCGATCCACCACCACCCATATCATGTTGAGACCTCCCCTAGCAGGTGGAAGCCCAACTACAAAGTCCATGGAGATATCATGGAACTTCCACCCCGGAACTGGCATCGATTGTACCATTCCGCCCGGTCGTCGGTGCTCGAATTTCACCTTCTGGCATGTGAGACACCTCAAGACGAACTCGGTAACATCTGTCTTCATCCCCGACCACCAGAAGTATCTCTTCATGTCTTTATACATCTTAGAGGCTCCCGGATGGATGGAAATTGAAGAACAGTGTGATTCCCTAAGTATACGGTCTTTCAGATCCGTGTTGCCCCGTGGTATGCATAACCGGCCCTTAAGTCTGATCAGATCATCGTCGTGAAGTCTGAAGTCATATTTTTGACTCTCAAAGGTACCATCTGTCAGCTTCTGTCTGACCTCTCTCATATACTCATCTGTCCTCTGAGCCTCTCGCACCTCATCAACCAAGCTGGAGAAAGAGACTAGCGAATGGAGTGAGTGTGCTCGACGGCTCAGGGCGTCTGCTACAACATTGGCCTTCCCTTCTTTGTATTGGAGGTCAATATCATAGTCTTTCAGAAACTCCAACCATCTCCTTTGTCTGAGATTCAACTCCTTCTGAGTGAATATGTATTTCAAGCTCTTGTGATCGGTGTAGATCGTCACACTAACCCCGTATAAGTAATGGCGCCATATCATCAAAGCGAAGACTACAACTCCCAATTCTAAATCATGCGTGGGGTAGTTCTCCTCATGTTTCTTCAACTGGCGTGAGACATATGCCACTACCTTGCCATGTTGCATGAGCACGCAACCCAGCCCTCTGTCGGATGCATCACAGTAGACCTCAAAGCCCTCCGTACCATCTGGAATGGTCAGAACCGGCGCGGTGGTCAGTGAGTCTTTCAAACTCTAAAATGATCTCTCACAGTCAGCCGTCCATAAGAACGGTGCATCTTTCTTCATCAGACTGGTCATCAATTTCGCGACCTTGCTGAAGTCCTTAACAAACCTCCTGTAGTAACCTGTCAGACCGAGAAAGCTCCGGATGTCGGTAACAGTCTTCGGCCTTGGCCAAGTGCGTACGGCTTCAATCTTTGCTGGATCCACTGAGATCCCAGCATCTGAGATGACATGACCCAGGAATGAAACCTGGTCAAGCCAAAACTCACACTTGCAGAACTTAGCATATAGCTGGTTCTCCCTCAGTATCTCTAATACCCTCCTCAGATGTTCCTCATGTTCAACCTTCGATCTCGAATATATCAATATGTCGTCGATGAATACCACAACCGACTTGTCCAGCTGCTCCCGGAACAAGCGGTTCATCAGATCCATAAATTTCGCTGGTGCGTTCGACAAACCGAACGACATCACTGTAAACTCATAGTGGCCGTATCGTGTCCGGAATGCCGTCTTCTCAATGTCTCCCTCCTTAATGGCTATCTGATGATACCCCGATCTGAGATCAATCTTGGAAAACACAGATGCTCCCTTCAACTGATCGAACAGATCGTCAATGCGGGGTAGTGGATACTTATTCTTCACTGTCACTGCATTCAACTCTCTGTAGTCGATGCAAAGGCGGAGACTACCATCCTTCTTCTTCACGAAGAGAACTGGCGCTCCCCATGGTGATACACTTGGTCTGATGAATCCCTTGTCTAACAAATCTTTTAACTGTTCTTTTAACTCATTCATCTCTGCTGGAGCCATGCGGTATGGTGCCTTGGCTATCGGTCCGATACCAGGTAGCAGCTCAATGGTGAACTCTACCTCCCGAGTGGGTGGCATGCCGGGCAGTTCCCGTGGAAAGAGATCGGGGAACTCCGACACTACCGGTAAGTCAAGGTCGAACTCGGGGTCTCTCTCTATGTCTTGTACAAAGCCGAGGTACACTTCTTTCTTTCTCCTCAACTCCTTATACATTGCCATGACGGTGATGATCTTAGTCGAAGGCTCTCTGGGCCTCTGGCGATACGATATGGTTACCCCAGACGGGCTCCTGAGCAGCAATCTATGCTCGGCGCAGAGGATACGACCCTTGTGCCGCTCCAACCAGTTCATCCCGAAGATAACATCAAATCCCAACTCCCTGAACTCAATAAAACTGACTGGAAAGTCTTCCCCCTTAATACTGACAATGGCTCCTCGGTAGTAGCGAGTGCAACGAACCTTCTCCTTAGACGGGAGCGCAACCGTGAAGTCGGGTAGCTCATCGGCGTCTAGCCCCATCCTTCTCGCAAAAGATGCCGAGACAAAGGTATGCGAGGCCCCTGAGTCGAAGAGAACTGATGCCTAATCCCATTAATCGGAAAGGTGCCGGTGAGGATAGTACCGCTGGCGTCGGCCTGTGCCTCTGTAAGTATGCTTAGCGCACCTTCCGTACCGAGTCCATGACCTAATTGTATTCATAAGCTTCATGAGTATTGATGGTATAACAAGAGTCGTAACAATTTATATGAACAACACTGTTATTTTATTCATAACCATCCTGTTTACAACATGTGCTTCAATCTTACATCTCATTCCTTGTCCCATACTAAAGCATTACATGACTAATATTGTCTAAAGGTTAGGTTTAACCGTCCTGGTTTCATATGCGTCGCATTAATCACTGCTGACGGTGCTGTATTCAGCTTGATTCTCTTAATCCCATGGTATAACATCCTCGACTCTCCTCCCATAACTAATACATCCCCTGACTTAAGTATTAACTTATTAGCACGGTCCGCACGCTTCTGCTCGCCGTACAAAAATTCAGCGTCATCTCCTATGGACCAAGACACTACGGGTATCCCTCGTACGAGAGACTCCGCTGTCTCGTCTTTATCCTGATGTAGTCCAAGTCGCCCATCTTTCTCGTAGAAGTTCACAATGCAAATGTCTTCTTGTATGTCTGGAATCGTTCAGCTTCCAACTGCTGAGCGATCTCCACGACTTGTGTAATTACCGGATGGAACTCTTCGGGTATTCCTAGTGGTGAGACTCCATCATTCATCCTCGTGGTTTGGTAGGTCTTGGCATACGGATTCCAATCCTTGCCTAAGCTCATCATTTTTAATTTCATTCTTGATCCCCCTGGGTACTCCGGTGTATAAAAACCTCCCGGTCCCATTGCTAGTTGATTGCATTTCCTGATGATGGCTATTTGCACTTCGGGTGTCAGATATCCCCTTAATATAATCATACCTGGGCGGATAACCTGACATTGTTCTGTTGGAAAGTCTATGGTTTCGATGTCGGTGTACTCCGGGTTAGGTGTAGAAGGCATTGGATAGCAGATGTTGAAGCTTCCTAAAGTGGTAGTAGGTTATATCTTACTTAAGTTCTAATCTTATCTCATTCTCACTTAACTCAATTATTCACCAAACATGCATGTAATGCGGTAAGCAGGCAATTTTATTACTAAATGGTTATAGCGGTACCTGGCCTCGATGAGGGTTCAGGCTCATCGTCCCGGTCCACCAAGTGTAGTGTGGGTCCCGATTTCTGGGCTACCCGTGGGTTCTTGCTCGCTGATTGTTACACCCCCTTCTGACCATCAGAACCAGCTCCCTGATCGGTCTTAGTCTTAATCTTAAAACTGGGTCTGTAATTCTTACTCTCCGGGTTCACGTAACACTCATATGCTCGGTGCCCGAGTACACCGCAAAAATTACACTCCACCTTATTCCCCCTGCAGTCAACTCCGGGGTGGTCCCCCTTGCACCTCTGGCAATAGTAGTGTCGTTGGTAGCCACCTCCGGTTTCCTTTCCAGTCTCAGTACCCTTTGGCGCCCTGGAGCACAGGGGCTTAGCAGCATAAGCATAAGTCAGTTTCAGTGGCTCATCAGTAGCCTTCTCCTTTTCCTCCTTTCCTTTTTGGTTCTAGTTCTTTTGGGCTTGAGGCTAGTACTTCTGTTTCTTGTACCCACCTTGCCCTTGGTGTTCTGTACTCTTCCCAGCATTCTTTCTCTTGGCATTGTCCTCGTCCCTCAGCTGGACGGTTATCTCAACCTTTGCAGCGGCATGATAGCACTCCTGCTTCCCAAGGTGTTAGTTCCTCTTAATTCTCACAAACTAAATCTTATTCACTTAATTATATCTTACTCATTCTTATTACCTGCAAGGTAGTATAACTCGTCGGCCCCATGCCGTAGCGGAGTCGGTGGCTAAGCCCGCCATAGAAGCGGTCCACCAGTATCTGGTCTGAATACCTAAGACCTGGCAGAAGACGAGCAAGGCGGTGAACTCTGTGTAATACTCATCCACTATCATCTTGTCGGTCTGCTTGAGCGCATCCAACTGTTGGCGCTTCTTCGTCTGGACATGGGCGGGGTAGTACTTTGCTCGTAGCAATGCGGTGTACTGCTCCCAACCAAACTCTGGATTGGCCACATGCTCGGCCCTCACAAGCTTCCACCAATCGCCTGCTGCCCCCTTCAGGTAGAACGCAGCTAGACGCACCTTGATCCCAGCAGGGACGTCAAGGGTCTCAAAGGCGGTCTCCAGCTCGGAGATGTACGCCTCGAGCTTGGCGGGATCGGTCTCCCCCTTAAAATATGCGGGTCGAAGGTCTGCAAGGCTCTTCACCCAATTCGGTTCCCGGGGTTGTGGCGGTGGAGGTGGTGCACCCACACCGGGCTGATAGCCCATGTGCCCTAATGCGGCAGCTACGATCTCTGCGATCGTCTGCCCTTCCGGTATCTCTGAAGCATCGTCGCCCCTACCACGGCCTCGGCCTCTCCTTCCTAACATCTGAACAATCACAACTCACATTAGATTCGTACCCACCTCTGTTTCGGTTAACAAATTTATAACGTCCGTAGACGGTAAAGACGATCCACACTTATTAGTGGTCATCTGACTCTACTCACACTAACATCTCACACCCATAACCCGTCACTTATTTCTTAACTTATATCCTAACTCAGTGGTTTCTTATGTCCGGTATTTCTTGATCAGAGCGTAACTACGCTCTGATATCACTTTTTGTAACACCCCGTCCTAAGCCAATCGTGGTTATCGCAACTTAACAAATAATACCTAAACGTTGCAGCGGAAATAAACTATCACCAGGACCTTGCCACGGTCTAATCAATAAGAAATACCGTTACTTAAATATTTACAACCGTACATCCAAAATACATACACCATCCGAGTTTTAAGTATCTTCAAAAACCACATAATATATCTCATATTCAACTATCAACAGACGGGTGCACAGGCGCTACCCGTACTCAAAATAAAGTCCCACCTAGGGCTACCCGCTCCTACTCTCGTGGTGTGACTTCATCGGCCGCTTACCTGCTAGTGTAAAAACAGCCCCCAAAGGGGGTCAGCACGAATGCTGGTACGACCCTCTCGTGGCCCCCAAGCTAACGGGGCTACGACGACTAATTGTCGATAGCATGGAAGTTGATTAGCATCACAATCATAATATGAAATGCAATAAAGCAACAAACCACAATGAACATGAATAGCTCAAATGCAAATGAACGACTCAAGCGTTCCCTTAGTAAGTGAGTTAGATCTTAACTCCTTAAATCCACAATCTCCTTAACCTTATAATTGCCAACCGTTCTTCTATTAGATTGGTTAGCCCTTAATTGGTTGCGTATTTTCGTAGGGCTTGGTTAACCCTAGCCGGTAGCAGTGCACTATCCGGCAATAAGCTACCTTTCTTAATTTGTTGGGGATGTAGGCTTGATCCCCCCACGCCATCCTTAATGTGCCTCCCACCTCAAACAGTAGTTTGGGTGGTCGGGTCGGTTTGTTGACCCTAGGCGACGAGTCTAATGACAAGTCTTATTTGGAAGCCGGATCTGATTCAGATACCGACCTCCCCCAATACACATGTGCCGGTACCATTCCGGATTCCTCACTCCCACCCCAAGTTATGGTTAGTGAAAGTCTTAAATATCATGTGTTAGTTAAACCTTGACGGGTATTAACCAACAATCACTAATGTACAACTACTCTTCTTAATTCAATAATTATCAAGCTTAGTTAGTAGCTATCCTTAAGCCTCATGGGTTAGTGTAAAGAAATCACATACACAACGAGAACATTAATATCCAGTTGCATGCTTTATCTTGTCTTAGTCATAACAAACAGACAGGTAGCACACAAGCCGAGGGACACCTCGTTAGCAAGCAGATCACAAGAAAGACTGTACCGTTCACCGTCAATGATCGTTTGGTTTATCTCCTTCCAAGTCCCAATTCACAAGTCCTATAACATCCATTCAGTTTTAGGTTATTATTCAATTCAACTTATTACAATACTTAACCTCCCTAAACATCAACTTTTACCCTTTGTTTTTCACTAAGCCTTATGGTTTTTAACTTAACTTCCATGTGCATCACTCCCTCATTATCTATTATACTTGTTCTCCCACTTAATAACCATTACACCCACCAAACATGCCCTTAATAACCTTGTAACATCAATACAAAATCATTCCCACCATTTCCTAACACTTCCCAAGCTTAAACGTGATTTTTAGTGTGGTCCGGGACCTTGTCCTCAACCTAAGTCCCGGACCTATACTTAGTTCAAACTCTCGGCTATTTTAATGTGGTGGTCCCGGACGTCGTATGGGACTTAAGTCCCGGACCAATGCAAGCTAAAATCCTCGGGGGTAAATTAGGGGGTGGTCCGGGGCTTCTTACAAAACTTAAGTCCCGGACCCTATGGTTGAAACAACTCTCGGCATGAATTTTTGGTTGGTCCGGGACTTCACCCTGGACTTAAGTCCCGGACCAGCTACAAATTTCTTTCTTTTGCATTGTTCTAAGTGTTGTTACACTTGTTCTCTTCATCCATAAATCACCCAAACTTCACACATGATCTTAGGCATATTCTAATACTAAAATAACATCCTAAACTTGCCATCTCCATCTCTAGCCTTATAAACCCAATTCCTTACACAATCTCTCAACACTTGTAATATTTTCCTTAGGTGTTCTATGTGGTGTTTCATTCCTATCATAACCACTATGCCAAAATGTATCCTCACCACCATAACATCATCTCCCAAGCATCTTTCCCCATCTAAGTTCCTTTATATAAGTACATGAAGTCTCTTCACACAAGTTTGTTCCTTCTCCTCTAACACATCATTTCCTCTTCTCCTAACAAGATTGCATACTTCCTAGACACATTCTCAAATTGCCTTTGGTGTATACCAAAACATTCTTTTGATTCCTAGATCCTCCATGATGATGCCTAAGTCATTCTAACTCACAAGAACACCTTAAACTCACTCTTTTTCGTTCGAGACAACCTCTAAAACTTCCTAGTACTATCCTAGTCATGAAATTTTCTTAGAACATCTAAAACACTAAGTTCCTTCATTAAATTTTGACATGGGTTCTCTAGTATATTGTTACACCTAAACACTTGGTTTTTCACCATCAAACAACCAAGATCACTCAAATTCTCATTACAACATCTTAACACACAATTTACACCAAAACTACACCACATCATCATATAGTGTATAAACTTAAAATGCTTAGCACTTAGGCCCTTAAATTACAATAATCTTAACCACTGAATTTCCACATATATTTGCCTTTAACCTGCGAATACACACAACAAGGCTCCCATTGAAATAAAATGCTTCTTGTAATTCATCTCAACATTGTTTAACTGTCTCTTTTTCTCATTTGCTCCTTAGTCACAAGTTCACAAGTATAGTCATTGTTTCTCCTAGGTTTTTATAGTTCTTTTCCAATGTAAACTCTACACTAAACTCATCACCTATCTAAATCCCATCCCCTTAAACAATAAAACATCTTAAGGTAAGTAATTTACCTTGTTCTTTTACAAGCTCACAAACTTTCTTCCTTAGTCTTTTTCCTTGAACAATCTCGGTCACCAACCAAGTTCTCCTTGCCAATGTTCTAACCAATATTCAATGACTCCAATGAGTACTAAACAACACACTAACCTTAGGGAATAAAAACCTAGGTTAAAATGTGTTTTAAGGCATTAAATTGATTGTTTTACCTTGGTTTCTCAAGACAAGCTTGGATATGAAGCAAGAAGGACCTCCTTTATCCTTTGGAGAGTAGAAAACAAGCTAGAACAAGGCATAAAATGGAACCCCATGAGTGATAATTTTCGGACATGGAGAGAAAATGATGGAAACCTAGATTTTCTTACATATTCTTTACCTTAAGAGAATGGAGAAGCTAATGGAGTCTCCAAGCTTGAGTTTCCTCCTCTAATGGCGGTTTGACTTGGCACCAAAATGAGGCTCTTGAAGTTTTGAAAAGATAGAAAGGAAGAGCTTGAGCTAACTAAGAGATATATGTACTTGGTTTTGATTTTGGAGCTTAAATGAGCAAGATGTGGGCAAAAGAAGATGGAGCTAGCATGGAGTTGTCTTCTTACGTGAAAGAGAGGAAAGAGAGCAAGAGAAACCGATGGAGAAGATGAAGAATGAAGAAAGGAGGAGAGAGGACTACTAAAGGTAAGATATTATGTTAAAAGGTGAATAGTGAACTTACTTACTTTTGCTTTTCTTCTTTACTTAGTTAGATAAGTGTGGTGAGTCACACTTAAGAAACCGGCCCCCTTGGTCAAATAATGTATATTGTGGTCTTTGTTGACCATTTAATTGACTTACTTTGACTAATGTCTTAAACTAGCATTATTTGGTTACTATTCACTAAACAAGGCACATAATTGTGAAATTTTTTATTTCCCATTGATTTAGACTTCCTAATGTGATACTAATTAGTACACATGTTAATTAAAGAGTAATGATGGACATTTAGCCACTCAAAACCCATTTACAAGACAATTTTTCAAAAATGTGCTTTAAGACTCCTTAAAGCACATTTTGTGTTTTAAGTTGTTTTCAAGCTTGTTTTTCTTTGGTAATTGGTTTAAAATGACCATTAGGATATTACTAAGGTCTAATAATGATATTTGGGTGCTCACCCAAGTCTCTCTAAGCTTAGAGCACGTTTTTGCTTAAACTGCTCTTTTGGTGTTTCCTTATGTTTTCTTTGATTAAAATGGTTTCTTAATGTTTCTAAGGCATTATTTAGCCTTCTTATATCTTATTTTATCACTTAAACACCATATCTAAGTTTGGGGTATTTCATACACCTACTATGTTTGCTTCTAAACCGATTACTTTTTTCGGTTTTCCATAATTGCTATAAAAGCTTCTTCCCTCATACTAGACTTCAAAATCTCTCCTTCATGTTCAAATTATTCCCTGGAGATAGTCACATGCTCAAGCTTTAATATATTAATAGGTGGGTGCCCTTTTTCTGAAGGGTCCACATAATCACTACTCCAGCGGTTTCACAATAATGAGAGGTATCCCCACTCCTATAATGAGTGGTTCGTTCTCCGCTCTATTCATTTGTATAAAATACTCTCTCTACTTTTACTGGTGCCATTCCCGGTAATTCTTCTCATGACTCTATATAGGATTTGCAACTGTTGACTCTACATAATGTAGTTGGTTCACAACTTATAAGCCACGTTGCCTCGAGTTGTGCTCATTGTAGGCTGTTCACACAAGTTATTGCTTCTCCGCATACCCTCAGGTGGATTGGAGGTAGTACTGGGCTCCATGACAAGGTCGTTACATCACGCTTCCGTTCATGGGAGATCCCTTAGGTATCTGATATTAATTAGTGCCTTTTGGAAATTTTGGGTACCTTCCGTTAAGTGGATTCCCTTCGGTGTTCTAACCGAGTGTTCGTTTTAGCTCTTATGTTTACTCCACAATATCTTGTTCAACTTTTGTTGACTCTGACACCTTCCAAGGATTATTCCAGGTGTTATGAGTTACGTCATTTCATCTGGCTAATATTCATGGGTATGTTGTGTCAACTACACCGCCTCGCGGTACCATATTCTAAGCTTTCATGTTTAGACTTGTAATGTCTCCCATCTCGGGTAGACCATTGACGCTTCCTTCTTTGCGTTCTTGGTTGGGTTTAATATCCTCTTCAGTGAGGGATAATATTTTCCAGGTAGCCCTGGTGATTGTTCTAGGAATTCCATCCCGTCTGTTGAACATTGACGTGTCTACGCTAGGCATTGCCTTACTGTTTTCTGGTGGGTATTCATTCCAGCTATTGTGTGTTTCCATCGAGATTCTTCAGACATATCCAATGTCGGTACTTAATAATCAGTGCTTGTCGCACTACCTCACTCTTATTCATTTTCCTTTGGATGAATTCTCTGATTCCTTGAGACTTGTTAGCTCACCCGAGTTCTTACTTTTCAATGGTTCGAGGTAAGCAGTTGTTCTGGTTTGAACTTGCTTCGCTGACCGTAGTACGAAGTTGACTACTTCCCGTGTTCCATACACTACTTGTATACATATGTGGGGTACCTTACTGATACATTACTACTTACCTGACTAACTCATAAATAGGTCTGTTAGGCCCGCAAGCTCCTTCGGAGTGCGGTCGTCCCACATCTCGTTTTGTACACTCGTAGTGCTCATCACACGCCTAGGTGAAGTATTCTATTGCCACTCCTCTCGTATCATCCTATGATAACTTACTGTGATTCTCCTGGTTTTGGTTTTTAAAAAATCCGAGGTTGAAAAGAAATATTTGAGTTGAAAGAAAAGTTTTGAGTTTGAAAGAAAAGTTTTCATGGTTTTACCATTCCTGGTGGTCTTGACCAAGTCTAGCTTCTCGCTGGCTGGTATATCCTTTAATACAATGGTCAGGCCGTTAGACCCTTCCAAGGTTTCGTTCTTCAAGTTCTTAGGATTTGTGATCCTATAATTGCTTCATTCGCCATCGTGGTACTTTACTATGTACTTCCTTGTCGTTAAAATTTCTCTGAACATCCCCGTTATTATAGCACT